>JAWDJD010000004.1:163337500-164042500 GCA_035047305.1 Bradypodion pumilum | reverse complement strand
GTTTTGTCATATGCCTATTTGATCATTTACTGTATGTTGCTTTAGGCAGAAAAGCAATTAAAAACACATTTAATAAATAATAAATAACCCGCCCGACCCATAGAGTAGTAATTGCAAACAGACTCTCTACAAATATGCAACCTGCTACACACATAGAAGGAATAAACATATGAATAAACTTGGGTGCCTCACTTATTAAATTTAGTTTTTATAAGGTCTTGTTTGGCACGTAGTGTTAGTATTTTACAAAACTGTTCATTGAAATGACATTATTTTCTCTTTTTTTAATTCAGAAAAATGCCCCAATGTTCCAGCGCATGGAGCCTTCCTCTCTTCCTCAGGAGATCATTTCTAATGCCAAAGCTTTGCCTTACCTCCAGCAAGATACACTTTCAGGACTGTAAGTGTAGATGTTTGAGTAAGCACCGTGACCATACTGTTTTTGCTGTAGCCATTTTATAGTTTGAATAATATCTCCCTGGTGGCTCAGTTGGTAAAAGCACTGTGCTTGGAGACCGAAAACACAGGGTTCGATTCCCAAGAGCTGCACAATAGGGGACATGAAAGAAGCCTCACTCAGGCATCCCCAGCAAAAATCCATTTAACCCAGAGAAAGAAATGAAGAGATGTTTGGATGAAAAAGGCATGTGATTGTATGCATGTGAGAGAGGGAGAAAGGGCCCTGAAAGGATTTGTGTGTGTGTGTATTATTTTGTTATTATTTTGCTTGTTTTGTTCACTGTGTGGGATGAGAGAGAGATTAAGCATGTAGGAAAGATTTCTAAGGAGATTTCTAAATAGGGTTTTACTCTTCAATCCCACTGTCAATTCATGGATGTCCAGACATCTCAAGGTTGCAAGAGGCCAAGACATCATTGCCTCCAATTTGCAGCACTCCTGTTCTAGTTCTCTTTGCTTCTTTTTTTTCTTCTATATTTTCCCCCTCACCAGAGAAAATCAGCTAAGAGAACTACATGGAATAGCTCCACAACACCTTTTAAGTGTGAGTGGTGGGAGCTTTCTGTGGAGAAGTGCCCAGAGTTATGGATAGTGGTCTTGGAGGAAAAGAGAATAGCTTGTTCAAAGACACCAAACCTATAAGGAACTCAGCCCATCTAATTGTAGCTTGCGTCCTGGTTCTTGAGTATACTACTTGTTTTCTGCTTTAGCAGTTTGCCTTTCTGTGAAATGGCAATGTAGCTAGTAGACATTGTGTGATGGTGACCAGAATGGCCTTTCCTGTGTTGGCCTGTCTGTAATGGTGCCCATGACCCTTTCTTAAAATTCCCTATGTGTTCATCAGTGATGTCAGATGTTGTCCTTAGATAAGGCTGGCACTCCATGTTCTAGGGGGAAAGGCAATTATTGATATAGTACAGAAGTGAGAAACCCCCACATGTCTGAGGCCATTTTTGCCTTGTTGTTACATCTTCAACAATCCCCATATTCAAAATGCCATGTAAAAAGATTTTGGGCCACCAAATTTCACTTCTGGTACCTTTCAGATTGTAAGAGAGGCCTAAAATAGCCCTGGGGAGAAGGATTCACATTTTGGGGTCCAAAATTTGGGAAGCAAGTTTTGGGATTCAGAGCAGACAAGGAGACTTCTAGTACCCTCATCTTTCTGGGTGGCTTCATATGAAACACAGACCATGTATTGGCAACTCCACACATAGTACCTTCAAAAGGCATTTTCCATTACAAACAGTCCCAATCCTATTCTATCTCAATGTTCTTTCCAAGTACTTTCCTGCTTCTCACTCTATCAGCCTGTCCAAATCTGAATAGGAAAAAAAAGTTGATCCCCCAAAAAGAAAAATAACTTCAAGTATAGTCTTAAAATAACTCAGAATAAAAATACAACTCAGAGAACCTCCTACATGTTCAAAGCTTCCTTCCAGCATAGGATTTAGGCACAGTTAGGCTGTTGTAGAATAGTTTTCTCCGCTTGAATCCTTGCTGAACTCATTCTGCCCAGTCAGTCTGTAGCCCAAATTACATTTCCTTTTTTTGATTCTGCATGTGCTCTTAAGCAGAGCTGCTGCTGAGGAGAGCCAAACAAAGGAAGTGAGCACTGGTAATTTTTGGGCTTGCTTGCAGTTGGAGTAGAGCTGCTTTAGAGGCCTCCACTAATTTAAATTAATAATTTCAACTGCTAAGAGCCACCTCTGTTCAAACAGAGGAAGCAGCTAGAAGCTTCCTGAAACAGGAAGCAGGGGGCGGAGCCACACCAGGCCCTTCCCTGAACTGTGACTCAGAGTGGCAGAGCCACACTAGCCTTTAAAAGCTCTGAGCTCTTTCAGGGTCAGCTGTTTTGATTCTGCATGTGCTCTTAAGCAGAGCTGCTGCTGGGGAGAGCCAGACAAAGGAAGTGAGCACTGGTAAGTTTTGGGCATGCTTGCAGTTGGAGTAGAGCTGCTTTAGAGGCCTGCGCACCTAATGACGTGCGAGATTCCAAATAGAAAACAAAGGAAGAATATATTCTTACTAGATAGAAAGGTAGTAAACATGTAAATTTTTGAGGCCCAGAATACTGCACTTGTTAAAATGGATTCTGAGGGATCAGCTGTAGTTACCTGCAGCACTTGTGCCATGTTTGTGATCTTGCCAAAGCACATGCAGAACTACACTTGCAGCAAGTGCAAGCTGGTTGTACTACTAGAAGAGCAGGTTCAGCAGCTAGAGGCCCACATGTCTAACCATCAACAAATTAAGGAGCTTGAGCTGTTCTTGGACAGAGTGGAGCAGACTATCCTGGACAAAGAAGAGACAGGGCACAGTTCTGAGGAAGAAGTCATTTCACTAACTCAGGAGGCAGATGCATGGAGGAATGTGACTCGAAGAAGTAAAAGGGCAAGGGATCACTCTAAGAGTCTGAAATTACAGAATCAATTTGAGGCTCTTTCCCTCATCACACCTGATGAGGGACACACAGAGAAACAACTGGTTCCACCTGAGGATCTCTCCTTCATCACACTTGATGAGATACAGGAAGATACACAACAGGAACAAACTGAAGTCCTCTCCCTTAATATAGTTGATGAGGTGCTTGCAGATGAACAGATTGCAGGAGAGAGGCTCCTTGTACTAGGTGATTCAATAGTTGGAAATACAGAGAGATGGATTTGTGATGTACATGATAACCATATGGTGACTTGCCTGTCAGGTGCAAAAGTTGCAGACATCATGAGAAATCTAGATAGCTTGTTAGAGAGAACTGGGAAGGAGCCAGTGGTCATGGTACACATTGGCAGTCAGTCCTGGAAGCCAAATTCAGGTTGTTAGGAAGAAAATTGAAGTCCCAGACTTCCAAGGTAGCATTTTCAGAAGCGCTGCCTGTTCCTCATGCAAGACCTACCAGGCAGGCAGAGCTCAGAAGCCTCAATGCATGGATGAGGCAGTGGTGTCGAGAGGAGGGCTTCAGATTTGTCAGGAACTAGAAAACATTTTGGGACAAGCCAAATCTGTTCAGGAGGGATGGTTTGCACTTGAACCATGATGGGACCAGATTGCTGGCACTCAACATCGAAAAGGCTGCGGAGAAGCTTTTCAACTGATAACTGGGGGAAAGCAAATAGGAGCTGGGCAGCATCCGGGAGAGTGTGTACTTGAGGAGTGAGGAGGATGCAAAAATCACTGAGCAAAGTGAGGAGCTAGTCACCAGCACTCTAGCAAAAGGATGCAAGAGGCAGTCTAACAATGCAACTGGACTCAAAAGACTGTATCAGAAAAGCATATATAAATGCTTGTATGCAAATTCCAGAAGCCTCCGGAACAAAATAGGGGAGCTGGAATACTTAGCAATAGATAAAGATATTGATATTATTGGCATCACTGAAACCTGGTGGACGGATGATAACCAATGGGATACAGTTATCCCGGGCTACAAACTGTACAAGAAGGATAGGAAGGGGCAAACGGGAGGTGGTGTAGCTTTGTACGTCAAAGAAATGATAAAATCGTACGAATTAGAATATCTAGGTGATTTGGAGTCACCATTAGAAACTCTGTGGGTAAGAGTACCAGGCCACAAGGATGGTCTAACAGTAGGCATATACTATCGGCCTCCAACCCAAACTCCTGAGGGAGACTGGCAGTTGGAGAATGTTGTAAAGGAGGCATCCAAGAAGGGAAGCCTGGTTATAATGGGGGACTTCAATTACCCTCACATAGACTGGGTGAACTGTTGTTCAGCACATGATAAAGAGATAAAGTTCCTAGATATGCTAAATGATTGTTCCATGGGTCAGATGGTTGAAGACCCAACTAGAGGTACAAGAATCCTTGACCTGATGTGCAAGATGTTAATGTGACTGATCCAATAGGGAACAGTGACCACAACTCAATTATGTTTAACTTGATCATAGACCGCAAGTCACTGATAAAATCTAACACAGAGACCTTAAATTTTCAAAAAGGAAAATTCCCAAAGATGAAGAAGCTAGGAAAAAAGAAGCTGAAAGGGAAAATTGAGAGAGTCCAAACATTGCAAGAGGGATGGAGGCTGTTTACAAAAACAATAACAGAGGCCCAATTGGAATGCATACCCAAAAGGAAAAAGGGCACTGCCAGGTCCAAGAGGACTCCGATGTGGCTTACAGGAGCTGTTCGGGAAATGATCAAAAGCAAGAAAAGCTCATTTAAAAGATGGAAGGCTTGTCCGAATGAGGACAGCAGGCAGAAACATAAATTCTGGCAGAACAAATGCAAGGCAGCAATAAGGAAAGGAAAGCAAGACTTTGAGGAGCGTATAGATAAAAACACTCAGAGAAATAACAAAGACTTCTTTAAGTACATTAGAAGTAAGAACCCAACTAGGAAGGCCATTGGACCATTAGACGACAATGGAAGGCAAGGGGTTATTAAAGAGGAAATAGAGATTGCAGAGAGACTCAATGAATTCTTTGCTTCAGCATTCACCGAAGAAGACAGAGACCACATGCCCAAAACAGAGGCTATCTCCGTAGGGAGGGAAACTGAAGAATTAAACCAGATAGAAATAACCAAGGAGGAGGTCCTTGCATGTCTTGATAAACTAAACGCTAACAAATCACTAGGACCAGATGGCATCCATCCATGAGTTCTCAGGGAACTTAAAGATGAAATTGCTGATCTCCTAGCCAAAATATATAATCTTTCTCTCAAATCAGGCTTTGTGCCTGATGACTGGAAGGTAGCGAATGTAACACCAATTTTCAAAAAAGGATTCAGGGGTGATCCAGGAAATTACCAACCAGTCAGTTTGACATGTGTCCCAGGTAAAGTGATGGGAACCATCCTAAAAGATAGGATTCATAAGCAAAGAGAAGAGTCTGCTAAAGGAGAGCCAACATGGCTTTTACAAGGGCAAATCATGCCTCACTAATGGAATTTGTTGATAGTGTCAACAAGCATGTGGATAAGGGGGATCCAGTTGACATTGTTTACCTGGACTTTCAGAAGGCTTTTGACAAGGTCGCGCACCAAAGGCTCTTGGATAAACTTACCAGTCATGGAATAAAGGAACAGGTCTTGTCCTGGATCAGCAACTGCCTAAGGGACAGGAAACAGAGGGTAGCACTAAATGGACACTTCTCCAAGTGGAGGGAAGTAAAGATTGGGATCCCCCAAGGTTTAGTACTGGGACCCCTGCATTTCAACCTCTTCATAAATGATCTAGAAATAGGAATAAATAGCAAGGTAGCCAAATTTGCTGATGACACTAAATTATACAGGGTAGTGAAAACTATGAGAAGCTCCAGAGGGATCTCTTGACACTGGGGGAGTGGGCAAAACAGTGGCAAATGAGCTTCAACACTAGTAAGTGCATAGTGATGCATGTTGGGGCAAAAAAACCAATTACATTTATAAACTGATGGGGTCTGAACTCTTTGCAACAAACCAGGAAAAGGGACCTTGGTGTCCTGGTGGACAGCTCAATGAAGGTGTCAACCCAGTGTGCCTCAGCAGTGAAAAAAGCAAACTCAATGCTAGGGATCATTAGGAAAGGTATAGAAAATAAGTCAGCAAGTGTCATTTTGCCTCTTTATAAATCTATGGTGAGGCCCCATCTGGAATATTGTGTACAGTTTCTGGTCGCCATACCTCCAGAAGGATATTTTGGAGCTGGAAAAAATGCAGAGGAGGGCAACCAGGATGATTAGGGGACTAGATTGATGGAAGTAATAAATGGGCAAGGTTTGAGCTCTTTTTCTTCTGTTGCCTTAGGTGAATTAAACTCCTACAAACCTCCTTCCTGCACAATCCGTGTAATACTAAGCAGTTATAAGCTCCAGGATTTCCGTAGTCTACCTAGGCTAAGCATATTTGTATGCTTTACCTTGAAAGAGGTGAGGTTTTTATATGCCATACTTTGGCTTGAGCATTGTCCCAACAGTAGTAGAATTTAAGAGTGCCATCAGATGGCTGCAGAGGCATGCACCTAATCATACTGGAAAGGTGTTGAGTCCAAGACAATAAGTATTCTAACCAGGAGGATCGGGTTAAACTCAGTGATTCTTTATTCAGCTCATACCTCGGACTGGGGACTACGTACAGGGGTGGCTTCTATATATACAGTGATTTGACTGTTATAAAACAAGATACATTTAGGCGGGCTTCCAGAGGGGACAAACAAATTTCAACTTCAACATTTACTGTGCTGACATGTATTTAAATTTTGCGCCTTTTAGAATGGTGTGCTTTTTGCTCTTTATTGTTGGCGCTGTTTGACTTTTGAAAAGGAATTAACCTTTGGACACAACAAAAGATTTACTTTAATATAAGTTATTTCTCTTAAAGAGATCCTTCCAGCTTGTGGGAAATCACTCCAGACTGCCCCCCACCCCAAGTAGAGATCTTATAGCTGGATCAAAAGTATTCACTTTGTGCATGGATTGGAGACAAACTGGAACATATTTCCCTGTGCATCTTGTGAAGGATGGGAAGTAGATTGTACAGAACCTCTCTAAAGGCAGACCAAATTATGATTTTATTCATTTACTTTTTTACTTACTTACACTTATATCCCAGCCTTCTAGGGGAAAATCATTCATTAGTATCATACTAATGATACTAAATCATTAGTATCAACAGGTTTCTGGCCATAGTTCATGAAAAAATGAAATCTATTTTAATGGGAATCAGGAAAATAATTAGCAGAAGCAACACCGTGGGGATACATGTTTTCTTTGTGTTCTCCTCTGTGAAGATTTCTGACTATCTTTACAGGAGCAGCCGGACTGGGTTCCACTCCCTGAACCCACTCTCCCCACAAGAGATATTCCAGTTGGCTTGTATGGATCCAAACCATGGAGAATACCAAGAGCAACAATCTCTGGTAAATCAGTGCACTGTTTATATACTGACTCTTTTACTGTCCTATTGTGTACTGTTTTCACAAGATATTTCAAGCGGAGTCATGGCACTAAAAACATTACATTGGATGCTGAAAAGCCCTCTTGAGTTCAGACACTGATTAATCAATGCTACCTATATTTCATTAAACCTACCTTCTCTTTCCCACTCTCTTTAAATTTTAGGAAGTGTCTTATTCTCTGAAAATGTTATGCCTTTGACGTGTACACTAACTGCAATTTTTTCTAAAATCAGTTCTGTGGCATATTACCCTGAGAGTTGTTTCTTAACCATTTTTTGTATATTTGCAAATCTCATTTCTACTCAAAGAAAGTGTCTTCCACAACACACAACTATCACCTCCTAGATCAACCACTAAGTTCCAGTTAAAACATTTACTGCACTAGCTCTAATGAAGATGGTGATCTCACAAAGTCCTCTGGCTTTTGATGATAAAATGTGTAATTGCCAAGTTTCTTGGTGTTTTATTTGTAAGTAAGTACACTCAGTTCTATTTGTTTGTTTATTTACTTATTAAATTTCTATTCTGGCCATATAACGAGAACTACCTACTTTGGGCAGTTTACAATTCGAAATTACCCCTCCCCCATGAAACCCATAAATTATAAAACAAAACCTAAACACAAAGTAAACCTGGTTGAAAACAATAAACAAGTAAAGGTGATAACTGACTACAAAAACAAATCAACACCACTATAAACAACAGGTCAAGTCTTTCTTTAGGGAGCATTTTTCTGAAATAACTTTTAGAATAACTGTTTTTAGGAACTTTTTAAAAGGAGGCCATGAGCCTTGAATGCTGTCTGTCCTGCAAGAGACCATTCCATCAGGAAGGGCTCACTACCAAGAAAGCCAGATTTTTAGTTGTTGCCATTCTGACCTGTCTCAGAGAGAGCATCTGAAGGTGCAAGACCAATGAGGACTGGAAGGTATGGGCAGCAGATTTTTGGAAGAGATGCTCCAACAGGTAGCAAGGTGACAAGCCATTAAGGGCTACCTTAAACCTGACATAGGAGCAGACAGGGAGCCAATGTAGCTGTGCCAGGATTGAAGAGAGACAATCAGACCTATTTATTAACTCCAGTGATGAACCTGGCAGCCACATTCTGCACCAGTTGAAGCTTCCATATCAGCTTCAAGGGAAGCCCATAGTCAATATGTGAGACTACCAGTGCATGAACCAATGTTTTTAGGAACCTCATGTCCAAATAAGGACTCAACTCGGCAATTTGCCAAAGATGGAATAAGTTGATCCATAGTGAGTGCCATGTCCAAAAGAACTGCACTTCTGACTATCTTTACAGGAACAATAGAATCTCTATCTTACCCAGATTTAGTTTTAGCTTGTTGGCCCTCATCCAATACAGGACTGAGGCCAGGCAGCATTCAGTGGCCTCAGTATTACATTTAATGTGCAATAGCCATTAAGGCTTTTTGCTTAAATATCAAAAAAGATAAATTCCTGTCAAGTATCCTGGATAGGCCGGGATTCCCTGTATTTTCGCGCTGATTTTCGGCATTTCCCGCCCAGAACTGCCGCTACCCCATAATTTGGCAGCGGGGTAAAAAGGAGTTACTGTGCATCCCTTCTGTGCAGGTCCATTCTACGCATGCGTAGAAGGCTTTTATGCATGCATAGAATGGACCTGCACAGAACGGTTCCGCGCAGGTCCATTCTACACATGTGTAAAGCCTACGCACGTGTAGAAGTGAGCTGCGCAGAATGGTTCTGCGCAGGTCCATTCTACGCATGCGTAAAAACCTTCTAAGCATGCATAGAACGGACCTGAGCAGAACGGTTCTGCGCTGGTCCATTGTACACATGCGTAAAAGCCTTCTACACATGCATAGAACGGACCTGCGCAGAAACATTCTGTGCAGGTCCCGTAATCTCCGGAGCTGCACTTGACAGGTATGAAGATACAGAAAGTAGCCAATAAAAAGTAACAACAATATGATTAAAATAAAATACTATAATACAGAATTAATGACATCAGCATTAATAAAAGTATCAGCTATATGATGATACGGGAGTTAAAGGAAGATTTAGAATACTTGATGCAAAAGTAATCCCCAATGGACCATAAAATTGCAGAGTTAGCAGTCAGAAATGATAAATCCGATCTTCAATCAAAAACCAAGAATTAATTAAGATAGCAAAACTCAAACAAGGAGAAATATTAGAACAGTTACAACGAAAAGTGTAAATCGCCTTTAACTAACTGCCACCAGAGATGAAGAACATGGAAAATGAATGGAAGGGATACAAAACTACCCTGCTTAAAAATGCAGAACAACTATGTGGGAAAAGGTGGTATGGATTCAAACACACTGTATGGTGGGGTGAAGAGGTTAAAGAAGCAGTAAAGCTGAAAAAAAGAGTTATATAAATTGTGAATAAAATCAAGAAGGGAAGAAGACCTTAGATTGCAACATAGAGATACCAACAGGATAATTTAAAAAGCAAAACAAGAATCCTGGGAATGTTTTGGAAAATCATTAGCAGATTATAGGAAAACAGCCCCACAAATGTTTTTCAAAGTAATTAAAAGTATATGAAGTTAATGAGTAGTTAATGAGAAGAATGGAAGACTACTAATAGATCCCTCAGAAATTATGGAAAGATGGAGAGAACACTTTAATTTAATTTAATTTAATTTAATTTAATTTAATTTTTTGACTTCTATGCTGCCCATTCAGGCAAGCCCGACTCAGGGCGGTTTACCAACAATCTAAAAACACATGCAATAAAACATGAAAAATATAAAACAGTTAAAACCATTACAAACCACCCACATTAAAAAAACCACCCACCTCACAGAAGAGAGTGGTGCATCTTATTATAGAAGCCAGCGTGCAGGGGGCACATTGCCCTCAGGCCCCATACCTGCCGCACCAGCCAGGTTTTCAAACCTTTCCTAAAGGGCAGCAACTCCGTCTGCAACTATAATTCTACTGGCAGGAGGTTCCAAAAGGCCGGTGCAGACACGGAGAAGGCCCTCTTTCTTGTGCCAGAGAGACACGCCTCTCTGGCTGATGGCACAATTAAAGAGCCCTTCCAGTCCGCTCTGGTTGGACAGACTGACGTTCTTAGGGTGATGCAGTCTCTTAGGTAACCTGGCCCACTACCATGTAGGGCTTTAAAGGTCATAACCAGCACTTTGAATTGCACCTGGAGGCAAACTGGTAACCAGTGCAGCTCCCGAAGCAGTGGCGAGGCTCGGGCATAACATCCACACCCCATCACCACCCGAGCTGCTGCATTCTGGACCAGTTGCAGCCTCTGAATGGTCGTCAAGGGCAGACCCATGTAGAGCGCATTACAATAATCTAGTCTGGAGGTGACCAGAGCATGTAAGGAGCCCCAGTCCAGGAATGGGCACAACTGGTGAATTGCATGAAGTTGTACAAAAGCCCTCCTGGCCATGACTGCCAACTGATCTTCGAGCAGCAGCCATGAGTCCAGAGTACCAAGTTGTGCACCGGATCTGTCTGGGGCAAAACAGCCCCATCCAGAACCTAAGATGGTAATTCCTTAGACAATGCAGGACCCCCAATCCATAGCCACTCAGTCTTGCCAGGATTCAGTTGTAGCCCATTGTCCCCCATCCAGACCCCAACAGCCTCCAGACACCCAGATAGGACTTTGACAGCATTTAAAGAACTTTAAAGAACTCAACCCCCTAGGAGAGTGCCACAGTGAAACAACACAAGACCACAAAACAATAGCGCTAGTACCAGAAATATTAATTGAAGAAGTATCAAGTTTCATTAAACAATCACCTAAACTCAATGCATCAGGAATAGATGAATTACCAACAGAAATAATCCAAGCAGCAGGAGAAAGCAGCATTAGATGGCTACAAAGAATCTTCAATGCACCATAGACACAACTAACTACACCCACTGGTTGGCATCAAGTGATACTAATACCCCTATGGAAAAACAAAGGGAGTACACAATATGGAGGCGTCTCATTCTTAAACCATGCAGGGAAAATATATGCCAAGATAATAGAAATGAGGAACACTTATAGAACCACAACTAGCAGAAGAACAGTGATGTGGAATGCACATTACCTTGTGTGAGATAAAAAATCACAGCACAGAAGGAATATGAATCAAAAATTTGCCTAGCAAAAACATTATGAATTATCTATAGCATTGTAGCAATATAATGGTTAGACTTTTTTAAAAAAAAGTCCAAAATTCATACTTTAAACCAGAAGCAACTTCCATACAATATACCAGAAATCAGCAAACAAAACACAACTGCCATCTCAGTTTAAAAAGAAACAATTGAGAAGCCAATATAGTCCCATTTACTGATATGCTACACAGAAAATGACTGTTTGTTCATTAATTGATTGATTAGTCTTACGACCTTATCAATAACATAACAAAATAATTAAAATCTGTGCAATCCAATGGGGTGCAATAAAATACAATACAAATACAATAAAATACAATACGTACATACTGAGCTACTTTTAAAAGGAATGTAAACTGGAGAAGGTGCCTTAATACAAATAATACATGCATATCCATAGTCAGATAAGTGAATCTCCCTCGCAGGATACCCCAGTTTGATTAATATATTGGATTATTTTAGCTGATGCCTTAATTATAAACTTGACGGTTCTACATACAATGTATATGTTAGAACCCAGGAGGAGATAGGACAATTTGTGAATAGAGTCCCAAAAAGTTGTTTTTCCCCAGTAGGGATGCAAGGTATTTAAATCTAATATCAGCGTATAACTGGCAATCAAATAAAATGTGGGATATATTTTCAATATTTGGAGAGGCACATATACACGTTCTTTCATGATATGGTATGTGGTGAAAACGCCCATATTTATTCATGGAATCTAGTAACTCAAATCTGGCTTTACAGTAAGCCCTTCTTAAAGGATGAGGGAGGCACATCAATACATATTTTTCAAGCTGAAACGTAAATTTGTTAGCAGCCAGCCACCTTAAAGAACCATTTTTGGCCAGTAGTTCCAAGTCAGATTGCGCACTGATATCTAAAACTCTCTGTTTAAAAATTTCCTTGGCCTGAGTGGCCACTGAGAGCAAATACTGAACTGAAAACCCATAATGAAAAATTAATTTGCAGAGTTGACTAACTCAGGATTTGGGATAATCCCACTTCAGTTAAGCAATAATTTGGGAAGCCTATTAGAGTCCATTAATTGAATCCTCAACCAATATGAGAATGTTTTAATTACTAAGTGGCTATATACGGAGTGGAAACAGAAAACAACTGATTGGACAAGGTTTCTCAAAGACACACTAACTCAAACACCATGTGATTTTACATTAATTCCACACAAAAATGATTTTAAACCCATTTTAATCAAAAGTGGAAATACAGCCTGAATCTGTTAATTGGATCAATTCTTTCAGCTCACATTACTTTTTTGTTTTTTGTTTTGTTATTTGCAATTGGATGCCATTACCACCAAGAGAAAAGATTTCTGGTAGGCAGAGCCTTTTTTTACTGTTCTGAAAGTTGACAGGTACACCAGCTATCTATTAACAAACAAGCAGGATCTTCTGGCTGCTGTCAATTTTGAAAATATATCATTGCAGTAAACTGGCTGAAAATACTATCCCACCTTGATGGTTAGATTTATTGATAACAATGCTTTTTCCACAGGTTACTTTCCTCTTATTATACATAGTCATTTCATTAAATGATTTACACATGACAGAACAACACTCTGGTCCTTCCAGGTTTTATGTTCATCATGTCTTCAGTACTGCTGTCTGTAACCCAGAACTGAACCATTGAGTCACATCACATAAATGTGAACATATAATTCTGACTCACACATACTCTCCAGTGGCAGCGCCAATGTCCATGTGTGTATATGGTTTTTTTTGTGTGTGCACTTATGTGTGCCACCCTGACACTTCTTGGATTGCAGTGATACATGTGTGTATTTCTAGTCCACTCTGTGTGCTTTGCGAGTGTAACACTGTCTATAGAAGTTGTATCTTTATCTTTATCTTTCTCTCTCACACACACAGAGATATAGAATCTCCTTGCTCTATCCCATACTTCAGAAAAACCTTTTGCCAGATTCCTTTTCTGCTACCACCTCTGATAGTGACACTCCCTGATTTCTCTTGATCATAACAAGAATATGAATTCTTCTTCATTGTGGTCTCTGAATCACACACATGGGGTTTGCGCATGTGCAGAATACCCCGTCAAAATCTTCTAGAGCTAGAAAAAATCCTTTAGGA
This sequence comes from Bradypodion pumilum, assembly GCA_035047305.1. NCBI lineage: Eukaryota > Metazoa > Chordata > Lepidosauria > Squamata > Chamaeleonidae > Bradypodion > Bradypodion pumilum. The sequence goes on along the minus strand of JAWDJD010000004.1, from coordinate 164,028,887 downwards.
TTAGAGCAGCCCACCCCTGTTGCAAATGTCTAAACCAGGGGTGCCCAAACTACAGCCCAGGGGCTGGATCATGCCCATGGCACCAATTCATCCAGCGCACGACACCCTCATCACTCCTGGAAGCGGAAGTAAAACACGCCCATACGGGTGCATTTTACTTCCGCTTCCGGGAGTGACGAGGGTGTTGTGTGCTGGATGAATTGGAGTCATGGACCAGATCTGGGCCCCAGGCCATAATGACCAGCCTCCTGAACTATGTGACTGGCCCATGGCCCAAAAAGTTTAGGCACCTCTGGTCTAAGCACCTAATGGCTTCTCCCCTCAGTTTTCTTCTTACTGTAATGATGGTAACACCTCTTCATCCTTTCTTATATAAAGTTCCTCAACCTTAAAAATTGATGCCATTAGGTCTCACTCTTATGTCTGACGAAGTAGACTTGATCCATGAAAGCTGACATTTAAATGCAGGAATAAGTCTTTAAGGTGGCACTTTTTTTTTTGTATTTTTGTTGTTTTGTTTACTCCCTAACAACCTTAAAAAGTCTGTCATCTTTGGAAAATTTCCATTCGTTTTGGGGATTAATTGGTAGACTCACACAATTCCTAAATTTGGATTTACAATAACCGCCAGCACCTTGTTCAGACCACATTTTTGACAGAATTAATAAGGACACTCCGAAACCAGTCTATATTGGGATGTTTCTTTCCCTTCTTGATCTGGCTAAGGACTTGGCAGAGATACTCCTCTTCTCAGGTGTCCTCAGAAAGTGGTGAACCTTTATAACATTTTAGTAAAGAAGGCAGGTTTTTTTTAACTGAAGCATCCTTCTCCCAACTCTTATCATTGTTGAGGCAGCACAGATGAGATCCAGGAGCTGGGATCTTCCTTCCTCCATTTCCAAGGAGGACAGAAAGATGGATCAGATTGGATTGTGGGTCTACACCACCAGCGGGTGGTGGTCGTACAGATTGCCAATTACCAGGCAACCATGGGGGTTTACCAGTGCTACCAATGGGAGACAGTCCAAGTAATCCTCGACACTATTCCAGAAAAAGCCAGGTCTCAACTTCTCCCACTGTACCAGGAAGGAATACTGTCTCCTTGACATGCCTGTCCCACCTTTCGGTAAATGAGCTTGTTATTCACCCATGTCAATTCACAGAGACTATGTCAAAGAAGAATGGGTTGCCTACCTGTAACTAAGGTTCTTTGAGTGGTCATCTGTGAATTCACACCTGTAGACTTCATTTTTAGTTTCTGCAGCTTTGCATTAACTGAGGGGAGAAGCCGCTAGGCATGCAGACATGTGTAGTAGGGTGGTCTGATCTAATCCTAACAACATTTTTCTAGTTCTGGGAGATTACAACAGGGTGTCCTGCACATGCCCATGGGTCACAGATGATACCTCAAAGAACCACAGTTACAGGTAAGTAACCCATTCTTTAATACCATTGCCTGAAACAAAATAGAAACAGTCAAATGAATGTAAAAAAAGCCTTTTAGAGAGACACCTGACTGTAAGAAGAAACATCCAGAAAAATGTGGTTGGATTTCTTTGCTGAACTAGACTGGAACTAACACACTTGCATTCCAGTATTACTATAACTACTACTGTTGAATTTATATTTGTCCTAGGCACATTTGGGCAATGAGTTCTAATGTTTAGGATTACAGGCTCTCTGTCTCACCAACATAAATGTTTCATATGCTTTATGTATGTTCCCCTGTTCTAAAGCCATTCCTATCACAGTGGTGGAAAAGACACGGCAGAAGATGGCAATCCATGTAATTAAAGAAAATCCCATGAGCTTGGCTGTGTGTTTATTTCCAGGAGCCAGAGGTTAGAGAGTTTAAAAGAGTTCAGCCCTCTAACTGTGGCAGCTACCTCCCGGTGGATACTCAGGAACGAGCGGTATCTGGGAGGGCCTCTTCCATGCCACGCCTGACTGTGGATCCCCAGGTAAAACCAAGAATAACCATGATTAACCAACAGGAAATAAAATGACATAAGATACTCGAGCCTTTCCCCTAGGAGATTGTTGCTTAGCTTTAGTGAAAAATAGACAAGAATTTATCAATCGGACCATTACTAAGAGCCCCTTTTCAATACAAAGCTCCAAAACACTCCATCAGTCCCTGACCCTTAAAAAGTCCAAATACAGGGCCCTAATTAGACAACAAATTGCACCATTTTGCATATGGAGAGTGGCTAGAACACAGAAGTAGTGATTTGTCTGTCAAAGGCTACAGTGAGTCACAAGGTGGAGCCAACTTCAGGTAATGCAGCTACCACCTTAATCAATCCATCAATCTCCTCCCAAGACTGCTATGAAACGGAGGAAGAGAACTATGGGAGAAATCATCTTCCTACCTTTTTTCAATCAGGACTGCTGCTGGTAGCAGCACAAATGGCAGAAGTTTGGAAGGATCCTTTTACCCTCTGGAAAGCATTTAATTTTCCCCCTACCCCAACACTAACTGCCTTTTCTTTCAAGTCTTTCCCCATTGTCTTAAGACACATGTCTTCATGCCTCCTGCCGAGCATCCTGTCCTGATCAGTCTTGGCCATATTTCATCTTTTTGTCTGTTGAACAGGTTTTTCTCTGTCTGTCTGTCTTGTAATTAGTTTTAATTAACAGAGAAATATAATCATATATATATATATTGTAATAATTAAATCTTCATTTATCCCACAGTAAAGGGACATGGCTAAGAAAAGTTCAAGTTAACATCTGTCCAACTTGGTTGCATCAGCAAAAACTGAGGAAAGTTGTCTTTAGGGATCTTATTGACAAATTTGAGCTTGACAACACTGGCAGCATGGCAGCCATGTTCTGTTTTTCTCTGCTATTACTCCTTTTGCACCAGTTTCTAGATCAATAAAATCAGATGCTGAATTCTCTCAGCTTTGGAACACATGGTGATGCTTCCATTGTTAGTTGGTCAAAGTGACACAAGGGAGAATAATAGAGGAAAAATTAACATTTTCCACTGTGGCAAAAACTTCCAGATGGAAGATGATATTAGCAGGAATGAAATCATTTTGAAGATGAAAACAATATTAAATACAGTATAACAAAGATAGGAACAGAAAGAAAAAGAAACAGGAAGTAGACTGAGAATGGGTACAGTGAAACAACAAGATACTGTAGATGAGTAATTCAATTAATAGAACAAAGAAGATCTTTGTTAAAATAATGAGAAGCAAATGTACTGAATTGATTGGCAGAAAAGAACAAGTTGTTGGGAGTTTATATTGGGAATGGATATAGGAATAAAAGAGAAGAAATAAACAAAATACATATTCTCTTAATCTCATTGTAGGTTTAGGCACTGTCCAGATGGAGTATGATGTAATCTGGTTCATTCTTGAAAGGTTCTTATCATTAGTATGATTTATTTTATCTTTTACTTGAGCAATCCTTCCATCCACACTGATCCAAGTTTTTTGTCCTATGAGAAGGCTCCACATTGGTCTTTGGATCACTCCAAAATGTTCCCTGTTCAATTATTGACACTTTATTTCCCACTCAACTTTTCCCAAGGCTATCATAAAACAGACTGATGAATTTCCCATTTTTGGTGAAATAACGACATGATGAAAGAGCAATGCATCTACCTAGCATAGTACACATAATATCACTATTGCATCTTGTTTATCTAAAGTGATGCATCATTTTTATATTTAAAAAATTTAAAACATTAAAGCAGATGAACATAGAGGAGAGGAGAGCTCTATTTTCTCTCTTGTTCAAGCAAGGATCCACAGACTCTGATTAACAATTGTGAATCTTGATATATTTTGCAGAATCACTGTTTAATTTTCTGAATCTCTGTTCCTTTTGAGAGTGAAGGAACTCTCCATGTTATTTTTCTATTAGTTTGTTAAATATAGTGATCGTAAGCATTAGTCTTATGTTCTAGTCTTAATAAGTTCCAATGCCTGGAATGTGTTTCCTGTGTTAGTACCATAGCTTTCAGATTCTCATGAGAAAAGGCTCTGTTAAAAGTGAGAATTTTTAATCCTGACCTGGCCATGTCAGCAAATCTTGGGGATTTGGGGATGGAGAGGAGAATATGCCATGCTCAAGGATCAACTAGAAACCTTTGTGCATCGTTGTGTGGTTTGGGCTTTGATCCTAAGATAAATATCATTTATTTATTAAATATTAGTTGGGCAGTATTTTTTATAATTCTACCGATAGCACAGAGTAAGGGAATGTTAGAGTCTTAGGGCTGACCAAAACATATTAACTTCATAATCTGAAGTATGTATCTGTCAAAAATTTAAAAGGATAGTCTTCCTACAGACTGCAAATTAGGTAACTCTCTCTAGTTGGTAATAGCAAATCTGCTTCCTCTAAATGTAAGTATGTAACTGTCCTTTCATCATGGGATGTGTTTTCCAGGTGGTTACAGATTCAGGCTCCATGAGACGCTCATTTTCTACTATCCGAGACAAGCGTACTAACACCTCCTGGTTAGATGAGTTCTCTATGGAAAGAAGCAGCGAGAACACCTACAAGTCCCGCCGCCGCAGTTACCATTCTGCACTACATCTGTCTTCACGGCGTCTCAACACAGACTCAAGTGAGTAAAGTTTAACGATAAGATGGCAATTTTGAAAATCATGTCTGTGACATCCAGTCAGAATCAAGTTACAGAAATCCTATAAAGGTTTTCAAAGTAAGTGAGAAATTTAAAAGGTGGTTTTGCCAATTCCAAATCCCCAGTGATCTTCCACTACTGAGCAGGAATTTGAACCCGTGTCCTGAGTCCTAGTCCATTGTTCTGTCCACTATGCCATTTTCTCTCTGTGCCTACTCGTTAAACAGAAAAATTATGACAGCTTCCTACTCCTTTGCCCTTTTAAAAATATAATAGGGAATTCAGAATATTTTTTTTACAATTTCTAAGATTCTTTAACTCTAAATGGAACAGGACTACAAGTGAGAAGGATCTTGGAATTGTTGTAGTTCACAGGTTAAATATGAGTCAACAGTATGATGTGGCTGCAAAAAAGGCCAACACTGTTCTAGGCTGCATGAACAGAAGCATAATCTCCAAAACCTGTGAGATAACTACTAGGTAAAGGTAAAGGTTTCCTTTGCTCGAAAGTCAATCATATCCGACTCTAGGGTTCAGTGCTCATCTCTGTTTCAAAGCCGAAGAGCCAGCACTGTCTGCTTTTGCAGACGTTACCGTGGTCATGTGGCAGGCATGACTAGACAGTGGAGCTCACGGAACACTGTTATCTTCCCACCAAAGTGGTCCCTACTTGCAATTTCTTGCTTTTGAACTGCTAGGTTGGCAGGAGTCCCCCTCTATTCAGCACTAGTTAGATCATATCTAGAGTACAGTACTGTGACCAATTCTGGGCACCATACTTCAAGAAAGATGCAAACAAGTTAGAGCAGGTACAGAGAAGGGTGAGAAGGATGATTAGGGCAAGGGAAACCAAGCAACATGAGGAAAAACTGAAGGAACTGGACATATCTAGCCTTGAGAAAAGGAGACTGACAGTGGATTTGATAGCACTTTTTAAATTCCCAGAAAATAATCATAAAGAGGAACAGAAGTACAGTATCTGTTCTCCATCATCTCAGAGTGTAGGACGTGTAATAACGGGCTCAAACTACAAGAAGCCAGATATAGTCTGAATATCAGGAAAAACATCTTAACAGTCAGTACGACAGTGGAACCAACTACCTTGAGAGGAATGCTGGAAGCATTCAAGAGAGAATTGGACAGCCATCTGTCATATCTGCCTTGATTCAGATCCCTGCATTGAGCAGGGGGTTGAACTCAATGGCCTAAAAGGCCCCATCCAATTCAGTTATTCTATGATTCTATATTATCAATGGGAAGTTATTTTATTTTTTTTTAAATAAATATACTGTAGATTTCAGGCTGTGCAAATTTTCTGTTTTGTAAAATTATTAGACAGAATAATGTGTTGCTATACTACTTTAGAATAAAAACTGAATCAAGAATATCTTTTAAGTAAATATTATTCCTTTCTGTTCAGAGCTATCAGTGTAAGCCTAAATTTTTAAAAATCAACTCTCAGTGAACCGGAGAAAGCAAGAAATTCGTAATTCAGCTTCTAACTGATTTTTCTCTTGAGACTCTTTATATGGGCATACAACTTGCTGTTTGAATGACTCAAGGTTCCCTTAACCTGCACCATTTTGAGATTCCTTCAGGGGTTAATTCAAATTGCCTCACTTTATTGTACAGTAAAACCTCACATAAAGAGTGCCTTGCTTAGAGACTAACTCACTTAAAGAGCAGAATTTTCTCTGAATGGTCGCCTCGCTTAACAACTAAAACCAACCAAAAAACTCACTTAACAACTGAATTGGGGTTCACAATCCCCCCGCAACCAAAAGTCACAATTGGTCACTTACAATGATGGTTTGCTTAAAGAGCAAACTCGCTTAAAGAGCAATCCCGTGGAACGCATTATGCTCTTTAACAGAGGTACCACTGTATCTCGTCCTCAGTGTATATACACACTGGGGATGGTTTAAAGTAGAGCAGCTATTGGGGGTGGGGTGTAAAGCCACATTACACATTACACATTATAGCCTGGTCAGCTATAGCAGGGTTTCCTCACACACCCCACCTGCCACTGAATCCCATCTGCAGGAGGCATGGGGGTGGGATGAGGGTACAAGCTGCGTTTAGAGCTAATGATCTGTAACATGGCTTTATCCCACCGCTGATGCACTTCAGTGGCAAAGAGAGTTAAAATCTCCACTACAGCGCTACTGCTGCTGAGGGAGTGGGGCAACCCACTTGACAAGACTTGCTTTCACAGCTGGTTTGGGGGGGGGGTGCTCCTTTGGAAGAACAAAATGTCTAAATGCAGGGATCACACCATACAGCATTTTGCTCCTCTCCTGCCCCCCCCCCTCACACACACACCTTGAACAACATATAAAAAGTAGCTCTCCACTGGCCAGGGGAGACCAGTGTAGACAAGCTGTTGTGTCCAAACGTTTATTAACGCATATTGCTTAAGTTGCATTCACCATTAAGTCTTTGCTGTAATGGTGCGCCCTTTTCTGTAAGGCACCTTATTCATATGTTTCCAATGTACTCTGATTGGTATACACAGGTTTCCTGCGTTAAGTAAAAGCCTGGGCAAATGTATCACTGTAACTGCCATTCTGTCTGTATATAAGTTGCTACCTCATCCCTGTTTTCCCCAGTCTGAACTAAGCTATAATAAATGACTTGTTGGTTAAGCCACAATCTGCTGTCGCGTTGCAATTAATGCTCAGACTCAGCACAAGCCCACAGGTTTTTTAGGATAATCTGAACATTTAAAATATTTTGAAAAGAAAAGGAGCTTGTATATATAGCTGCTGTTGTTATGGGAGGATACTTTAATATAGTAGAATTTTTAGTTCACAAGACATCACAGAATAATGCCCAGAGTCATAATCACTTGGTGTGTGCTTATTTTTCATAGCATTTTGCTATTACAGTGGTACCTCATACAATGATTTTAATCTGTTCCACGGGGCTCGTTGTTGTACGAAACAATTGCTATATGATACATGCATCGTATAGCAATTTTCTCTATGAGATTCATCATACAAAGAATTTTTTGCCAAGTGGTTTTTCCCATTGAAAATTTGTTGTACATATTTTTCCATAGGGACAATTGTTATGCGGGACACCATCCCCCCAAAAAAAAACAACAACAACCCCTAACTGTTATGCGATTTTGTTGCTACATGGGGCAACTGTTGTATGAGGTTCCACTGTACTTGCTTTTAATACAAGACAATAAAAGAGTAAGACAGTGGTGCCCAAACCTTTTTTTGTGAGCCTGTCCTGCCCCGACATGCAGCTGTGGGGGCGAGAGGCGGGCTTGATCCTGCTGCTGACAGTTTTGATGTCAGCAGCAGTGGCAGCGGCAGTGATCACGCTTTGTCCCTGCTGCTCCAAGCAGCCTCTGGCTTGGTCCCATCCCCTCTACAGCCTTTGCCAAAGCCGATCACCACATTGGGGAAATTTTTGGAGCCTCCTCTGGTTCAAAATCCTCTGTGCTGGAAGGGTAAACCTGGCGTGCTGTGGTGACGTCATCCCAGGCACACCAGGGGGCTCTCCTAGTGCCACAGATTTTGAAACAGAGGAGGCTACAAAAATTTCCCCAACACAGCAATCAGCTTTGGCAAAGGCTGCAGAGGGGATGGGACCAAGCCAGAGGCTGCTTGGAGCAGCCAGGACAAAGCATGATCGCTGCTGCTGATGATGTCAGGCGGTGAGGGTGGGTGGAAGGGTGGTCCACGGTGAGTCTGGGTACTCACCATGGGCCGCATTAATGATATCCACAGGCCTAATTAGGCCTATGGGCCTAATTATAGTTATAGTTATAGTTATAGTTATAGTTATAGTTATAGTTATAGTTATAGTTATAGTTATAGTTATAGTTATAGTTATAGTTATAGTTATAGTTATAGTTATAGTTATAGTTATAGTTATAGTTATAGTTATAGTTATAGTTATAGTTTATTTGATTTATATGCCGCCCTTCTCAGCACATGCTGACTCAGGGCGGCTCACAACACATCAAACAAAATACAATGTAGCAAAAATACAATAACACATACAATGTAGCAAAAACAAAATACAATAGAGCAAGGACAGAAATACAAAAGTAGACAGTAACAATAAAACTAATTGGGCCTGCGGGCTGTAGTTTGGGGACCCCGGAGTAAGATATACAAAGTGATGGGCACTTTAGATGCTTTGAAATTCACAGAAAACTGGAGTTTCCATCCCTGCTAACAGCATGGTTAGTTACTAACAAATATATTTTAGTCACTAAAGATCATATATGTGGTCTCAAACAGCTCCTTTCAACAGTATGTAAGCTCTGTCTTCATTTTTACCAATTTTATGGCACTGCTATACTGCCACCAGGGTTCTTGATATTTTAAGAATTGCACTGAAGTGATCCTGGGACATCTGGGTATAATACACACTAATGGCCAAACAATTAGTGTCCAGAGAAACCAAAAAATCCGTTTGAGGTAAACTCCACGATACAAATCCAAACCAAATGTTCTCTATTATTCAGAGTTCTTTTATGAAATCAATCTTAAAACAAATAAACTTCCTCTATATTGAGTTCATACAAGAGATTCAGTCTTCAACTCTCAAAGGTAATTGTAAAAAGTCTTTTTAGAAATAAGAATAACTTCAAAAGTAATTTGCAGTCTTCAATTCTCAGAAGTAACTATCGAGAGTCATAACAACAGTAACAATAACTTTAAAGGCAACTTAAAGTTCGCCGGTGTTGGAACTTTTCGGACTACTTTCCTTCCTCAGAAATTGTTAACCGTGTAAAGTTGTCTGTATGTTTAATTCCAGTTTTCTTTGTTTAATTCTTATTATTTAACAGTTTTCTGTGTAAACAAATCAAAGCAGTATTATCTATGTGTTTTTAGCAATATACCTTTAAACCTTTAACCTTACCTTTGTATATTCTTTTTCATGTTCTGAGCCTTACTCTGTAGTCCGAAGTGGCTACCCCGAGACACAAGGGTTTTTTTAAAAGAAAAGAAAGAACCAAACAATCTAACATCTATTGGCCGTTGGACTTTACTTCATTAACGAATTCCATTAAGCATATAGTGTATAAACATTGGCACATATTGGACAGTATACCTGATTGTGAGGCTGTTATGTATGTTAACTGTGTTTTCTGACTGGAGCGGAATGTATCTTTTCTCATGTATCTATTCTTATGCAAATAAGTGGATTGAAAATGTGCACACTCTGTTAGCCAATAGGATTGTTGTATTATTGTTACTGTTACTGTTTATAGTGTATATAAGTCTGAGTTTTGCCCCATCCAAACTGTGTTCAAACCCCACTGATAAAGAGCTGAATTTCACTACTTCACTCGTCTGCTTCTTCATTCCCTGAACACTAAACTGGCAATGAAGGTGGGATGGCATCCCCACACGGCAGCAACATCGGCCCATTTGACCCAGCACATCCAGAAAAATGGGCAACATACAAACCCCGATTCCACCATGCAATGGCCTCGCAGAAGATCACTGACGAAGACCAGAAGCACTCCTGTTTCCTCGCTCAGTGCGGTTCTGAGACCCTTGAGCTGGCAACCCACCTTGTTCTCCCAAGGGACGTGGATGTGGTGCTGCTCGCAGAAATCATGTCCGCACAGAGGAAACACCTGCAGCCAGAGGTCTCAATCTTCCCGGCCAGGGTGGCCTTCCACAGAAGGGAGCAGCGACCTGGGGAGTCCATTGCAGACTACGCCACCACTCTGCGCATTGCTGCCGTCCTGTGCAAGTGGGACAACATCGAAGAAGCACTCCGGGACTGTCTGCTGGCCGGCATGAGGGATGAAGATGCTCAATGTTGCTACATGATCAGGAAGACGCTAACTTTCAAGGCTGTCCTAGAAGAGGCAGTAGCGTCTGAAGCCGCACGGTCCGGCATCAAGCTTTTCTGGCATCACCACTCTACCACCAGTGCCACCAACTCAGCTGTGCAAACTCAGAAAAATTCATCTTCATCCTCCTCAGCATTGCCTGGTTCCACCTCTTCATCGGAGTCCAGCGATGCAGAGGGAGAAGTTCAAGATGTCTGACGAAAGCACCGAGAGCACCGTGATGATTGGGAGAATAAATTCCTTTGCAAGTGTGATGGCTGCAGAGCCCGGCATGACCGCAGGAAGTGCCCCTTCCGCACCACAGAATGCCACAACTGCGGGTGATGAGGGCACATTGCTAAAGTATGCTGACAGCAAAAGCAAAGAACTCCAGGACCTGAGTCCAAGAAGAGTCATCACCACAAAATGTCCACCGCCAAAGTGTCACCAGAGCCTGAGCCATGCCAAGTGGGCATCGTCAGCGAGCATTTCTTCACAGACCTGAGCCTGCAGGACGTCCCCTTCAAGATGGAGGTGGATTCAGGTACTACCTTTTCCATAATCCCACAGCGAGAGTTTTTGAGAATTCCCCCTGCCTCTCGGCCCAAGCTCAAATCTTTTAAAAAACTTCCCTCCGGGATGTGCAAGGTTGCCAGATTCCGGTCCTAGGGGTGGGAAATTTCTTGATCAAATTCAAAAACATTTGCACCTCCTTGCCATTGGTTGTAGTTAAGCAGGGCACTAACTGTCTTATTGGGACCCAATAGTTTAGGCCCCTGGGAATCCGGCTTTCTGGCATTCACGCAATAGACGCTGACCCAATCCGGGACATTTGTGCTGCACATCCTGAGGTGTTCAAAAAGGGTTTAGGGTTATACAAAGGACCCCCTGTGGACTTTGAGCTTGACCCAACCGTCCGGCCCATCCGGATGAAGCCACGCCAGGTACCCTTTGCTTTAAAGGAGACGATAGAAGCCGAGCTGGACAAACTGGGCATCCTAGTGCCAGTGGATTCCGCAGAGTGGGAGACTCCAATTGTGACTGCTTTGAAAAGTAACGGGGAGGTCAGGATATGCACTGACTACAAGTGTACCATCAATAAAGCTATTCGACCGAACGCATATCCTGTGCCTGTGGTAAGCCACCTTTTTGCCTCCTTGCATGGAGGAAATTGCTTCACAAAACTTGACCTTGCCCAGGCTTACCAACAATTAACTGTGTCTCCTGCTGCTGCCTAGCCCAGACCATAGTAATGCATAGGGGGGCATTTAAGGTAACTCGACTACAATTCGGGATGAATGCGGCCCCCGGAATATTTCAATCTCTTGTAGAACGTATTTTAAAAGGTTTGCCCGTTGTCCTGCTATATTTTGACAATGTCCTGATTACCGCTAAGGACACCGTCGAATTAGCGGCCAGGCTCGATCGAGTCCTCTCACGTTTTGAGAGGGCCGGTCTACGTCTTAGAAGAGACAAATGTGTGTGTTTTGGTATAGGAAGTGGAGTTCCTGGGGTACCAAATTACACCCCAAGATATCATGCCCTATGACTCCAAGGTGGTGGCCGTGCGAAATGCACCCAGGCAAAAATGTAAAGCCGAATTGCAATCATTTCTAGGATTGTTAAACTTCTCTTATGCTTTTCTCCATCGCAAAGCCTCAGTTGCCAAACCATTCCAATGGCTTCTTAAGAAAAGATACTGTTTGGCACTGGGGCCATTGTCAGGAGAAAGCGTTCCTAGAACTTAAAAGGCTGCTATCTTCGGATGCTGTATTAACTCATTTTGATCCTAACAAGGAAGTTGTACTTGTGTGTGATGCATCCCCTGTGGGGGTGGGAGCTGTGTTATGCCATGTACTAAATGACGGGAGGGAAGCCCCCGTAGCATTCTATTCCCGTTCACTCTCAAAGCCTGAGAAAAATTATGCTCAGACAGACAGGGAGGCATTGGCAATCGTGGCAGGCACTAAACAATTCCACAATTACCTTTATGGAAGACCTTTTACCATCGTAACTGACCACAAACTCCTCCTTGGAATCTTTGTGAATGGGAAGCCCACGCCTCAAATTCTGTCCCCAAGGATTTTGCGTTGGGCAATTTTCCTAAATGCTTACAATTTTACTTTGGTGCACAGGCCCGGCAAGAACATCAGCCACGCTGATGCCCTGTCACGTTCTCCACTGCCAGGGGTCAGGGAAGCCGATTGCGAGATCAAAAGAGACCAACAGGTACTTATGATTGAGGCTTTCGACTCACCCCCAGTCGTCCCCTCAGATATAGCCAAGGCTACAGCCAAGGATGTAACATTGACTAGAGTAATGTCTTGGGTACAAAAAGGCTGGCCTGTCTCTCCTCTAGCCGAGGAATTCAGAACATTGTATACATTCCCACTGAAGTGGTACCTACCTATCTACTTGCAATTTCTTGCTTTCAAACTGCTAGATTGACAGGAGCTGGGAGAGAGATGGAAGCTCACTCCATCATGCAGCACTCGTGTCTCAAACTGCTGACCTGCCGATCTTTCAGTTATCAAGTTCAGTGTCTTAACCATGAAGCCACCACAGTCCCTTCATTAACTGTCTGCTGCTCCAGCTCAGTTCTTTGAGACTCCAGACGCAATGGAGCTCAGGGCAAGCTAATCTAGTTTGCAAAACACTGAACTTGGACTATCAAATAGTAATGGAACATGCAGAGATCATCTCCTTTCAATCTTTCCTGCATGCTAACAATCTCCTAACTAGGTCATGCATCATTGACTGATTAGCTGTAACAATCTATACTTTATTTCTCATTACATGACCAAAGTATTCTAGGTTTCTCTCTTTTCTTTCAGTCATAATCTTGGTCTTTGTTCATTTACTTTAGATTTTTTTTCTTGCCCACACATGATCCAATAAATTCCATGTTTCCTATGATAAATTAACATTTTAAATGCTTCCTTTTTTGTATAACTGCACGTATTAAAGTTACTTATTCATTCTGTCCAGTAGAACAAAGACATGTAGCACTGCACAGCATGTATTTTCAGTGTCAATTTACCTTTTTTAATCGCATATTAATTTTTTCCTTCTTAAAAAGCTGTTCTGAAAATTTTCTTTTCTGGCTTTTATCACATGGCTATGCTCCCACTATTCATTCACTCAAACTCCAAGGTACTTAATTTTGCTAAGATGTTCCATGTGTTATTTTAAATCTTTAATAGTATTTCTTGGGCTGTTTGCATGTTACTGATTATTATTATTTTACTGACAATGTTCTAATATTTGGGCATAATCTCAAAATGTAAGTACAGGTCTCATGGGCCTCAACTGCAAGTCTGCATGTGTACATATCTGGGAGCTTGTATTTGTAAATGAGTTTTATTCCTCCTTCCTCCTTTTCCTGATTAGTTCCAAATTACTACTTCTGAATTAGCTTTCCTCCCCCTCCTCATCTTTAAAAATTCAATTAGTGTTACAATTAGTGTTGGAGTCTCTTAGCATGAGAGTGTGCATAATGAGCCAGCATAGCTGGAGACCTGGAGATATTACCTCAGGGTCCATAGACCTAAGGAAATGTTATTTGCTACAAAGAAGTATAGAATGAGGAGAGGAAATGTTATTTTTAAAATGTAAAATTCCCTTGCAAACAGCAAGTGGTAACAGGTTCCTTTTGTGTTTTCACTACAGCGTAATTCCCAGCATCAACTTAAAATGTGTCCAAATTTTTACATTAAAAGTTCCTGCCATCCTTGCTGTTAAAAATACCCCTATGAGTTTTTGTTTTTAAAATAATGACATATTAAAAGTAAGAATAGTTATGAGTATTCATTTTAGTCTTGACATACACACTCTTTCAATGTAAGAATCAAGCTGTTCCCTTACTTCAAAGTAACTCTACTATTCTTATGCTAGTTATGGAATGTACATTTACATGTTTGCCTCTCATGTGTCTGATAATTTCCACATCAATAGCAAAGTAAAAAAGCACTAAGTTGATTCAACCTATAAACGCTCAATCAACCCTATTAGAACATTCTTCACTTGAAATCTTCTAGCTGTAGCACCCTGAAGCCTTAGAGTGCCTCTAGATTCCTTTCAGATTGACTGATAACATTACACAATGCAGCATGAATTAGAAGAAATGAAAGGTATATCAAATGTTTGCATGTTCCCATTCTGGTAAGTGGTATGGATGATACAGAGAAGCATTACGTACAAGGAGCAACAGGCTGATTGAGGTTGCAATCCTAGGAATACTTACCTGAGATTTTCATTTGAACACATAATGGGACATACTACTGATCAAACAAGGATACATTGGCAAATCAAATCAAGGGATTAACTAACTTGTTTGTCAACTAGAAACTTGGTATCACTCACAACTTGTGCAAGGTAACTTTGTGCATGTTCCTTTGGGAGACTAGATTTCTCAATTGAGCCATCCTTCTGTTCACATTGATCTAGGTTTTCTTCTCCTGTGAGAAGCCTCCAGACAGGTATTTGGATTGCTCCAGTTGATTAATGACACTCGTTTTCCCATACCTTTCCCTACCCTTCCCTATTCAGCTGGTTGTAGCATCTCCCCCTTTTCTTTTGTTATATAATAAGCCTCACAGAAAAACAACATTGCATTTACCTTGCATGGTACAGATAATTCCACCAGTGTATCCCATTTATCTAGAAGAGTGCTGCATCAGTAGGAAAATACATTTTAAAATGTTAGAGTAGATGAACACAGAGGAAAGGGGGTCTCTCTTATCTTTCTTGTCCAACTGAGAATGGCTCAGACTCTGACTAAAAACTGTGAGTCATGATGTATTTTGCATAGTCAGTATTCAGGCTGTACCCTTAGAATGTGAAGTGACTCTCCATGTTATTTTTCTATTATGTTTGCTAATGGTGCTGATCTTAAACATTAGCATCAACTTTTAGTCTTAATGGATTATATTGCTTGGAATGTGCTTTCTGTGATAGTACAGAAATTCTCTTGAGAAAAGGCTCTGTTAAAAGTGAGATGTTTGAATCCCAACATGGTTGTTGTTGTTCAGTCGCACAGTCTATTCCGACTCTTTGCGACCCCATGGACCATCGCTCTCCAGGCACCCCTGTCCTCCACCATCCTCCTTAGTCTGCACAGCCCCGTGCCCATTGTATCTACAATACCATCTAGCCATCTCATCTTTGGCCGTCCCCTTCTTCTTTTGCCCTCCACCTTCCCCAGCATCAAGGCCTTCTCAAGTGAATCCTCTCTTCTCATTTGATGTCCAAAATACTTCATCTTCATCTTTACTATTTGACCTTCTAATGAGCACTCAGGGGTAATCTCTTCTAATATTGACCTATTTGTTCTCCTCGTTGTCCAAAGGACTCTCAAAACTCTCCTCCAGCACCACATCTTAAAGGCATCTATTTTTCTTCACTCAGCCTTTCTAATGGTCCAGCTCTCACAACCATACATTACCACCGGAAATACCATTGCTTTGACTATGCGGACCTTTGTTTGCAGTGAGATGTCTGTACTTCTTACTATGTTCCCCAGGTTTTTCATAGCTTGTCTCCCAATAATCAGTCGCTTTTTTATTTCATGGCTGCAATCTCCATCTGCAGAGATCTTGGATCCTAAGAAAGTAAAATCTGTTACTGTTACTGCTTCTACTTCTTACCCATCTATTTTCCAGGGACTGATATGGACTGTTGCCATTATCTTGGTTTTCTTGATATTGATTCTCAGGCCAGCTTTTGCACTCTCTTCTTTCAACCTAATCAGGAGCTTCTTTAGGTCTTCCTCACCTTCTGCCATTAGGGTGGTATCATCTGCATATCTCAAATTGTCGATGTTTCTCCCAGCAATTTTGATCCCATATTGTGATTCCTCCATCCCTGCATTACACATTATGTTCTCTGTCTATAAGCTGAATAAGCAGGGTGACAGAATGCAGCCTTGTCTTACTCCTTTTCCTATTCCAAACCACTCCGTCATTCCATACTCTGTCCTGACTGTTGCTTCTTGACTCATGTACAGATTTCTCATGAGACATATGAGGTGTTCTGGACAGGTCAGTAAAGTTTGGGGCTTGGGGTTGAGGAGGAGAATTTTCCTTGCTAAAGGATCGTCTAGAAAGCTTAAGGAACCATTGTGTGGTTGGGGCTTTCACCCTAGCACAGATACCATTGCCTTTCTTATTGAATTGTGAATTTCAATTAATTTTATTATCTTTTAAAAAGGAAAGGTTTTATTTGTGGGGGGTGGGGGTGGAGATGAATTACTGCTTCTCCTCCCCTTTCAAGTCACATCCCACCAAAAATGTCACAGTATGTAGGAATCGGGGCCGCAGAGGGCCGGAGGTCCCGGAGGAGACTGATCAAAGAACGATACGAGGCAGCATGGAGGAGGATAAGATCAGTGGTTTATTGGGAAAAAGGCATCATCATATATAGGAGTAAAAGCGCAACGGTGGCAGAAACAGTCATCTGACAGAAATCACATCACCTGTTTACTCGGGTTAATTGGGAATCTCTTGGAGGGAAATTAGTTAACTTGGCCAAACACAGACTGGGGAAAACACCATTGTTTGGGGATTAGGCAGGGGTAAACATGGCATCTGTTTACACCCGGGGTAAAGTTGAGCTTGGAGATGAGTGATTATTCTAATGGGTAACTGGGTTAGCTATTCGCTCTCTCAGCAGATCCGCTGGTCAGGTCAGGAAATTGGGTGAATCAAACCCTATCATTTATCCACCCCCCTAAATTTCTCTGCCCGCAGAGCCCACAGCTCAAGGAGCGTTCCCCTGAAGTGGCCTCTGCGCGGGCCGTTCCATGCCACTGGGGCATGGGGAAACCACATCTCCCCTTTTAATTTCATTTAAGGACCTGACTGGCGACTCTGCGTAGGAGAGCCATCAGCTGCTGAGCGGGAATGACGCTTCGGGGTTTCTTCTTGGGGCGGCACTTCAACATCAGTGAGGGGATACATTGCGCCAAGCAGCAGACTGCTATGCCTAGCAGGACCACCCCCACGATCACCTTAAGTACCGTCTGAAGCCACCCCCATGGAATCCACGACCACATCCAGCTCCACAATGAGCTCCACCAGTCTCCCCATGCAGAGCCCTCTCTGATGCCCTGGACTATGGTGTGGAGGTTTGTGAGCTGATTCTGCACTCTGCGGGAATTATCAGTAAGGTTGAAACAACACATACCATGGAAAGACCCGCAACCCAAATGATGCAGCATTAAGAGGTAGTCTATAGCCGCCCTATGTCAAGTATGGCATGGCGAAGCTCCGCCTGCTCCTGGTTGAGCAGCGCGATCGCCGAGGAGGTGTGGTTGATGGCTTTGGCTAATCCGCAAGCCAATCGACTAATCCTCCGAGCGTTGCCGACGGCTAAGGCTGGCACGCCGACTATGCTGACTGCCAGCGAGACATATTCGGCTGGACTCAGAACTCTAAAGCTGCTATCACATGAGCTGTCTAACTGGGTGGTACGAGTGTGCCTTATGGGTGCTGAAACATTTGAAACAATTGTGCTTGGGGTGATCATATCCTTAGTAGGGAATAACAGTGTCAAACGACTTAGGCAACATGTGGAGTCTGATACATTTGTGGGAATGTAGTTAAAAGAATACTGATTACATGTAAAGAACCAACCAGATGGTAACGTAACATGGGCATACATTGAACCAGTTGCTGCTGCCGGTATCAAAGCAGCGGCGCTGAGTTCGGCCGACTGCAGCGCAGCCGACCATTCGAGCACAAGTAGAGTTCGGGCTGGCCGCCACTCGCGGAGTGTGAAGAGTGGCTGCGTCAGCCGGCAAAGTCATGGTGAACCGCAATCCCCCCCAGCGAGCGTAGGCTGCAAAACTCGGAGGGAGGTGTGGTCCGAAAATCCTCTTCAGCAGCCAGTCGCCATCCCTGGCGTGCGCATCTAGAGTGTGGCACACTGGGATGAGACAGGTGCTCAGAATTGAGACAGAACCAATGTCCTGCTTCAGGCAAAAATCGGACTGGTTGACGAGGCCCGCCAACCTTTCCCATAGGTTATAATGCATCCGGGTGGAAAGGTCTCTGTCTGGCATCAAGCCGCTGGCCCCAAGTGGGGCGGCCTGAATGCCTCCCCCCACAAGTAGGGAGAGGGTCAGGATGATGATGGCTGCCATGGTGTTGGCGTGAATTCGGGCGAAGATGGCAGCCGTGAGGTTCTCCGGTGTCGGCTCCTTCTCCTCGCGTTGGAGGGCGTCCTCGGCCTCACTGCAAAGGGCCTTGATCATCCCCCAGGTGATCTTCGGCGCTGTTGGTGGCCTTCTCCTCCGACGGGTCTTGTTGGTCAGGGTGAGGTCCTCCATCTCCGGGACCGGACTCGGGTCGGCCTGGGTCCACGCCATGTGGTTCCAAGTGAGGCTTGACACACCGAGCTGGAATTCAAACGACACCTGTAGGAGACATAACTGCAGCATACCCTCTCCCCCAGGTTATGAGCGGCGCCGGGCCCCTCCAGGAAGGGTCCGGTGGCACTCGGTATCAGACCATCGGTCGCGGGAGAGCTTCCGAACGGCGGAAGTGCTTCTCCTGCGGCGTGCAATCCGAAAAAACATTAAGGTGATTGTAGGTGAACAATACCTTACTCAGACAATGCTGTGCCTGAGCCTGTGACTTGGGGAGGGCTGGTGGCTGCCCCCTTTCTGTTTGTTTGTCAATATAGGACTTGAGCGTCTGATTTACCCGTTCCACAATCGCCCCTGCGGATTGTAAGGAACGCCAAAGGTATGCTGAATATCCCAAGTGGCCATGAAGGCCGCCAGCTGCCTGGAGCTGTAGGACGGGGCGTTGTCGGTTTTAACGTGCCGTGGCTTGCCCATTGCCGCGATGCAGGAAAGGAGGTGCTGCTCCATGTGGGAAGCAGTCTCCCCTTTCTGCGCCGTTGCCCAAACGAATTGTGAAAAAGTATCTATGCAAACGTGCATGTACTGCCATCTGCCGAACTGCGGAACATGCGTGACGTCCATTTGCCACACCTGATTGGCCTCCGTCCCTCGTGGGTTGACCCCCCACAAGGGCCCCCCCGGTGCCCCTGCACAATGCTGGCAAGAGCGAACTATGCCTTGGGCTTGAGAAAGTGGCAAATTGAACTGTCTGGCAAGTGCTTTGGCATTTTGGTGAAAGAAAGCATGGCTCTGGATTGGCGTAGTAAAAACACCCAAAACTGAACGTTGCTGAATTTCCTTTGCCGCCGCGTCCGCTCTGCTATTGCCCGCGGAAATCGGACCCGGGAGGTCCTGATGACTGCAAATGTGGGCAATATAGAGCGGCTCCGTGCGGTTTCGCAAATGAAATTGAGCAGTGAGAAACAAACTAAGCAAATTCTTGTCTATCGCGGGAGTGATGTATGCTCCCGGTAGACTGTGAAGCAAATTCCTAATGTACATGCTGTCCGTAATGATGTTTAAGCGTTCCTTGGCGAAGGTGCGCAAGGCAAGGTTCACCGGCTGCCAACTCTGCCCGCTGCGCGGACTTTTGTGGAAGAGTTAACAGCGTGCGCCAAGCTTGGCCCTCCTGCCAGGTCAAGACACCGTATGTCCGACCACCATCAGTAAAAACTGTCCTGGCCCCCTGAAGTGGAACCAGCGAGAGCAACTCAAATAAGCTAACTGTCTGCGTCTGAAGTGAGACAAGTCTGGGGTCCTTTGGCAAGTGGTATGCCAAGCATCCGGTGAATCCTTCCAAAGCTATCGGAAGTGAGTCACCGAGCTGCATTAATTGCTGAACTTGTTCCTTGGTGAACGGGACTACGATTTTGGCCAAATCATGCCCTGAAATGTCCCTAGCTCTCAACCGTCCGTGGTAAACCACCGCGGAGACCAGTTCCTGGGGAGGAACGATGTTCCGTGAAGAGGTGTTCGGAAGGTACACCCACTCCACGATACTCGCCCCTTTCTCGGCATCTATGCCGAGCGCTCCAGTGAACATGGATCCTGACCGTACGATGTACAAATTCAAGATCGGAGCATATGGCCCTGGGGAGATCCTATCTACCCATCGCTGGCTGAGAGCTTGGTTAACTTTCTCGAGAGCTAAGCGCGCTTCTCGAGAGATCTTTATCCGGTCTGCTGGCTGCTTACCTAAAGTTAGCAGCGAGAAGAGCGGTTTCAAAAGATCCGTATCCAATCGGAAATACGGTCTGGCCCAATTGATGTTCCCTAAAACCTGCTGCAATTCTACCAGGGTGACTGAGTCCTGTAAATTGATCTGAGGCAAAACTGGTGCGGCGAAAGAGCGGAGAAGCCCAAGTATGAGAAGGGCTCGGTTCTCTGCACTTTCTCTGGGGCAATGAGTAAGCCTTTGTCCCCCAGGCTGGCCTGGAGGTCAGAAAATATTTCGCTGTTGAGTTGCGGCATCGCGACCAAGATGTCGTCCATGAAGTGACAAACGATAGCTTTTGGGTAAAGGTTTCGAAACTTTGCCAGTGCGTTGTGAACATAAATTTGGCACAGGGTGGGCGAATTGAGCATGCCCTGTGGCAAAAATCTCCACGCGTAACGCTGCGTAGGCTCACTGTGGTTCACAACTGGCACCGTAAAGGCGAACCTTTCCCGGTCCCGGGGGTCTAAGGGAATTGTATAAAAACAATCCTTGAGATCTATGACTAGGATCTCCCACCCCTCGGGAATCATGTTCGGATTCGGGATGCCGCATTGGAGCGGACCCATTGGCTGAATGCATTTATTGATCTCTCTGAGATCGTGGAGGAGTCGCCACTTCCCCGACTTCTTCTTAATCACAAAAATTGGCGAATTCCATGGACTCGTGGACTGCTCTATGTGTCCTGCGTCTAGCTGTTCTTTAACTAGCTGCTTAAGGGCGACTAATTTCTCCCCCACTACCGGCCATTGTTCTACCCAGACCGGCGTGTCGGTGAGCCACTTAAGTGGCAACGCCATTACCCAAAGGTAAGCGTAGCACCGTACTGCTGTAAAATGTCTCGCCCCCAAAGGTTGATGTGCACGTCAAGAATGTGCGGCCGAATTACCGCTGTGCCGTCAGCCTTTGGAATCGTGACTGTCACCCACTGTCGGCTTCTGAACGCTTCCTGAATGCTGCCTACCCCCCACACATCGGAGACCGGCTCAATGGCCCACTCCCTTGGCCACTGGCCACTGCTTATCACGCTCACATCTGCTCCGGTATCTAATAAGCCTGAGAATAATCTATTATTCAGAAATACCTCGATAACCGGGCGCTGTTTCCACTCAATGTTGGTCTCCACTGTCGCTAAGACCTGGTATCCTTGTACTGCCTCACTGGCGCTCGAGCGGTCCTCTGACCGGGACTCGGAGCTGTCACTGAGCCGTCCCTGGCTATCTGCTGGCGAGTGACAAGGAACCATGATCAGTTGCGCTAAGGTGTCTCCTCTGTGAATTGTCTGGGGCAGGTGCGTCCACAACTGAACCTGGAGAACGCCTGAAAAATTCGAGTCAACGACTCCTGGAATTACGAGAATTCCGCGTGCTCCAGCTACACTACGGGGCAAAACTAAACCTATAAAGCCCTTGGGCAGTGGACCCATGTACTGGGAGTCCACCAGATAGACCGTGCCTGGCAGGTCGCATGTAACGTCCGCCTGACAAGTTAAGTCTAACCCTGTACTACCCTTGGGGCTGGCCTGTGCCCTCGCGATGCCTGGAGCGGGACGGGGATCTAGTCTAGCTCTGGTGAGCTGAGGGAAGCCTCTGTTTGGACCGGGGCCAGAGACATGCCCGCATTCCGGTTTCCTGAATCCGGACAGTCTCAGGCCCAGTGGTAGCCTCTTTTGCACTTCGGACACTGGGTTTTCGGAGCCTTGGAACGGCCGGACTTTTGTCCGCCTCCCTTGGATCGGCACTCCCCAGCGAAGTGACCAACCTTGCCACAATTGTGACACGCTCCTTGGGTCTTTCCCTTTGGTCTCTTACCCCCTTGCACCGCTGCCGCTAGCAATCCCATCTTGTAGGATTCTGTGCCAACATCGGCGCAAGCTCTAATCATGTCCGTAAGTGTCAAATCCGGACGATTGCCTAGCGACTGCAGGATTTTACGGCAGTCTAGATTGGCATTGTCCTTGGCTAACTTCATCATGAGCTCTTGCTGGGCCTGCTCATTGTCAATCTGCCTGCTAATTGCTTCCTCCAGGCGATTGATGAAGTCCATATAGGGCTCTTGGGCTCCCTGCTTGATAGCGGTGTAATTTTTAGCCGCTTTGCCAGTTGCTGGGACTTTGAAAAACGCCCTGAAGGCGGCCTCGGCCGACATCTGGAGAGTGGCTAGAGGCAAGTTGATTTGGGCATCGATGGGCTCGAGGGCACCTGAACCATATAACTGGTCAGGAAGTACTGCGCCTCTCATTCTGGCAGCGCTCGTCTGCGCCTCTAGGCGAAACTCGCTGTCCCAAATTAAATACTGGCTAGGGTTGAGCATCATCCGCATGACGGCTTTCCAGTCATGGGGAATCCACATGGTGTTCTCGCACACTTGCTGAAGCGTGCCCCTTGTAAAACGACTTTGGAGCCCTGTTTCTGAGATGGCTTTCCGTATGGCCATGAGTAGCTTATACGGAACTGGGGAATGAATTATCTGTTGGGCGCCTGTGAGCGCGTCTATTTCCATGCGGATGGGACATATCTGACTAAGCTCAGCTAGTTCTTCTGCTGGCAACTCCCCCTTCCTAATCTCCTCTTCAATTGTACGCTGAAGGGGACTTTTGGTAACCTGGGAACCCGTTGCTGTCAGAGAAGCGCCTGCGCTCCTCATTCCTTGCATTCCACCGGTGACGTCTGCAGCTGTCGCCGGGGGAAAGCTCCCTACGCTACCCTGCCTAAATTGGAGTGACGGATAGAGCGCCGTAGGCGCCGTTGGCTCGGCTGGCGCTTCTGGCAGATTTGGGGGTTCTTTGGCCTCTACCCGGACTGGCTCTATCTCCGCTAAGAGCTTCCTACACTTTCTCCATGTGCGAATTACGCCTCCTGGAGCTTTCGGGGGTTGCTGAATGCAGTCTCCTATCTGATCCCAGAGCTCGAGGGTTAACGTACCTACTTCTGGGTAAAGCAGGCAGTGTTCCCCTAGGTACACCAAAAGTCTCGCTAGCTCCCCGCTGTGAAAACGCAAATTAAATATCCTGGCCAGGATCTTGAACTCTCCCTCACGAGTTCTTTGGCTAGCGGATGGACGCTGTCGCTGAGGACAGGTCCCCATATTACCTGCGATTGGGTCCTCTCGGGACGAGTCGACGCGTCTTTGGCAGGCAACAGGTTCTGGCGACGTCGCTTTCTGGGTAGAGCTCGGAGCGTGGACTGCGGCCACGGGCCCTCGGTGGCCACTGCGCTGTCAGGGATTCACAGCTGTCCCTGCGGAACGCGTTTTTCCGTTACCTGCAAGCCGCCGCGAAAGCCGGGAGCACGCTGTAGGATGCCTCTTTGGACTGCCTCACCGCAGGCCGTCCCTCCGCTCGGCTGGCTGCCGGACGGAGTGCCGCGCTGTCCTCCGGGACGATTCGGACACGGTTCAAGCGCGGACCGTGTGATCACTACTCTGAGGAAGACCGCTTGCTTACTCATGAGTAGATCACGTCGGGGTCACCAGATGTAGGAATCGGGGCCGCAGAGGGCCGGAGGTCCCGGAGGAGACTGATCAAAGAACGATACGAGGCAGCATGGAGGAGGATAAGATCAGTGGTTTATTGGGAAAAAGGCATCATCATATATAGGAGTAAAAGCGCAACAGTGGCAGAAACAGTCATCTGACAGAAATCACATCACCTGTTTACTCGGGTTAATTGGGAATCTCTTGGAGGGAAGTTAGTTAACTTGGCCAAACACAGACTGGGGAAAACACCATTGTTTGGGGATTAGGCAGGGGTAAACATGGCATCTGTTTACACCCGGGGTAAAGTTGAGCTTGGAGATGAGTGATTATTCTAATGGGTAACTGGGTTAGCTATTCGCTCTCTCAGCAGATCCGCTGGTCAGGTCAGGAAATTGGGTGAATCAAACCCTATCATTTATCCACCCCCCTAAATTTCTCTGCCCGCAGAGCCCACGGCTCAAGGAGCGTTCCCCCGAAGTGGCCTCTGCGCGGGCCGTTCCATGCCACTGGGGCATGGGGAAACCACAACAGTCACCTTGGATCATACCACCCACAGCATTAGTTTGGTGCAAATTAACTATCCTCACAACCTACAAAATGTAATAACTTCTAGTGCTCAGAATTGCACCCAAAAAAACCCTATCATGTGTCAAAAAGGAACAGGACAACTTTTAAAAAGTACAGGATTGAACACTATGTCAAAACACATGTGGAAGCCATAATTTGGTTCAAACCTAACCATTTCAAAAGTAATCCAGATACTATTTGTCCATTTAGGCAGGCCTATAGGTTGCAGAGAATTGGCTAGCAAGCAAGCAGATAATTCAAGACCTAAAAAGAAAGGAGAAAGTTGCAGAATAGGCTGGGTAAACCCAGAAATACTTTGACAAGTAGAGTGTAATTTGAAATAGTCATAAAATGAATGAGTTGTTGTGTAAAGGTATGTGGGTGAGAATGTGTGAGAATATGTGCGCTGCAACATTCTGTGCCTCCAGCTGCAGGAATGCCATGCCTTGCTTAGGCTATAGAATAGGACCATGATGGCAAACCTTGGCACTCCAGCTGTTCTTGGACTTCAATACCCAGAAGCCTGGCGGGGCAGGTGTGGGGCCCGGATGGAAGAGTGGCCCCCGCCTGTTGGCTTATAAAATGAAGCCTCCCCATCTTTTTAATGCGGGCAGTTTTAATGTGGTTAGTTTTTAATAAGTGGGTGGGTATGTTGGGGTTTTAATTGTTTTTAATATGTAAGTTTTAATCCTGTTGTGAGCCGCCCTGAGTCGGGTTCGCCTGATTGGGCGGCATAGAGATGTGAACTATAAATAAATATAAATAAATAAATAAGCCCAAGTCCCTGTGAATCCACATGAATGGGTACATGCAGTAAACCCATTTGTGTGGATTCACAGGGACATGGGCTTCTGGGAATTGAAGTCCAAGAACAGCTGGAGTGCCGTGGTTCACCATCAGTGGAATAGGATCTGGGCAATGAGGGTTAAGCAGGGCTTAGCTACTGCTGCTCTCCTAAGGCCGTATCATGTATAAAATGTATTGAGAGATCAAAATCTAGAGTTAAGACGTAACTAGTTAATAAGTAAGCATTACATTACAACTGTTGCACAAAAAAGAAGTCCAGTTGTTCAATTGTATTGAAATTAGGAACAATTGGACTTCTTTTTTGTGTAATGGTAAAGTTTTTGACACTTTTCTAGTTATGAGATGGCCTCACTAAATGATGGAGGACTTATATCACATGGTTGCTGTGCCTTTCACTCTTTTGTAGGTGTCGAGGTACCTGCAAGAAACATGGAAGAAGTGTGTGTTTCATAATCTGACTAGTAGTATGTAGCTTTCAGATCTTATTTAACTTTTAAGTAACTAAAGTATATATGTATTAGTTACATTTGAGAAAAAGAAAATAATAGTTTTTTAAAATTGTGGCTGCTATAATAACTAACTGGTTAGGGGAGTCTTTGAACTATAAATGCAACTAGTTGCTTTGAATATGTAAGTTTACAAGCTCTGAAGGAGACAGAAGGTACCTAAAAGAATGCATAGTCAAGAAGCTGAAAGGTAAGTCTCAGATCATGAGAAATGGTGGATTCTTCTATTGACTACATGTCTCTTTAAAAAGGCAAAAAAGAAGACAATGTGGTACATTTTGACCTCATATGAGAAGGGGAAGAAATGTTTGGATCTGAAAATTAATGTGAAGGATTAAGAATTAATGCCTTAGATACAAATGATTATGCTTGTGAAGTGGTGTCAAGTTGTAACCAGTGTTGGAACCAGCTGGTTCGCACCGGATTGCAGGGCCACCATCAGCAGAGGACCATCAGGACTCCTGTCCCGGAGATGACGGGGGCCCGGCGGCACCGGGAAACTACTGCTCTGTGCATGTGCAAACAAACACCGCATGCATAGGAAACCCCAGGGGCGTGGCCAAAATGTGGGGGGTCACGTACTGGGCCCGGAAATTTCTGATGCCGGCCCTGCTGGATCGCCCATACTGGTAGCAGAACCAGTGGGACACACTGTTGTGTATGTAACTGTATCACTTTAAGAATGTCTGAATGTAACCTGACAATGATCACAATGTAACTCAGCTGTTAAAGGAACGCGAGCTAGCTACCCATAGAGGGCAGCTGCGAGCGTTCAGCTCACATGGTTCAAATTCCCCCAATCACCGGCAGCCGCGGGAACCTTCCCGCGCAAGGAACACCTGGAGAAGAAGGGCGTGACTCAGAATGACGTCACGCAGGTAGCAGCCAATACGCTACTGTGTAACCCTTTTCAAGTGTATTGTTGCAGTATAAAAGGAGCTGTACCTCCGCCATTACCACATGTTCATCCTGACCATCATGCAATAAAGTTGTGTTTTAGCCCTCACTGCGGCTCCTTCTTTGTCTTCCGTGCAAGACACCAAATTGGCGACGAAGGTGGGATAGATGGTGTATCCCAAGATCAAGCCTCACCAATTCGACATCAGCGATCCTGAGCAATGAGAGCTGTACGAGTGCCAGTTTTGGCACGCAATGGATGCTGCAGGCATCGACGACGAAGGGAAGGTGCAGTCACACTTCCTAGCCCAGGTGGGGCCGGCCACGCTGCACATCCTGATGAACCTGCTGGCTCCCCGGAAGGTCGATGCAGTACCCATTGACCGCATCCTCACAATGTTGAGGGAACACTTCCAGCCGCCCGTCTCCATCTTTCCGGCCCGGGTTGCATTCCACAGGTAGGACCAGCGCCCGGGAGAATTCATGTCCGCCTACACGGCGGCCCTCAGGTTCGCGGCCATCCACTGCCAATGGGAGGACCTGGACATAGCCCTTCGAGACTGCATGCTGTGCAGCCTAAGAGACGGGGAGGTACAGAGGAAGTTGATGACCCGCGATCATCGCCTCATGTTCAACGAGGTACTGCGAGAGGCCCAAGCGGCTGAGGCAGTGAGGAGAGGGGTCAAAGTATTCAAGTCCCGGGGGGCTGCACCTGAGAGGGCCAAGTCACCCGTGCAAGCAGCCCAGCGGACTACAGCACAAGCGGCCTGGCGGGCCCCCCGGCCACCCACAAACACCCCAGCAACCTCCGAGGAGTCGTCCATGACTGCGGACTCCTGCTCCAGTGAGGATAACGACGTGCAGAGAGTCAAGAGGCACAGAGAAAAGCGCCGAGCCAGCGAGAGAGGAAACCACCATTGTGATGGCTGCGGGGCATCTCACGACCGAACGAGGTGCCCATTCCGGAAGGCCGAGTGCCACAACTGCGGGCAGAAAGGCCACATTGCCAGGGTCTGCAGGCGCGGGCGAACAGAGGACAAGGGCTCATCGAGACACCTCAAGCACCCCAATGCAAGGCGGCCGGCATCAGAAAGGTCTCAGCCAACGATGACGTGGTGGCCGTGAACCACGTGGGCCTGGAGTACCGGCATTTCTTCGTAGAGGTACTGTTACAAGGGGTCCTGGTTAGGATGGAAATAGACTCGGGGTTGTCCTACTCCATCCTGTCCCAGAAGGAGTTCCTGTGCATTCCCTCAAATGTGCGCCCCAAGTTGCGGGCCATGAAGTCGAACTTACGGGACGTGCAGGGTCATGGGATCCCAGTGTTGGGGGTGGGAAACTTCATGGTGAAGTTCAAAAGGTTCACGGAAAAACTGCCCCTAGAAGTTCTCAAGGAGGGGACCTGTTGCCTTTTAGGAACCCAGTGGTTCTCTCCCCTGGGAATGGAACCGTCCGGTATAAACACCATAGAGACTGACCCAATTCGGACGTGCGCGATGCCGACAGGAGCTGGGCAGCATCCGGTTCGGGAAAGTGTGTACTTGAGTAGTGAGGAGGATGCAAAAATTACTGAGCAGAGCGAGGAGCTAGTCACTAGCATTCTAGCAGAAGGATGCAAGAGGCAGTCTAACAATGCAACTGGACACAAAAGACTGTGTCAGAAAAGCATATATAAATGCTTGTATACAAATGCCAGAAGCCTCCGGAACAAAATAGGGGAGCTGGAATACTTAGCAATAGATAAGAATATTGATATTATTGGTATCACTGAAACCTGGTGGACGGATGATAACCAATGGGATACAGTTATCCCAGGCTACAAACTATACAGGAAGGATAGGAAGGGGCAAACAGGAGGTGGTGTAGCCTTGTATGTCAAAGAAGTGATAAAATCGTATGAATTGGAATATCTAGGTGATTTGGAGTCACCATTAGAAGCTCTGTGGGTAAGAGTACCAGGCCACAAGGATGGTCTAACAGTAGGCATATACTATCGGCCTCCGACCCAAACTCTTGAGGGAGACTGGCAGTTGGAGAATGTTGTAAAGGAGGCATCCAAGAAGGGAAGCCTGGTTATAATGGGGGACTTCAATTACCCTCACATAGACTGGGTGAACTGTTGTTCAGCACATGATAAAGAGATAAAGTTCCTAGATATGCTAAATGATTGTTCCCTGGGTCAGATGGTTGAAGACCCAACTAGAGGTACAAGAATCCTTGACTTGATCCTGAGTAATACTCAGGATCTGGTGCAAGATGTTAATGTGACTGATCCAATATGGTACCGTGACCACAACTCAATTATGTTTAACTTGATCATAGACCGCAAGTCACTGATAAAATCTAACACAGAGACCTTAAATTTTCAAAAAGGAAATTTCCCAAAGTTGAGGAAACTAGTAAAAAAGAAGCTGAAAGGGAAAATTGAGAGAGCCCAAACACTCCAAGAGGCATGGAGGCTGTTTACAAAAACAATAACAGAGGCTCAATTGGAATGCATACCCAAAAGGAAAAAGGGCACTGCCAGGTCCAAGAGGACTCCAATGTGGCTTACAGGAGCTGTTCGGGAAGTGATCAAGAGCAAGAAAAGCTCATTTAGAAGATGGAAGGCTTGTCCGAATGAGGACAGCAGGCAGAAACATAAATTCTGGCAGAACAAATGCAAGGCAACAATCAAGAAAGCAAAGCAAGACTTTGAGGAGCGTATAGCTAAAAATACTCAGAGAAATAACAAAGACTTCTTTAAGTACATTAGAAGTAAGAACCCAAATAGGAAGGCCATTGGCCCATTAGATGACAATGGAAGGCAAGGGGTTATTAAAGAGGAAACAGAGATTGCAGAGAGACTCAATGAATTCTTTGCTTCAGTATTCACTGAAGAAGACAGAGGCCACATGCCCAAAATAGAGCCTATCTTCGTAGGGAGGGAAACCGAAGAATTAAGCCAGATAGAAATAACCAGGGAGGAGGTCCTTGCATGTCTTGTTAAACTAAACACTAACAAATCACCAGGACCAGATGGCATCCATCCACGAGTTCTCAGGGAACTTAAAGATGAAATTGCTGATCACCTAGCCAAAATATATAATCTTTCCCTCAAATCAGGCTTTGTGCCTGATGACTGGAAGGTAGCGAATGTAACACCAATTTTCAAAAAAGGATCCAGGGGTGATCCAGGAAATTACCGACCTGTCACATAGAATTAATAGGCACATTGAAGAGAAGGCGCTGCTAAAGGAGAGCCAACATGGCTTTTGCAAGGGCAAATCATGCCTCACTAATCTGTTGGAATTTTTTGAGAGTGTCAACAAGCATGTGGATAAGGGGGATCCAGTTGACATTGTTTATCTGGACTTTCAGAAGGCTTTTGACAAGGTCCCACACCAAAGGCTCTTGAATAAACTTACCAGTCATGGAATAAAGGGACAGGTCTTGTCCTGGATCAGCAACTGGCTAAGGGACAGGAAACAGAGGGTAGCACTAAATGGACACTTCTCCAAGTGGAGGGAAGTAAAGAGTGGGGTCCCCCAAGGTTCAGTACTGGGACCCCTGCTTTTCAACCTCTTCATAAATGATCTAGAAGTAGGAGTAAAAAGCAAGGTAGCCAAATTTGCTGACGACACTAAATTATACAGGGTAGTGAAAACTGTGAGAGATTGTGAGGAGGTCCAGAGGGATCTCTCGACACTGGGGGAGTGGGCAAAACAGTGGCAAATGAGTTTCAACATTAGTAAGTGCAGAGTGATGCATGTTGGGGCAAAGAACCCCAATTACACTTATAAACTGATGGGGTCTGAACTCTCTGAGACAAACCAGGAAAGGGACCTTGGTGTCCTGGTGGACAACTCAATGAAGGTGTCAACCCAGTGTGCCTCAGCAGTGAAAAAAGCAAACTCAATGCTAGGGATCATTAGGAAGGGTATAGAAAATAAGTCAGCAAGTGTCATTTTGCCTCTTTATAAATCTATGGTGAGGCCCCATCTGGAATACTGTGTACAGTTCTGGTCGCCATACCTCCAGAAGGATATTATGGAGCTGGAAAAAGTGCAGAGGAGGGCAACCAGAATGATTAGGGGACTGGAACACCTTCCTTACCATCTGAGGCTGCAGCGGTTGGGCCTCTTCACTCTTGAATGACGACGTCTAAGAGGTGACCTGATTGAAGTTTATAAAATCATGCACGGTGTGGACAAAGTAGATAAGGAAAAACTGTTTTCCCTATCGCATAACACTAGAACTAGGGGACACTCCATGAAACTTTTGGGTACTAGTTCTCAAACAAATAAGAGAAAGTACTTTTTCACCCAGAGGATTACTGGTCTATGGAACTCCCTGCCAGAAGAAGTGGTGACAGCTGTCAGTCTTGACAGCTTTAAGAAAGGATTAGACAAGTTCATGGAGGACAAGAGTATCAATGGCTATAATTATGGATACTTAAGGACAACCTCCGGGTTGGAGAGATAGGCAGGATATCTCTCAATATCATTTCCAGGGAATCTTAAGCAGGTGAAGGCATCTGCTTGGGAATACCCTGAAGGAAATGGTGAGCCACTGTGTGAGACAGAATGCTGGACTGGATGGGCTGTGGCCTGTTCCAGCAAGGCTGTTCTTATGTTCTTACACCCTGCAGTTTTCAAGAAGGGGCTCAGGACTTACAGGGGGGCCCCGGTCTCTTTTGAGTTGGACCCAGAAATCCAGCCAATACGTCTCAAGCGAAGAAGAGTCCCCTTCGCCCTCAAGGACAAGATTGAGGCGGAATTGGACAAATTGGTGGGGCAGGGGATTTTAGTTCCAGATGATTCTGCGGAGTGGGAAACTCCAATTGTTACAGTTTTAAAATCCAATGGGGAGGTCAGGATTTGCGCTGACTACAAATGTACAATCAACAAGGCCATTCAGCCAAATGCATATCCGGTGCTGGTAGTTAACCAGTTACTGGCCACTTTACACCGGGGGAGGTGTTTCGCAAAGCTAGACCTGGCGCAGGCGTACCAGCAGCTCACGGTAACCCCAGCTGCTGCCGCTGCACAAACTATCGTCACACATAAGGGGGCATTCAAGGTAACGTGCCTACAGTTCGGCGTAAATTCGGCCCCCGGGATCTTCCAGTCCCTCGTGGAATGCCTTTTAAAGGCGCTTCCAGGCATGCTCCCATATTTTGACAATGTTTTGATAACAGCGGGGAGCGAATCGGAACTAGCGAAAAGACTAGACAAGGTCCTATCTGTATTCGAGAGTGTGGGACTGAGGTTGAGAAGGGACAAATGTGTGTTCTTTGCGAGGGAGGTTGAGTTTCTCAGGTTCAAAATAACCCTGGAGGGCATCAAGCCATCCGAGTCCAAGGTTGCGGCTGTGCAAAACGCCCCTCACCCCACCGCGAACCTGCAGTCATTCCTAGGGCTCCTGAATTTTTACCATTCCTTCTTGCCAAGGAAGGCATCCGTTGTGGAGCCACTGCACGGGCTACTTAAGAAGGATGCGGTTTGGTGGTGGGTAGATAGGTAGGAGAAAGCGTTCAAAGAGCTCAAGGCGCTCTTGTCCTCAGACGCCGTCCTGACCCATTTCGACCCGAGGAAACCGGTAGTTTTGGTCTGTGATGCATCACCAGTGGGGGTGGGGGCGGTGCTGTGCCATGTGTTAGAGAACGGGCAGGAAGCCCCGGTTGCCTTCTATTCCAGGTCACTTTCAAAGGCGGAGCGCAATTACGCGCAAACAGATAGAGAGGCCCTGGCCATAATCGTGGGAACAAAGAAGTTCCATGATTTCCTGTACGGCCGCAAGTTCACAATTGTGACCGATCATAAGCCCCTTTTGAGAATCTTTACTACAGGCAAGCCCACCCCACAAATCCTGGCCCCCAGAATGCTGCGTTGGGCGATTTTCCTCAACGCCTACCAGTACGAACTGGTCCATCGCCCAGGGAAGGAGATCTCCCATGCAGATGCGCTGTCCCGATCTCCCCTCCCTAGTTTAGGAGACCCAAATGCGAGGTAGAGCAGGATCACCAAGTCCTGCTGATCGAGTCTCTTGACTCACCCCCCATAGTTCCCGCAGACCTCGCCAAAGCGACGGCGGCTGACAAAATCCTGTCCCAAGTCAGTTCCTGGGTGAGAAAAGGGTGGCCCACAACTCCCCCCAAGGAGGAATCCAAGGGAGAGACACGGGGTCATACCCAGTTACAAATGCATACCCTGGATACTCACACGGGGAGGAGGATACTTTGAAAGAGTGGGATGAGTTTGATTTTATGTTGCCATACCAGGGGGATGTTGCGGAGTGGTCCCCCACCCATCCGAGTGAGAAGAGGGGTTTTAGTTCAGCCCCTGGTATTTCCAGTCCTCCCAGTCCTTTTGTTCTAGAGTTTACCCCATCACCAAGACCCCCAACCCAGGCAGCAGGGGGAAGCACGTTCACCCCATCCCCAAGACCACCGAATCAGGCAGCAGGGGGTAGCAGAAGTACACCAGTTGCAGGTGCAAGAAACCGGGGTGAGACAACAAGAGTCTCCTCATCGGTCCCGAGATTCGTGCTGGGGGGGTCACCAGGTGCCACGAGCAATAGGCAGGGATTCACATCCCAGTTACATATTCCGTTTCCCTCTCCAAACGCGAGGTTGCCACAGAGTCCCCGCCAGACAACTAACGAGTCCCCCCTTTCCGTTGCAGGACGAGAGTCTGCGGAACTCGGAGCCCCTAGTTCCCCTGAGCTCAGCCAAGCAGTTGTACACCCCAAGCGCACATGCGGGAAGCCACAATGGTTGAGGGACTTCGTCCCATCCTAGGGGGGGAGGAGTGTTGTGTATGTAACAGTATCACTTTAAGAATGTCTGAATGTAACCTAACAATGATCACAATGTAACTCAGCTGTTAAAGGAACGCGAGCTAGCTACCCATAGAGGGCAGCTGCGAGTGTTCAGCTCACATGGTTCAAATTCCCCCAATCACCGGCAGCCGCGGGAACCTTCCCGCGCAAGGAACACCTGGAGAAGAAGGGTATGACTCAGAATGACGTCACGCAGGTAGCAGCCAATATGCTACCGTGTAACCCTTTTCAAATGTATTGTTGCAGTATAAAAGGAGCTGTACCTCCACCATTACCACGTGTTCATCCTGACCTTCATGCAATAAAGCTGTGTTTTAGCCCTCACTGCGGCTCCTTCTTTGTCTTCCGTGCAAGACACCAAACACACCCATCTCCTTGCCCTGCCCTGCCCACCTCCTCCTCCTCCTCTCCCCGCACTTCGGTTACAACCAGGAACCAAGAAGAGGAGGAGGAGGAAGAGCCACCAAAGCCAGGGGCAGGGAGGAGGAGAAAGAACCATGTTGGGCAAAGTGCTGTGCCCTCCCCTTGGGGCATTGTTGTGGGAGGAGGTTAAGGGGGCTTCCCTTGGAGGAGGGAGGGGGAACGAGGGCCAGGGATTAGGAAACGAGGGCCATGGAGCTCCCTGGACCAGCTGCACTGAGTCTACCTTGGAGCAACAGCTAGTCTTTAAGGTGTTACAACATTTTTGTCTTTTTGTTTTGTTTACTCTCTGATATGCTTGAAACAGACTAACATGGCTACCATTTCAAAAGTCTTATTCTGTGCAAGCATATCAGAGAGAAAACAAAACAAAAAGACAAAAATGTTGTAACACCTTAAAGACTAACTGCTGTATTTTAATGTGAACTTTTGTGGATCGAGTCCACTGGCTCTTTGGCTAAAAACAGAGATGAGCACTGAACGCTAGAGTTAGATATGACTGGTTTTCAAGCAAGGGCAACCTTTACCTTTACCTAATAACAGAAGATCCCTGATTGGTATTCAAATTTGCTGTGAAGTTTGGCACTGTTTAGTTGCAAGTGGTTAGCAAAGGTCTCCCTTGCTCAAAAGCCAGTCATATCTGACTCTATGGTGCAGTGTTCATCTCCATTTACAGCCAAAGAGCCAGTGCTGTATGTGTTTGCAGATATTTTCATGGCCATGTGGCAGGCATGCCTCGCTAGCCCAATCAGTCACATGGCCACCCCAAGCAAGTCACATGCCCACTGATTTGACCAGACCCACCAAGTTAGCCCCATCCACTGAGTTAGCCTGACCCACAGTGTGGTAGTAAAAAATTTTAATGCCCACCACTGGTTGGAACTGACTTACAGTAACCTTAATAGGGGTTTTGAGGTAAACAAGATACAGCCAAACCACAAGATAAGAATGGATCGACTTAAGAAAAACTCAAGATACATCCGGAAATCTCAGAAAAAATCAGGTTAAAGATATAAATTTTTAATAGGATTTTTTTGAGATGAAAAATTTAATGCATTTATTTATTTATTTATTTATTTAGATTTGTATAACCACCCAATCACCAAATTGGTGATTTCCTAGGGGAAATTGCATTCAATGCATTCCTAGGGGAAATTGAAGATAAGAATTTTTCGAGATACAACCAACCTTGAGGAACGAATTAAATCCATATGTAAAGGTTTGACTGTATTTTAGGAATGGTTGTACCAGTTGCAATCTCACCACCACCACCACCACCTTCCCTTCTGTTTCCATGATGGGTCAGAAATTTAAATAACTATGTCACCTTGGGTTTTTTATTCAGTCACACAGTCAATTCCGACCCTTTGTGACCCTATGGACCATTGCCCGCCAGACACCTCTGTCTTCCACCATCCTCCTCAGCCCACCCAGCTCTTTGCCCATTGCATCTACAATACCATCCAGCCATCTCATTTTGGCCGCCCCCTTCTTCTTTTGTACTCCACCTTTCCCAGCATCAAGGCTTTCTCAAGTGAATCCTCTCTTTTCATTTAATGTCCAAAGTACTTTAGTTTCATCTTTACTATTTGACCTTCTAATGAGCAGTCAGGGTTGATTTCTTCTAGGATTGACCTATTTGTTCTCCTCACTGTCCAGGGTACTCCCAAAACTCTCCTCCAACACCACATTTCAAAGGCATCTATAAACAAATTATTTAGAATTTATTGGTGGGGGGTTGTGGGAGGGTTTTTATATTTTGTTTTGGTCACCATGGCTGCACTCTTTGCAGGTCATCGATCTGACACACATCGATCGGGGGGCAGAGAGAGAGGCAGGTCCAAGGAACGCAAGCACTTGCTCTCTCCAGACATTTCCCGTTGCAACTCAGAGGAAAGGAATCCACTGGCAGATGGGGACTCTCCAGAGCGACATCAGTCCAGATCTCCCAGTGAAGGCAGGTCACAAACTCCCAACAGACAGGTGAGAGTGATACACAAAACATGGTAAGTAATGGGAGGGTGAGGTAGGCAAATATCCTGCTCTATTGATAAAATTTACAGTCATTAAATTCTAGAATAATTGAGTTGGGAGCGGCCTATAAGGCCATCAAGTTAAATCTCCTGCTCAGTGCAGGAATCCAAGTAAAAGTGAATGTGACAGATGGATGTCCAATTTTTTCTCTTGAATGCTTCCAACAATGGAGCACTCACCACCTCCTCAGCTAATTGGTTCCACTCTTGTACTGCTCTTAACAATTAAGAATGTTTTCCTGATAGCCAGCGGAAATCTGAGTTCCTGTAGTTTGAACCCATTATTATGTGTCCTGAAATGACTGAGAACAGATCCAGCCCCTGCTGAATAGATGTCACCTGTTCACTCTTGCTTATAAAGCATTTGTCATTAAAAACAAACACAGGGCATGTCCAGACTGCTCATTTTGGTGCAGTTGGATTGGCCAGAAAAGCATCCTTCATGTTCAGGAGGAGAAGCAATGCACCTTGAATATTGTGGGACAACAGCCAACATGTGCTGGCTAATCTTTCTCACACTAGGTCGGGCAAAAGGAACTACAGAATAAACTCCCCAAAGGTGGCTTCATTTTGGCAGTTTTACATCTGGCCTAGACACGGAAGAAGAATCTGGACAGGAAGAGGTCTTTGGATCCTAACTAAATGTTTCTTCTGATAGTTGGTTAACCGTCAGGGAAAATGAAATAATGTTTTGCATCTGCTAGAGCAGCATTTCCCAAACTATGTTCCCCCGGAACACTGGTGGATTTTAATTCCCAGAAGCCTAAGTCAGTACATTAGCTGATCAGTGTTTTGGGGAAGTGACTTTGGCTTCTGGGAACTGAAGTCCCAAAACCAGCGGTTAGGAAATACTGCTTTAGATTGGTCCACTCAACAAGATGTTGTTCTAAAGTTTAGCCAAAACTGATAGAAAGCTAATTGGATGCAAACTACTAGGCTGATCAAACCTACCTTTTTATATAAATTGGGCATATTCTATGCTATGCTACAGCATTTCTGGAGCAATTCATCACTCTGTGGAAATGTTTAAAATATTTTTTTAACTGTGTGTGCTGTCAATCAAGAAACTGCCATGGTTTTGATCAGCAATACACTGACACACAAAGAAAAATATTTTAATATAAATAAAGTGATACATCAATTGAGCAATAATCTAGCTTCTCTCTCCTGTTCTTTCCAGGGCACAGGGTCCTTGAGTGAGAGCTCCATTCCCTCAATATCAGACACCAGCACACCAAGGCGAAGCCGCCGCCAGCTCCCTCCAGTGCCGCCCAAGCCACGCCCCTTCATCTCTTACACTGCTATGATGCAGCAATGTGGTGACACCTCACCACAACCTGAGGATAGTGAGGGTGGCTCCCCTCTGCTTTCCGGAGTCCTGGAGACAAACAACACCTGCTTGACTGAGTCTTCCAGTTCCCCGCCGGGAAAGCACAGCCTCCTCTCCACCCCTCAGCGTTACATCTCAGAGCCTTACCTGATGCTCCAGGATGATTCACACGCTTCAGACTGTGGAGAGGAGGAGACGCTCACATTTGAGGCTGCTGTGGCCACCAGTCTTGGGCGCTCCAACACCATCGCCTCAGGCCCTCGCTCAAGGCACACCTGGCAGATGCCCAATGGGCACTACCGGAGGAGGAGGAGAGGGGCACCGCAGGGAGTCATGTGTGGAGCCAGCATCGACGTACTGAGTGATACGGAAGAAGATGACAAGTGCTAAAGGTTGCCTCCCATCCACCTTCCTGCCCTCCTCTGACGCATGCTGTTTGCCACATTTGAAATGAAAGAAAATAAGTCAGAAATCAAATGCTGAAGATGCAAAATGAAAGGAAGAAAAAAGGAGGCCCAGCATACCCAGTCTTTATCCCTCTTCCTTTTTAAAAAGAAAGGCACAGTGAAGCATTTGATGTGTCCCTGCATTCATGGACCTAACTAAGGTGCACTTGCTTGTTAAGCTCAAGTGAAACATGGCAACAGCAACGTTCATTTCCACAAACACAAGGGCCTTCAGCCTTTTCAAAAGCCAAGTGCAGGTGCCCAAGGAGAGGAGAAGCTGTGAAAGAAGAATGGCAGGCAGGAAAGAAGCTGGATATGAAGGGTTTTAATCTCAGTGTATCCCCTAAACTACTACTCCTGCCCTACCCCCTCTGCCCTCAAGAAAGCAACACAAAAGGGTGGCTTGGAGTGCATGTGATAAATCTTTTGTCTCTCCTACAGTGTAGCCAACAGAATTGAGCAGGACTGAGCAGTTTCTTTAGCGCTTGCACAGGGGTGGGGGAGGAAGTCACAGCACAGGCCTGACCTGCACACCCTGCAGTTTGTCTTTCCAAAAGCAAATTGTGCTTGTGACAAAACTGAACCAAGAAGCAGAGGCAAGAGAAAGGCCAGTCGGAGGCAGAATGGGTGGCATTCGGCAGCCCACAGTGAGAAGAGTTTTCGGTTAATGTGAAGTCAACCTCATGTTTTACACCATAGCCAATGTAAGAAGGGTGGGAGGAGGAGAGAACTGGTGCTATACTCTATGAAACCCACCATTCTCAGACACAGATTTTATATCCTGAGTTCCGAATGTTAGGAAGAGCAAGTGTTGCTTTATTTGTATGCTGCACATCTATAAATGCAGACATGTAGAGACTGAGCTTAGTAAGCTGTTGACATCAATGTTATTATGTTCTCTTATCTTCAGAGGTAGGAAGCATCTTGCCGAATGGGAGTTCTCTGGAGTTCTAGAAGATGAGAGATTCTGTGAATTTTTTTTCTAGGTGCTTACCTAGGACTTGAAAATACTCATCCAGTTTCACAGATCGTCAAGCTGTACAGTAATCTGTACCATTTCCTTACTTACATGAAAGCTCTTCTATCATAGCTTGGTAAGACAAGGAAAGGCAGCAGATCACCATTACAAGTTAGGTTCCATGAGGTTGTAATGCTTCAGGAATACAATCACTAGTAAGCTAGCAGTCTGGCCAGTGTGAGGAAGTTTTTCAATGGAGGTTCATTCAGCCTGGTCCAGCAAGCAGAGCAATTCCTATGTGCTTGAGGATAACTTGGTAAAATGATTATTTGTAGATTTTACCATAGCCTATGACATATGATTTCAGTTAAGCTAGGTGCTCAATTGGGGTGGTGGTGGTGAGAGAGAGAGGTCCTCAGAATCTTGAGCTATATTTACTTGGTCTCTACATGTGATTTTGAGAGAAAATAAAGTAACACTCCTTATAAGGGGTGAGAGTGGAGAGTGAAGAACCAATGAGGCAAAAAGACCATTTACCGGTAACTCTTTTGGGAATCAGTGTCCCAAAGATGATGGTAGTTTCCTCCTTGCCTTATAAGGTGGGAAGGAATGAGCCAAGAACCATAAACCTCTAAAGAATGAGAGCAGAATAGCAGTCTCTAGAAGAGCATTGAATCCCAAAGGTAGTTGAGACAGACCTAATGAATGAAATGTTGCTGCTTCCACTGCCGCCAAAAAATCTTCAGTTAAAGAATCAGTCTGGGTTGGGTGGCTCACAAGAAGACTTTGTACTACAAGACTTTTATACATGGTTGCAGAGTCAGAACAAAAGACAGGATTTTCTACAGAATGTTGTAAATCTTTCAAGGGGGAAAATGTGGTAAGCTACATTTCAGCTTATAGTTGATCTGGTAATTATGTCTATCCAACATACACGTCTTTTGTGCAGGGTGTGTTGCTGTGAGCCATTCCCTGAGCCAGTTCCAGCACTTTATGGAAGTATCTTACTAATTTTTTACCCCTTATAATAATAATAATTTTGTGTCCGAAATTATTCTGGGTTGAAAGGATTTTTGCTGGAGAAACTCCACTCAGCCCTTGATACCCATGCATTGAGGACTGTAGTGGTGTAGTGGTTAAGACGCTGAGCTTGACAACCAAAAGGTCAACAGTTCAAAATCCGAATATTGCATGACGGTGAGCTCCCATCATTTGCCCCAGTTCCTGCCAACCCAGCAGTTCAAAAACAAGAAATTGCAAGTAGATAAATAGGTACTGCTTTGTTGGGAAAGGTAATAATGTTCCATGTCTATAATCATGCCTGCCACATGACTATGGAAATGTCTGCAGACACATACAGCAGTGGCTCTTTGGAGATGAGCACCACCACATAGAGTTGGACACAACTGGCTTTTGACCAAGGGAGACTTAGACCTTTACCCATGCATTTCCCTCCCCTTTTTGGGTGCAAAGCAGCCATGCTGGTAGTAGGGGGTCTCTGCTACTCCTCCCCCCATTCCAGAGGAAAGTAGCAGAAGGAGAAGCTCCAGCCAGCCAACCATCTTGCAGTAAAGCCACTGGACAGCAGTGCTAAATGTTGGTAGATTCTCACACAGACATCCCATCTGCTAGAGCGCCTTTTATTTTCCTTGCTAGTAATTGCTGCAAGGAGAGTGTGCAAATTTATACTTTTGGGGAAATGTTGCTCTTGAGAGGAACAGGAGCCTGCCATATACCTAGGCAGACCCTTGATCCCTTTTGCTCAGGGTTGTCTACCCTCATTGGCCTCTCTGCAGAGTTTTGGATGGGATCTTTTCCACCCCTGCCTAGAGAAGCTAGCATAGAAGCAGGTACTGTAGTTCTCTCCATGTAGAGTTACCATAATTCTCTCCAACAAAACCAGAAGTACTGTATACTTGACAAAACTGGACAGGTTATCTACAAAATACCCTTCTTTTAAACAAACATTATATAATGACAGCTATAAAACACTTTTACATCAAGTATATCAATACATAAATGAATTTATTTACAACAGTTAAGATGAAACACACTGGTCACACTTATAGGGTGGTGGTTTGAGGCGACGATGTTAAGATTTGTCTCCAGGTATACTCCAACTCCAATGTGGCAGGAAATCACTTGTTTAATGGTGAGAGTTCAATTTTATTTTAATGGTGTGTTATAATACAGAATGAGTAAGTTTTAAAAATCTGGGACTTTAACATTATTTTTATTGAACTGGCTGGGACAATTTTTCCTACCTTGAATCTGGGACAATCCTGGTTTTCCGGGATGTATGGCAACCCTATCTCCATGCAAAATATATCATCTACCCACTAAACTATCATCCTTCTCCAAATTTGGCATTAGTGCTCATGTGTGTGTGTGTGTGTGTGTGTGTGTTGTTGTTGTTTTTTTGTGAAAAGATCAGAGGCATATTTTCAGTTACGAATATATAATCAATTCTAGAATATGAGTCATGCACCTGTGAAAAGTAAGAGTATGCCCTTTCTAACCCCTTAAGCTCTCTCCAAGAATCTTTCAAACCTAAAACAGCCATCCAATTATCCAAAGTTCATCCTTTAATCCCTTTTCCACATCCTAATATATTAGTGCAATCCAAATTTGATCTTATTAAATTAAAATCACCAGCCACAATCATCTTTGTTGTTTTATCTTTGATCAAAATTTTACGCATTTTTTCTAAAAATTCAGCTTGATGATCATTTGGGGCACATATGTTCACCAAAGTTATTTCCTCATCATCTATTTTCCCTTTTACTATCAAATATCTACCCTCTGAATCCGAAATAATATTTGTTATCTCAAACCCCAGCCTAGTCGAAATCAAAATTGCGACTCCTCTTGCTTTTGATGTACCATATGACTTTTCATAGTGTTGCATCCATTCTTTAAAAAATT
This sequence comes from Bradypodion pumilum, assembly GCA_035047305.1. NCBI lineage: Eukaryota > Metazoa > Chordata > Lepidosauria > Squamata > Chamaeleonidae > Bradypodion > Bradypodion pumilum. Next base: position 163,987,160 of record JAWDJD010000004.1, on the reverse strand, counting down.
GTTTGAATCTTGAGATTTTTGATGAATTTCCTGTAAAAAGACTATGTCCGGCCTATCTTTCCTCAAAGCTGATTCTATCCTCCTCCTCTTTACCTGAGATCCTGTACCTTTTACATTCCACATTAACACTTTAATAGCCCTCATAGTTTAATTTGCCACCCTCTTCCACTGCTTCCAAGTTCTCCATTGGACATGCTACCTACTAACCCCCAATAATTACAAAAAAACTTAAAACAAAAAATACCCATTTCCAACCTCCCCACTTTCTTCTTCGCAAAAAAGAAGTTGCCTTCATCTTCAAAAGAGGGGGGACGTGTAAGATGTGAGTGGAAGTTACCACTCTAGTGCATCTTCCCCATTATAAGAACAAATTTATAAAAATATCTTCCCCTGTAAAAATTCTTAATTTCGCACCTTTCCCCTTCTAGGCTTCGCTTGACCCTTCCTCCACCACAATCAATGATAGTTCATCCTCTGCTCCACCTGGTTGATCTCCTCCTGCTGTGCCACCCTCATCTGTTCCAGCATAATCCCTTCTTATACCTCCCGACTCCAGCAGATCTTTTCTTAATGCCACCCAAACATTTGAACCCGCCTTGACCAAATCATTTAAAGACAAATACTCCAACGCATCAGTCCTTTCATCAATCACATGCATTTTTCTATCATGAAAAAATCTTAACTGTTGTGGAAATCACCAATTATATTTTATCCCTTTTTTCATCAACAGCTTCGTTACAGGTTTCAGCTTATATCTCCAGCCACGTTCCTTAATAGAAATATCATTGTATACCTCCACATCACACCCATCAATTTTCAGAGTGCCAGAACCAGCCTGTTTTAAAAAAGCCATTACCTTCAACTTATCTCCCCAATTTGCAAATTTAACCAAAACATTTATTTGCACATCTTTTCCCCTTCTCGGACCCACCTGTAGACACTTGCAATATCCTCTTTAACAAAATCTTTTCCTATGTTCAAATTATTTAACCAATCAACAATTCTATCCCTTAGATGATCTGGTGTTCTTACTATCATATGGCAAATCACAATATTCTGTTTTCGCATCAATTCTTCCATCACATCTATTCTTTTTTCATGCTCATCAGCTTTCATCTTAGTCTCCTTCACCTCTTCCTTTATCCCTTTTACTTCCCCTTGCGTCTCTCACATCACCCTGCATCAGCTTAACATTTCCCTCTATCTTTTGGAAATTTAAATCAACTTTTTTAGAAAAATCAATAAACATTGTAGCCAATTTGTCCTGTTTTCCCAAGATTTCATTTTTATCTTTCACCCTTGCTTCTTCCATCCTTTCAAATTTCTGGAACAATTTACCAAGTTTAACCATTATTTGAGTATGATCAAATGCCGTAGGTTCGGGTGATGGTGATGATGATGAGGGTGCTTCCACAGCTGCTGGTTTGTCTCTCTTCTTCGGTTTCACCACCACCTCCTCCTTTCCCTTTGTAATCTTATCCATAGTGATGTCAAATAGGAGCTTCAATGCTGCAACACTCTTGGTTCACACAAACCCCTCCCCTTGAAACTGTTCCAGTGCTTCAGTTCTCTTTACTTCTATTAATAATCCAAATAGAAACTCCTGTTTTCCTTAGATGTGTTGTATCTCAACCAAATGTCACAGTTTTCATATTATATTCTAATTGTACAACTTTATCCCAATATCATAGGATCGAATAGAGACTTCCAGCCATTATGTATCCAGGCAAAGAGTGGGGAAAGGAAGAAGGTAGTCACAAAAATGCATCAGCACTTTCCTCAAACAGCAGGAGATGGAAGAGGAAAAATAAAAATTTGTAATCCAACGTGAAGCAGAAAAAAGCTGTAAATCCAATAAAAAAGGAGAAAAAGCCAAACCAAAAGTATCAAAAACTTTGTGGTATCTCCAAAAAATCCAAGCAAAAATTTTAATGGAAAAATAGCGCTACTTAGTATCCAGACACAGCAATTGGCTCCAGTTCGAAACAATATGCAGCAAGAGCAGGGGAAAGAAATGGAAATAAATAACGAGAACCAAAAATTATAATCCAAATCCACAATCCAGGGGGAAATCCAGTTTCAATTATACTGATCCCAATCCGCAAATGTAATTTTGCCGTTGACTCAAAAACCTCAGTGACGGTATCCGAGTGATCCCTTCCACCTTCACGCCAAACCAACAAAACCAGTACCGTTCCACAAGCTCTCCTCTCCTTTTTCCTTATCCTTTTCCTTCTTACATTTACTGCTCCCTCTGTAACTTTCCAGCCCCTCAGCTCCGATGTTCTCTACTTCCTCTATCTTTCAGCAGGGCTTTCTTTCTCCTACTCTTAACTTTCGATTTTAAAATCCTCTGCTGCCATTACAGCCTTCTTCCCCGACTTTCCCTTTCTCACACTTTCGGCACTTACTTGCACTTTCCTGGCGTCAATCATCCACACAACTGGGGCCACTCATCACCGTACTGAGTCTCTTACAAATTTAATCACCTGTGATGGCGAACCTTGGCACTCCGGGTCCACTTTTCCACTCACTGGGCTCCCATCCGAGCTCAGAGTGATTTGTTTGGCGCGACCTTCGCCGCACCTCACCTGCCGCCCGATCTCTGAACTTCGAGCCCGTAACACAATCAATTTAGTCCCCAGTGCTCTTAGGATCTGGTTAGATCTTCCTGGGACAGCAAATCCTCCAAATTTTCAAAAAAATCCACTTTTAGAAATAATATCAAATTTTCTCTTTTCCTCTTAGTTTCTAGCTAGCCAGATAAATTGGGGCAGGGGAGTGATCCTTAACCACTCCCTTAGATAAAGCTTTAATTCAGCATCTCAGCCAATGCGGACTCCCCATCCCCAATCTTTCATGATTTCCATATGCCAGGGTCATATGTACCTATATCCTGGTGATATCTCCTGAAATGGATCAGATCACTCTTCTGTTGCCATGGAAACAGGCCACGCCTTTTGCCTTTTTTCAGTTCACTGTTTCTTCCATCCCCGAATGTACCTACCATTGGTGACCCTATTGGCCATACTCACTGAATCCTTTAGTGTTCCTCACACAAGTTCCTCGTTTTGATCAATAAAATACTGCTCTTCTGCAGGGTCATGCTACACTTTCTGTTACTACTGTGGGGTTTTCTATGTGTGTATGGTATAGAGCAGTGATGGTGAACCTTGGCACTCCAGCTGTTCTTGAACTTCAGTTCCCAGAAACCCTGATCAGCAAGAATGCTGACTTGGCTTTTGGTAATTGAAGTCCAAGAACACCAGGAGTGCCAAGGTTTACCATCACTAGTATAGAGCATCTTGACTGAGTTGCCAGTGTATAACATAGTCAAAAGTAAAATATCTTTGAAACTAGTTGAAGCATGGCCCATTTAGATGTTACCTCCTGCCAGTTCTCTTGCATATTGCAGTATTCTAAACTGGTCTGGTGCTGGCATAACCTGGGTAAAATTAAGATTGCAAATCTGTTAGCAGCATCTTTTATGGATGTTATACTTATTTTATTTTAATTGATCTGTAAGGTGTCCCAGGAGAGTTTCCAACTGAAAACCAGAGTAAAAATACTTCAAATTAATAAAGTACAAATATCAGAGCAAGAGACTATCAGGATTCCAAAGCCAACTTCCATGAGCTGGAATTGGAAATGGATACTTCTGGAAACCAATCTAGGGGTTCTGTGAGTCTTCCTGTGATGCTGCACTGCTCACTAAACAATCATAGGCATGGACCAATAAAATGTCATCTGAATCAACTTGTGCCAACACACTTTTCCATTTACTTAAATTCTTTCCCAAGTTCCTCAACAACTACACAGTTCAAATTCTCATCTATTCAGCCACAAAATGTTTTCTTTGGCTTTACTGTAACAGAAAATTGGCATACCTGCTTTGAAAATTGCACTTCTATAAGGAAAACAGTTTCATACATTTACAAGTACCGTATTTATTCGTGTATAACGCGCAAAATTTTATACCAAAAAAAGAAATCAAAGTTGGGGTGCGCGTTATAAACGAGGACTGGTGTGGCAGTGGCGGCCGGTCCCTTGAGGGCGCGAATGGTGAGTTCCTGCTAGTTCACGTCACCTTGTCGTGTACAGTGTGCGTCACAAATAGGGTTGTGCCGCTTCATTTCCTCGCCCACACGGGAGACTCAGTGAGCGCATGACGTCACCCACCCTACAAGGATGGCGCCGGCGTGGTTTTCTCCAGCAGAACGAGGCGTGGCCTCCGCCTCCAGCCTTTTCCTGCCATACGCCTCCTCACTCCCGGAGTCCCACCCCCGTCGCAAGCCTCTTTTACTTCCTTTTTAGAATTGGGTCGGCTGTCTATTGCTGCGGCGGGTGAAGGGGAGGCGGGGCGTGGCTTTGAAGAAATTGACGGGATCTGATTGGGTGGCGCGGGAGACGAGGCGTGGCCCGGAGGTAGCTCTTATGAACAAGCTTTTTCACCACGCATTCAATTACAATGCGTGGTGTGAAACAAAATTTTATACCGAGGTTTCATGGAAAATTAGGGGTGCGCGTTATACACGAGTGCGCGTTATACACGAATAAATACGGTAATGATGATGGACAGTAAAGACAGCAATGGTGTACTGTGGCTCCAATATCAGGCTAAATACCGAGGCAGGTTCATAATCATATGCCATCAAGTCAATTCTGACCAATGGCCATAGTTTCCAGGGTATTCTAGGCAGAAGGGCTCGGAAATGGCTTACCATTCCCTTCTTCTGGGGACAGACTGGGTCAGTGCAGCTTGCCCAACTCCACACAGGCTGCCTCATTTAGAATGCACAGTGGGGAATTGAACTCCAAGCCTCTGATTCCATAGCCAGACACCTAACTCACTGAGTTATTCGGCCAGCAGATACACCTTAGCACTAATACTGGAGCTATCAGCCTTCTATCAGTGAGAACTAAATCAAATCAGAGCCAATATAGTAACTTGTCTCTTGGCTCTACAACATTTTCACTGAAAACAAAATGGCCATAATCTTATATTTACTTAACTGAGAGCAAGGTCAACTGAAATAAGACTTGCTTCTTAACAAACATATTTTCTATTGCATTGAAAATCTACATTACTTATATTTTGAGTATCATTCCTAACTTGCCTAAAATATTTGTCTAGTTTTTCTGGCCCACATTTCTTAACATGAAAGTGCCCAAAAGGCTGTTTTAGCATACACACACACACACAAAAGCCTCCTAGAAGGTTTTGGTATTTTTTAAAATCACAATTGGGTGTACCCTGGTAATGGCCACCTTTTGTTGCCAGATAATCTTTCTCACACTAGGTCAGGCAAAAGGAACTGCACAATGAACTCACCACAAGGTGCCTTCATTTTGACAGTTTCACGTCAGGCCTAGACATGGAAGAAGTTGAAATGGACCTAGTTCCATCATCTTTGGGACAGGTGAAACAATCAGGGTACAGCCTTTACCAACAGTTTATCTTTTGGACAAGGTTCTTAAAATCCCTCTGCAAAAGTTCTCTCTAACAGTGACTCTAGCCCTACAAAGAAATTCTTTTTAAAAGTGCGATAATTTATATTTTCATTTTGCTCACTCAAGGAGAGAGAAGGCAGCAAATGTTAAGGATGTAGTCTAGAATAGGTGGATAAAAGTTGGTGCATGTTTCTTCCAGAGAAGCAGCCGAGTCAGTGTGTCTCAGAATCATACCTGTCAAGTTTTGGGAAATTTCTGTCAAAACCCTGTATTTTACACTCTTTCCCGCCATCACCCCGCATTAGTTAGACAGCAATTAGACTGGAGTTAGACTGGAGGCCAGCACAGGATAAGCATAGCTGTCCAGTTTCCTGTTTTGGCTGGGAAATTTCCCTTTATTTTACTGAAATTTCCCGAAACTTGACAGGTATGCTCAGAATAGAATTTTAAAAAGGGGAAGATTGACTGTATCATACTTGAAGTGGTCTGAAGAAGAGGATTGTGATCCACAATAGGTTCACACTGAAAGAAATCCATTAGTTTTTAAAATGTTATAGCATTTTGCCTTTTTTCTCTCTTCCAAGAAGATGTATGCCATGGATGCTTCCCTCATGATACTCTATTTCAGTGTAAGAAAAAAGCCTTCCGAAAATCCCAGAGGGGCCATGTCGGCTGGAGAAATTCCAGGAACTATAATTCAAAAGTAATTTATTCAAACGCTGACTCAAAACCTCCATCAATTATTTCTGATCGTTTTGTCACAAATCTCGTGCTAGCATTCTGTTGCAAGTACTGTACTTCAACTGCTACAGGGCTTCCATGCTTCCACTGGATAATAAATCTGATTTAGTTACTTTTACTAATAAGCAGAGATTTAGAACGATTCTGAAAGAAACTACATAAAGAGAGCAGAAACTGCTTCAGGTTTTATGATAATGTTATGCTCTCAAGTGAATGTGTGTGAAAAATCAAAATGTTAGTAAAAGCTGTTTTCTGCTAGTAATTTCTGAAGCACCATAGTGGCCACTTCTGTTTTAGTTTTAAACTATCAAATAGTGTAACTGATAAAACCCATCAGAGAATAAACAAAACCAAAAACATTGCAGCACTTTGAAGACTAATTGTTAAATTTTAACAACGAAGTGGACTTGCTCCATGGAAGCTCACATTAAAATTTAACAGGTAGTCTTCAAGGTGCTACAACACTTTTTGTTTTGTTTTGTTTATTCTCTGATATGCTTGTGAAACCTAGAAATCAGGTGTTCTAATGTTCCATTTATTTAAAGATAATATTGATAATTCACCATAAAATAATTTTATTTCAAATATATTCTTTCAAATTGTGTACAGAATGAATGATGGCTGAAGCAAAGGTCTGTGAGGGAAGTTCTAAGGGTGGAACAGCATTCTACTATGACATTTTCTGTTACTGACCAACAGTAATGCAGAATAATTCAGAATAAGACTCATTTTTAATGAAGGATCAGGACAAGATCCTTACTTTTTTCTTGGGTCCTGTTCCCCATTTGCAACTAGCAGAAATAGAGTCTTTGGGGGAGGCATTTTGCAGAATTTGAGGTTCCTCACCAAAACATTCAGGAACTTCCAGCTGTCCTCTTCTCTCAACAGGTTTTGCACCAATTCCATCCATATTTTAACCAGTTTACTAACAGGTCAAAATGAACAATAACAGTGGTAGTGTCACTGTCTAACCGACTCAGGTTAAGCCATCAATATCAACAAGCCCTCTGAATGTAATTTGCTAAATTTGTGGCATGCTGCACTCGAAGCAATTTATTTTCCTCAGTATAATGGTTTTCTGTATATTAGTGAGCCATTAAAACTTGTATAGACTTAGACTGAATTTCAAGGCTGAGATTGTGGCTTCTGTGAGGTAACAAGAACATTCTAAGATTCCTTTCCCATACAACCAGCTCATTTTACATATATATACCTTGAATGAATCATCATGGGGTATTTTTCCCATACATCCCAGGCAGAGACCAATAGTCAAACTCCATACAGTGTTTGTAAAATCGGACTGAAGCCAATTGTTGGAATAATATAATGAAGATAGTGGGATTCAAATATGGGATGGACGAAAATAAGTATTCTGCATGCATTTGCAAAAGTTCAATTAAAAAAAAAAAAGCTTTCAACATGGCAGCTTGCGAGGGGAAAGGGGCAGATTTCCCCTCCGGAGCATAGGGGTTAGAATCAATTTATTATACAGTATTTCATTGCTTAAAGGCAGCTTTCAAATTGCCAAACTAATTTTAGCTGCTAAGCTCCAAAGTTTACTATCTAGCTCAAACATCTGTGCCACAAAAAAAGAGGGAAAAGGAAGAGGTTTGGTTTGGTTTAAAAGTTGCCAAAAGGCAGTCACTAGGATACAACCCTGACCAACACCCCAACCTCACAAGGGGAAAAGCAGTTACATGATTTTGCATGATCTTGACAAAGCTTCTGTTTGAAAATGAAATGCAAGATGAGAGATAGTTCCATTTTGCATTAAGAATCGAAATATGTCAAACCTTCCTTCAAAAGAGGTCTAACTGAGTTGAACTGAAATGACAACATGACAATGTTCGCGGATAGCAAATGGAGACTCTGATTTTTCAGACAGGAAGTGGTACTAAAAAGTCTCAGATTATCGTCTGAAGCCATTTTTCATCTCAGTGTGGCGGGCAGTTCAGTGCCAACAGACTGCACTGTTAACTTGTGGATGCTGTGCTGACACTTATTAAGCTGGCACCACCATGCTGCCCTCCTGTTGTGGGTTTCTCAGCATGACACCTCCGGGTCCTCCGTGGGCTTCACAGAAGTGCTAAGGATGAGCTCACGGGGATGGTATCAGGGCATCTAGTCCAAAGCCAGATAATGCATTCAGCACTGCATGTTGACGAGGTGGATATACTGTAATATAAATGCTTGTTTGGATCCAAAATAAAAACTACAAAAAATTTACAAAGCTGTACAACTTTAATGGGTTTTTTTTGTCAAAGAAAAATAAAATAAAACCTTGTTGTAAAGAATTACTTTGGCTTAGAAATATTTTCTATTCTCTTCAATGTTATTGCCAACTCCATTCTATTGTTATGGCTGTGGCTCCACTGGTAAGCCAAATTACAGTGATTTGGCCTTACTGTGGCTTGATTCTCAAACGTTTTTATCCTTCTGGACATGTGTAGATAGTGGATTGTTTCAGTGTCCACAATCCGATGATCCTGCCCTCTGCTGATACATTCCTCCCCTTTCATGGTTCATTGTAAAGCCAGAGGGTTATTTAAAGTTACTTAGAGGAGGATCACTCATGCTTTTTATAGTTTTTAACTAGATTTTTAATTGGTGCAGATGGGAGGTAGTTTTTCAGTGTTTTTAGGAATTTTAAGGGTTTCTATAGTTTAAGTGTTGGGGATTTTATGTACTGTCTGAATTGAATGCTGTACGTCACCCAGTGTCACACGGTGATTGGGGTGGCTATACAAATTGCATAAATAAAATAAATAAGAGAAAAGGGAATTTTCCAAAGCTTCACAGACATTTGAACACCTTAATAGTAATATATTAGAAAGATAACATTTATTTATTTGTCACATTTGTATTGTCGCCCACTTGGCAAGCGACTCTGTTTGTCCAAGTTGTTTCTATTTCATATCAATAGAGGTGGCCTAGCACTAAACTGATATATCGATGCAGTGATAAGGTATCTAGCGCTAATTTCAGTTTTTATATATATATACTAGGGAAAAAAGATCAGGAGTGGAAGTTGTTCCTAAATCCAAAACATCATGCCCAGTTTAGTGAATCACAAAAATACTACCCATAGTCCTGGCCCTCAATCCTTTTGGAGAACAAAACAACTGATCACATAGGGAAAACACCATTAAAATTGGTTCCAGTTTTTAAACATTAAATGCCATAGGGGAGAAAAACCTCCATGTCTGAAGAAAAAAGGGGAGGCTGACCTGCATTGGCCTTTGCTTTATGTGATCAGTTTTTAAAAGTTCAAATCCATCTGTTCTACAGAAAATCCTATATTATTTGCCAGTGTAGTCACAGCCTATGTCTGTTTATATTCTCTAGATCAGTGATGGTGAACCTTTTAGAGACTGAGTGCCCAAACTGCCATCTGCACCGCACCCTCACACTGCATTTGAGCCACCTGTCTTACCCCAGACAGGGGAGTGCTCCCATTGGGCTTCTGGGCAGAGGGGCGGGATGAACTCTGTGCTGGGGGAGGAGGATGCAGTCCCATTGGGTTGCTGGGTAGAGGGACGGGGTGAACTCTGTGCTGGGGTGATAGTGTGCGTTCCCACAGAGAGGGCTCTGAGTGACCCCTCTGGCATGTGTGCCATAGGGTCGCCACCAATGCCCTAGATGATCCAATCATATTAAAAATATTATTTAATATATTTTTATATCACATTTATTTATTTATTTATTTTATTCAATTTGTATAGCCGCCCCAATTGACACACGACTCTGGGCGGCACACACAAAATCCCCAACGTTTAAACCATTTCAAGTTTTCCCTATGTTTCAAAAGTTAGCCCCTTCTGTAACTTCTTCAAACAATGATTTTATGTTTCAGGATATTAATAAGCATTATGGATAGAAGTTGTCATTTTCTCATCTAGAAAAAAATCTCAATGGGCATCAATGCATTTCACATTAATTAACTAAATCAACAAAACTTTGAGATTACAATGAATGATAAATCTTCTAGTGAAGTGTATACTGTATTATTGTCACAATCAGATCCATGTCCTTTCAGCAGAGTTGAAAAATTATTTTAGAAAAGATTAGACATAGTGATCCACTAAAGCTATCCATGTTAAATATTACCTCTGCATATAAAACAAAATTCATTCAAATGACATTAACAAAGAGATAATAGTTAAAGAAAGAAAACATAGCATTTAAAGTAGTAAGTATTGAGTTTGTTTTTGCCAGAGATCTTGTGCACTGCAACAGGTTGAACAAAATTCCTCACTTGGTTAAACTAATCCTGGAGTGTCTAAAATATGCTACAGGGTATTTATAAAGGTAACATCCTATATTTGCAATCACCATAGAAGATGGGCTAGTTCCCCACCCCCAGTGGTGTGCTCCAAAAAATTTTTACTACCACACTATGGGTGTGGTATGGTGGACGTGGCCAGGGGGAAAGCCCTGTGTTGCACCTGAATTAGGACTATTTTATTTCAGAACTTGGATGGGCCAGAATTTCTGCTACTGTTTCTGGCGAACTGGTCTGGTGCAAACCTGCTGATGGCCACCACTGCCCTCCCCCGCCCCCAATAGAGTGATAGGCACCAAGGCACCATCATGGATGAGAAGAACTTGCTTCAAGCTGTTATTGAGTCTGCAACACCAGAAGGGTTTGTTTGATTGATTGACTTGTGGGTTTTTTAACCAAAAGAAACTTCTCATCTTGATTTCATAGCCCCTCTGAAAGCAGATCCAGCTTAAAATAGGGTTCAGCCAAGATGACTAACTGCTGGATAACTCCAGCCTGCTTTCTGAAGAAGAGAAAGAAGGGGGTGGGGTAGTCAGCAGTTAGAAATCCCATGTCTATGCAGTGTTAAACAATTCTACAATATATAGTTGTTGATTCACTTTAAAGGCCTCAAGACAACAAGCATATGGTTACATCATCCTGTAACCCCACTTTTGTAAAAAGCACAACCCGTTTTTATGTTTTGCCTTTTCTATCTCTTATTAATAAAGTTATTCTGATTCTTTTCTTTACAATAAAGGTATTTCATTTATTTCATTTTACCACCCACGTTTAGGATTGATTAGGCTTATGTGTACACAAGCACCACTCTGACCATGCACCCATTCACACACACTTGAAGGTATATACTTGGAGCCCCACTTTGGGAAACACACATACCCAAAATTTATTTTATCTCTTATTATGCCTCTCTGCTATTGAGGAAAGCGGGGGATCAGTCCCCCCCCCTTCGGAAAGCTGTCAGCCAGCCAGCAGAAAGGTGTGGGGCTCAGATGGAAGAGTGGCCCCCGCCTGTTGGCTTATAAAATGAAGCCTCCCCATCTTTTTAATGCAGGCAGTTTTAATGTGGCTAGTTTTAATAGGTGGGTATTTTGGGTTTTAATTGTTTTTAATATGTATGTTTTAATTCCTGTTGGGAGCCGCCCTGAGTTGTGTTCGCCTGATTGGGCGGCATAGAAATTTGAGCTATAAATAAATAAATAAATAAATAAATAAATAAATAAATAAATAAATAAATAAATAATACTTTTTAAAAACCCAAGCCTCAAAAAGCTCCTCTATATTGCACTTAGAGTTAACTTGTATTTTAAGGGTTTTGAAGCAGTGCATGCCTACTGATATAGCTAACCTAAATTATTGGCTTTCTGATTGATTAATTAATTGACTATTCAGTGTTTATTAAAAAGTCCTAAAACTTACAAAAATATTTTAAATTTGATTTTAACATGCTCTGTTTGTATCTCAAACCAGGATCTTTCTTGCACCTCAAGCCTACGTCCTGCAAGCATCTAGGAGGGCTCAATGCCACAGGAAGCCATCACTTAACATTTGGCCCCAAGCAAAGCCACCTTGATTCCTCTGTTTACCTGTTCTATTTTTTTTCTGTTTACTTTTGCACCTGGCATGCTCATTGTTTTGGGACCCCTCCTGTATTCAGTTGTAGATAGTGCTTTGGTTGACTTGGGATAGATTAATTACTGAGTGGGAATGTAATGTTTGGCAAGAGCCTCAAGCAATGCTGCCTCCTCAGGGGATTCTGAAGGATGTCCATCTTCGTCATTGGTCCTTTTGCATCCTGGATTCAAATCTGGACTTTTTGATTGGTGCCAACTTTCAATCTGCAGTCTCATTGGATGTCCACCGAAGGACTTAAGTGACTACTTTTTCTGAATCATGAACTTTGCTGTTTCCTCCTTGCCCCAGGACATCTGCCTAATCCTATTTGCCTATTGTTTCCCACTATTGTAACCCAGAGGTGCCCAAACTTTTCAGGCTGCAAGCCAGTCATGTGGTTTAAGGAGCAGGTCACTACGCCCTGGGGGCACCGCACTGTAACCCATCCTCAATTATTTTGTGTGAAAAATATGGGTTTGTAAAACACGAAACAGCCCTTGGGCTCCCTCTAGTGGCCAAATATGATTCCCAAAACCTTTTAAAATATTCTAGACCAGTGATGGGCAGTCTTGGCCCTCCAGCTGTTCTTGAACTTCAATTCCCAGAAGCTCAAATCAGCACTCCTGCTGATCAGGGCCTCTGGGAATTGAAGTTCAAGAACAGCTGGACGGCCAAGACTGCCCGTCAATGTTCTAGACACACACCCACACTCATAGCTGCAATCTCCTCTCAACATGTTATAATGTTCCTATTCCCCCGGGAGGCCAAAGAGGACAGTCTGAGTAGCCAAAAATTATTTGGAGGAACAATATTTTAAAATGGTAATTTCTGTGTCAGCAGCCCCATTGGCGGGGTGGGTGGGGGGAGAGGCTCCACGGAGCCTACAAGCTGCATATGGCCCATCCCTGCTCTAGCAGCTGGGTTGAATCTTTAATTACTGGTTTTATTTCAGGTTTTGCAAACATAATTGTTGGCTAAATTGTGATCCCATTAGGAAAATGAGCTTACCCCCTTTTCTTCAGACAACAAAAATATCAATTCTTTTGTGTAAAGATTGTCCTGTTTGTGGTATGTAGAGTTCAGAGGGAGATTGTCAGCAAAGGATGACACAGATTACTTAGGAGAGGAATAAGTAAGCAGACACCTGATGTGGTGTGCAACATGGTCAGAGTAACTAGTTATCTAGAATTGGTGTTTGCAACTCATACAAATGTCATCTAGTCCTTTTTAACTCTATTTTGTTCTTAGATGTGCTAATTTTAGCTTTGCGTGTTATTATATGCTGGTGGTGCATCTGACATGAATAAGAAAGATACAAATACCATATCCAGTCTCTGAAAGATATATTGATCAATCAATAGATAGATTGCTCAATTGATAGATAGATCGAAAGAGAGATTCTGTTTCAAACAATGAAAAAAGTTGAAAATAATCTGATCAAGTACTCTGTGTTTGGTCAATAATGAAATTAATTTTTTAAATAAAACATCCATTCATTCAGCTCCTATACCACCCAGTAGTGCAATACATATTCCCTGGCTGATTAACAAGCATACATGTATAATCAAGAAACAATACAGTACAGGATTATAAATATCAGCACACAGCGAACAATAAAAACCCCAGATAATTTACTGAAAACAAATTTATATAGACAAATTTAAATCACAGCAGGAAGTCAAGGGCACACATTTAATAAAAGACAGTTTTAAATGAATTCATTTTAACTAGCTTGTTAAAAATTGGGAGAGAGAATACTGGATGAACCTCTATTAAAAATCCCAGTTTCTGGTGGTCACTTTCATGGGCCCCTTGGGTGTTACTATTTTTTAACAACCAAGGAACAGGTTGGGCAGGTAGCTTTTTTTGTAGGAGAGACACTCCAGTAGGTACTGAGGTCCTAAACCACTTAGAGCTTCATGGGTAATAGCCAGCAACTTGAACTGAGCCCAGAAACAGACAGGAAGGCAATGGAAATGTGCCAGAACACGAGATTTGTGTTCATATTTGTAAGTACCTGAATCTGTCTGGCCATCACATTTTGGACATGCTGAAGTTACCATACAAACGTCAAGGGCAGTCTCATGTAGAGAGTATTGACAGTAGCCTATTCTGGAGGTTACTAAAACATGAAACACTGTAACTTGGCATTTTCTGTCCAGGTAGGGATGCAGCTGGGCAACCAGCCAGAACAAAAGGCACTCTTAGCTAAGGCAGGTATGTCTTCCTCCATAGAGAGGGTACAAGAGTACACCAAAACTGCAAATCTGATACTTTGGGGATGGGGGGGGGATGCAGCCCCATCCTGATAGGCTAAGCGTCCCTCTAACCCAGTGGTTCCCAACCTTTTTTTGGCCATACCCCACCTAACCATCTTTAAAATCCTGATGCCTTCCCCATGTGACGTATAATTCATATTATTCAAAAAAGATTACTCCTAGAAAGAACTAGGAAGGAGCCAGTGGTCATAGTACACGTTGGTACCGATGATGTTGGGAAGGCAAAGCGGTCAGTCCTGGAAGCCAAATTCAGGTTGTTAATGTCATTTTGTCTCTTTATCAATCTATGGTGAGGCCCCATCTGGAATACTGTGTACAGTTCTGGTCGCCATACCTCCAGAAGGATATTAAGGAGCTGGAAAAAGTGCAGATGAGGGCAACCAGAATGATTAGGGGACTGGAACACCTTCCTTACCATCAGAGGCTGCAACGGTTGGGCCTCTTCACTCTTGAACAACGGCGTCTAAGAGGTGACTTAATTGAAGTTTATAAAATCATGCACGGTGTGGACAAAGTGGACAAAGTAGATAAGGAAAAACTGTTTTCCCTATCACACAACACTAGGGGGCACTCTATGAAACTTTTGGGTACTAGTTCTCAAACAAATGAGAGAAAGTACTTTTTCACCGAGAGGATCACTGGTCTATGGAACTCCCTGCCAGAAGAAGTGGTGACAGCTGTCAGTCTTGACAGCTTTAAGATAGGATTAGACAAGTTCATGGAGGACAAGGGTATCAATGGCTATAATTAGGGATACCTAAGGACAACCTCTGAGTTGGAGAGATAGGCAGGATATCTCTCAATGCCATTTCCAGGGAATCCTAAGCAGGTGAAGGCATCTGCTTGGGAATAATACTCTGAAGCAAATGGTGAGCCACTGTGTGAGACAGGATGCTGGACTGGATGGGCTGTGTCCTGTTCCAGCAAGGCTGTTCTTATGTTCTATTCATGTGGAGGAAGCCAAAAGGGCCATTAATTTGGCCTAAACAAGCTTTCAAAAAATCACTATTAATAATTCATTTTTGAATTGCCCCCTTTAAAAAATAAATTGCCCCACTTTTGTGTCCAAATGCATTATTGCTTTAATTCTGCAATCACCATTAAATCGTTGCTGTAATAGCGCACCCTTTCTGTAAGGCGCTACATTCATATACTGTCAATGTACTTTGATTGGTCCTAAAACAGGTTTCCCACTTTAGCAAAAGCCCAGGCAAATGTATCACTGTAACTGCCGTTCTGTCTGTATATAAGTTGCTACCTCATCCCCTTATTCCCCAGTCCGAACAAGCCAACTGAGTTGATAATAAATTACTGATGTTTAACCTCGAACTTGCTGTCGCGTTGCTAATTGCTCTCGGACTCAACACCCACATTGGGAACCAGGGCTCTAACCAGTCAGACAAACCTCCTAACAGTAAGATCTCTGTCTTATCTGGATTCAGTTTATCGGTGCTCATCCAATCCGTTATCATGGCCAGAAAATGCTCCAGGACCTGTATTGGATAACTGCAGGAGAAGAGAAGGAAATATGGGGCTGAGTGTCACCTGCAAATTAGTGACAACCAGTGGAGCACTGCAGCCGGTTCTGTCTGGTTCTAGCGAACCGGTAGCAGAATTGCCTGGCCATGCCCACCTCTCTGCAGGCCATGCCCTCCACCCCCCGCACTCCTGGGAAGCCAAGATACCCGGAGGAAGAAGAGAAGGAGGAGGAGATGCTGTGGCCACCACCAGAGCCAGTGAGGAGGAGGAGGAGCAGCCCACCAGCCCACCTCCCCTCCCTGCCCTCCTCCCAGGGGCAGGTGGAAATGGAAGCCACCTATGGTGGCTGGCCTGGGCCAGCCCAGGCCATGCTGCTGCCGCTGCTGCTTAGGGACTCCTGCCTATGCTCCCTGGGACCACATGGCAGTGAAGATGCGCGGAAGCCACAGGCTGGGCTTCACAGAGGAGGATGCCCCACAGGTAAGGTGAGCACCAGGGGTGCAGGGGGCCTGACTAGCCAGCACATGGAGGACTCCGTGCAGTCCAGCCAGGCGCCTCCACACATCTCCTGCCACCGTGGCCTGTGTTTCCAAAGCAACAAGTGAGGAGCATTGCCTGAAAGTGGAGGTTTCGGGCTGGCTGGCAGGTTCATTCACTCACTCGCTCACCCCTTTTTTATGCTCCACAGTGAAAGTCTGCCTTTGGCTCCCTGCTTCTCAGCACTGCCGAGGGCTGCTCAAAGCCAAGAGGAGGAAGAAACGAGAGCAACTGTGGGGAAGTCCCAGCTCTCCTTCCTTCCTCCTCTCGGCTTTGAGCAGCCCTCAGCAGCACTGAGAAGGAGAGAGCCAAAGGCGGGCTTTAACTTTGGAGTGTAAAGAAGGGGCGAGCGAGTGAGTGAGTGAGCCCGCCAGCCAGCCTACCCCACCCCCCACTTGCAGGCAATGCATAGAGAAGTCCCTGGGCTTCTTCTTTTTTTGGGGGGGGGGAGGGGATGAGGCCACACCCACACAGTTGGCCATGACCATGCTCATAGTTAGCAATGCCCACAGAGTGGGAAGTAATTTTTTTACAGTGCATCCCTGGTGACAACCGAATTCCAAATCTCTGAACAATTTCTCCCAGAATGTTGTGCAAGAGCTGCCCAAAAGAGTGAAATAACACCTACAACATTATTATTATTATTATTATTATTATTATTATTATTATTATTATTATTATTATTATTATTATTATTATTATTATTATTATTATTATTATTATTATTATTATTATTATTATTATTATTATTACGTGTCAGAGATTAGTCTGGGTTGATGGGTTGAAAGGATTTTTGCTGGAGAAACTCCACTCAAGGGACGACTGAATGAGTCTCCTTCCATGTTCCCAAGAACAGACCTTGGACATCAAAACCCAATCTTCCAGTCTCCAAACTCTGCATCTTAATCACTAACCCACTGGGGAAGCTGCTAACAGTGAACTCATTAAGAACTAAAGGAAATTGCTTGGCTTATTTTGGGAATATTTTTATTTGAGAAGCCAGACAAGTTATTCAAGGCCAACTGCTGCTACAAAAAAAAAATTCCTGAAGGAGACATGATAAATGATTTATTTTGAACCTGTAAAGGAGAATGGAGATAATATGGGTCTCATTAACAGTAATTGAGGTCAGGGCAACTGGAACTGCGGGGGAGAAGATGTGACTAAAAGAGCCCTGTGCAACAATATAATAATGTAGTGTTTTGGCCACTTGAAATCCATGCTTATCTCTCAGGGTCAACTGGGTGGCCTCACCCCACCACAGACACCATGATCTTATTTTTAAAAGACCTGACCTTCATCTGCCCTCAGATGATCTCCCCCTCACAAAATAAATAAATAAAGCTGTAGTGTGAGAATGTGATTTGTTGAAGAAAACTGTTAAATTGTGGGGGATCCTAGATTATGTGATGCCCGCTTGCTTCTGCAAATTAACCACTCAAAAGTCCTAAGGAAGTTATATAGCAAGTTAAGGCTAACACATTTATTATGCCCTAAGCTTGCGGTCCTCACTGTGGTTCTCACAGCGCCAGTGAACTACAGACCCTCAGCTGGGACTGTAAAGGCCGCACTTTGGGCCATTTCAAAGTGAAGTGCCTGCCTTGCAATCAGAAAGCCACCATTTTTATTTCCTTTCTTCGAAATGCCAATGGATTTCCTATGGACCTGGGAAATCTGTACCTATAAAGAAGGGATGTAGCCGTGCGTGTGCTGAATGCGTGTCTACACACATCCAGCCTATCCCGTAATGCGCGGGCCACACTTACCTTTTGTCTCTGAGATCATCACCGCAAGGGTCCAGAAGCCGAGAGTGGGGCCAATGGCCCACGAACGTGGACAAAAAAACTACAAGTCCCAGCGTCCTCCATGCCATGGCACACCTCAGCCAATCAGGCAGGAGGACATGAGTGCAGAGGAGGCAGGACAGCCAGTGCGCGCTAAAAAAACAGCCAACGCACACAGGAGAAAACCCATTGGTTCAGCCTCCTTGGGAGGCTAGGGCCAAAAGCAGCACTCTATCCCACCCTCGCCTCCTGGGGGGAAACGAGCACCTAACCCCAGGGGCTGGTGGCTGAAAGCACGGCCACCTTCGGCCCCCGCCTACCGGGGGAAGCAAAACACTTCCCCGGGAGGTGAAAGCAGAGAACGGTGCTCCGTTCCGCCCACAACACCCGGAGAAAAGCAAGCACCTATCCTGGGGGCCGGGGGCTGAAAGCATGGCTGCCTTCAACCCCTGCCTACCGGGGGAAGCAAACCAAGGCAACAGGTGGGTGTCCAACAAGGAAGGCGCCTTCCCTGCTGGGCACCCGCCTGTCTCCCTTCCTTGCCCCTCCTCCACGCTGGTTCGAAGCTGGCCTCGAACCAGCATGGAAGAAAAACCAAGGCAACAGGCGGGTGCCCAACAGGGAAGATGCCTTACCTGATGGAAAAATGCCTGATGCCCTTCCTTGCCCCTCCTCTGCGTTGATTCGAAGCTGGCCTCAAACCAGTATGGGGGGAAAACCAAGGTGACAGGCAGGTGTCCAACAGGGAAGGCGCCTTCCCTGTTGGGTACCCGCCTGCCTCCCTTCCTTGCCCCTCCTCTGCGCTGGTTCAAAGCTGGCCTCGAACCAGCTCAGAGAACCAAAGGCGGTAAGTAGGTGTCCAACA
Organism: Bradypodion pumilum; assembly: GCA_035047305.1. Taxonomy (NCBI): domain Eukaryota; kingdom Metazoa; phylum Chordata; class Lepidosauria; order Squamata; family Chamaeleonidae; genus Bradypodion; species Bradypodion pumilum. Next base: position 163,968,128 of record JAWDJD010000004.1, on the reverse strand, counting down.
GGGAAGGCGCCTTCCCTGGTGGACAAACGCCTGACACCCTTCTTTGCCAGCTCCCCTCTTCCCCATTGCTGTGTCGAGAGCAGCTCTTGAAATAGCAATGGGGGAAAGGGAAGCTGACAGTCAGGCCGTTCTTTGTCCAGGGAATGTGCGTCCCCAGGGGGAAAGCTGCCTAGCAGTCACATTCCCTATCCACAGGGCCCAAATGACCTGACTGGCAAAGACGGGTAGCTCATGCTAGTATTTTTTTAGGGAACAAATGTCCCACAGGGAGGAGTCCCTTGGTGGGTGTACCTTGCCTTCTTGCCAAGCCTTTCAAAAATTGACACAGAGAGAGAATGTCACTACTGATCATCATACCTGTCAAGTATCCCGGATTGGCCGGGATTTCCGGTATTTCGGCGCCAATTTTCATCCTTTCCCACCCGGAGCTGCCGCTATCCAGGATCTTGGCAGCGGGGGGAAAGGAGTTACTGAACATCCCTTCTATGCAGGTCCTTTCTACGCATGCGTAGAACTTTTCTACGCATGCGTAGAACCGACCAGCGCAGAACGGTTTTGCACAGGTCCGTTGTACGCATGCATAAAAGCCTTCTACGCATGCGTAGAAATGACCTGCACAGAACGGTTCTGCACAGGTCCATTGTATGCATGAGTAAAAGCCTTCTATGCATGCATACAACGGACCTGCACAAAACCGTGCATGTCTGTTCTATGCATGCATAAACGGCTTTTACACATGCATAAAACAGACCTGCGCAGAACCATTCTGTGCGGGTCCCGTATTGTCCAGAGCCGTGCTTGACAGGTATGCTGATCATTGCTGATCTAAAGTAGTGAGTCAGCTCATTTCATAACTTAATACCCTAACTCAGCAGGCAAACATCACAGTCCCCCATGTCCTATTTGCAAGAGTAACATTTTTCATTCCTTGTTACTAACACATTATCATTACTTTTCTTGGTTACAGCCACTGGAAAATAAATGAGAATGCTCATTGATTCTCTCAAGTAGACAATTCTGGATTGGGGGGTGGGGATCTTAAAAACACTGTGAAAAACACATTTTTTAAAATGATAACAAAAAGGTGCTACCAGATGGTCATTTAGCCTGCTGTTTGCTACACTGCAGTGTTGTGGAATGAAAGCAAGACAAACCCACATTCCAGCTAAGACAGATAAGAGATTTATTATTATTTGGCCAAACAGATTCAGGGACGCTTTAACAAGCTAATAATCCCTGAATGCCAATACATTTTCAGAGCCATCTTTTTATAGCATAAAATTAGGAAATTTCTACACATTTCATCACTATGGGATAAGGCAAAATTATTAATTAATCTTTTGATATTGTCATGCAGTTCAGGTTAGAACTTTCAGAATATTTGTTCATGTCATGTCACACAAATATTATTCAGCATTATGGTTTTCTAAGTCTAACAGAAATCCCTGTCAGCTGTACAAACTGTGCTGGGCTTGTGGACACAAGGCCTTCGGTTTACTTTAGCCTCGTCATTATGTTCTATTTGATTAGGTCAATCTGATCTGTTTAACTTTACTGAGTACTGAGAAAATGATTTTTATTTTTAAAAAAGAATTAATATTAGAATTAATATCTTAATTCTTTCTGGTGATCATAAAAGGTAATTGCTGGAGTCAACCAGGCCACACCCAGTGTTCCTACTTGCACCTTTCTGGGGCCTATCAAGGGATTCTACCCTTTTAGTGGGCTCTCTCAGCATTGTTTCATTGCCAGTGCATGAGATTACTGGAAATGAACCAAAGCAAGTCTTCAGTTAGCAAGTCTGTCAAGGCTCCTTCCACTGTCAATTTGGCAAATTGTGAAGCAGCTTAAGAAGAAAGCCACTTCAGGGTATTGGCAAATTAATCACTTCTTCTGCTGCTCCATGGAGGGGAAGAGGGAGTTAAAAAAAAGATTCTATTAGGGCAGTGCAGACATCACTTATTTAAAAAATGAAAAATAGAATTAGAAGACAACAGGAATGGCTTTTTTGTTTTGTTTTATTTGACTTTTCTTAAAAGTGTGGTCAACATCCTGCCTGCAATCAAATCCACTGCTGGCTGATACTCAGATGCATTGAACCACAACCTCATGTTTGTTGTTGTTGTTGTTGTTGTTCAGTCGCACAGTCGATTCTGACCCTTTGTGACCCTATAGACCATCATCCTCCAGGCACCTCTGTCCTCCACTATCCTTCTCAGCCCGCCCAGCTCTGTGCCCACTGCGTCCACGATGCCATCTAGCCATCTCATCTTTGGTCGCCTTCTTTTTCTTTTGCCCTACACCTTTCCCAGCATCAAGGCCTTCTCAAGTAAATCCTCTCTTCTCATTTGATGTCCAAAGTACTTTAGCTTCATCTTTACTGTTTGACCTTCTAAGGAGCAGTCAGGGTTGATTTCTTCTAAGATCAACCTATTTGTTCTCGCTGTCCAGGGGACTCTCAAAACTCTCCTCCAACACCACATTTCAAAAGCATCTATTCTTCTGTGCTCAGCTTTCCTAATGGTCCAGCTCTCACACCCATACATTACCACCAGAAAAACCATTGCTTTAACTATGCAATTTTTTGTTTTCAAGGTGATATCTCTACTATTCACTATGTTCCCCAGGTTTCTCATAGCTTGCCTCCCAAGAATCAGTCGTCTTTTTATTTCATGGCTGCAGTCACCATCTGCAGTGATCTTAGATCCTAAGAAAGTAAAATCTGTCACTGCTTCTACTTCTTCCCCATCTATTTTTCAGGAACTGATGGGGCCTGTTGCCATTATCTTGGTTTTCTTGATATTGAGTCTCAAGCCAGCTTTTGCACTCTCCTCATGTACACAACCTCAGGTACACAATTCAAATGGATGTAAAATTGGATCTGTAGTCCAATACATAAAAGACAAGTGCCAGATTGCCGGGACTTCCACAGACTCAGTAAGCAGTCCTTCAAGCATGTGCACCTTGTATAGCTTACCCATGAATAAGCACCCACACAATTATGTGCTTAAGTTGAAGTTAACTGAAAGATTATAGCCACTGACATTAGGTATATAACACATAAAATTCAAAAGGAATTTAACAAAGGAATACCCTACTGTGGAAGAAAAAATAAAAATTGCATTGGAGCAACTTTATTTACATATACTCTTGCTTACTCCCAACCAGAGAGAGGGAAGAGGAGAAAGCAGAACTCCTGAATGGCGTAGAGGAAAAGGATCACACACGTACTAGTTCCAGTGCAAAGTTGTAAAAAGGTGACTTTTTCAGTTTGATAAGGCAGAAAGTAGCTTTTTAAAAGGGTATTATATTTTAAAACTGAGCAATGCTGTCAATCAGAAGGAGCCAGGACAGGTGGAAGCAACCTTGAGAATACAGTACTAGGGTAGGCTAGGTGGGAGAGTAGAGTTGGGTTAGAGTGTGAGAAAGGGAGTGTGTGTCCCTATGGAATTGATGGATGGGTATAGAATGTGTGTAAAAAGACGATATAGGTTGAGAAATGCTCCCAAGGGAGAGTGTGTTGTGGGCTGATCTTAAAGCATGTGTTTGAGAAATGGTTTTCTGTGTATAGCCCGTGGGTGTGGCTTCTGTGCAAGATTTGGGAATATTTTTCCTCTTAATTTATGTAGATAAATTCAAAATCAATTTATTTGAAATATCATTTGAGAAAACTAAGATGGCTTATATTTCTATGGACTGGAGCAGAAAACTCAGTTAAATTGTATTGGTTTCTGTTATGGGATCAAACCAGTGGTGGGCTCCAAAAAAAATTACTACCACACTGTGGGTGTGGTATGGTGGGCATGGCCAGGGGGAAAGCCCTGCCTTGCACCCAAATTAGGACTACTTTATTTCAAAACTTGGATGGGTGGGGCCAGCCCAAATTTCTGCTACCGGTTCTGGCGAACTGGTGCGAACCTTCTAATGCCCACCACTGGATCAAACCCTCCTTATATTTATAGTTCCTGCTCTTTTTATTAGTCCAGTTCACACTGTGATGGTATGTTCTATCTCTGGCTGGTACCATTCATCACAACAGCCATGTTGTGTATGGACATCTTGTGGCTGTCATGTTGTGATTACCCCCCCCCCCCCATTCCTGATGTTTACTTTTTAAAAATCCAAATGTGAATGGTGAGCTTTAAAAGGGGGGAGGGGAGGGGAGGGGAGGGGAGGGGGGAATTCCTGGCATTTCTGGCCATGGGCCTATATCTACAGATACCTTCAGCTCAGTTATACTTCTCTCTGCTCCAAAGATTTTGAGTGACTTAACAAAATGTTCTACAATTTTAAAGGTTTTAGAATATCCGCTCCCTAAAGAAGTTTAATTCTAGGAACAGCTTGCAATTACTAGCAATGTTCAGACTTGACCAATGATAATTAAGTTAAAGTTGAGGTTGTGATGAGGTTGTATCTGTAGCGATGTCGGGCCGCTAGGGCGGCGCTAGGTCCCGGAGGAGACTGATCAATGACAACACGAGGCAACAGGAGCGAGATCAGATCAGTGCTTTATTGGGAAAATACATACACCTTTTATAGATCAGAAGGCAGGTAGAAAAAACCATCACCCGAAAGTCAATCACATCACCTGTTTACTCAGGTTAATTGGGGAACCTCCAAAGGGGGAAGTTAATTATCTCGGACAAACACGGGACGAGAGAGACCATTTTCCCTGGGGTTTAGGCAAGGGTAAATATGGCTGGTGTTTGCACCGGGGATTACCTTGACCAGAAGATGAGTGATTATTCTAATGAGTAACTGAGGTCTGCGAGATGCTTATTCGGCAGAGTCGTCAATCAGGCTGGAGGCAGCCGAATTAATCCCTATCATTAATTCACCCCCCTTATGCCCTGACAGGGGCCAGAGGCCAGGAGTTTGCCCGCTGGTTTAACCTCTGCCAGAGACCACTGGTGCCCAACCGGGCACGGGGAATCTTCACCTCCCCTTACTTTTTTATATTAAGAGCCTGACTGGCGACTCTGCGCAAGAGCGGCATCAGCTGTTGGTCGGGAATGACGTCGCGGGGTTTCCGTCTGTGGCAGCGCTTCGAGATCAGCGAGGGGATACATTGAGCAAAACAGCAGACTGCAATGCCTAGTATAACTACCCCCACCACCACCTTAATCACCGTCTGAAGCCACCCCCATGGAATCCACGACCACATCCACTTCCACAGAGAACTCCACCAAGCCCCCCACGCAGAGCCCTCTGTGATGCCTGTGACTATGGTGTGGAGATCTGTGATCTGGCTTTGAATCTTACGAGAGTTGTCCGTAAGGTTAAAGCAGCACATACCGTGAAAAGATTCGCAGCCCAGGTGGTGTAGCAATAAGAGGTAGTCGATAGCTGCTCGATTATCGAGAATGGCATGGCGAAGTTCCGCCTGCTCCTGATTGAGGAGCGCTATCGCTGAGGAGGTGTGGTTGATGGCCTTTGCTAAACCGCAAGCCAAGCGACCAATCCTCTTTGCGTTGCCGACGGCTTAGCCTGGCACGCCGAAGATGCTGACTGCCAAAGAGAGGTATTCGGCAGGTCTCATTACCCTAAAGCTGCTTTCACATGAGCTGTCTAACAGGGTGGTGCGAGTGTGCCGTATGAGTGAGGGAACATTAGATGCATTGGAAACCTTGGGAACATTAGCGCGTGGGGCAATCATATCCTTAGTCGGGAGCAGCAGTGTTAAACGACTGATACAACATATAGAGTCTGTGATATTGGCAGGAATGTAGTTGAACGTGTACTGGTTACAAGTAAAAAACCATCCAGATGGTAGGGTGATATGTGTATACTTTGAGCCAAGTGACACTGGGTTATTGCAAGTCCAATTGCCGCTGCCTACATCGAGGCAACGGCGCCGGGCTCGGCCAGGTCCGGAGCAACCGTGTATTCGGCCGCAGGTAGAGTTCGGGCTGACCGCCACTCGAGAAGTGTGGAGCGTGGCCGCATCAGCCGGTAAAGTCATGGTTAGCCGCATCTCCCAACGAGCATATTCCGAGGAAGCTGATGGGATGTATGGGCTGAAGAGTCGCCTCACCAGCCAGTCCCCGTCCCGGGGGTGTGCGCCTGGAGAGTGGCACACCGGGACAAGGCAGGTGCTGAGGATTGAGGCAGAACCGACGTCCTGCCTGAGGCAAAAATCAGACTGGTTGACAAGGGTCGCCAGCCTTTCCCAAATGTTGTACTGCATCCGGGCAGAGAGGTCTCTGCCTGGCATTAAATCGCTGGCCTCCAGTGAGGCGGCCTGAACGCCTCCCCCGAAAAGCAGGGAGAGGGCCAGGATGATGGTGAAGATCGCTGAGTTGACATTAATCTGGGCAAAGACTGCTGCAACGAAGTTCTCCGGTGTTGGCTCCTTCTCCTCGCGTCGTAGGGCGTCCTGGGCCTCATTGCAAAGGGACTTGACCATCCCCCAGGTTATCCTCGGTGCTCGGGTCCGCTGCCGCCGCTTCTCCCAGTGGGTCTCCTCGGTCAGAGTGAGGTCCTCCATCTCCGGGATCGGGATCGGGTCGGTCTGGGTCCATGCCATGGGGTTCCAAATGAGGCTTGACGCACCGAGCCGGAATCCAGACGACACCTGTAGGAGACATAACTGCAGCATACCCTCTTCCCCAGGTTATGAGCGGCACCGGGCCCCTCCAAGAAGGGTCTGGTGGCACTCGGTACCGGACCATAGGTCGCGGGAGAGCTTCCGAACGGCGGAAATGCTTCTCCTGCGGCGTGCAATCCGAAAAAACATTGAGGTGATTGTATGTGAACAACACCTTATTAAGACAAAACTGTGCTTCTCCCTGTGATTTGGGGAGGGCTGGTGGCTCCCCCCTTTCTGTTTGTTTGTCAATGTAGGACTTTAGCGTCCGATTGACCCGTTCTACAATCGCCTGCCCTTGCGGATTGTAGGGAATTCCAAAGGTATGCTTGATGTCCCATGTAGCCATGAAGGCGGCCAACTGCCTGGAGCAGTAGGACGGGGCGTTATCCGTTTTCACGTGCCGCGGCTTGCCCATCGCTGCAATGCAGGAAAGGAGGTGCTGCTCCACGTGGGAAGCAGCCTCCCCTTTCTGCGCCGTCACCCAAACAAACTGAGAGAAAGTGTCTATGCAGACGTGCATGTACTGCCATCTGCCAAACTGCGGCACATGCGTGACGTCCATTTGCCACACCTGATTAGCCTCCGTCCCTCGTGGGTTGACCCCCCATGAGGGCCCCCCCCCGGTGCCCCTGCACAATGCTGGCAAGAGCGGACTATGCCCTGGGCTTGAGAAAGTGGCAAATTGAACTGTCTGGCAAGTGCTTTGGCGTTTTGGTGAAAGAAGGCATGACTTTGGATTGGAGTAGTGAACACTCCCAAAACTGAACGTTGCTGAATTTCCTTTGCCGCCGCATCCGCCCTGCTATTGCCTGCGGAAATCGGACCCGGTAGGTCTTGGTGACTTCGGATATGGGCAATATAGAGCGGCTCCGTGCGGTTTCGCAAATGAAATTGGGCAGTGAGAAACAGACTAAGCAAGTTTTTGTCTATCGCGGGAGTGATGTAAGCTCCCGGCAGACTGTGGAGTAAATTCCTAACATACAGGCTGTCAGTTATGATATTTAAACGTTCCTGGGCGAAGGTGCGCAAGGCAAGGTTCACGGCTGCCAACTCTGCCCGCTGCGCGGACTTCTGTGGAAGAGTTAACAGCGTGTGCCAAGCTTTGCCCTCCCGCCAGGTCAGAACACCATATGTGTGACCTCCATCAGTAAAAACTGTCTTGGCCCCCTGAAGTGGGACCAGCGAGAGCAATTCGAACAAGCTGATCATTCCTGTCTGGAGTGAGACAAGTCTGGGGTCTTTGGGCAGATGGTACGCTAAACTTCCAGTGAAACCTTCCAAAGCTACCGGAAGCGAGTCACCTAGCTGCATTAGCTGATGAATTTGTTCCTTGGTGAACGGGACTACAATCTTGGCTAAATCATGCCCAGAAATGTCCCTTGCTCTCAGCCTGCCGCGGTAGATCACCGCGGAGACCAGTTCTTGGGGCGGAACAATGTTCCGAGAAGAGGTGTTAGGCAAGTATACCCACTCCACAATTTTCGCTCCCTTCTCTGAGTCTACTCCTAGCGCCCCAGTGAACATGGATCCTGACCGTACGATGTACAAATTCAGGATCGGGGCATATGGCCCCTGGGCGATTCTATCCACCCACCTCTGGCTGAGAACTTGGTTCACTTTCTCGAGCGCCAAGCGCGCGTCTCGAGAGATTTTTATCCGGTCTGCCGGCTGCTTACCTAAGGTTAGCAGCGAGAAGAGCGGTTTTAGAAGATCCGTATCCAGTCGGAAGTACGGTCTGGCCCAATTGATATTCCCTAAGACCTGCTGTAATTCGACCAGGGTAACTGAATCCTGTAAATTTATCTGAGGCAAAACTGGTGCGGCGAAAGAGCGGAGAAGCCGATGGCCCAAGTATGAGAAGGGCTCGGTTCTCTGCACTTTCTCCGGGGCAATGAGTAAACCTTTGTCCCCCAGGCTGGCCTGGAGATCTGAAAACATTTCGCTGCCAAGTTGCGTCAACGCTACTAAAATATCATCCATAAAGTGACAAACTATGGCTTTTGGGTAAAGGCTACGGAACCTTGCCAGTGCGCCGTGAACATATATTTGGCACAAGGTGGGCGAATTGAGCATGCCCTGTGGCAAATATTTCCACGCGTAGCGCTGTGTGGGCTCACTGTGGTTCACGACCGGCACTGTAAAGGCGAACCTTTCCCGGTCCCTGGGGTCTAAGGGGATTGTATAAAAGCAATCCTTGAGATCTACAACTAGAATCTCCCATCCCTCGGGAATCATGTTAGGATTCGGGATGCCGCATTGAAGCGGGCCCATTGGCTGGATGCATTTATTGATCTCTCTGAGATCGTGGAGGAGTCGCCACTTCCCCGACTTCTTCTTAATAACAAAAATTGGCGAATTCCAAGGACTAGTGGACTGTTCTATGTGTCCTGCGTCTAGCTGTTCTTTAACTAGCTGCTTGAGAGCAACCAATTTCTCCCCCACTACCGGCCATTGTTCTACCCAGACCGGAGTATCGGTGAGCCATTTAAGTGGCAACGCCATTACCCGAAGGTAAGGGTGGCACCGTACTGCTGTAGAATGTCTCGCCCCCAAAGGTTGACGTGCACGTCAAGAATGTGCGGCCGAATTACCGCCGTGCCGTCAGCCCTTGGGATTGTGACTTCTACCCACTCTTGGCTTCTAAACGCTTCCTGGACGCCGCCTACCCCCCACACATCGGAGACCGGCTCAATGGCCCATTCCCTCGGCCACTGGCTTCTGCTTATCACTGTCACATCCGCTCCGGTATCGAGTAACCCTGAGAACACTCTTTTGTTCAAAAATACCTCGATAACGGGGCGCTGTTTCCACTCAATGTTGGTCTCCACTGTCGCCAAGACCTGGTATCCCTGCACTGCCTCACTCGTGCTCGAGCGGTCTGCTGAACCGGACTCTGAGCTGTCACTGAGCCTTCTCTGGCTGTCTGCTGGCGAGCGACAAGGAACCATGATCAGTTGCGCTAGGGTGTCTCCCTTGTGGATTGTTTGGGGCAGGTGTGTCCAAAGCTGGACTTGGAGAACGCCTGAAAGATTCGAGTCAATGACTCCTGGAATTATCAAAATTCCACGTGCTCCAGCTACACTACGGGGCAAAACTAAACCTATAAAGCCTTTGGGTAGGGGTCCCATATACTGAGAATCGACTAGATAGACTGTGCCCGGCAGATCGCATGTGACGTCCGCCTGGCAAGCCAGTTCTAGCCCTGTGCTACCCTTGGGGCTGGCCTGTGCCCTCGCAGTGCCTGGAACGTGCCTGGGACCTAGTCTAGTTCTGGGGAGTTCTGGATCTGGGTGAAGGAAGCCTCTGTTTGGACTGGGGCCAGAGACGTACCCGGATTCCGGTTTCCCGAACTCGGACAATACCTGGCCCAATGATAGCCTTTCTTGCACTTCGGGCAGGGGGTGTTCGGAGCCTTGGGACGGCCGGACTTTTGTCCGCCTCCCTTGGATCGGCACTCCCTAGCGAAGTGTCCAACCTTGCCACAAGTGTGGCATGCTCCCTTGGTCTTGCCATTGCCCTGATGTCTTTTCCCCCCCTGCACCGCTGCCGCTAGCAGACCCATCTTGTAGGAGTCTGTGCCAATGTCGGAGCATGCTCGGATCATGTCCGTTAAGGTCAAGTCAGGGCGATTGCCCAGGGACTGCAAGATTTTACGGCAGTCCAAGTTGGCGTTGTCCTTTGCTAGCTTGATCATGAGCTCTTGTTGGGCTTGCTCATTATCAATCTGCCTGCTAATTGCTTCCTCCAGGCGATTGATGAAGTCCATGTAGGGCTCCTGGGCTCCCTGCTTAATAGCGGTGTAATTTTTGGCCGTTTTGCCAGACGCTGGGACCTTGAAGTATGCCCTATAGGCAGCTTCGGCTGACATCTCTAGAGTGGCGAGAGGCAAGTTGATTTGAGCATTGATGGGCTCAAAGGCACCTGAACCATACAGCTGGTCAGGAATTACCGCGCCTCCCATCCTGGCAGCTCGGGTCTGAGCTTCGAGCCGAAACTCGCTGTCCCAGATCATGTACTGGCTAGGGGTTAGCATCATCCTCATGACGGCTTTCCAATCGTGAGGAATCCACATGGTGGTTTCGCACACTTGCTGAAGCGTGCCCCTAGTAAAACGACTTTGGAGCCCTGTCTCTGAGATTGCTTTCCGTAAAGCCATGAGAAGCTTGTACGGGACTGGGGAGTGTACTATCTGTTGTGCGCCCGTGAGCGTGTCCATCTCCATGCGGATTGGACAAATCCGTCTAAGTTCAGCTAGCTGTTCAACTGACAATTCCCCCTTCTTGAGTTCTATCTCAGCTGTGCGCTGAAGGGCACTCTTCACGACTAGGGAACCCGGAATCACGTCGGGGTCACCAGATGTAGCGATGTCGGGCCGCTAGGGCGGCGCTAGGTCCCGGAGGAGACTGATCAATGACAACACGAGGCAACAGGAGCGAGATCAGATCAGTGCTTTATTGGGAAAATACATACACCTTTTATAGATCAGAAGGCAGGTAGAAAAAACCATCACCCGAAAGTCAATCACATCACCTGTTTACTCAGGTTAATTAGGGAACCTCCAAAGGGGGAAGTTAATTATCTCGGACAAACACGGGATGAGAGAGACCATTGTCTTAGGGCTTAGGCAAGGGTAAATATGGCTGGTGTTTGCACCGGGGATTACCTTGACCAGAAGATGAGTGATTATTCTAATGAGTAACTGAGGTCTGCGAGATGCTTATTCGGCAGAGTCGTCAATTAGGCTGGAGGCAGCCGAATTAATCCCTATCATTAATTCACCCCCCTTATGCCCTGACAGGGGCCAGAGGCCAGGAGTTTGCCCGCTGGTTTAACCTCTGCCAGAGACCACTGGTGCCCAACCGGGCATGGGGAATCTTCATGTATCGATCTGTAATCTTAATAAAGCAGATCTAAAAACAAATCAACAAAAATCCAAGCGCCCTCTTTTGTAAATACCTGTACATAAGAGCTTATCAAGAACTACCCAACAGATTGCCAGTGACTATATCTGTGTTTTAAGGATTCACCCCAAGCTGACCTCTTATAGTTGATTTCTCTTCACCTGCCACCCCACACCAAAATATTAGACACATTTGGAAATCTTCCTCATAATAAATGAAGCAGGAGTCATTGGCATGGGAGGTGGATCTGGTAGTTTGATAAAGCACTGAGAACCTCCTATCCAGTGGGTTTCCTAGGCTTCATTGTTTGATATCCCACACAAGCTGACAGGAGTCTGAGTCATCATCTCATTATAATAGATGGAGGTTTTTCAAAATTGTATTGGAGACAATGGAAATGAGATTATTCTTCTTTAATAATAGATATAGTAGGGAGGCAACATATAACTATGGGAAGGGACAAGACAGTAGAACAAGAGCTTCAGGAATGCTATTTAGAATCTGGAAAAATCAATGTGAGCTCTGCTGGTCCACGGATTAACAAACAGTAGATCAGAACATTTTAAATGAGATGAGGAAGAGAGGTATACAACTGCTGAAGGTGTTAGTGTGATCTGAGTCCTGATCTTATCATAAGACCACAGTGTCTGCTCCCTTTCAGAGCTTAGTCCAAGCACCCACTAAATCTGAAATAGGACCCCCAAATGGTCAAGAACCTTCTTGAAGGTCTGTGCACCAGGTCCTGAAGAAGCCCAATCATGTCACCAGGAACATGCAAGAACTTAAAAGTTGTCTATGATTCACACAGTCCTTGATGTCCCCCTCTCAGATGACTCTTTGGGAACTGCATATCACTAACAAGAGGTTGGTGGCATTGAAATGCTACTGTTTCTACCATAACATCCAGAATTCTCCAGCCAGCCTAGCCAGGAAGCCACGTTTACTGACATATTCTGGGGTAATCCCTCATGTCCTAACTCCAGGAGGTACAAAGAAATCCCAGAGACTGCAAGGCCCAAACAGAATTTTGAGCATTATTTGAATCCAAACTATGAAGCACCACTATCCCCAGTGGTGTGCTGACCCAAAGGGATACAGGGACTCATCCCAGCATGCCCCAGTGACTGGTCCCCCCACCCCAGAGGCAGGCAGAGGTAATGAATTGAATTGAATTGTTTATTTATACCCCGCTCTTCTAGTGCGTGCACCACTCAGAGCAGCTTCCAACAATAAATAATACATAATATACAGTGCAAACATAATAAAAATACAATGCAATACATAATAAGCATAATCATATAATATCCAAATACAACATACACAATACAGTACAATAAAAAATGTAGTTACAAGGTTGATCACAAAATACAGCAATACAAAAATTCAAAAATAAGCATCACAATGCAATACAATCGGTACAATCACAATATGTCAACATTATACATCATACATCAGCACAATAATATAACATTAACAAAAATATCAAACAACAAGTAATAAAGCGTCCTCTGCCTTCACGTCCCCACAGTCATTGCGGAGCTGGGGCTCAACGCACTTGCAGAGCCCAAGGCTCAATGTCCTTACAGAGCCCGAGTGGTGGGGACGCAGCTGTCAAAGTCCTCTCCATTGCGGGGCCAGGTGTTGCATCTTCCCTCTGACCAGCCAGGCTGGGGAAGGGGGCTTGGGGCATCTGTGGCAGGGACGCAGCTTTTAAAGTCCCTTCCGTCGTGGGGCCAGGTGTTGCTCCTTCCCTCTGACCAGCCAGGCTGGGGAAGTGGGCCTGGGGCATCCGTGGCGGGGACACAGCTTTTAAAGTCCTCTCCTTTGCAGGGCCAGGTGTTGCTCATTTCCTCTGCCCAGCCAGGCTGGGGAATGAGAATGTATGGGATTTCTCCCCCAACCCCCCCTCCCAATAGGCGCCCCATCACTTCCTGTCCACTGCCCTCCCAAGGTGCCCAGCACACCCCTGACTATCCCTCTCCTTCTCCCTTCCATCCAAAGTTGCTGCTACTAACGCATTGCCTCTATTGGTCCCACATTTTTGGAAAATACATTAAAATGCTCTCTTGTTCCCCCAAATGGTAAATTCTGTTTAATGCACATTGCAACCAGTCTGGCCAGGCTATCTTGCTATGGTAATAGTAGACCATACTGCCAGCAACTCAACGCTGATAGTCAGGTGGCAGTTAACTGGATTCTTCACTGGCCAAGGTTGTGTGTGGCACATCATTGTTATAGCATCTGCCTACACACTGACTGCAGACTGCCCTTTTTTTGTGTCCACAAGAGCTTACATAATCTAATGCTTCCTTCTGTTTTAGTCATTTTAACTGTAATGTGGGCAGAACTGACAGGCATTGTGCCTTAAAAGCACAGGGATGTGGCAAGAGATTTTGGTACTCCTTATTCTCTTCCGCCACCGGCAGCTGGGCCTGGAAGAAATTGGGATGGTCAATAGGTAGCAAGTCACATCTGAACCCAAGCATATTGCTCACTTTGGCACCCTGCAGCAAGACAGAAACCCAGTGCAGAGGAAATCCATAGATTAAAAGGAAAGGTAATGCAAGTGCTTCAAACAAACAGACAGTTTTGGGGGCAAGGAAGCAGGATCAGATCAGTGTTTATTGGGAAAATGCATACACCTTTTATAGACCAGAAGGCCAGGAGAAAACAGCTGTCACCAATAAGCCACTCACAATACCTGTTTGCTCAGGTTAATTGGGGAAACTCTTCAGGGGAAGTTAATTAGCAGGGGTAAACATTGACAGAGGAAGCCCTATGGTTTCGGGCTTAGAGGCTGGACCATGATCTGATCCTGCTTCCTTGCCTCGTATTGTCATTGATCAGTCTCCTCCGGGACCTAGCGCTGCCTAGCGGCAGACATTCGCTACATCTGGTGACCCCGACGTGATTCTACTCGAGAGTAAGAGACCCCGGAGAGGTCTGCTCGTGAGTAGCGATCCACGCGGTCCGGTCCTGCGCTTGAACCGCGACCCGTCACCCCGGAGGACAGCGCGGCGCTCCGGCCGGCAGCCAGCCGATCAGAGAAGTGGCCTGCGGCGAGGCATTCCAGAGAGACATTCCTACAGCTTGCTCCCGCTTTCGAGGAGGCTGCCATAGAGGGAAACGCGTTCCGCTCAGGGCAGGCTGTGAGCCCCTGACATCGCAGAGGCCGTTCGAAGGGCCCGTGGCAGAAGGTCCACGCTCCGAGGTCTACCCCAGACACTAGACGCCCGAACCTATTGCCTGAAAAGACGCGTCGACTCGTCCCGAGGAGGAAACTTCAGAGGACCATCTGCAGGTAATATGGGGACTTGTTCTCATAGACCAAGTCCGTCCGCTAGCCAAAGAACTCATGAGGAGGAGTTCAGAATCCTGGCCAGGGTTTTTAAATTACGATTTCACAGCAGGGAATTAGCGAGACTTTTGGCGTATCTCGGGGAACACTGCCTACTTTACCCAGAAGTAGGTACGTTAACCCTGAAGCTCTGGGATCAGATAGGAGACTGCATTCAGCAACCCCCGAAAGCTCCAGGAGGGATAGTTGGTACATGGAGAAAGTGTAGGAGGCTCTTAGAGCAGATCGAGCCAGTCCGGGTAGAGGCCAAAGAACCCCCGTTAGTCGAACCATCAGACAAGTCAGTCGCCCCGACTGCGCCCACGGCACTCTATCCATCAACTAGCTATCGGCAGAGTAGCGCAGGGAGCCTTCCCGCGGTGACAGCTGCAGACGTCACCGAAGGAACGCAAGGAATGAGAGGCGCTTCTTGATACCAACAAGAAGACATTTGTGATATGGTATACAGATCCAGCCGTTTAGAAAAAGCACATTTTTTTTCATTGCCCAGCTGCTTAACTCTAGGAGAAAGAAAGGTAGGTATAAAGTCTATATCAATCCCATAGTTGTATAAAATGGATCTAACTGACTTTATTCTTGGGATAAACTCTGAAGTTATTTTTTAAAAACGTTTTTAAAAGTAAGAATCACAGATCAATTTCAGCAGGTATGATGTGAAAGTGCGTTTCTGTTGTGTTCTGTAAAGCTGTGCCTTTAACAATGTACCTTTGCCATGTGTTATCAATGTAACCTTTCTGTGTGCAACATTATAACCATCAGCTGTATCAATGTAAACCTAATAAGGGGACGCGAGCTAGTGACCACCAGAGGCAGTAGCGAGCGTCCAGCTCCCATGGATCATATTCACCTGGTTCAGCAGCGTGGGAAGATTCCCCGCCACCTCTTCACCTGGTCAAGAAGGGCGTGACCTCCTACGACGTCACGCAGGCAGCAACCAATAGTCTGTCGACGAGCCACATTCAAATGTATAGCCAGCTGTATATATTGAGCGACTCATCCGCCATTACCACATGTTCCTCCGGATCATCATGCAATAAACCTGTGTTAAGCCAACCCTTCGGCTGTTGTATTGTCTTTGGTCCCTTACACTAAACTGGCGACGAAGGTGGGATCATGGCAGCCCACGGGACCAAGACATGCGCCGGTTTCGAAATCAGGAAACCGGGCGACTGGGAGATCTTCGAGATGGACTTCCAGGCAGCACTGATTGAGTCCGAAGTCACGGAAGAGGCAAAGAAAAGGGCCATCTTCACCAGGATGCTCGGACAAGAAACCAAAAGGACCTTGGTGGACCTGATTGCACCGAGGAGGGTGAGCGAATTCAAGGCCAAGGAACTCATGCAGATGCTGCGTGAGCACGTCCGGCCCGCCACGGCGATGTTTCCTGCTCGGAGTGCGTTCTGGAGGCGAGTCCAAGCGCCCGGGGAGACGGTCGCCGCATTCGTGGTGGCCCTGCGGCTGGCGGCCGGCCCGTGCAAATGGGAGAATGCCGAAATCACCCTCCGGGACTGTGTGCTGTGCGGCCTGAACAACGCCGAAACCCAGCGCACATTAATGAACCAAGAGCCGCCTCCCACATTGCAGGAGGTCATCAGAGCGGCCCAGGCCGCAGAGGCTACAAAGGCCGGGGTCCAAGAACTCCAGGACTGGCGGCCGAAGTCGAGCAAGGCAGAGACCCCAGTACAGGCGGCCCGGCGAACTTCGAGGTCGTCCACAGAGAGCAGCGACGACGAGGACGTCCGGAGGGTCCGGAAGGAGAGCCGGCGGTGTGATGGCTGCGGAGTGGCCCACGACCGCGTAAAGTGCCCGTTCCGGAAGGCCGAGTGCCACAACTGCGGCCGCCGCGGGCACATCGCCAAGGTGTGCAGGAAGAAGCGCGAGACCCTGCGGAGCTCAGCAGACCGTTCCGCGGGACAAGACCGCTCAACGAGACCCAAGGACGGCGCTCAGGCCACGCGGAAGCAGGACGGCGTGGGCCGCATCTCCGACGGCAGCGAGGACGACGCCCCAGTGTTCAGCGTGTCTGCAGGACACCCCCGCTACTTTGTTGAGGTACTAGTCCAAGGGGTTCCCATTAGGATGGAAATTGACTCGGGGTCCTCATATTCTATCATTTCCCAGAGGGAGTTTTTGGGAATTGCCCCCCACAAGCGACCCAAGCTCAAAGCGTTGAGGTCCACACTACGGGACGTGCAAGGGAACAGCATTCCAGTGTTGGGGGTTGGAGAATTTCAGGTTAAATTCAAGAAGCACACCGCGTCCCTCCCCCTAGTCGTGCTCAAAGGGGGAGATTGCAGCCTCCTCGGGACTCAATGGTTCCAGCCCCTGGGTTTGTTTATTGGGGGGGTGCACGCCGTTGGGATGCACGCCGTTGGGACTGATCCAATTCAGGAGGTGTGCGAGGCGCACCCCGAAGTTTTCAAAAAAGGACTGGGAAAATTCAAGGGGCCCCCAGTGACATTCGACCTGGACCCAGAGGTCCGCCCAATTCGCCTTAAACCACGCCGGGTGCCGTTCGCACTCAAGGACAAGATAGAGGCAGAACTGGACAAATTGGTGGGCCAGGGAATCCTTGTGCCTGTTGATTCCGCGGAGTGGGAAACTCCAATTGTAACCGCACTAAAGGCCAATGGGGAGGTCCGCATATGCGCCGACTACAAGTGCACCATCAACAAGGCGATCCGCCCGAATGCATATCCGGTGCCGGTAGTCAGCCATCTGCTGGCCAGGTTACACGGGGGAAAGTGTTTCGCCAAGCTCGACTTAGCACAGGCCTACCAGCAGCTTATGATGTCCCCTGCCACAGCTGCTGCGCAGACCATAGTCACCCATAAGGGGGCGTTCCAGGTGACGCACCTCCAGTTCGGCGTGAATTCGGCGCCTGGAATTTTCCAGTCACTCGTGGAACGCCTCCTGAAGGGACTGGAGGGGGTGTTGCCTTATTTTGATGATGTGTTAATAACGGGGGGAGTCGGGTTGAATTGGCCAAGAGGTTGGGGAAGGTCCTGACAATATTCGAAAAAGCGGGGCTGAGACTGCGAAAGGACAAATGCGTCTTCTTCACAACCGAGGTTGAGTTCCTAGGGTTTTGTGTGACTCCTGAGGGAATAAAACCATCCAAGTCCAAGGTGGCAGCCATTAAGAAAGCCCCCCGCCCCACCTCCAAGCCCGAGCGGCAGTCGTTCCTAGGGCTGCTCAATTTTTACCACTCCTTCCTCCCCCGGAAGGCAGCGGTGGCTGAACCGCTACACAAACTGCTAAAGAAAGACCAGGCATGGAAGTGGGGCGATGACCAAGAAAGGGCATTCAGTGAGCTAAAAAGCCTCCTAGCGTCCGATGCCATACTGACCCACTTCAACCCCAAACGCCCGGTAGTTCTGACCTGTGATGCATCTCCAGTGGGGGTGGGGGCGGTGCTGTGCCACGTGTTGGAAAACGGAAGGGAGGCCCCGATAGCATTTTACTCCAGGTCCCTGTCCCAAGCGGAGAGAAACTACGCACAGACAGACAGGGAGGCACTAGCAATAGTCGCGGGGACGAAAAAATTTCACGATTTTCTGTATGGCCGCCCCTTCACTATTGTAACGGACCACAAGCCCCTGCTAGGCATCTTTACCGCAGATAAGCCCACCCCACAGATCCTGTCCCCGAGGATGCTCAGGTGGGCCATTTTTCTCAATGCGTATCAGCACGCGTTGGTCTACCGGCCCGGGAAAGAGATCAGCCATGCGGACGCTCTATCAAGGTCTCCCCTCCCCCTAACGCCCAGCCAGGTGAGCAAGGGGGAGCGGGACCATCAGGTTCTTATGATAGAGGTGCTGGATTCGCCCCCCGTAATGCCCGCCGACATTGCCAAAGCGACAGAGAAGGACAAGACGTTAGCGGCAGTTAGCTCCTGGGTGCAGAAAGGGTGGCCGGCGTCCTCCCCAGCGGAGGAGTTCGCCCCATTTTTCAGAAAAAAGCTAGAACTGTCCCTAGAGAGGGGGTGCCTCTTGTGGGGGCAGCGGGTGGTGATTCCCACTTCCCTTCGGCCGCGGGTGCTCAAACTGCTGCACGTCAGCCACCCCGGCATCGTGCGATCCAAGGCGCTGGCCCGGAGTTACTTCTGGTGGCCTCAGCTGGACGCCGACATCGAGCACATGGTCGGCACTTGTGAAAGTTGCCAATGCTCCAGACCAGAGGAGGCCCGCCTTCCCCACAGGGAATGGGACGCGGCTAAGGGGCCGTGGTCCCGGGTGCACGTTGATTTCGCGGGCCCGTTCAGAGGCACCCTGTTCCTTCTTGTAGTGGACGCCTTCTCCAAGTGGTTGGAGGTTATCCCGGTCACGAGCACCTCCTCGGCCCAGACCATTAGGCATTTGCGGAGGCTCTTTTCCACGTTCGGCATACCCGACACATTAATTAGCGACAACGCTAGTTGTTTCACGTCCTCCGAGTTTAGGGCGTTCATGGAGATTAACGCCGTTCGGCATATCACCTCCGCCCCGTTTCACCCAGCCACCAATGGCCAAGTAGAGCGCCTCGTCCGCACCACGAAGGACGTGTTGCGGCGCATGGGCCCTGGGGATCTGAACCTACAAGTGTGTCAGTTTCTGCTAGGGTACAGGGTGACCCCGTTGGCGTCAGGATACTCCCCCGCAGAGCTCTTAATGCGTAGGAAACTGACCACCATCCTTACTAGGCTAGACCCCACGAGGGTAGAGGACAAAGGAAGGAACATCGGGCTAGAGGCCACAAAGAGTTTCAGTGTAGGCGCCCCCGTGCATTGCAGGAATTACGCCAGCACGGGCCCAGCCTGGGTACCGGGCGTAGTTGTGGAGCAAACCGGCCCCGTGTCGTACCGCGTGGAAACCAGTACAGGGCTCCTGTGGAGACGGCACGCGGACCAGCTCCGACGCAGGGTCTCCGATGAGCAGGGCACAGACCAAACAGAGAAAAGATCAGCGTTAGGGTTCTCCCCCACCCGTTCAGCCCAAGGGGGAGGAAAAGGGGACCGCGGGCCCCCACCAAGGGGGGAGGAGGATGTTCTCGTAGATATCCTAGGGGATCTTTCTGAGGAGGAGGAGGAACCCGACCCCATACATATCTCGCGGAATGTCCCCACAAATGCGGATACCCCTACTAAGTTAGATTTTGATTTTCAGAACCGGGGGGGGGGGTCCAAGCGAGAAGAGGGGTTTTTCGTTAGCCCCGACTGCCCCCGGTCTGCCCACAATGGAGTTTTTCCCTTCCCCTAAGGCCGCCAGACAGTGGCAAGCCACTAACAAGTCTCCCTCTCCCATTTCAGGACAAGGGACCAGGGAACAAAGAAGCAGTAGCGCCCCCGGGGGGGGGTCAGCCCTCTTCACGGCCCAAACGCACATGCAACAAGCCATCTTGGCTGAGAGACTTCGTCTCATCCTAGGGGGGAGGGATGTTGTGTTCTGTAAAGCTGTGCCTTTAACAATGTACCATTGCCATGTGTTAACAATGTAACCTTTCTGTGTGCAACATTATAACCTTCAGCTGTATCAATGTAAACCTGATAAGGGGACGCGAGCTAGTGACCACTAGATGGCAATAGCGAGCGTCCAGCTCTCATGGCTCAGATTCACCTGGTTCAGCAGCGCGGGAAGATTCCCCGCCACCTCTTCACCTGGTCAAGAAGGGCGTGACCTTTCTACGACGTCACGCGGGCAGCAACCAATAGTCTGTCGACGAGTCACTTTCAAATGTATAGCCAGCTGTATATATTGAGCTACCCATCCGCCATTACCACATGTTCCTCCGGATCATCATGCAATAAAACTGTGTTAAGCCAACCATTCGGCTGTTTCATTGTCTTTGGTCCCTTACACTAAAATAGCAGTACATTTTCATCCCACCCCTTGAAAGGAGTAAAGGAGGCTCAACTTCAGTTACAGCATGGCATTGCATAACAAGCAGTGAATCAACATTACATTCAGAAAGAAGAAATGGAATGATGAAAGCAGGAATTAAACTCACCAGAAGGATGTTAGGCATTGCAAATTTCTACATAACATTCCTAGACAGAAGTAAGAATTACATTTTTCTGATAACACTCGCACACACAATGAAAATCCTTGGATCGCTTTTATGGATCAGAGCCAAAATATACTGGGATGAGAGCCAATTCATGAATTTACTGGGATGAGAGCCAATTACTGAAACTCAAGGTCTCTTTTGCAACAGAATAGTCCCAACAAAGCAAAGTGAGATTTGATTAGTCTTTACTGCAGAGGCTGGTAGACCAATATGTGCATTAGCAATAGTGGGATAGGCTAAATTTGGCTCTCTCAATGCTGTGGGACTGCAATTCTCACAAATCTTCATCCTTAGAAATCCTGCCTGGAGCTGATAGGACCTGAAGATCAACAAGATCTGGAGGGGCTTACTTACTTCTTCTTAATGGAAGTCCCCACATTCATTGCTAGAGTCTAAGCCTAAAATGCTTAGATGTAAAAGACTGGAACACCTGGAAAGACTCTTCATTGGCTATGATGTGACTAATCATTCCCTATTATGATGAGGGTTTTCTAGGAGAAAGAAGGCAGCAGAAGCTAGCAAGTCATTGCCCCTGAGGCTGACAGCTGCAAGAAAGATGGGGAAGCATAGCGTTTGTGAAATTAAAGGGCAAAGAAAGGTCTTAATCTAATAGGAAGTAGCACAATAGAAGCATGTGTATAGAGTCAAAGCATTTGTGTGAGGTAAGCAATGTGGATTGCCCCCTCACGCAATTGGCATAAACTCTTCCCGCAGGGTCTGCTCGGCAGAGAAAACCGCCTCGAGAACCACCCTGACTCTTTTTTTTAATTAATTTTTATTAATTTTAAAGAAAAAAACAAAATTACAAAAAATATACATAAACATAAAAAACAAATTATATTCATTGAAATACTTAAATTCCATATATAATAGTATTGTAAAACAATATTGCTCTAGAACCTTGTATTTATCAGATATTTTACAGTATATCGCATATTTTATCTAAAATTCCAAAGATTTACAAGGTTCAACTTGCTGTTTTTAAAATGATAATAATAGTAACAATAATAATAATAGTAATAACACCCAGTGATATATACATGCCATGAAGATCATTATTTTGTTTTAATCACTCCAAAAACTCATATGCTGACGTACTGGTTTGTCTCCTTTACCACATGTTAAAACATATTCCACAAATGGTCTCCATATTTCCCAAAATTTGTTTTCTTTCAAAATACCTTTCTTCACATTCAATTCACATGTCAATTTATCATTCAAGGCAATTTTCCACATTTCTTTATACCATTCGTCCATTTTCAATGTTAAATCACTCTTCCACCCTGACTCTAGGGGAACAGAAATTGGTTCGGGCTATAATTTGATAGTCTTATTAATTCACTCATAAACCATGGCTGAATGACCTGGTTACAAGCAGGCAACTCTCACAAGCTGGTAAACCCTGATAAGCACACACAATAGCATGTCTCATGCCCACAGATCGTGGGTAAGGTCAGATGGTGTTAAATAAGCTGACCCTAAATTAGACCCGGGAAAATCCCAAAATAGAGCAAGAACAATAGTCTCGCAAAACCCCTAGCTTATCAGTAGAAACAGAACTTCCCTATGACGTCAAAGCATACTCCGCATTGTCTTGAGTAACTTCTGTAACCCTGAGAATGTAACTTATCAATAAAGTGCCACGTCGGCAAAAGCCTTCTGTAAAGGATTCACATGCAACCTATCAGTGCGAGAGGTCAATAAATATCAGTTTCCTGACCCAGTTCAGGGCTGGACTTTGCTGCAGCCTCGCCTCATTGCCTTCCTTGCGTCCAGTCATTCTCGCTTCCGTGGTCCTCCGCGGCAACTCCTGTTGCCATCCCAACATTGCAATGCTTTTCATTTTATGGTTACAAGGAAATCAGACCCCACCAGTGCCAAATTCTGGGTGTCAGAGCTAACCAAATGAATTATTAAAGTTTATTCTTATCAAATGAATGAGAGTAAAAAAATAGTTTATGGGGAGAGGGAGGTGAGAGGAAGAGAACTTGAGAAGCCAGTTGCAACCCAATTTTTCTTTATCTGGTACAAAGGTGAATACATTTTTATCATTACAATACATTACTGAAGATATAAGACAACATTCTGTCCAGGTGAATAAAGAAGAAAAAATAACATTACAATACCTTTCTCGTTGCCTAGGATTTGTCATTAGAACTAATGTTGCAGTCTAATGTTGCCATCTAATGTTGGCAGCAGTTCAATTCCCGAGTACTGCAGGACGGAATGAGCTCCCATCTTTTTTTTCCAATAACATATAACATATAACCCTCCACCTACCAACACGCAACACTCAAAAATCTCATCCCCCCCACCCTGCCAGGCAAAATATTGCCCAGCCGCTCCCATTTAGGGAATGGGGGAGGAGGAGGAGGGAGAGCCTATCCCTTCTATTCTTAATTCCTCCTTTCACTATTCCCCATCTCTTTCTCTTATTTTTCCTCTATTTTAATTCTTTTGGTCCCTATGCTATTCGTATTCATATTCCTAAATTGTTAACACTTTCTTGCCTGTGCCTATTTATATTTATATATTATTTTTACTTTTTGGCTTTTGGCTTTCTCTTTGCACCAGACAATTCTGCATCCTTTTCTTCTCTTATTTTTCCTCCACTTCCATAACCCAAAGGTTTCTCCCTTTGTTTCTCCCTTGAATGGTCTCTCCCCTTTGCTTGATACTCCTCTTTCCCCTTTGATCCTTCTGAACCTTCTCTATAGAGATTTTTTACCAGTTTTTCTCAGTTTGGGTCTTCCATTGCTATAATTTTAAGTAATTCAAGTTACCTCATTGCTCCCTTTGGATCCTCTGCTCTAACCACCTTCCCATCATGAAATATCTTTAAGAAGACAGGGAAACCCCACTGATATCTTATATTGCAATTAAACAAAATTTCAGTTATTGGCTTCATCTGTGTTCTCCATTGAATAGTCTCATTACTTAAATCATGATATGCTTGTACTTTTACTTTAATGCAGAGTCACCATGCTTCCTTAATAGTCCATTACTTGATCTTTTTTTATAACCTGATACAAAAGTAATTATCATATCTCTGGGGCGTTGACCTCTCTTGAAACCGACCTTAAAAATTGCTTTGATCTCTTCTTCTTTAATTGGGCCAGAGTCCAAAGCAAAGGTTTGTAACCATTTAACCACTTCAATTTTTAAATTGTCTTTATCCATGTTGGGGAAAAATTTAATCCTGATGTTCTTCTTTTTCGATTGATCCTGTAGCTTCACCAGTTGCTTAAATCTTTTGTCCATAATATTTTCATGCCTTACTGCAATCTCCACCAAGTCCTTAACCTCTGACTCCAAAGTATTGGTTCTCATGTGTAATCCAGAAATTGATTTTTCCAGAGATTGCACTTCCTCTCTGACCACCTCTTTAACAAACTGTTTAATTTCTTTTTTATCTTCATTAGATTTTGTATTTATAAAGTCTTTTAATTCCAACAGAGTCAGATCTCCACTCGATTTTTCCTTAGAGGGTGGTCTTGCATCCATATTTTCAGATTCTTTTTTGTTTATTGGGCTGTCGTCTGCACTGACAAGACGTCTATATGCTTTATCTGATAAGTCTCTTTTTTCCAGATTCTCCTCTTCATTTATTTTGATCCACCACCGCTGCAGTAACTCTTGTAAAAAAAAAAGTCTCTTACTGTTGTCTCTCTTCCAGTACCTGATATTGTTTGCTCAGCAACTTGCAGCTATCAATAGTCCATAAATATTTTTCCACCAGCTACTAAGAGACTGCAGTTTTATTTTAATTTACTACCACAAAGCTTTATCTTATCACAAAAAGCATCTGGCTTCCTGCCAGCTCTGTCGGCTCAGCCCAATATGGCGGTTCTTCCCTCTGAAATTAGGACAGCAACAAAAAGAAACAGCTGTAGTGGATAAACTGTAAACTTTTCCAAACCAATCTTGTATGAAGCCCTTTCCTCCCAAAAATTGTATCAGAGGCAAAGAGGTGAAAAAGAAAGTCCTCACAGCAACAAAAGGGAGATTGCAGGTCTATTGCTTTAAAGAGCCTTGCAGCCAAAGACCCTCTGCTTCTTAGCACTTTTCTCTCTGGTATTTTTCAAAAGAAGATTTATCAGCAAATAGTTTTTCAACAGGACCTTCAACACCTCCCACGGTACCTTATCATTTTGGTGTCTTGCATGGAAGACAAAGAAGGAGTCGCAGTGAGGACTAACACAGGTTTATTGGTTGATGATCAGGATGAACATGTGGTAATGGCGGAGGTACATCACATTATATACAGTAGCACAATACATTTGAATCCGGTTGCACGGTAGCTCATTTGCCGCTACCGTTGTGACGTCGGGTGAGTCACGCCCCGTGTCCGTAGTAGTTTGTTGGTGCGGGGAGTTCCCGCGGCTGCCGGTGATTTGAGGAATGAGAACCATGTGAGTTGAACGCTCGCAACTGCCCTCTATGGGCAGCTTACTTGCGTTCCTTTACAGCTGGGCTACATTGTGATTGTGGTCAGGTTACATTCATACATTTCTTAAAGCGACATTGTACATACATAACATCCCTCCCCCCAAGGATGGGACGAAGTCCCTCAACCATTGTGGTTTGCCACACGTGCGCCTGGGGCGAGCGGCCGCTTGACTTAAAACCGGGGAGCCTGGTTCTGCGGAGTCCTGCCCTGCAACGGAAAGGGGGGACTCATTAATTGCTCAGTGTGGGCTCTGTGGTAGCCTTGCATTGGGGGACGGGAATGGAATGAACAGTTGGGAAGTGAAACCCTGCCTACCGTTTGAGGAGCTTGGGGTCCCCCCCCAGTACAAATCTCGGGACCGACGAAGAGGCCCTCGTGGCCACGCCACCCCCGGTTACCTGCCCGGGAGTTCTAGAGACTGTGGTGGGTGGACTCCCCCCCGCTGCCTGTCTTGGGGGTGTTTGCCTCCGGGGAGCTGGCGCTATGGGATATTCCAAAACAAAAGGACTGGGGGGACTGGAGGTACCAGGGGCTGAACTGAAACCCCTCTTCTCGCTAGGACGGGTGGGGGACCACTCCGCTACACCCCCCTGGTACTGCAAATCATAATCACACTCAAACTGATCCCTCTCTTTCAAAGTATCCTCCTCTGTGGTCGGGAACCCAGGATATGCATTTGTATCTGCGGGTTCCGCTGTGTCTCCCCCTTGGGTAATGCGGGTGGGGGAGGACCCTAACGCTGATTCCCCTTCACTGGTGACTCGCCTTCTGAGTTGGTCGGCATGCCTTCTCCAAAGTAGACCCGAGCTAGTCTCGACCCTGTAGGATACTGGCCCCGTCTGCTCAATGATTGTCCCTGGAACCCACGCTGGCCCCGAGGCCGCGTAGTTCCTGCAGTGAACCGGGTCCCCTACTGAAAAACTTTTGGAGCTCTCTCCCCCTATGTTTATATTCCTTCCCTCATCCTCCACCCTGGACGGATCCATCCGGTCAAAAAGTGTTACCGGACGCCTCCTCATCAGGAGTTCGGCTGGGAAAATCCTGAGGCTAGGGGGGTTGTCCTGTAACAGATGAGGAACTGACACAGATAAAGGTTCAACTCACCAGGACCCATGCGCCGCAGTGCGTCTTTCGTAGTGCGCACTTGATGCTCTACCTGACCATTTGTGGCGGGGTGAAACGGGGCAGCGGTAATGTGCCTGATGGCGTTCCGCTCAATAAACGTCTTGAACTCTGCAGACGTGAAAGTACTAGCGTTATCGCTAACAAGAACGTCTGGCAGGCCGAAACAGGCAAAAAGCTTGCGCAACTGTTTAATGGTTGCCGCAGAGGAGGTGCTGCTCATGGGGATTACCTCCAACCATTTAGAGTAGGAGTCTACTACCAGCAAAAACATGGCCCCGCAGAAAGGGCCAGCGAAGTCAACATGAATCCGGGACCATGGCCCGCGGGCCGTGTCCCATTCCCTATGGGGTAACCAGGACTCCTCGGGCCGAGAGCTCTGGCAGCTCTCACACGTGCCCACTAAACGTTCTATATCCGCGTCTATCTGGGGCCACCAGAAGAAACTCCTGGCCAGAGCCTTGGAGCGCACGATCCCCGGGTGACTGGTATGCAGTAGCTTTAGTACCTTGGCCCTCAGTTTCTCTGGGATCACTAACCGCTGGCCCCAGAGTAAGCAGCCCCTTTCCAGGGAAAGCTCTACTCTCCGCCTGACAAATGGCTTGAACTTTTCCTCGGGGGGAGTAGTGGGCCACCCTTTCCTCACCCAGAAACTAACTTGGGCCAGGGTCTTGTCGGCCGCCGTGGCTTTGGCGAGGTCGGCCGGGAGAATGGGGGGTGAGTCAAGAGACTCGATCAGTAGGACTTGGTGGTCCTGCTCTACCTCGCACGTGGGGTCCCCTACACTAGGGAGGGGAGAACGGGACAGTGCGTCCGCATGGGAGATCTCCTTCCCTGGGCGATAGACCAGCTCGTACTGGTAGGCGTTGAGGAAGATGGCCCAACGCAGCATCCTGGGGGAGAGAATTTGCGGTGTGGGTTTGCCGGTAGTGAAGATCCCCAGAAGTGGCTTGTGATCCGTCACTACCGTAAACTCGCGGCCGTATAAAAAGTCATGGAACTTTTTTGTTCCCGCGATGATGGCTAGGGCCTCCCTATCAGTTTGCGGGTAATTGCGCTCGGCCTTCGAGAGGGACCTTGAGTAGTACGCTACCGGGGCTTCCCTCCCGCTCTCCAACACGTGGCATAGAACCGCCCCCACTCCCACCGGGGATGCATCACAGACTAGGACTACTGGCTTCCTAGGGTCAAAGTGGGTTAGGACAGCACTTGAGGATAGGAGTGCCTTCAGTTCCCTAAACGCTTTCTCTTGCCTATCTCCCCACCGCCAAACCGCCTCTTTCTTCAATAATGCGTGCAGTGGCTCAGCAACGGATGCCTTCCTCGGCAGGAAGGAATGGTAAAAATTTAAGAGCCCTAGGAACGACTGCAGCTCCGGTTTTGTGGTGGGGCGAGGGGCGTTTTCCACAGCCACAACCTTGGACTCGGAGGGCTTGATGCCTTCCGGGGTTACCTTGAACCCAAGGAACTCGACCTCCCTCGCAAAGAAAACACATTTGTCCCTTCTCAGTCGGAGGCCCGCTTTCTCGAATATTGAAAGGACCCTGTCTAGCCTTTGCGCTAATTCTGACTCGCCCCCCGCTGTTATCAACACGTCGTCGAAGTATGGGAGGACGCCTGGAAGCCCCTTTAAAAGGCGTTCCACGAGGGACTGGAAAATTCCGGGGGCCGAATTCACGCCAAACTGAAGGCGTGTCACCTTAAATGCCCCCTTGTGCATTACAATCGTTTGCGCAGCGGCAGCAGCCGGGGTTACAGAGAGCTGCTGATATGCCTGCGCCAGATCTAGCTTGGCAAAACACCTCCCCCCATGAAGCGTGGCCAGTAAATGGCTGACCACAGGCACCGGATATGCATTTGGCCGAATGGCCTTATTAATCGTACATTTATAGTCCGCACAAATCCTAACCTCCCCGTTTGATTTAAGGGCGGTCACAATCGGCGTTTCCCACTCCGCCGAATCAACTGGAACCAAAATCCCCTGCCCCACCAATTTGTCCAGTTCCGCCTCGATCTTGTCCTTGAGTGCGAAAGGCACTCTTCTTGGCTTGAGGCGTACGGGTCGGATTTCTGGATCCAGGTCAAAGGAAACTGGGGCCCCTTTGTAAGTCCCGAGCCCCTTCTTGAAAACGTCCGGGTGTGCGTTGCACACGTCCCACATTGGGTCAGTCTCTATGGCGTTAATGCCGGACAGTTCGATTCCTAGGGGAGTGAACCACTGCGTTCCCAAAAGGCAACACCTCCCCCCCTTGAGGACCACCAGGGGCAGTTTCTCGGAGTAATTCTTGAACTTCACCTTGAAGTTCCCCACCCCCAACACTGGGATCCCGTTCCCTTGCACGTCCCATAGGTGTGACCTCATGGCCCGCAACTTGGGCCGCGCATCTGGGGGAATGCGCATAAACTCTTTTTGGGACAGGATGGAATAGGACGACCCCGAGTCTATCTCCATCCTCACTGGGACCCCCTGTAACTGTACCTCAACGAAAAAACGCCGGTGCTCCAGGCCCACGCGGTTCATGCCTGCCATGCTGTGGTCGTCTGAGACCTTCCTGGTGCCGGCCGCCTTCCGTTGGTGAGTCTGGGAATGGTTCGAGTTGCCCTTGTCCTCGACTCGCCCGCGCCTGCACACTCGGGCGATGTGCCCCTTTCGGCCACAGTTGTGACACTCGGCCTTTCGGAATGGACACCTCGTGCGGTCGTGGGACGCCCCACAACCGTCGCAGCGGCGGTCCTGCCGCTCGCGGGTCTGTCGCTTCTCTCCTCACTTCTTGACCCACTGGACGTCGTCGTCCTCGCTGGAACAGGGGTCTGCCGTGGTGGACGACTCCTCGGACGCCGTTGGTGTGCCGGCGGGCGGCTTGGGGGCCCGCCAGGCTGTTTTCGCTGGTATCCGCCGGGCCGCCTGTACTGGTGACTTGGCCCTTTCGGACGAGGCCCCTCGGGACTTGAACACTCTGACCCCGCTTCTGGCCGCTTCGGCCTCCCGCAGTACCTCGTTGAATGTGAGGCGGTGGTCGCGGGTCATGAGCTTCCGCTGAAGCTCCTCGTCCCTCAGGCCACACAGCATGCGGTCTCGGAGGGCCTGGTCCAGGTCGTCCCACTGACAGTGCACCGCTGCCAGCTTGAGGGCCGCCGCATAGGCGGACACGGATTCGCCCGGTCGCTGCTCTCGCCTGTGGAACGCGACCCGGGCCGGGAAGATCAACACGGGGGGCTGGAAATGCTCGCCCAGCAGCCCCAGCATGCGGTCGATGGACACCTCTTCCACCTTCTTGGGGGCCACCAGGTTCATCAGGATGCGCAGCGTGGCCGGCCCCACCTGGGCCAGGAAATAGGAGCGCATCCTCGCGTCGTCGTTGACGCCCGCAGCTTCCATTGCGTGCCGGAACTGGCACTCGTAGAGCTCCCATTGTTCGGGCTCACTGACATCGAACTGGTAAGGCTTGACCTTGGGATTCGCCATTATCCCACCTTCATCGCCAATTTGGTGTCTTGCACGGAAGACAAAGAAGGAGTCGCAGTGAGGACTAACACATGTTTATTGGTTGATGATCAGGATGAACATGTGGTAATGGCGGAGGTACATCACATTATATACAGTAGCACAATACATTTGAATCCGGTTGCACGGTAGCTCATTGGCCGCTACCGTCGTGACGTCGTGTGAGTCACGCCCCATGTCCGTAGTAGTTTGTTGGTGCGGGGAGTTCCCGCGGCTGCCGGTGATTTGATGAATGAGAACCATGTGAGTTGAACGCTCGCAGCTGCCCTCTATGGGCAGCTTACTCGCGATCCTTTACAGCTGGGCTACATTGTGATTGTGGTCAGGTTACATTCATACATTTCTTAAAGCGACATTGTACATACATAACAATCATCCAAAGGACTACAGTAGCTATCTTTTGGCAAATTCCATGGGACTTTTAACCCAAATAGGACCTTTTTTCTTTGTCTGGAATAGGAGATGGCAGAAATCACTCCAACCAGCTACCTTAGGCTCCTCCCTCCTTCATTAGCTCCCATCTTTGTCCCAGCTCCTGCCAACCTAGCAGTTCGAAAGCAAGAAATAGCAAGAAGATAAATAGAGACCACTTTAATGGGAAGGTAACAGTGTTCCGTGTGCTCCGGTGACTAGTCATGCCTGCCACATGAACACAGAAATGTCTGCAGAAGCAGACAGCAGTGGCTCTTTGGCTTTGAAACAGAGATGAGCAATGAACCCTAGAGTTGGATACGACTGATTTTTGAGCAAGGGAAACCTTTACCTTTACCTAGTCATTAATGTTATAGATGACATTTGAGTCTCTGCCAAGATATTGTGGGGATAAGGGTGCAATGTGATGCCCTTTGTATCAATGGTTGACAAAGATAAAGATATACTACCCATTACTTTGTTGCTTTCCATTTGATGGATATTTATTGGCTTTGGTATTTATTCAATTTTTGGACAATGCTTCTGGCAAGGAAAGGACAGACAATTAACTAAATAGAAGGATGATGTGTGATGAGCATCTTGAATATTTCAAGCTGTTGGAGTATACAGGAACAAAGACCTGTGGCTTGTGGGAAAGCAATGCAAACTGTGACCAAGAAAAAATGCTGCTGAGCACCATAGGGGAGACTTTCTGTTGCCAGATACATCTTCTTTCAGCCATCACACCTGTTTGCAGGTGAAGGAATTACAGAAATGTATCTCTTCGAAACTGCTAGCAGTGTGACATAATATCTGAAGCTAATAAATTACTGATTTCCTTTTTACCAACCAAACATGTTCCCTCCGCACTAATGGAAGAGAAACAAGCATTTCATGTCTCATTCAACATAATTTTTGAAAATGAATTTTTAAATGTGACCTTGCTATTGGGATTTATTTTGTTTGTTATTGTCTTTTTTTAAGTTTATTATTATTTTTAATCATGTGAATCATATTGATGGAAAGGTAGGATATATCTGAATTAGAGTCAAAACTAAATCCAGTTAGGTGGAAAGCGGATATGTCCCAGATTTTATCTGATCTGTTTAAGACTCAAGACTTTAACAAGATCTTGGATAAATATATGAACAACGTAAACATGGGAGTGGGAATAGAACTTTTTGAGGCTTTACTGAAGGAAATTCTCTTAGCCCTTGAGAGTTTTAACTCACACTACGGAAGTGCCAAGGGCACTCAAAGTAAATCATGGTTTGATAAGGAGTGCCTCCAGGCAAAAGGTGCCCTGAGACTTAAATATAGAGAATATTGTTTAAACCCTACGGATAGCCTGTGGACTGAACTATCTATAGCCAAGGTACAATACAAAAAGATAATTAAACACAAAAAGATTGACGAATGTAATAGAGCTTGGGATCAGCTAAGTCAAGCAATTGAGCAAAAAAACCATTCCAAATTTTGGAACTTAGTGTCCAGTTGCTCTAAAAGTCCCCATATGCCATCTGTCATACTCCCAGAAATTTGGGAGAAACATTTTCGTGAATTATATCTGGCTTTGGATACAAGTGATACATCCAGTGGGTATACAGCCAGTAGCAATAACCTCCCCCCATGGAATGCAGTATCGATCTGTGAGGTAAAATCATTAATAAGTAGATTAAGATCTGGGAAAGCTGCCGGCCTTGATCAAATACCCCCAGACCTGATTAAATCAAATTCGGAGTGGTGGGCCCCAGTCCTGGCAAGACTGTTTACAATAATTGACAACACAGGACAGTTCCCTAAGAGCTGGGAGGTATCAGTCATCTGCCCAATTCACAAAAAGGGAAGTCGCGGTGACCCTGCCAACTATAGGCCGATCAGCCTCCTGAGCATCCTTAGTAAACTTTATGCAAGCCATCTTCTAGGGAAGCTCCAAGATTGGGTTGAGGATACTAAGTTATTAGCCGATGAACAAGGTGGGTTTAGAGGAGGCCGCTCTGCGCTTGATCATTGTGTAGTCCTTGATTACTTTATCAACAAATATTCTTCTAATTCTTCTGTATCTTTATACGCAGCATTTGTTGATTTGAAATATGCTTTTGATACTGTCTCAAGAGTTCTACTATGGGAGAAACTGGAGAAAGCATCCATTGACCAACGACTATTGTTTCTTATAAAGGCGATTCATGGCAACACAAGTATAAGGGTGAAGTGCAGTGAGCAGGGACATCTGTCAAACTCTATAAAAACAAGTCGAGGAGTTAGACAGGGCTGTGTCTTAGCACCAACCTTATTCAATATATACATCAATGATATCATCGAGTACTTACAATGCAGGGATCATCATCCACCCAAATTAGACAGCAAACATGTCCCAATCCTACTTTATGCAGACGATGCAGTTCTGCTTTCAAGAACACAGGTGGGGTTACGCAGGGCCCTGCGTTCGCTTGCTAAGTATTGCTCTCAAAACCAACTTGTGGTTAATTATTCGAAAACGAAAATAATGGCTTTTGCCAGAAAGCCCAAAATACATCGATGGCATTTAAACCACCAGGTACTAGAGCAAGTCCTTCATTACAGCTACTTAGGAGTGATATTTCAGGCTAATGGGTGCAGGAAGTTACATACAATGTATTTAGCTTCTAAAGCAAAAAAAAGTGCGGCCGCTATACAAAACTTCCTTCGGAGGAAAGGTGGGTATAATGTAGTTGCGGCCCTTAGACTCTTTTCAGCAAAGTCACTTGCCCAAATGTTGTATGGATCCCCTCTGTATTTTGACTCAAACATGAATCCGCTTGAGGTCACGCAATCAAAGTTTCTGAGGACAATTTTACAGTCCCCTTGCAGTATTTCCAACACGGCTTTGAGATTAGAAACTGGAATGTATACAGTGCGAGCGAGACTGTTAGTAAACGTGGCTAATTATTGGATAAGAATTCTGTTTGCCCCATCTGGCTTACTCAAACTAGTGATGTCAGACCCTTGGATGCCACCATGGATTAGCTCTCTTGAAAGGACACTAACCACTTATGGCATTTCAAAACCTTATGTTCTTTCCTTAGGATCTATTCATGCTAGAGAGTTAATAAAACAAAGAATTCTCGATATACATCGCCAAAATGATTTAAGTAAACTAGTCTCCCCATTGTTTGATAGATCAACTTTCAATGTTGCTAAGCCCTTAGCCTACTTGTCTTTAATAAGAAATCCCGATCATAGACGTTCCTTCACACTTATTCGGTATAACATGCTTCCCTCCTCCTACAGGGAGGATTTCTTTAAGAAAGGCCTAGTACTCGAGCGTTTATGCCCATGTCAGCTAAATACGATAGAAACCTCTGAGCATATTCTGCTAGAG
The DNA here is from genome assembly GCA_035047305.1 of Bradypodion pumilum. Taxonomy (NCBI): domain Eukaryota; kingdom Metazoa; phylum Chordata; class Lepidosauria; order Squamata; family Chamaeleonidae; genus Bradypodion; species Bradypodion pumilum. The sequence goes on along the minus strand of JAWDJD010000004.1, from coordinate 163,934,386 downwards.
TGTCCCCTATATAATAAACACAGGAGAGACCTTTTTAGTGTTTTCCCAAACTTGAAGTCTAACAATCAAGTCAGGACATTGAATATTCTTTTATCGGGTGAAGGGCAAGATACGACAATAGCGGTCGCTAGATTCGCATGGTATGTAACTTGCATTCGTAAAGGCAAGATAAAATCAAAGGAATAAGGAAAATGCTTCCAGATTACAACTTGACTGTCATAGAATATGACTGCAGGACATAGAAATAACATCCCTTGTAATTCTGGTTGTATGTTGCTATTGTATATATAATCTGGTGTTCATGATTTTGTGATAGTTTTATTAGGTTGCCTCACTTGTGTCAAGCAGCTTTATTTTGTGATATTGTAACACTGGCCTTGGGCTGTAATAAAGAATTTGTTGTTGTACTGTTAATATAAATTTAGACGAAGGGGCCATTGCAACTTAATGTCTGTATGAGGAAACAATACAAAAAACCTAAAACTCATACAACAGGATTTTGTAAAGATAAAAAATGCTCTACAGGTACTTCAATGATTTTTCAGTGGGAATACCAAGCCACTCATTTAACTGAGTCTGTTTTTCCATTTTAAACATTATCTGCAAATTATCTCCTATTCATGATCAGCAAACTTGATTTTAGGAACAAAGTAGAGATATTATATACTGTATTTTCCTTTTTTATTGTTTCAGTCTATATCTATAAAGCAAGGGTGTACTTCGTATGTCCTGAATGCGTGGCCACACCCTGCAACCGACCGCCCTGCCATTAGACACCCACCTACCTTCCCTGTCCCATTGGTCAAAGGTCCAGGTCCAGGGGGTGCAGAGGAGGCGCAGGCCCCACACACCATACACAAAGAACTGTGCATGCAGGACACCATACACAAAGAACTGCGCATGCAAGAAGTTCGCAAGATGGAATGGTCGCATGACCAGCCACTCCGTAACAAAACACAAACAAAAATAACCTTGCGCACAAAACACCAAGCCCGACCACACAACACACACTGGAAACACAACTGGGGGGACAAACAAAGGAATGCATGCACACAAGAAAGCAAGTGCCATAGACTGCAGAGGAATTAAAAAAGGGGGGAGCAAGCGCACAAAGCAGCAATTTGTGCAAATGGCACAGGCGCAATTGAAAACAACTGACGCCAGTGAGAAACTTCACCGAGGCGGTCAGTTCAACCAGGGTGCCAACAGTAATGAGGGCATGGGCATCCCTCCCACTGGGCTGCTGAGGTCACTCCTGGGGGACCGTTGCCACCGTCACAGGGCAAAAATGTAAGGCACCTTAGTGAGGGTCTGGCCCTCCGTGGGGCAGCCCAATGCCCTTCCTCTTCCCCCTGATCCCAAGACCATGGGGGAAAGGTGAAGGGCATGGTGCTGAGAGAAACCCCAGTGGCAAGGCCACTACAGGTGCCTGCCATGACCACCACAGCACCAGAGGCCGCAAACGCACCGGACAATGGGACATCACCATGGACAGAGGCAGCAGCAGTGCGAGTGCCCAAGACAAGTCCCTCCCTACTGCATTCCCTACCGTCTTCCTTCTCCCTCCCTTCCTTCCCTCCCTCCCTCCATTTTCCCCACACTGCTCCCTTACCCCTTTAATCCCTTCCTTCCCTCCCTCCATCTTTCCATCCCACCAAACGACCGGCCAGGGAAAGCACCAGGTGAGGCGGCCTCCATCGCCCTGGCCATGGACTGTTCTGCCTCCCGCCCACTGGGAGAGAATTCATCCTGGCCCTGGGGAGTCTCGCCAGGCAGCCTCGCAAATGCACCCGCTTCCCCCCTCACCCTGGCCATGGACTGCTCCATCTCCCTCTCCCCCACGGAGGCTACCCAGAGCCGGGGAAATATCCCTCCCACCAGGAGGAAGACAAAACAGTCCATGGCCAGAGTGATGGAGGGTGGCGGCCGCAGGTTCGAGGTCGCGCACCGAGGCTCCCCAGAGCCGGGGCAAATTCCCTTATGCCAGCGGGAGGGAATTCGCTCTGGCTCTGGGGAGCCTCGCTGGGTGGCCTCACAAATGCGGCCACCTCCCCCCCCCCCATCGCCCTGGCCATGGTCTGCTCCATCTCCCTCCCAGCCAGACTGGCAGGAGGGAATTCGCCCCAGCTCTGGGGAGCCTCGGCGGGTGCCCCCCTTCCCCTTCTTTGTTGGATAAGAGAGGAGGGAGGGATGTGGGGGGCCCCTCTGACTAATTGTAGGGGTGGGAGGGGTGGAAAGAGGATTGAATGGGGGTTGGTGAGGGGCTTCTGGCACCCCCCATCTCCGTTAGTTTTTAAACCAGAACCATGGTAAGTAAAAAAAATTACTTGAATGAGTACATGCATAAGGGGAGCCTATTTAAAATAAAATAACAATAAAAAAAACCTGACCAAGGCGGTGCAATCAGCTAGTAATAAAATATAAAAAGTAACAAAGTAGATAGAGCCTTATAGGACTGCAGTCACTTAGTGGTTAAGATGCTGAACTTGATGACTGGAAGGACGGCAGGTCAGCAGTTTGAGACTCAAGTACTGCAGGACGGAATATGCTCCCGTCTTTGTCCCAGCTCCTGCCAACCTAGCAGTTCAAAAGCAAGAAATTGCAAGTAGAGAAATAGTCCCCACTTTGGTGAGAAGGTAACAGTGTTCTATGCACTCCAGTGTTTAGTCATGCCTGCCACATGTCCACAGAAATGTCTGCAGACACAGACAGTGCTGGTTCTTTGGCTATAGACAGAGATGAGCACTGCACCCTAGAGGCAGATACGTGTGGCTTCTGAGCAGGGATGACCTTTACCTAGAGCTTTATATTTCATCATTGCACAAATGGAGAGGATTTGCAACAACTTCTGTGTATCAACACTGCATACCTCTCCTTCTCATCTCAGAGGTTTTGTGAGGTTGGCCATGGTTAGATGGCAGTAAGCAAAACTGGCTCACACATCCTCAACAGCATGTATCCCTCTGTATCCCTTGTGTTTTGGGGCAAAATGGGGTGGCCAAATACTTATTAGTATTTAGCTATCTATAAATTATGCTGCTTTCAATCAGCAGTGCACAGCAGGAGGACTTAGTAGTTTGCAATGTCTGGAAATGAAATGTAAGAAAATATCTGTAGAGTCAGCAAGCTATGCTGTTGGTAAGAGTGGCCACCCTGCACTGGCTCAGAAACCTTGCTTTAACTTTATATACCATATATTTTCAAATATCTGTTCTTAATCTTAACCTATAAAACCAAGGGTTAACTGTTGGAACTTGCTATAGGTTGCTATGCCTCGCCCTACTTGCCTGCACTCACCCTTCGTGCACACGGCTGATCTGGGTCCGCAGGTCAATGAAGGATTGAGAAAACCGGCCCCACAAACGCAAAAAAAGGGAAACAACTTCATTTCCCAACATTCCTTGTGCCGCCTCGCAGCAGAGCCAATCAGGCTGAGAGGCTCTCGCACGGCGCGGCGCAAGGAACGTTCTGAAACGTGCCGCAGCCAATCAAAAGAAAACCGTTTAAAAAACACAGCACAAACACAAAGCACAAACCCATAACTACAAGCCCCAGCGTCCTGCACGCCATGAGCGTGCAGCATGCTGAGGAAGCCGGTGCTCAAAAAATAAAATAAAAAAACACCGGGAGAGCAAGTCTGCCAAGCCGTGGGAACCAAAGCCCCCCTCCCCAACGGCGCCTGAAGCTCCTGATTGGAGTTTCCCCTTTAATATCACTTGGTGGGGGGGGGGTTGTGCTCCCCCTCTCTACTGGCTCCCCTGGGGTTGGGAGGGTTGGGGAGACAAAAGGAGTCTGTCTCCCCAACCCTCCTGACCCCAGGGGACCTGAAAGAGAGGGGATTCCCCTCCACACACACACACATGCCCCATATTAAAGAGAAGAAACCAAGCGGTTACTTCTCTTTAAAAATGGAGTTTTTTGGGGGGAATCCCCCTCTCCGATGGCTCTCATGGGTCCGGAAGAGTTGGGAAGACAGACCCCTTTTGTCCACCCAACCCTCCAAAACCCAAGGAAGCCAGCAGAGAGGGGGATCACAACCCCCCCTGATATTAAAGGGGAAACCACAATTGAGATTTCCCTTTTAATATCAGAGGGTGGCCTGGATTCGATCCCCTCTCCTGGGTCCCATGAGTCTGGAAGGTTTGGGGGGACAAAAGGGGTCTGTCCCCCCAAGCCTTCCAGACCCAGGGGAGATGGCAGAGAGGGGATCCCCCCATAGGACACCAAAAAACACAAAAACAAACAATCAAAAACATCCAAAAATACACAAAAACTAACAAAAATAACACCAAAAAATACAAAGTAAACAAAAACAAAAATTTTCAAACACTCCCAGCACCCATCCAAACACCACAAAATCCAACTAACACCACCACCACAAATAAAGAAATACAGCCAACTCACCACCACACGACCTCACTCCACAATGACCGGAAAAGAAATGAATAAAGAAAGAGACTACTTACTGGAAGAAGCTCCACCCAGAGGCCACGAGAGAAAAAACAGTCAAAATACAAGATAATCCCTACCAGCACCACTTGCTGCCCACAATAGTAAAAAAAATTCAAAAAGACACAACAGCCCCACACAAAAGGCCCCAAGAGTAAAAACAAGTAAAAAATAACAACACAAAATCACAATTTTACACAAATCAAAAACATATGTCAATAAAATAAAATAAAAATTATTCAAAAATCCTGTGCTGAATTTTTACTCAAATAAAAAACAAAAACATCAATACACAGTTTAAAAACATTTATTGTGAAAAACATGTACTTGCACATTTTTAAAATTATTACCTATGGTACAACTATTAAAAAATACATACTAAAAATTATTGGGTTAAATAAATTTTTGGGAAAAAGTATATCATCCTTTGTTCTTTTTTTCATCCACAAAACCAAAACACCAAACAAAACTCATCACAGTTTATAACAGGCTGCCCAAAAAAATTGTATAAATAAAAAATTTAAAAATTTCTATTATAGACTAACCTCTTCTTTACAAACAACAACAACAAAAACTTTCCAACACCATTTAAAACAGCCTGGCAATGCCGGGCAACCTCTGCTAGTTTAAAATATTACATTCATTGCTGTATATAGAAACCACTATGACCACCCGGTGATATTTACATTGCTTTAGGAGATTGAGTTTACTGCTTGTTTGTGGGTTGCCCGTTGGACTAATTGGCCAAACCTTTCCCCAGGGGTTCGCTCGGCCTTCCACAGATCCAGGGATCAACTGAGCATGGCAGGAAAGGCAATTGGGGTGTGGGCTAGTTAGTTAGTTTGGGGGGGGTAAATCATAAAGCTTTGGCTGATGGCTACGATAGAAACAGGACAAAAACCAAAGATGATGACTCTAATGGAAATACACAATCCTCCGCTTCTGGCTGCAGATTAAGTAGGGCAAATAAGCCGTGCCAGACAGCAGAACAAGCTAGGTACCCTGATTCAATACACATAGGGCAGGAACAATGGGTTTTGCCAGCCCAGTTCTTAATTAGTTGTGGGTTGTCTATTAACCACAGGGCAATGTCCAAGAGCAGGTATTGTCTTGACCATCGGAAAATACCATGTATGCAAGCCTTCTGTATTAGGGGGTCACGTGCATCCTACGCGCGCATCACCCCAAGGCAGGGTAATAAATACGTACCACCAGACCGAGATCGGGGCTGGACTTCACCGCACAATTGTCTCACGTATCTCGTGATTGTTTCGCGGCCAGCCACTCCCACACCTGGGAGCCATCGCAACACTTGTTACTGGTTTATTTCCAAAATGCAAGATGGTCAGGCACTGGTATACATCCTTGTTTCTTAATTAACACATATTCAAGAAAATATTTCCATATCTCGTGAAATTTATTTTCTTTTATTATTCCTTTTCTTCTATTTAACTCTCAAGTTAACTTGTCGTTTAATGCCAATAACAACATTTCGTTGTACCAGTCCTCTATTTTTAGAATAATTTCACTTTTCCAATTCTTAGCTATACATTGCATTGTTGTAGTTAGCATAATTGACAATAAATCTTTTCTGTATATATCCAGATTCAACTTATCTACTTCAGTTAATAAAGTGATGCCCACATCCAGTTTGATGTCGATATCTAATATTGCTTTAATTTCCCTGTCAATTTTTGTTCGAAAAGGTTTCAGTTTTTTACATCCCCACCACATATGCAAATATGATCCTGGAGTGTTTGTTCAAAATGATGAATAGAGATAATTATTGTTTAATATGTATTGTATTGTAATATGTATTTTGTACTGTATTTCAAGTATTGCATTTGAATTTTTGTCATGTAACATTTGTTTTGATATAATTTCTTTTTTGTTTGTTGTTTTACATTTTTCATTTGAAATAAAAATATATTTTTAAAAAAGAAAAATAAACCTTGCTTTGTTTTTCTGTTAAGTTCTTCGGTATTAAGCTTAGCTCAGTGGTAGAGCCAGAGGCTGGGAGGTAAATTCCTAATTATACATGCTAGGAAAAGAGCCACCTGTTTAGTCAAGGGCAAGCTGCACTGTCTCAGAACTTCCCCAGAAGAAGGGAATGGTAAACCACTTCGGTGTATTCTCTATTTCAACCTGTGAAATCTTTAAAAAGGAAGGATGGACAACCATGTCAAATATCAGTGGAAAAGTTGTTGTTGTCGACTGCAGCTCGTATACGAGAAATTTTTTTTTTCTGAAGCAGGAAAAATGTCACTGGTGTGTATTTGTTTAAAGTGGATCCCAGCTTGCCATGAAGTGACACTATGATCACAGAGTCATCACCTGCGGCACACATGAAATGAGACATTCAAGATTTAACACCATGTTGTGTCTAAACATTTATTAACGTATATTGCTTTAATTATAAAGACGCCATTAAGTCTTTACCCTTTCTGTAAGGCGTCACATTCATGTGTTATCAATGAAATCTGATTGGTTCCTGCAGAGGTTTCCCGTGTTGACTAAAGCCTGGGAAAATGTATCACTGTAACTGCCATTTTGTCTGTATATAAGTAACTACCTCGTCCCTGTTTTCCCCAGTCTGAATTAGTCCAAAACAGGCAGGTCTAGCCTGAACTTAGCTTCAATAAATGACTTGTTGGTTAACCTTCCGATCTGCTGTCGCGTTGCAATTAATGTTCGGACTCAACACACTGGGACTGCAATGGACTGCCGCAACATTTAGGATATGGACAAGGTGTGCCTTCACAGCCAGTCACCCTTGCTCAAAAGACAGTCATATTCAACTCCAAAAGCGAATTTGTAGGTGGTGGAATGGCACCACCTGGTGAATGAGTTTCCAATACACCATTTATTACAGCTGAGTCTTCTACCTGTTTTCTGGCAGTAAAAGAGAAGGAGGTTGGGACAGAGCCCTTATGAGCCCACAACAAATCGATGCCAACTCTGCATTTCTCAGCTCTTAACTGTCTGTAAGTAAAGCTATCACTGTGAGTGCCCTGAAGAAGCAAAGCCTCTTAAGGAACGAAGAGAAAGGTGGACACCATCACTGAAAGGGAGGACATAGAGGACACATAAAAGCCAAAAAGGATGACATTCATCATACACAAAAGGGGATTTTTGCATTAAATTTATATATGCTAGCATAAATCAACATATGCAGATATCATTACAATGAGAAAGTATTCCTGTAATTTAAATGGAAATACACTACTGCTCACCATTCTGTACAAGATTCTGACTAGGAAACAACATTGAGGGAAAGATAGGGTGTGGATCAAATACATAATAAATGTTTAATATCTCACTGAAATCTACCTGGCTTCCTGTTTCTGGATTGTAAAAAGGTACGATCTGCTGCTTTTTTCCCATGGAACACCTAAGAATAGGAACCTGGCTTGGACAGCATGCCATCAAAGTGCCTGATGAAGTAACCTTTGAGTTACAAAAGCTTGCAATGTTTTGATTTTTAAAGGCATATCAGAGAATAAGAACATAGGAATAGCCTTGGTGGAACAGGCCACAGCCCATCCAGTCCAGCATTCTGTTTCACACAGTGGCTCACCATTTGCTTCAGGGTATTCCCAAGCAAATGCCTTCACCTGCTTAGGATTCCCTGGAAATGGCATTGAGAGATATCCTGCCTATCTCTCCAACAGGGAGGTTGTCCTTAGGTATCCATAATTATAGCCATTGATACCCTTGTCCTCCATGAACTTGTCTAATCCTTTCTTAAAGCTGTCAAGACTGACAGCTGTCACCACTTCTTCTGGCAGGGAGTTCCATAGACCAGTGATCCTCTGGGTGAAAAAGTACCTTCTCTTATTTGTTTGAGAACTGGTACCCAAAGGTTTCATTGAATGCCCCCTAGTTCTAGTATTGTGCGATAGGGAAAACAGTTTTTCCTTATCTAGTTTGTCCACACCGTGCAGGATTTTTATAAACTTCAATCAGGTCACCTCTTAGACGCCGTCGTTCAAGAGTGCAGAGGCCCAACCGTTGCAGCCTCAGATGGTAAGGAAGGTGTTCCAGTCCCCTAATCATTCTGGTTGCCCTCCTCTGTACTTTTTCCAGCTCCATAATATCCTTCTGGAGGTATGGAGACCAGAACTGTACACAGTATTCCAGATGGGGCCTCACCATAGATTTATAAAGAGACAAAATGACACTTACTGACTTATTTTCTATACCCTTCCTAATGATCCCTAGCATTGAGTTTGCTTTTTTCACTGCTGAGGCACACTGGGTTGACACCTACATTGAGCTGTCCACCAGGACACCAAGGTCCCTTTCCTGGTTTGTCACAGAGAGTTCAGACCCCATCAGTTTATAAATGTAATTGGAGTTTTTTGCCCCAATGTGCATCACTTTGCGCTTACTAATGTTGAAGCTCATTTGCCACTGTTTTGCCCACTCCCCTAGTGTCAAGAGATCCCTCTGTAGCACTTAAAAGACTAACTGTTATATTTCAATGTGAGCTTTCATGGATCAAGTCCAGTTCATCAGACATGGGAGTGAGCCAGAATGCTCAGACATGGGAGGCTGGCCAGACTGCTTCCAACCTGGAGCCAGGGGCTCCTTATCTTTTAATCATCCTCACTTTAATAAGGCCTTCCATTTCTAGAGAAAATGAAGGGGTCTGAAGAAGAACAAGAACAGCCTTTGGCAACAACACCTTCATTGGACCACAATGTTGGGAAGAACCTTATATTAGTTTAATGGTAACTGCTTTAAGTTTTCTATACTCTTCTGAAAGGGAGTCTCTGGGCCAACAGGGTCCAGTACATGGTTTCCTGGTGGAAGATGGTACATGTAGTCTTTTGTCTCTTCGAAGCTCTTTAATCTCTGGCCTCTTGAAAGTACCTGTTTGTGTAAACTAGGTGAAATGTTCTATGTGAAAAGTTAGGTCAAGCCAGCCTCAGCCACTGTGGCACCAGATAACAAAGTATATGCCTTCTTATGCCTTTGCCTTTACCCCTGAAAAATTGCTTGTTATGACTTTTGCTATAGCAGGCTCTCTAGTTTTGTGCAAGCCACGTGACTGCCTTATGTACATGTGGCTTTAGAATCTTAGGAATAAATATGAGCAGTATACTGGTCCTTTGTTGGACCAGTCTGCCTTTTGCACCCACATCTTTGTATGTGTGTGAACATCACTACACCACAAAACAGGCAAACTTTCAGGTCCAACAGGACCCTTTTTCAGGCTTGAGAGTGTGTGTGTGTGTGGGGGGGGAGGACAAAATTAGGTTTATTTTAATGCAGTGGTTCCCAACATGGGGCCCACAACCCCAGAGTAGGACTTCAATTCCCAGAAGTCTGTCAGTACATTGGCTGATCAGTGCTTTGGGGAATTTACATAGGTTTCTGGGAATTTTAGTCCAAAAACCAAAGGTTAGAAAACACTGTTTTAAAGTAATGCTCCAAGGTCTAAATGTGTTGTGTGAAGGATGAGATTTCACTTCAAGCAATTTAGGATAAATGGTCTTCCTCCATTTCTGTAAAGAGAGGATTACAAAACCATTCTAGTTTACCTTGCATTGAAGCATGGAGTTCCTTTTTGGCTAGGAGGAGAGGAACAGAGAAAGAGATAGCAATGGCTATATCAAAAAAGCTGGAGTTTAAATGTGGTCCACATGCTGAGCCAAATTCTAAGCCAGGGTTGCCCAAACCTTTTGGGCTGCGGGCCAGTCATGTGGTTCAGGAGGCCAGTCGCTATGGCCCATAGGCCAGATCCAGGCCCTGATGCAAATTCATCCAGCCCATGAAGCCCTCGTTGCTCCCTGAAGCGGAAATAAAATGCGCCCATACAGGCGTATTTTACTTCTGCTTCCGGGAGCGGCAATGGCTTTGTGGGTTGGATGAATTGGCATTGGGGGCTGGATCTGGCCCACAGGCCATAGTTTGGGCACTCTTGTTCTAAGCAGTGGAGAGAAAGATGGCTTTTTCAGCTTCCTTGATCTGTTTAGAGAGCTTGCCCCATGTGCGAGGGGATGAAAAAAAGTATGGTAAAACACAGGTGAGGGTAATATTTTTATTGGGTCACTAAAAAGTTAGAAACTGGCAACCTTTCACAAAGTTGAAGACTATGTGGAGAAACTTGTTGGATTGGAGCCGTGAAGCGGCCCTTGGGTCCCGGAGGAGACTGGTCAAGTAACGACACGAGACAAGATGGAGCGAAGACCAGTGGTTTATTGAGGGAAAAGCATCATCATATATAGGAATTCAAGGCAGCGTGTGATAGAATCGTCATCTGACAGAAAATCACATCACCCATTTACCCGGGTTAATTGGGAACTTCTCTTGGGGAAGTTAATTAACTAAGGCAAATACTGACAGGGGAAATCCATTGTTCATGGCTTGCTCAAGAGTAAACATGGCCACTATTTGCACTCGGGCTTGGGCTAATCTGCAAGTGAGTAATTGCCTAATGTCTAGCGGCACGCTGAATATACTGACTGTTGCCTGGTTTTTCAGAGCTGTGGGTCTGAATCAGCAGAACTGCCGGTCAGGTCAGATATGGATGAATCAATCTTATGGATATTGATCCACTCCCCAATTTCCGTACTGGCAGAGGCCAGTGACCAGGAGCCTCCCTCAACCGGTGTAACCTTTGCCAGGGGCCGTTTTATGCCAATTGTGCTCGCGGATCCCGCACTCCCCCTTTTTCTATTATTTTTGGACCTGACAGACGGCCCTGCGCAAGAGGGGCATCAGCTGGTGTGTAGGGATGACGTTTCGAGGTTCCCTTCACGGGGGACATCTCGATAGCAGTGAGGGAATACATTGCATGAAACAACACACTGTTGTGCCCAGTATTATCACCCCCACAATCACTTTGAGTGTCGTCTGAAGCCATCCCCATGGGAACCATGACCACAACGAATCCCACCACCCCCATGAAGCATCCTCTTTGATGTTCTTAACTAGGGTGTGGAGGTCCGTGAGCTGGCTTTGTACCTTGTGGGTATTGTCTGTGAGATTAAAGCAACACATGCCATGGACAGACTCGCAACCCAAATGATGTAACAACAGGGGATAATCGATAGCTGCTTGATTATCCAGTATGGCATGGTGAAGCTCTGTCTGCTCCTGATTGAGCAGCGCTATTGCCGAGGAGGTGTGGTTAATGGCTCTTGCAAAAGCGCAAGCCAATTGACAAATTCTCCGAGCGTTGCCTATGGCTAAGCCTGGCACGCTGAATATACTGACTGTTGCCTGGTTTTTCAGAGCTGTGGGTCTGAATCCAGACTGCTTTCTGTAGCAAGGCAAGATAATGAGATGTGTCATTGATCTCTTACTGTGACCTAAGGTGATTCTAAGCTATTTCTGCAACTTCTGGCATTGTGCAAATGTCTTTCTAGCACCTATGGGGAGGTGTGAAAATAAACTGGGGATTACCGGCTACCGGGTGCTCAATCTTTGCAAGCAATGGGCCGGTGCAAACATGGGCCGGTCTGGCTTCCCTTGGTGGAGGCTGGCCATTATTAACAACATACGAACCTACGTATACAGAAATTCAAGTGTCCCTAGCAAATCCCAACTGGAGCATTGTACAAGGCATAAATGAATTAAGAAAAACTACAGATAATAGCAATAGAAAACATTCAGCAGCTTCTTGAAGATGAGGCTTCCCTTCTTGGTGGGGTTTCTTGTGTAACTTGAGCTTGGAAAAGTCTTGTTTTGTGGAAAAGCATGGTCCTCAGAAGTAGCACTGAGTATGCAAAATGTTCATAGGAATGTCTTTGGAGATGTAAGTCATAAAGGAAGACGGACAGCTGATGACATCCAGGACAGTGACTGGCAGTGACTTTGCAATAGCCGAACTTGGCATCCGGGCCCGATTCTGGCCTCTGGGACCTGCATGGGGAAGAGAATTATTTGGGAGATAAAAATTCTGAAAGAGTTAGTTAGTTTTTGCACTTATAGGATAGCAATTGCTGTGCAACTATGGGATGTTGTTCCCCCCTTTCTGTTTGTTTGTCAATGTAGGACTTAAGTGTCCGATAGACCTGTTCCACAATCGCTTGCCCCTGCGGATTGTACGGAACGCCAAAGGTGTGCTTAATATCCCAGGTGGCCTCCAGCTATAAGCTGGGGCATCATCGGACTTCATGTGCTGAGGTTCGCCCATGGCCGTGGGAAAGGAGATGCTGCTCCACATGGGGAGCCGTTTCTCCCTTCTGTGCAGTTGCCCAAACAAGCTGTGGGAAGGTATTAATGCAAACGTGCATGTACTGCCATTTGCCAAAATGTGGGGCATGTGTGACGTCCATTTGCCACACCTGGGTGGCCTCTGTCCCTCGTGGGTTGACCCCCCACGAGGGCCCCCCCCCGGTGCCACTGCACGATGCAGACAGGAACGGACTATGCCTTGGGCTCGGGAAAGTGGCAGGTTGAACTGCCTTGCAAGTGCTTTGGCATTCTGATGAAAGAATGCATGACTGAATTTGAGTTGTGAGGAACAAACTCAGCAAATTTTTGTCTATCGCAGGAGTGATGTATGCTCCCGGTAGACTGTGAAGCAATTTCCTAGGAAACTGGCTGTCAGTAATTATGTTGAAGCGTTCTTTGGCAAAGGTGCGCAAAGCGAGGTTCACGGCTGCCAACTCTGCCCGCTTGCAGAAGAGTCAGGAGCGTGCGCCAAGCTTGGTCCTCTTGCCAAGTAAGAACCTAATATGTGTGACCCCCATAAGTGAAAACTGTCCTAGCCCCCCGAAGGGGAACCAGTGACATTAATTCACACAAGGTGACTGTCTGCGTTTGAAGCGAGACAAGTCTGGGGTCTTATGGCAAACCTTGGCGCATGACGTGCCAGGCTTCCCTTGGGTAAATTTCTCATGAAGGCCCCCCTGCGCACATCCGCCCATGGCGTGCGTGCACACGTTTACTGGAGCTATTCTTGTGCTCCTGTGAGAAGGGTGCCAGATGCTGGCTTAGCCTTTTGCCTGTGCTTAGACTAGCAGCAAAAACGGAAGGGGTGGCCTGAAAATGCCTGTATCTGATTGAAAGTGTGACCTGACTGCATTCTTAAAATGGTCCTAGGCCGTCCTGGCTAATGAGTGGCACTCTGCACATTCTCAGGAGCTCAGGGACTAATCCTTCCTCTGTGCTCTGGAGTTTGCGAAATGTGTCTGCTCATTAGAGAGGGTGCTGTGGGCCAGGTGCCATACTTAAAATGACCGACTAAGACTTATTAAAAACAAGCCAACTATGACGTGCCAGCTGTAAGGAAACAATACACATAAATGAAAAGACACACAAGTTAAACATTTCCAGCAGGGAGTTCCACTGGCGAAAGGAGGAAAGGAGGAAAGACAAGTCAGAAGTTAGCACAATGAGAATGCAACAACTCTTATCATAACGAAATCAGATTAGGTCAGATAATTAAGACAACCGGGTCTTCCTGTAAAGAAATCCCTACCAGTAATTAACTCTGGACCCTGTGAAAGGAAGCAATTTAAGACTGTGCAAAGAAATAAATTGGTTACTATTAAGGCCTGGAGAGGAGTTTTGTTCCTGTAAAAAGGTAACGATTAAGCATTTTCTGAGTATACAAAGCGCAAGGATGTTTGCGTGCTTCTTCCTGTGAAAGGGGTGCAATGAGTGAGTTACTTTACACAGATTAAAGTCAAAATACCAGAACAATATCTTTCTTAAGAGAATGAAGGAGAGTTAGAACGATTCTCAACCCGCGGCCAGATGTGGGTAAGTGGGCCAGATGCGGCCCACGTTGCTCTGCCACTACCTCCACCAAGCTAAGAAGGGCTGTGTGGTGAAGGAAGGGCAGGAGGACTGTCCGGACCCCCAGAGCTGCCTGAGGCCCCGGAACTTGGCCCCTGACTTCAAAGGGTTGAGAACCGAGGTTACAAGATGATAACACAGTACACACAATGCAGTTCTCTCATTCCTAGTGAGATACGTGACTTAAAGACATTAAGGGACATTCAGACACCTTAAAACACAGAGATGGGGGTTTAAGGAACACAGATGTAGGGAGGGGCCCCATAGTTTATGATTTAGTGAGGAAAATTCATAGAAGTGATTTTTGTTTTCAGATCGCGCTTCTGAAAAGAAAAATCTGTTTTCCTGAGTGGCACGGATTGCAAAACCGGTTTCCAAGAGTGACTTAATCCCTTGACAAAGAAAAAAGTCTCAAGAGAAGAAGGGGGGTCACCCTGCCCTATTGCAGGTTAGGATTCCCCCCCCCTCCACCCTCCTGCCTTCGCTGCCCTTAAGCTGCTAAGCAGGCAAGGCAAAGAGGCTTTGCTCACCATGCTTTTTCAAACCTTAAATAGTTCCTGCCCATGAACAGAGTGCAAACTGTTTAACACATATTTCACAGTGACATTACCATGCAGTTACACACAAGGAACACTTTTTCAATCATACTGTGGTCATAGAGACAAGGCTTGTGCAATCATACACAGTTCTTGCAGTCATACATTCAGTGGTGCACCACGCATACACACATTTATTTACGCATTCGCACACTCCTCCCCTGATCTGCAGTGTTCTATCTTACACATGAGGAGATGACTTATACACAGCTGGCTATTTACAACCATCTGGGTGCTTCTACTTAGGGGTGAGTTTCTCTGGGCTACTCCAAGGCAAGACAAGTAGGTTCTGCCTGTGCCTTGGGAGAGCTCGGGGTACTATTGCTGGGATGGTTCCTCTGGCATAGCCAGGGCGATGGCTGCCTCCCTTCTAGCCTGGGCCAGATTTCCGGATCTCGGTGCTGCCTCACGCTCCAGTGCCAGCGTGGCCATTTGGTATTCGGACAACCTTCTGAAGATCTGCCTGGTCTAGATTGGCATTCTCTTCTAAGGTGTCTCATTTTTCCACACTGTAAGCAGGCGCCTTGGGGTTTTGGCACTGCTCTGCACCTGAGTGTGGTAATGGGTCTGCTCTGGAGCCCTGCGTGGCCAGGGGCCATGCAGATTTCCATGAGCAGTGGGCGCTGAGCAGCCCTGCCTGAACGTGTGTCTGCCTTCAGATAGGCTGAACACAGCAGTTGGGCACTGGCTAATTGTGCCACTGGCAATTTCCCCGTGAATGGATCTTCCTCACCCATGCGCTGAATGGAGTTCTTAATTGGCAGGGAACTTATAACTGTCAGAGAAGCGCCAGGGCTTCTCATGCCATGAATTCCTTCAGTGACGTCTGCAGCTGCCACTGAGCGAATGCTCCCTACACTGCCCTGCTTAAGCTGAAATGACGGATAGAGACTCCTTGGGGCTGATGGTTCTGACTGTGCTGGGGGTTTCTGGGTCTCTATCCGGACTGGGTCATCCTCTACTAAGAGTTTCCTACATTTGCTTCCATGTGCGAGTTACGCCATCTGAAGCTCTCGGGGGTTGCTGAATGCAGACTCCTATCTGATCCCAGAGCTGAAGGGATAACATACCTACTTCTGGGTAAAGCAGGCAGTGTTCCCTCAAGAACACCAAAAGCCGCGCTAGTTCTCCACTGTGAAAGCTTATCTGATATACCCTGGCCAGGATTTTGAATTCATCCTCATGAATTCTTTGACTAGCGGGCGGACGTTGCCGCTGAGGACAAGTCCCCATATTACCTGCCGGGTCCTTTGAAGTCTCCTTCTCAGGACGATTCGACGCGTCTGAAGTTCAGGTAATAGGTTTTGCGTGACGAATCTCTGGGTAGAGCTCGGAGCGTGGACTGCTGCCACGGGCCCTCGGTGGCCTCTGCACTGTCAGGGGTTCACAGCCGACCCTGAGCGGAACGCGTTTTTCCGTGCTGCAAGCCGCCGCGATAGCTGGAGCAAGCTGTAGGATGCCTCTCTGAGATGCCTCACCACGTAGCTGTCTTCCCAATCGGATGGCTTTCCGACTGGGGCTGCCGCGCTGTCCTCCGGGGTGATTGGACACGGTTCTAGCGTAGAACCGGACCACGTTGATCGCTTACTCACGAGTAGGATCACGTCTCGGGGTCACCAGATGTTGGATTGGGGCCGTGAAGCGGCCCTTGGGTCCTGGAGGAGACTGGTCAAGTAACGACACGAGACAAGATGGAGCGAAGACCAGTGGTTTATTGAGGGAAAAGCATCATCATATATAGGAATTCAAGGCAGCGTGTGATAGAATCGTCATCTGACAGAAAATCACATCACCCATTTACCCGGGTTAATTGGGAACTTCTCTTGGGGAAGTTAATTAACTAAGGCAAATACTGACAGGGGAAATCCATTGTTCATGGCTTGCTCAAGAGTAAACATGGCCACTATTTGCATTCGGGCTTGGGCTAATCTGCAAGTGAGTAATTGCCTAATGTCTAACGGGAGTTAGCGATTCAGCTTCCCTCAGCAGAACTGCCGGTCAGGTCAGATATGGATGAATCAATCTTATGAATATTGATCCGCTCCCCAATTTCCGTACTGGCAGAGGCCAGTGACCAGGAGCCTCCCTCAACCGGTGTAACCTTTGCCAGGGGCCGTTTTATGCCAATTGTGCTCACAGATCCCGCAGAAACTATTTTTAAGGAAGATATTAAAAGCATTACTAAAACAAATTATAAATAGCTCCTTTCTTTAAAATGTTTTGCAAATTTGGAGTATATAACAGTAAAAATATTCAGCCTGATAATCTCTTTCCCAAGTGGTGCATTTGGAAAAATTTCCAGCGAATGTAAGAAAGAATTTAATAAATGCATTTAAAAGGAAACATCTTATTAGACTGAAAGACTAAGTAAGGAAATTGACTAACAGTGATTTAATAAAAGTTATACAGTATTAGCAGAAAGGATATCATGTAATTCAAGCCTACTCCAAGTATAGAGAGATGACAACATTTGAAGAATTAATAGTTAAGAAGCAAATTGATGAATGAAATAAATTAAAGAAAGGATAAATCAGCAAAATTTATAGAATCTTGATAAAGGCAGAAGACCAACAGCACAGTTTTAGAAAAAAATTGGAAACAGATTTAGGCATAAAACTAAGTAATGAAGAATGGAGATTACGGAATAAAGGGATTTTTAAAAGTATATTTGCAAGGATTAAAGTGAACTGCTTTTAAAATACATAGAGATGGTATTTAGCACCAATAAAAGTGAATTATTGCAATGTTAAATATTCTACATTGTGTGGGAGATGTAATTGGGAAATTGATAAATTGGTACAACAGGCAAGCTTTCAAGTCCAGCACTGCCTTTGTACAGGTTTTGCATTGCAAATCTTGAAAAGATATGGAGAGAAACAGAAGCAGTTCTGTGGTAATTTTCTGTAGAAAGCATGTGCTCCAGAAGCAAAATGGCATGTTCTTTATGGACCTGATGTATTTCAGTGCATTGGTGGGGAATTACAATAAAACCCTGGGTTACAGAAACCTCGGGTAATGGAAAACTCAATTTACGGAAGGAAATTCTGAGGAAATAGCTTCCCAATTTACAGAAAAAACTCATGATATGGAAAAAATGGCTGTTCCAATGCTTCCCAGGGTGGTGGGAGGATGTTTGGAGCATTTTGTCACTTTTTGCTCCAGAAGAAACTCTCCCCACAACCATGAAGTGTTGGAAATCTCCCATCCCAATCAGCTGTTAGTCGGGGAATTTTCCTGCAGTTACCAGGTCTGGCCACTAGATGCCGCTGACAGAAATGTGATGAATATGCCTTGAAAATAAATAAATCTAAATAAATGTAAGGCTCACTAAAAAGCTAAAAAAAAGCCTTGTTTCTTCTGTTCCAAACTTTTTCTAAAGTATACTTTGGAATTTTTTGCTTTGTTTTTGCCACTTTAGAAAGAGTTTTGAAAGGGTTTTTTGGCTCTTTTCTAACCTCAAGAACATTTTTTTTATTTTCAGTGCATTCCTATGGGAAATTGTGCTTCCTGTTACAGAAAAATCGCTTTACAGAAAATGTCCCAGAATGGATTAATTCCGTAACCCGGAATTCCACTGTATTCTCTTCATCCCTTACCTCGGGTTAGACTGACCAGGGCTGATGGGAACTGGAGTCCAGTACCTGGCAGGACATAGGTTCCCAAGGCCTGACATAGCTTAAACTACAATTGTTTCACCAAATGAACCATCAATCCTGTTGTGTATGTAGCTTAATTATTGCTGTAACATTGTGTAATTGTTATTGTGGGATCAGGATGATCCTCCTTTTTGTCTTCTTCTTGGTACTGAACTATCGTGGGACTTGTGTTCCCGCCCTTTCTAACAAGTCACACAAAGTCTTCACTCAGGTCCGGTAACCTCACAATCACCCCACTCCTTTCCTAACCAATCATATTGTTTCTTGCCCAAATGTATCCATTGTACAGTTACTTTTGTTTTATTGACTACACTAAGGCATTTGACTGTGTGGACCACAACAAGATGTGGCAAGGAATTAAAGAGATGGGAATACCAGAGCACCTCATATGCCTCCTGAGAAATCCGTACATGAATCAAGAAGCAACAGTTAGGACAGAACACGGAATGACAGAGTGGTTTGGAATAGGAAAAGGAGTAAGACAAGGCTGCATTTTGTCACCCTGCTTATACAATTTATACACAGAGCACATAATGCACAATGCAGGGATGGAGGAATCACAATATGGGATTAAAATTGCTGGGAGAAACATCAACAATCTGAGATATGCAAACGATACCACCCTAATGGCAGAAAGTGAGGAAGACCTAAAGAATCTCTTGATTGGGCTGAAGGAGGAAAGTGCAAAAGCTGGCTTGAGACTCAATATCAAGAAAACCAAGATAATGGCAACAGGTCCGATCAGTTCCTGGAAAATAGATGGGGAAGAAGTAGAAGCAGTGACAGATTTTACATTCTTAGGATCAGAGATCACTGCAGATGGCGACTGCAGCCATGAAATAAAAAGGCGACTGATTCTTGGGAGACAAGCTATGAGAAACCTGGGGAACATAGTGAAAAGCAGAGACATCACATTGCAAACAAAAATTAGAATAGTCAAAGCAATGGTATTCCCAGTGGTAATGTACGGATGTGAGAGCTGGACCATTAGGAAACCTGAACGCAGAAGAATAGATGCCTTTGGAATGTGGTGTTGGAGGAGAGTTTTGAGAGTATTCTGGACAGCGAGGAGAATAAATAGGTCATTCTTAGAAGAAATCAACCCTGACTGCTCATTGGAAGGTCAAATAGTAAAGATGAAGCTAAAGTACTTTGGACATCAAATGAGAAGGGAGGATTCACTTGAGAAGGCTTTGATGTTGGGAAAGGTGGAGGGCAAAAGAAGAAGGGGGACGCCAAAGATGAGATGGCTAGATGGTATTGTAGACACAATGGGCACAAAACTGGGAGGGCTGAGGGGGATGGTGGAGAACAGAGGCACCTGGAAAACAATGGTCCATAGGGTCGCAAAGGGTCGGAATCGACTGTGCGACTGAACAACAACAACAATATAAAGAGCTGTTGCTCCATTGCTGTTCATGTTCGGTTTGCTTACAATAAAGCTGTGTTTGGCCCTTTCATGCTGGCTGCTTCTCTTCATTTTCCGAACATCAAAAATACTATCTGCATTTCACATCAGCTTGCTGCTACTTCTACATTCTGTTGTCATTAAGTCTTTCTGCTCTCAGTTTCAGCTGTGGCTTAACCTCTCCAACCTTCAACTTCTGACCTACAGAGAAGAATAGAGTCAAGTATTGTTGCTTAACAGGTGGTTGGTTTTCTTTCTCTTTTTTTTTGCAAAAGTTTTCAGAGTAACAACTCATTTTCTGGCATGTTAAAGACTAGCAAGTAATAAGTTGGCTACAGTGCATAGAACATATGCCAAATAAAATGTATTTGTTTTTAATGTTTTCCAGAACTCTTGGTTTTGTTTTATTTTTGAAAATCTAAAGTACCTGAAGCACTGGCATACATGACCAATGGAATGTGGCTAATATAAGGACTGCTATCTGTTAAGATGTTATTTCTTACCTAATGGCGATGCTTTTAATTATTGACCTCAAAAACATCCTTATCACTAACAGCACTGCTCAGCTCTCCTATACTGAAGGCCATGACTTCCTTTAGTGACTCAGTTCACAAGTTGTTTAATAATAATTGTATCAACTCATTTGCAACTCTTTCTGGCATTTTGTTTAGGTATAGAGTACTCAGATTTACTGCATGACAGAGTGAGCTCCCATCTCTGTCCTAGCTCCTGCCAACCTAGCAGCTCGAAAACAAGAAATTGCAAGTAGATAAATAGGTACCACTTCAGTGGGAAGGTAAACAGCATTCCATGCACTCCGGTGTCTAGGCATGCCTGCCAAATGTCCATGGAAACATCTGTAAATGAAGACAGCACTGGCTCTTTCGCTATAAACAGAGATGAGCACTGAACTCTAGAGCAGATACAACTGGCTTTTGAGCAAGGGCAACCTTTACCTTTACCTAGAGTACTCAGAAGTGGTTTTATCACCTCTTATGGTGACACTTCTAGAACTGTGCCACTTGTCTACTAAGGCACAATGAGTAATTGGACTTTCTAACTCACTGAGTTATCCAGCTAACTGAGCATATCCGGGCTCCCCCTTATGGGGTGGTCTGGGCTCACTCATTTTTTGGGTTGTGTGAGGACAACCAGCAAACATCTCTTTAGTATACATCTTCAGTATACTCTTTCCATCTTCCCTTTATTTTATCTGGTTAAATAGTGTGCTTCTTTGTTGGTTGTTCAGCATTCCTAATCTTTAATTTCTCTTTAATTTATTATTATTATTATTATTATTATTATTATTATTATTATTATTATTATTATTATTATTATTATTATTATTATTATTATTATTATTATTATTATTATTATTATTATTATTATTATTATTATTATTATTATTATTATTATTATTATTTGGGGGGGTAACTTCTGGAAGAGATCACTTCCAGAGTAAGAAATGTTATACAAAAATAAGAAAAGTTAAAGGTCTCCAAGATGACAGCCAATGTCTATTTTTATATAGATCATTCTTTATTTGTAACTCAGCTTTCAGCTGATGTTTTTGAGCTAAGAAACTGAGCTCGCCAAAGCCTATCTGCTACATTTTAAAAATAAGAGTAAATGACACAGGTGTACGGTAAAGGCCAAACAGAAAATTCAGCTGCTGGTTGTGTAAAGTGAGGTGAACAAACTAATCATCTATCCAGTTGGTCCTGGCTGCACATCCATTTAGTGATGGTTGCCTGAGATGACAAATTTGGGGTTCTGTCAATGGGCCAAAGATCAGGAAATAGAGAGAGAGAGAGATCATTTATCAGGCACAAACCACTAGGAAGGACTTGTGTATATACAATTGAAATGTGCAGCTCTACAGGAGTACAGAATTATCTTTGTCTTGCTTACAAGCTGCCATCTTTTTAACTTGTGCCTCTCAAATAGGCTTTTTATATCATTAATTGCAACAGCACATATGTTCACTTTAGCACACACAACAGTAGCCTCTTGTTGGAGTTGTTATGTGTCATCAGGTTACTTTTACCTCACATATCAAAATAACCTTGGGGATTGTGAACCATGATGTTGGTTGCAGGAAGTGGTGAGGAAGAAGGTACATTTGTGTCTCTACCTCAGGCAGCAGGGCCGCTATCAGAAATTTCTGGGACCCATACTCAGCAATCCTATTGGCTCACACACAGACATAGTAATGTCATTATGGCCGGTGGCAGCAGGGCCCCTGACAGCTCCGGGCCCTATACGGCAGTACTGGTATAGTATTGGTGCAAGCCTGTCTTTTTCTCATACTGCCCTCTTTGCAGTATGCCTATCATGAAGTCAACTCAGAATTTGAAAATGCAATGCTTGCTTGAAAAATAATGTATGTCATTAGTGTTACCATATGTTCTCATTCATCCATACACAGGTACCCAGATTGGTCAATACACCCTTAATTAATAGTCAGAAAACATAATAGAAACAATCAAAGTATTTGACGATCAGCTTGTATGCTCAAATATGCAGTCTGCAAAACATGACAGCAAGATCATTTAAATTAGGGATTCTCAACTTACAGCCTGTGGGCCGGACCCAGCCCATGACAGCAAATTATCCAGCCCGTGGCGATGACACCAGAAGCAGAAGTGGATGCATTTATGACATCCATAAACATGCCCGCCTGTGCACAAACACACCCGCCATGGTTTACAGCAGCATTTACAACAAGGGAAACCATGTGTCTGGCCCGCTCAGCTGTCTGAGGGGGAGTGGTCCGGCCCATGGTGCAAAATGGTTGAGAACCCGTGATTTAAATAAACTAAAATGGAAAAGACATTGACCCAAGAAAATGACCACTTGGAAGATCACTTGTGTGTGTGATCTTGTGCATTTTAGATGTAATGTCCATATCCTTCCCTACATTCCTTTTTCTAGTCCATGACTAAATGCTCTGAAAGCTGGTGTTCAAAACAGAACATGAGATCAATCCAGAACAAACATCTTGAGCCACAGAACTGGTTTCAAGAGCTACTGAAGCTTTTGCTTATACCACCTCAGCTAGCCCTTAAGCACATGCAGGTTGTTTACAAAATAAAAATGGAAGTGTCAGATCATGATAATGCCACCAATAAATAAACCAAATATAATGTCACAATCTACCATTCATTATTCTGACTACAAGTCTCTGGAGAGCTTCTGATAGTGTGCAACTTTTCCAACATTTCCCACTCTCCTCATGATTGGACAGTTATAACTGCACCACATGAAGCCATGCATATAGTGACAGGATGCCTCAAACCTATACCAGTTGAGAAAATATACTCTCTTGCTGGTATCACTCCACCTAAAATAAGCAGAGAAGTAGAAAGAAATAAGCAAGAGAATGACTCTCCATCGACATCCTCTGAACAGATATGAGCCTCAATGTAGGAATCGGGGCCGCTAGGACGGCCGTTGGGTCCCGGAGGAGACTGATCAAGTAACGATACGAGGCAGTATGGAGCGAGATCAGATCAGTGGTTTATTGAGGGAAAAGCATCATCATATATAGATCAGAAGGCAATACAGGGAAGACCCGTCATCTGACAGAAAATCACATCACCCATTTACTCGGGTTAATGGGAAATCTCTCTTGGGGAAGTTAATTAACTCGGGCAGACACTGACAGGGGAAAACCATTGTCTGAGGCTTACGCCAGGGTAAATATGGCTTCTATTTGCACCAAAGATTAGGCTGATCTGTGGGTCAGTAATTGCTTAATGGGTAACGGAGGTTAGCGATCTGCTCTCTCAGCAGAACCGCCGGTCAGGTCAGGTGTGGGTGAATCAACCCTTATTATTAATCCACCCCCCTTAATTTCTGTGCCCGCAGAGCCCACGGGCCAGGAGCGTTCTCGACTGAAATGGCCTCTGCGAGGGCCGTTCCATGCCAACTGGGCATGGGGAATCCGCACCTCAAGTCTGCCAGCTCAGATCCAGGAAGAGTTTTATGGCAAGAACAAACATTCTTGAGGGAAGGCTAAAGCAAAACCAAATTAGAATTCACTGGACAAGGAACAACATTAATGGACAATATAGCTGAGGAACTCAATCTCCCCTACATCACATGGAGAACTCTGACTAGACTGGATTGCCTAAATGAAAGACCGACATGATCAAGTGGGGGCTGCTGGTGGACAACAACACTGTGTGAATGTGGAGAGATACAGAATCTGGCTCATTTACTAGTCTGTTAATTACTGCCAGAAACATGCTTCGAGGAAGACTTAAGTTTGGCCAATGACAAAATAGGAAGTGTTTTCATTTTGGCAGTCCAGGGTTTGATCTGGATACAAAAGAAGAACCACACCCAGATTCAGTGTAGGAACAATGTGATCGTAACAACGTTCACTATTACTCTTGCCTCAGACCTCTCCTGTTCCCTCCTGAACCTCCAGTACTGGCAGGTTCAACTTTGGAACATCTGAGACTCTGAGCAACTAGTAGCTGACACATTGTCCTGCAAATTACCTTGCAGCAAAGTGGGTTGCTCTCAATTACCAAGAACCCAGACTAGACTATGGAGATAATGAATGTGTGGTAGCATACAGCATGAGCTTGATTTACTCTTGATCTTACCCCCTTTCCAATAAAGAGGCACTGTATGATAGAAAATGATATTTATTGATCTTGAAGCATAAGGAAGAGGTTACAGTCCATCTGTTAATTTCAGGATACAGATAAATCCAAAAAGCAAACTCTAATCAAAAATACACAGGAAAAGTCACACTCAAGTTTCCCCCCACAAAATAAATTAATCTGACAAATCTAGGTAATCATGGTTAAGCTTGGTTGGAGTATGGACTCCGTTGTAGCTTGGAATCCAACTCTCCTCTGAGTGATCCCACTCAGAAACAAACTCCCAGTCCCATGTGTCTATAGCGTAGAACATGAGTCCTGTCTTCCTGAATTAACCAATCAGAGTCAAGGGTTTGTGTAAACATTCCCTGTTCCCATAACAGTGTCTTGTCCTTTCCCAAAATCTGGATGTTGACAGACATTCCAATCCTAGTGGGTAAGACAAAACACAGGCCTAGAGGCTTCGGGAAGCTCTACTACAAGCTACACCTGCCTGATAAGCAGGCAGAAAGGAAACAAGCCCTTTGCAAAGCTATAACTAATACAGTAATACCTCATACAAAGTCCGCTTCATACAACATTGGATTCATACAACATCGCCTAATTCCTTGAAAAAAGTTGCCTCATACAAAGTCGTGCGACGTTGTATGAGGCATTGGGTTTTTCCCAGGTTGCATTGTGCCTGGGTAGTATAAAAGGCAGGACACATGTGTGCATTGCTCTTGTAGGTTTTGCATGAGGCGAAGAGTGTTTAGGAGTGGTTTTGAGCGCGATTTTGGATTTTTTTGAATATTTTCGTCAGAATTTTTAGAAGCATTCCTGGGATTTTTGCAGCATTCTTCAGGTTCTTGGACAATCAGGGTTTTTTTGACATGTTTTTGTAATGTTTTTAGCCTTTAGACAATGATTTCTTAAAGTTCTGTCAGTTTCCTGTCTGTTTCCTTGACTTTGCCCTGAAGTCTGTGCTGTTACAGTACAATGCATCTCTATGGAAACGACGTTGTACGAGGCATCGCGGCAAGGATTTGGACGTTGTGTGAGGCATCACGGCTAGGATTTTGCTTGCCTCATACAAAGTCCAAATCTGTATAAAGTCCAAGCTTGTGGAACCAAGTTTGGACGTTGTATGAGGTATCACTGTATAACAGTTTCTAAGCCTAAGAAGCTCCATATTGAATAACTTGTGACACTCTACCATAACAAACAACATAGAAGGAAATGTGCCAAACCCTAGGACCATGATGGCAAACCTTGGCACTCCAGATGTTCTTGGACTTCATTTCCCAGAAACCCAAGCACCCTGTGAATCCTAAAGAATGGGTTTACTGCAATTCATCCGGCCCGCACCGCCCTCATCACTCCTGGAAGCGGAAGTAAAACGCACCCGTATGGTTAAGGCTCTTCTGGGTTAATCCTTCCTCCGTATGGGTGTGTTTTACTTCTGCTTCTGGGAGTGACGAGGGTGGCGTGGGCTGGATGAATTGCAATAAACCCATTCGTGGTGGATTCACAGGGTGCTTGGGCTTCTGGGAATTGAAGTCCAAGAACATCTGGAGTGCCAAGGTTCACCATCATGGCCCTAGGAGATTTCTAAGGGCAACATTCAGTGCACCATCTACTGTCTCCATAGCAACAGAAAAAGGTATGATAACTCACTGCAACTTCAGGTTCAGGTCTCTCTACCTTGAGGAGAGAATTCTCCAGCCTTACTCAGCACAGTCCTGCTCACAGGGCTCTGATTCTTACCAGAAGAGTAGCAGCACAGCTCCAGGGCAGGAGTTTTAAAATATATTTAAAGGAAAGATTATAAAATGTATTATCAGGAATCCTGAATTCTAGTCTATTGGTTCAACAGCCAAAGCCCTAAAGGCTTGCTCTGAGGCTTAGTGAGGGCAGTACACCATGTTGTGAGTTTTCCCTAGCCTGTTGTTTGCAGGGTTCACAGAAAGAGCCTCCTTGAATATTGTGGCATTTTAAAACTACAATTGGACATACCCTAGTAATGGCAACCTTGTGTTGCCAGCTAACCTTTCTCACAATAGGTCAGGCAAAAGGAACTGCAGAATGAACTCACCAAAAGGTGCCTTCATTTTGGCAGGTTCATGTCTGGCTTAGACACAGAAGAAGAAGAAGAAGGAACTTTAGTGTATGGGACCAAAGACACCAGGACAGCCGAAGAGCTGGCTTAACACAACTTTATTACATGCTGGTCAGAGGGAACATGAGGTAATGGCGGACGAACAGCTCAATATATACAGTGGCTATACATTTGAATGTGGCTCCTTGATAGCCTATTGGCTACAGGCTGCGTGACATCATTGCAGGTCACGCCCTTCTTGTCCAGGTGAAGGTAGTGGCGGGAATCTTCCCGCGCTGTTGTTCTAGGTGAGTCTTGGACCAATGAGCTTGGACGCTCGCTATTGCCATCTAGTGGTCACTAGCTCGCGTCCTATTAAGGTTACAGTGATTCAGCTGGAGGTTACAATGTTACACATAGAAAAGGTTACATTGGATACACATGGATAGGTACATTGTTTAAAGGTACAGGGTTTAGGACACAACACCCCTCCCCCCTAGGATGAGACGAAGTCTCTTAGCCAAGATGGTTTATTGCACTCGCGTTTGGGCCGCGATGTGGGTTGGCCAGCCGGGGGCCGCTCCCGCTTCCTTGTTCCCTGGACCCTTGTCCTGTAATGGGAGAGGGAGACTTGTTAGCAGCTTGCTGCGGTTTTGCAGTTTTAGGGGAAAGGGTAGATTCCGTTGTGGTTGAACCGGGGGCACCAGGGGCTAACGTAAAACCCCTCTTCTCGCTTGGATGGGTGGGGGACCACTTCGAAAAAAACCCCCGGTTCTGAAAATCAAAATCAAACTCTGTTGGGGGATCCCGCGGGATATCTATGAAGATGAATTCCTTCTCCTCCCCCCTTGGTGGGGACACTGGACCCCCCTCTCCTCCCCCTTGGGCTAAACGGGTGGGGGAGAACCCTAACGCTGAATTTGTGTTCGCGTCTTCGGCGCCCTGACTTCCTGGGACCCGGCTCCGGAGCTGGTCCGCGTGTCGCCGCCAAAGTAGACCCGTGTTGGTCTCCACGCGGTATGAAACGGGACCGGTTTGTTCCACGACCACCCCCGGCACCCAGGCTGGCCCCGCGCTGGCGTAGTTCCTGCAATGTACCGGGGCACCCACGCCGAAACTCTTGGTGGCTTCTAACCCTATGTTCCTCCCCTTGTCCTCAACTCTCGTGGGATCCAGTCTAGTGAGTATGGTGGTCAGCTTCCTGCGCATTAAAAGCTCCGCAGGGGAGTAGCCTGACGCTAGCGGGGTCACCCTGTACCCTAGCAGAAACTGACACACTTGCAGGTTGAGGTCCCCGGGGCCCATGCGCCGCAGCGCGTCCTTCGTGGTGCGTACGAGGCGCTCCACTTCGCCATTGGTGGCCGGGTGGAAAGGGGTGGAGGTGATGTGCCGGATGGCGTTAATCTCTGTGAATGCCCTGAACTCAGCGGACGTGAAGCAACTAGCGTTATCGCTAATTAGGGTGTCGGGTATGCCGAACGTGGAAAAAATTCTCCGCAAATGCTTAATTGTCGTGGCCGAGGAGGTGCTCATGACTGGGATGACCTCCAACCACTTGGAGAAGGCATCCACAACAAGGAGAAACAGGGTTCCTTGGAACGGGCCCGCGAAGTCTATGTGTATCCGGGACCACGGCCCCTTAGCCGCGTCCCACTCCCTGTGGGGAAGACGGGCCTCCTCTGGTCTGGAGCATTGGCAACTCTCACAAGTGCCGACCATGTGCTCGATGTCGGCGTCTAACTGGGGCCACCAAAAATAGCTTCGGGCCAGTGCTTTGGAGCGCACGATTCCGGGGTGGCTGACGTGCAGCAGTTTAAGCACCCGCGGTCGAAGGGATGTAGGGACCACCACCCGCTGCCCCCACAAGAGGCACCCCCTCTCTAGGGACAGTTCCAGCTTCTTCCTAAAAAATGGGGCGAATTCCTCTGCTGGGGAAGACGCCGGCCACCCTTTCTGTACCCAGGAGCAAACCGCCGCCAACGTCTTGTCCTTTCTTGTCGCTGTGGCAATGTCGGCGGGCACTGATGGTCCCGCTCCCCCTTGCTCACCTGGCTGGGCGTCAGGTGGAGGGGGGACCTCGATAGAGCGTCCGCATGGCTGATCTCTTTCCCCGGCCGGTACACCAACGCGTGCTGGTAGGCGTTGAGAAAAATGGCCCACCTAAGCATTCTCGGGGACAGGATCTGTGGCGTGGGCTTATCTGCGGTAAAAATGCCTAGTAGGGGCTTGTGGTCAGTCACGATGGTGAAGGGGCGGCCATACAGAAAATCGTGAAATTTTTTGGTCCCCGCAACTATCGCCAGCGCCTCCCTGTCTGTCTGGGCGTAGTTTCTCTCCGCTTGGGACAGGGACCTGGAGTAAAACGCTATTGGGGCCTCCCTCCCGTTTTCCAACACGTGGCATAACACTGCCCCCACCCCCACCGGGGATGCATCACAGATCAGTACCACCGGCCGTTTGGGGTCGAAATGGGTCAGAATGGCGTCAGACGCCAGGAGTTGTTTCAGTTCCGAGAATGCCCTCTACTGGTCGTCGCCCCACATCCATGCCGCATCTTTCTTGAGCAACTTGTGAAGCGGCTCAGCCACCGCAGCCTTCCGTGGAAGGAAGGAGTGGTAGAAATTTAAGAGCCCTAGGAACGACTGCAACTCGGGCTTGGATGTGGGGCGGGGGGCTTTCTTGATGGCGGCCACCTTGGATTTGGACGGTTTGATCCCCTCGGGTGTTACTCGGAACCCTAAGAACTCAACCTCCTTCGCGAAGTCTCCATGCGGTACGAAACGGGACCGGTTTGTTCCACGACCACCCCCGGCACCCAGGCTGGCCCCGCGCTGGCGTAGTTCCTGCAATGTACCGGGGCACCCACGCCGAAACTCTTGGTGGCTTCTAACCCTATGTTCCTCCCCTTGTCCTCAACTCTCGTGGGATCTAGTCTAGTGAGTATGGTGGTCAGCTTCCTGCGCATTAAAAGCTCCGCAGGGGAGTAGCCTGACGCTAGCGGGGTCACCCTGTACCCTAGCAGAAACTGACACACTTGCAGGTTGAGGTCCCCGGGGCCCATGCGCCGCAGCGCGTCCTTCGTGGTGCGTACGAGGCGCTCCACTTGGCCATTGGTGGCCAGGTGGAAAGGGGCGGAGGTGATGTGCCGGATGGCGTTAATCTCTGTGAATGCCCTGAACTCAGCGGACGTGAAACAACTAGCGTTATCGCTAATTAGGGTGTCGGGTATGCCGAACGTGGAAAAAATTCTCCGCAAATGCTTAATTGTCGTGGCCGAGGAGGTGCTCGTGACTGGGATGACCTCCAACCACTTGGAGAAGGCGTCCACAACAAGGAGAAACAGGGTTCCTCGGAACGGGCCCGCGAAGTCTATGTGTATCCGGGACCACGGCCCCTTAGCCGCGTCCCACTCCCTGTGGGGAAGACGGGCCTCCTCTGGTCTGGAGCATTGGCAACTCTCACAAGTGCCGACCATGTGCTCGATGTCGGCGTCTAACTGGGGCCACCAAAAATAGCTTCGGGCCAGCGCTTTGGAGCGCACGATTCCGGGGTGGCTGACGTGCAGCAGTTTAAGCACCCGCGGTCGAAGGGATGTAGGGACCACCACCCGCTGCCCCCACAAGAGGCACCCCCTCTCTAGGGACAGTTCCAGCTTCTTCCTAAAAAATGGGGCGAATTCCTCTGCTGGGGAAGACGCTGGCCACCCTTTCTGTACCCAGGAGCAAACCGCCGCCAACGTCTTGTCCTTTCTTGTCGCTGTGGCAATGTCGGCGGGCACTACGGGGGGCGAATCCAGCACCTCTATCATGAGAACCTGATGGTCCCGCTCCCCCTTGCTCACCTGGCTGGGCGTCAGGGGGAGGGGGGACCTCGATAGAGCGTCCGCATGGCTGATCTCTTTCCCGGGCCGGTACACCAACGCGTGCTGGTAGGCGTTGAGAAAAATGGCCCACCTAAGCATTGTCGGGGACAGGATCTGTGGCGTGGGCTTATCTGCGGTAAAAATGCCTAGTAGGGGCTTGTGGTCAGTCACGATGGTGAAGGGGCGGCCATACAGAAAATCGTGAAATTTTTTGGTCCCCGCAACTATCGCCAGCACCTCCCTGTCTGTCTGAGCGTAGTTTCTCTCCGCTTGGGACAGGGACCTGGAGTAAAACGCTATTGGGGCCTCCCTCCCGTTTTCCAACACGTGGCATAACACTGCCCCCACCCCCACCGGGGATGCATCACAGATCAGTACCACCGGCCGTTTGGGGTCGAAATGGGTCAGAATGGTGTCAGACGCCAGGAGTTGTTTCAGTTCCGAGAATGCCCTCTCCTGGTCGTCGCCCCACATCCATGCCGCATCTTTCTTGAGCAACTTGTGAAGCGGCTCAGCCACCGCAGCCTTCCGTGGAAGGAAGGAGTGGTAGAAATTTAAGAGCCCTAGGAACGACTGCAACTCGGGCTTGGATGTGGGGCGGGGGGCTTTCTTGATGGCGGCCACCTTGGATTTGGACGGTTTGATCCCCTCGGGTGTTACTCGGAACCCTAAGAACTCAACCTCCTTCGCGAAGAAGACGCATTTGTCTTTCCGCAACCTCAACCCCGCCCGTTCGAACGCCGCCAGGACCCTGTTTAGCCTTTTCGCCAACTCAACCTCACTCCCCCCGTTATTAATACGTCATCAAAATATGGTAAAACGCCGTCCAGCCCTTTGAGGAGGCGTTCCATGAGCGACTGGAAAATCCCAGGCGCCGAGTTCACGCTGAATTGGAGGCGCGTCACCTGGAACGCCCCCTTATGCGTGATTATGGTCTGTGCAGCAGCTGCGGCAGGGGTTACCATGAGTTGCTGATAGGCCTGTGCCAGGTCGAGCTTAGCGAAACACTTTCCCCCATGTAACCTGGCTAGCAAATGGCTGACCACCGGCACCGGGTACGCATTAGGGCGGGTTGCCTTATTAATGGTGCACTTATAATCGGCGCAAATGCGAACCTCCCCATTGGCCTTCAATGCTGTGACAATTGGAGTTTCCCACTCCGCGGAATCAACAGGAACAAGAATTCCCTGGCCCACTAATTTGTCCAGTTCCGCCTCTATTTTGTCCTTGAGTGCAAAAGGCACTCTGCGCGGTTTGAGTCTTATTGGGCAGACCTCCGGGTCCAGGTCGAACGTTACTGGGGGTCCATTGAATTTCCAAAGTCCCTTCTTGAAGACTTCGGGGTGCGCGTCGCACACCTCCTGTATCGGGTCAGACCCAACGGCGTGCACCCCCCCAATGAACAGACCCAGGGGCTGAAACCATTGAGTCCCGAGGAGGCTGCAATTACCTCCCTTAAGAACGACTAGGGGGAGTTCCGTGGCGTGCCGCTTGTACTGAACCTGGAAATTCCCAACCCCCAACACCGGGATACTGTTCCCTTGCACGTCCCGAAGCGTGGACCTCAACGCTTTGAGCTTGGGCCGTACGCGGGGGGCAATTCTCAAAAACTCCCTCTGGGAAATAATGGAGTAAGAGGAGCCAGAGTCAATCTCCATCCTAACAGGGGCCCCTTGCACCAGTACCTCAACAAAGTAACGGGGGTGTCCCATGGACACGCTGAAAACCGGGGCGTCGTCGTCGCTGTCGTCGGAGATGCGGCCCACGCCGTCCTGCTTCCTCGTGGGCGCCATCCTTTAGTCTCGTCGAGCGGTCTGGCCTCATTGGGCGGTCGGGCAAGCTCCTCCGATCCCTCGCTGGGCGGTCTGGCGAGCTCCTCCGGTCCTTGCGCCGTTGTCTGCAGACTTTGGCTATGTGCCCACGTCGCCCGCAGTTGTGGCACTCGGCCTTTCTGAACGGGCACCTGGCACGGTCGTTAGCCGCTCCACAGGCGTCGCAACGCCGGCCCTCCTTTCGGACCCTCCGGACGTCCTCGTCGTCGCTGCTTTTGGCGGACGATTTCGAAATTCGCCGGGCTGCGTGCACTGAACTCTCTGTTT
The DNA here is from genome assembly GCA_035047305.1 of Bradypodion pumilum. Classification (NCBI taxonomy): domain Eukaryota; kingdom Metazoa; phylum Chordata; class Lepidosauria; order Squamata; family Chamaeleonidae; genus Bradypodion; species Bradypodion pumilum. The sequence goes on along the minus strand of JAWDJD010000004.1, from coordinate 163,901,867 downwards.
TGTCGGCCTTCGGCCGCCAGTCCTGGAGCTCTTGCACCCCGGCCTTCGTGGCTTCCGCGGCCTGTGCCGCTTTCAGGACCTCCTGCAACGTGGGAGGCGGCTCCTGATTCATTAGGGTGCGCTGAATCTCGGCGTCCTTCAGGCCGCATAGCACGCAGTCCCTGAGGGTGACTTCCAAATTTTCCCATTTGCATGGGCCGGCAGCCAGATGCAGGGCCGCTACGAAAGCGGCGACCGACTCACCAGGCGCTTGGACTCACCTCCAAAATGCGCTCCGAGCGGGAAACATCGCTACCGAGGGCCGGAAATGGTCTCTCAGCACCGTCAGGAGCTCTTTTGCCTTGAATTCAGCCGCCTTTTTGGGTGCGATGAGGTCAATCAGTACTCTCTTTCCGTCGTGCCTGAGCATTCTGGTGAGGATGGCTCTCTTCTTTGCCTCGTCCGTCACCTCGAACTCCACCAGCGCACCTTGGAAGTCCATTTTGAAGAGTTCCCAATCTTGCGGTTTCTTGATGTCGAAACCGGCGTATGTCTTGGTCCCGTGGGCAGCCATGATCCCACCTTCGTCGCCAATTTAGTGTATGAGACCAAAGACACCAGGACAGCCGAAGAGCTGGCTTAACACAACTTTATTACATGCTGGTCAGAGGGAACATGAGGTAATGGCGGACGAACAGCTCAATATATACAGTGGCTATACATTTGAATGTGGCTCCTTGATAGCCTATTGGCTACAGGCTGCGTGACGTCATTGCAGGTCACGCCCTTCTTGTCCAGGTGAAGGTAGTGGCGGGAATCTTCCCGCGCTGTTGTTCTAGGTGAGTCTTGGACCAATGAGCTTGGACGCTCGCTATTGCCATCTAGTGGTCACTAGCTCGCGTCCTATTAAGGTTACAGTGATTCAGCTGGAGGTTACAATGTTACACATAGAAGAGGTTACATTGGATACACATGGATAGGTACATTGTTTAAAGGCACAGGCTTTAGGACACAACAGGAACAATCACTGACTTTCTATAAAACCCTTGGAATATCAGCACCACTGCCAAGGGTCCACAATCATTTTAAACACATACCATACGGGCACGTTTTACCTCCGCTTCCTGGAGCGATGAGGGCGTCACAGGCCGGACGAATCATAGCAAACCCATTCATGTGGATTCACGGGGGCTTGGGCTTCTGGGAATTGAAGTCCAAGAAAATCTGGAGTGCCAAGGTTCACCATCCCAGTCATAAGGCAACGGCAGGCATCATGTTAAGTGGAACGGTGGGAGAGGAGAAGGTCATGAACCCATTAATAAATGTAAGACAGGAAAATGACAGATCTGCATCTTATACAGCTATACTGGGCTGCAGCAAAAGTATATTGTCGACTACTACTCGAGTCTGGCTATACATTTCCCCCTGACAATCATTTTCACAGTTGATGGATGAAAGAAGAAAGACAAACAGGGAAAATTCCATTGGCATGAATTTGTTTAAGGTGGATCCCAGCTTGCCATGAAGTGACCCACACTCTATGATCACGGAGCCATCTCCTACGGCATATATGAAATGAGACATGCAGGATTTGACACCAGGACTGCAATGGACTGCTGCAGCCTTGAGGATATGGACAAGGAGTGACTTCACAGCCAGTCCATCTGGCATGGCCTCTTCTGCCTCCATGATCATTGGGAAACCTCTGAGTTCCTCCTCTGTTCATTTTGCTGTTGGGCCCAATATGATGGTTTCCAGTGGCATTTCATCCAATGAGGCGACCATCACCCCACCTAAAGGGGCTTATCCATCTGTAGCCATTGGCCCCTTTAGGAAGTCAGGTTATTTACCATCACCACCCAACACTTGGTGTTGAGTCGCTGGTTGTACAGTCTACTCTATTACCATAGCAAAATGTCCGGCCAGACAATGCAAAAATATATACTTAGTGTGAAAGCTGATTTTCCCTCTGTTTCATGACTGGACTGTCCCCCCAATCACTTGACATACTCTGTCACCCCCAAAAAGGCAGGGGGAGAAAAAGTGTTCCTATTTTTAAAAAAAACACAGAAAGCATTAATACCTGTTGGATTCACACAGCTTACAAAAGTAACTTGTTCGGGCTACAATTCCCAGAATCTCCTAACAACCATACCGTGCTAGCTGGGGAATTTTGGGAGCTGTAGTAAAAGAGAAAAGGGCAAGTTTTCAAGCTCTGGCTGTGTGCCATTTCCTTTTTCCTTTTCCATATAAATATATGTTGCGCTGGGAGGCGGAAGGTCAGCAGTTCAATTCCCGAGTACTGCAGGACGGAATGAGCTCCCGTCTTCGTCCCAGCTCCTGCCAACCTAGCAGTTCGAAAGCAAGAAATTGCAAGTAGATAAATAGGGACCACTTCGGTGGGAAGGTAACAGCATTCCGTGCACTTCTGTGTCTAGTCATGCCTTCATGGTAGTGGGCCAGGATACCTTAGAGACCGCATCGTCCCAAGAGTGTCTGCCTGTCCAACCAGAGCGGACCAGAGGGTTTCCCTAATTGTTCCATCTGCCAGAGGGGCTCGTCTCTCTGGTACACGAAGGAGGGCCTTTTCCGTGTCCGCACCAGCCTTGTGGAACCAGTAGAGCTGCGGGAGCAGACGGAGCTGCTACCTGTCAGAAAAGACCTAAAAACCTGGTTGGCGGGACAGGTGTGGGGCCCAAATGGAAGGATGGTCCCCGCCTGTTGGCTTATTGAATAAGCCCCCATTTCTTTTAATTACCAATGCAGGCAGTTTTAACGTGGGTAGTCTTTTAAAGATGAATGGGATAGGTAGGTGGGTATGTTGGGGTTTTAATGGTTCAATTGTTTTTTTTATGTATGTTTTAACTTGTTGTGAGCCGCCAGAGTCGGGTTTACCGGATTGGGCGGCATAAAAATTTGAATTTAAATAAAAAAATAAATAAATGCCTGCCACATGACCGCGGAAACGTCCGCAGCAGCAGACCGCGCTGGCTCTTCGGCTTTGAAACAGAGATGAGCACTGCCCCCTAGAGTCAGATACGACTGGCTTTCCAGCAAGGGAAACCTTCACCTATGTTGCGATCAGAAAAACCGCTCACATTGCCTGCCCGAATCCACCACCCGTCACTTTAGCCGTGCTCCCTCCTCAAGTCAAATCTACATGAACACAAGGGGCACAGAGGAAGGGGGAGTAACTCTTGAGCAGGGGGGCTGGGCAAGGTGTTCAGAAAGGCAAATGCTACTCCCAGGTCCCAGCAGGACTAAAGGTGGCAAAGGGTTCAAGCACGCCGGTATTGCCAGATGCCCGTACTATGCTCTCAGAGAGGCTGGAGGGGGATTAGCTGCTTTGTAATCCGTGGATAAACTGACCACCGCTTCCCGCTGCTGGGGGGAGGGAAAAAGGGGGGATCCGAAGGAGAAGTTTTGCCCGGTTTAGCCAAGCGCGCCGGACTCCTCCGTGGTCACCTGGCAGCTCGGACACGCCCGCAGGAGAGATGGCCCGACGTGCCGTGAGCGCACAGGCGGAGGCTGCTTCTACCTGGCCAGGTAAAGCCCTGCCTGGGACCGAAGAGGGAGGGAAGCGAAAGGCGGGGGTGGTGGGGGGGGAGAGAGGCAAGGTCGTGATGTTTTTGACGCGCGAAGCACAGCTGGGTTGGCTGGCAGCGTTTAAGACGCTGAACTTGACGCCTGGAAGGTCGGCAGGTCAGCAGTTCGAGACCCGAGTGCTCCACGACGGAGTGAGCTCCCGCCTCCTCTGCCCCAGCTCCTGCCAACCTAGCAGCTCGAACGCAAGAAATGGCAAGTAGGTAAAGGTCGCCCTTCCTTGCTCGAAAGCCAGTCGTATCCAACTCAGGGCTCATCTCTGTTTATAGCCAAAGAGCCAGCGCGGTCTGCGTCGTCTGGCGACGTTTCCGTGGACACGTGGCAGCAGGCATGCCTCGACACCGGAGCGCTGTTTACCTTCCCACCGAAGTGGTCCCTATTTATCTACTTGCAATGTCTTGCTTTCGAACTTCTAGGTCGGCAGAGGCTGGGACAGAGGCGGGAGCTCCCTCCGCCGTGCAGTACTCGGGAATCGAACGCCGACCTCCCAGTCGTCGAGTTCAGCGTCTTAAACACTTGAGCCACTGCAGTCCCTGGTGTGTAGTCATGCCTGCCACATGACCACGGAAACGTCTGCAGCAGCAGACAGCGCTGGCTCTTCGACTTTGAAACAGATGAGCACTGCACCCTAGAGTCGGATACGACTGGCTTTCGAGCAAGGGATACCTTTACCATCAGAGTGCATCTAATAATTCATCCACAGTTGGCAGTGATATAATTCTAAGGAACAGACTATTTTGCTTGTTGTTTTTTTCAAAGGCAGAAGATTACTCCCCACTCACTTGGCAGCACAACCAATGTAGGAATATGATATTTTTCTAGCTCATTAATACAGGCACAACAAAACAATTCTTATGTGCGGTGGCTCATGTGGTTAAGATGCTGGACTCAATGACTGGAAGGTCAGCAGTGTAAGACCAGAGTGCTGCATGACAGGGTGAGCTCCCGTCTCTGTCCCAGCTCCTGCCAACCTAGCAGTTCCGAAAGCAAGAAATTGCAAGTACTGTAGAGAAATGTACCACTTCGGTGAGAAGGTAAACAGCGTTTCATGCACTCCAGTATTGAGGCATGCCTGCCACGTGTCCATGGAAACGTCTGCAGATGTAGACAGCGCTGGCTCTTTGGCTGTAAACAGATGAGCACTGAACCCAGAGCCGGATAAGATTGACTTTAGAGCAAGGGTGACTTTTACGCTGACTAGGAAGCGGACGGTCACCAGTTCAATTCCTGAGTACTGCAGGATGGAGTGAGCTCCCATCTTTGTCCCAGCTCCTGCCAACCTAGCAGTTTGAAGGCAAGGCATTGCAAGTAGATAAATAGGGACCACTTCAGTGGGAAGGTAACGGCGTTCCATGTGCTCCGGTGTCTAGTTATGCCTGCCACATGGCCACGGAAACATTTGCAGAAGCAGACTGCTGGCTTTTCAGCTTTGAAACAGAGATGAGCACTGAACCCTAGAGTTGGATACGGGAAAGCTTTACCTATATTGGTTGTGTTGCCATGTGAGTGAGGGAGTAATCTTCTGCCTTAACCTTCAGGCTGCTATGAAGGTGCCTCCCTTGTATTGTGTAACAGAGCACCAGAGGAAGTTGCCTTCTACAAAACAATAGTTTTCAATCTTTGCCCCTCCAGATGTTTTTGATATCATTTCCCAGAATACCTGACCATTGGCCATGCCAGCTAGGCTTTGGGGAAGTTGAAGTCCACAAAGCTGGAAAGCCCAATATTGAGGCTGATTTTTCTGGCCAGGAAGAGAGAAAGGGTGAACTGTGACCCTTAAAACCTTTTGTCTCTTGTCCTTTTCAATGCAAAGAGCTAATGGTAAGCTATCAAGTGAATCAATTAATAAATCCTCACTATCTTTAGCTGCCTCGTTAAGTGGAGTTTCTTCCAGCTTCTGTCTTCAAATCATTTGAAAGGATGGGTTTTGCACAAAAAATGCAGTTAAGATAATAGGTAAAAGAGCAGTTGTAGCTCATATGTTCTGCTTTTATTACCCTAAACTGATTCAGTAATGGGAGTGCTTAAATATTGAACAATAGATCCTAATCATTTGGAAGGGCTAATCAGGAAAGAATTGCAAATTGAGATGTATGGCAGTTGTAGGGCAAAAATGAAGAGATGCAGCATATGGCTTTTGTAACCCACTTCCCATTCTGAAGTTGTTTGGAATTGTTTTCTCTGGTGTTAAAATACTGTGGCTGGCTTGCCTTTCCTTTGTCTAAGTGATTTTTTGTCCAGTTCCTTGTGCAATACAAGTAGAAAGGACAACTTTACCTGATACATTTTCAGGCAAAGCAGAAAGAAAGTAACACTTTTTCAGACTCCCTCATAATAAAATTGAGATATGTTTTTTTTTTAAAATCCTCTCAATAAAACATAGGCAGATCAAAAGAGTCTCTTGAGCATCGTTCTCTAAAGTAAAGTAAGTAATGCTCTTTATTTAAATAATGAGCAGGAAATGTCTTCACAGGAAGAATGGCCTTTTCACAACTTGCTTAGCAAAGTTCTTTTGAAAACAAAGCTATAAGAATAAAGCCGTATTTTTAATGTCCCTGTCTTCCCATCTAAAATTCTAATTACAGTACTGTATTTGACTTTCTTTCTTGCAGTGTCATCTGGAGCACCTTTTGTATGAAAAAGCTTGTTAGTAGCTTTATATAATAAAAATAAATGCATTTTGTCCAGGATTTAGTTTCCAAAATATAATTGTACCAGCCTGATGTTCCTACAGACGCAATCATGCAACCTGATTCCTATTTCTCTTTGGAAATTGTTATTATTAAATTGGACTGACTTCTAATCTATATAAGCATTCTGATTGCTAACAGAACACAGACAGGCTTGAAATAAAAATAGAAACTAGATTTTTTTTAAAACAGAATTTTAAAATTCTATCTAGAAATAGTCATCTATTTAAGACATATATTATGAAATAATAACATAGCATGAGGCTGTATATTTATGTAATGTTCAAAGTTTTTGTAAATGAATTCCATTAATCCATTTACAATGTCATGCTCTCCCAGCAGTTTCTTTAAGATTATTGTACAATTTTTCCTTTCAGAAGATGTCATCACAGATGCTTGGATTTACAGTTCTCAAATTGTGGATTTTTGTATGCAGAAATCACATGCTTTTTCACAACAAAAATGCTATAAAATATGCAGAGTTGAGGAAAATAACTTAATCCCATTGTTCCTGTGCAAATCTATGTACACCAGTGATTCCCAACCTTTGTTTTGGGGATTTCAATTCCCAGAAGCCTAAGTCAATTTTCCAAAGCACTGATCAGCCAATGTACTAACTTAGGCTTCTGGGAATTGAAGTACCCCTGTGGGGTTGTGGCACCCAAGTTGGGAACCACTGATGTACATAGAACCAGCCCCTTACCTCTTAAGTGCAAAGTTTCCAAAGAAGTTAAATGTGAGGAGGAAGAGGCAAGCAGTACAAATGAAAGTGAAACCTTTTATGCCTTTATGAGCTTTTATGTAAAAAAAAACAACCCATAATTTAAACCTAGTTTTACTGTCTAGTGATTCAAATCTATTTGATTTAAATCAGTGGTTCACAACTTTTTTTTGGCCATGCCCCACCTAAGCATCTCTAAAATCCTGATTCAACACCACCACCACCACCACCCGGTGACATATAATTCTTATTACTCAGAAAGTGAACTATTCATGAGGAGGAAGCCTAAAAGGCTTAATAACTCATTCTCGAATTGTCCCCCTTAAAAATCAACCCCGCCCCCGCTGTGGGGCATGTCCTGTGAAGGAAGGATTTCCTACTAGATGTTTTTGTGTTCTGTAATAAATACTGCAAGAACCTCTGCTTATTCTGGAGAAGCATCCATATTAGCTTTTGTTTTCCACTTACCTCTATGTGCAGTAGAAATGAAACAAACTAAAGACCAGAGCCCATGGTGTTTTTGTGCTCTGGATTGTTAGTAGTACTGTATCTAGAATATCAAAACCAAGCTTATGAATGTATATAAGCCAGCAAAGAACTTTCAGATTCCATTGGTTTAAATGTGAGAAAATGTGTTTTACACGTGATTTTAGTGAAAACACAATCAGTTTGATTGTGTCTGGATTCATGGTTTGCAAATGAAATATGGCTTCCCCGCTCATTCAAATTAATAGTTGCATAGTAATCAAATAGTTCATACCATTCTTAAGGTTTTTTTTACCGTTGTGCGCCACCTTGAGTCGGGTTTCCCTGAGTGGGCGGCATAAAAATCTAAGGATAAATAAATAAAGCAAAAAGCCAGAATTCAATAAAATGTTTAAAGTACTTTTAATGTTTTTAGTAGTTTGTTCTGATCACCCTATGGTCCCCCCCCCCTGAAAATTTTATTTCACCTGTTAACTATTGGGTTTTCCGCTAATGAAAGCATTTGATCTTTTCACAGGGAAACCAGTGATTTGTTGTTCAGATTTGGATACAGGAAAAATTTGCCAGAGTTCCATAATGGAGATGCGAGTGGACTCTCAGCCTGCTAGTGTAAAATGTGCACATGATACATCCAGTCTCCTGCGAGGAGTAGAAGAAGACTATTTGCAAGCTTCCTATCCTGATGGCATCCTCAGTGCATTTTTTGATCAAAGAGGCACCCCCCTAGAACCACACACTGAGAAAAGGGGAAACTCTTTGATAGGATCTTCAAAAGAACCAACTTATTGTCAAAGGTGGGAATTGACGGCCCCTGGTGTTTATGTCCCTTCTGCCACTAGTTATAACATGGATTCTGAAGGTAAAGTTCTGGACCTCCATCATTTGAGGAATTCTAAGGATCTTCATGTTGTAAGGGAGGAGAAAGAAGTTGAAGAGAATTTCATCATTCTTGTTGATACTTTTGATGATGAGAATTTGCCACCCCGGCTGAACAAAACTTTGTCTTATGTGTTCAAGTGTAGGGATTCTTCCCAAGATCTCACTGGGCTTCAGGAGAATAAGCAGTTCCATGTGGCTGGGGATTCATATTGTTGCTCCCTTTGTGGCAAACAGTTTCTCCGTGCAGCTAACTTGAGAATGCACAAACTAACCCATTCCACGGAGAGGCCACACAAGTGCCCTGTATGTAAGAAGGGTTTCATTCGCACTGCTGATGTTTGGAGGCATCTCAGCAGCTTTCACAAGATTGAGCGTTCTAGTATTGTTTTGGGAAGTGCTGATATAAGGAATTGCTGGTCTGAAGTACAAGAGAAACCAGATGATAGTTTGAATAGTCGACAGTTGGACAGTACTGTCAGAAAACTGGAAGAGAGCTCAAAAAGCTACCTCTGCCCAATATGCAACAAAAGTTTCAGTAAATCCAACTCACTTTCAAAACACAAAGTGATCCACCGGCAGGATAAACCATACAAGTGCAAAGAATGTAGCATGGCCTTTGTCCAGCTGACTAGGTTGAAAAGGCACCATCGAACACATACTGGAGAGCGCCCTTTCCACTGCAAAGATTGTGCTAAAACCTTTACACGTCTAGGTTCACTAAAGCGCCATCAACGTATCCATGCCGAAGAGAAGCCTATTCTTCTTCCTAATGTAATTTGAACTTCAGAGAGTGTGGAACTCTAAAAACACATGAATAGATTCCTATAGCAGCCCAGATATAATGTACATGATGCTGAGATTTTTCAAAAAGCTCTCTGCAAATACTCAGAACCTACCCCTTCACCTCTCCAGGTAAACAGACTACATATGGCCCACTGAAGACATCAAACAGAATGAACCTCACATAGTACAGTTCCTACTAAGTGTTGGTGGCAGGACAGTTTTAAGGAACTCTTGATTTCTTATTGAGCGGCAATTCACTGCTGCAATTTATGTTTTTGAACGTGCAACAACAGATTATCTTGAACTGACAGTGGCTGAGAATGAAGATTTGCTTATGGTATTCATCTGATGCTGCATGCACAAATTCCAGCCATCGTGAAGTAGCAGGCAACATGGATATGGACATGTGCATTTCCTATAGAATCAAAAGCTTGTGAAGATTTCAGGATGATTGTGACACCCCTTTGCAAGAACAGCAGCATTATGTAGGCTTCAAGCATCCCTGTGATGAGTTCACCTTATTCTTAGTCTCCAGTCAGAGAGATTTCCCAGCTTGGCTAATTGCCTGTGTTTTTCTGTAGCTAGGACCTGTCTTCTCAGTATGTTACCTAACACAACTTAAAAACCACAATACCTGAGTTTGTAGTTTGTAGTTATTTTGTTCTTTCAGCAGTAGCCTTGTCTTATTTTTTTGTTAGCTTATTAGGTACTCAGAAATTACTGCCATGACAATTCCCATCTTTGTCCTTCTGTCACTGCTTCCCATTAAGTTAACTAAAGTCAAGCAGGTAACAGTCCCCTCAGTTGAGAAAACCTGATCTGGGTGAATAGAGATACTAGTGCAACAAGAATAGACATTTGCCACTATCTAATTTACCTAGTCTATTCCACCCCCACCCCCACTGGCTCATTTAGAGCAGGATCACTCATAACTAGATTTTTAATTGGTGCGGGTGGGAGGTAGTTTTTCAGTGTTTTTATGCATTTTAAGGGTTTCTACAGTTTAAACATTGGGGATTTTATGTACGCTGCCCAGAGTCGCATGTCGATTGGGGCGGCTATACAAATTGAATGAATAAACTTTGATATCTTGGCTTGTTAAATAATTTTGCAGCTAGCAAAAATTGACAATGCTTTGTTCCTGTCTCCTATTCCTTCTTTTCCTCAATGCGTTGATGCTGGTGTAGTGTAGAGTAGTGACTAGTTTAATTAAGCCAAATTCAAACTGGTTTAAGCTTTTTGGATCACTCTTTTAGATAGAACATGGGTGGCTTAATTAAACCAGGGAGTAATCACTAAGGCTGCTCTTCTCCCATGTACTTTCTAAGGCTCATGTTTGTTTAGTCAGAATTAGAGTTTGAGTTTTTCTACCTTGAATGTAACTATCAGTAAAGGTTACTTGTTTGTTTTAACCACATCTATCTGATTTATTTTTGAATTAACAATCCATGTGTCTCCTGAGTGCTTATGCTGTTACTGAAAAAAGCCTTAATAGTTTCTTTTCTCTCTTTCTCACTTTTTGAGCATGCACAACTGAAGAGGCTTCAAATGTATACTGAGAAGATTTTCTTTGGTTCAGCACCTTTCAAGTCATAAAATCTTCATTGGCAAACATTTTGGTCCATTCAAGGTAAAACTAAAGTACAGTAATACCTCATACAAAGTCTGCTTCGTACAACATCGAATTCATGCAGCATTGCCTAATTCCTTGAAAAAAGTTGTCTCATACAAAGTCGCTGCGACTTTGTATGAGGCATTGTGGGTTTTCCAGGTTGCATTGTGCCTGGGCAGTATAAAAGGCAGGACACATGAGTGCATTGCTCTTGTGGGTTTTGCATGAGGTGAAGAGTGGGGAGGTGGATGGGGAGAGCAATTTTTTGGTGGGGTGGGCAATTGTTTGGTGTTTGCTGCTGTCATTTTTAAAAACAGATTGCATGCTCCATAATTTTTTTATGTTGGTCTTTTTGAGGGGGGCACTGTTTGGTGGGGTGGGCAATTGTTTGGCGTTTGCTGCTGTTTGGATGATTAACACTGTGCTGCATGATGGGACATGTTGGCATCCATTTTGTCCTTGCTTCCATCCAGTAATTGTTTACAGTAGCTTGTACAAAATGGATGATCGGCGGCATGGCTGCAGATTAATACTGTGCCGCATGATGGGACATGTGAACTTTTAAACCTGTAGTCTTGCATACTCTTTCAAGGTGTTATACAAGACTGCTTTGGTCAGTTCAGCCCCACTGCCCTTTGTTGCTGAAAGCAAACAATTGGGTTGGACTTCCACAGTCCACATACAGTACTGAAGCCAGCCAGTTTGGCAGTTGAATCTTGCTTCAAACTGGTGTTGGAGGAGCCTTGTATTCCATTTAACCTCAGAGCACCAATGTAGCTTGGCAGGATTTCTACTACACTCTTCTCTGTCATCCAACACCAAGTTTCGGCTGCATCATTTCATACCTTCCTGGTGCCCTCTCAAGTGCTGCAATGAATGTTTGCCAGAACAGAGCAGAATGTACATGCTTGGCATTCATGGTGGTTAGAGCTCATAGCCTGGTCTGGCTTCCGGCTCTGCCTGGTGTCTGTCTCTGAAGAAGTCAGGTGCTGTGGGGCTTGGGTTTAAACCATAACCTGAAAAGGCTTGGATTTAAACCATAACTCAGCTGTGGAACTTACTGGTTGACCATGTTATCATTGTCTTCACCCTGAGCTACCTCATGAGGTTGTTGTGAAGGGGAAGGACTGCCAAATGTATGCTGCTCTGAGTTTTTTTTTGGAGAAAACACATGATACAGTAACAATGAACTTGGGAAGAAATTAGGGCTCTTTCACTGCCTTCGGTACTGCCCCACTAAAGGACAAACCTGTTTTCTGTGAAAATGAACCCCATAGGTTGAACTGATTTGGACGGGGCCAAGCACACCTTTCAGACTTCCTTTCTCTGTATCCTTGCAGCCCTGTGGAAACTATCTGGTGCCACAAGACTCATTGTGCACTGGGCCTGTCACATTCTCACTCTTAGTCTCCCTCACAGGTTTAGGGTGGGTGATTTTGGTTTGTTTTTTTGGGAAAATAAAGTCCTTTGAGCTCATCAGAGGAAAGGTACACATTGATTCAAATGTCCCCATGTTCATGAAGCAGTTTCCATAACAGTATGCCTTCAACCATTTACTCTTTCCATCTGTTGTTGTTGTTAAGTGCCATTTAAGGAGTGAGTGCTTAAATTGGGAAATGGGACTGCGGTGGCTCAGTGGTTAAGAAGCTTGTCTTCTTTGCTGGAAGGTTGGCAAGTTGGCAGTTGAAGACCCAAGTACTGCATGACGGAATGAGTGCATGTCTCTGTCCCAGCTCCTGGCAACCTAGCAGATCGAAAGCAAGAAATTGCAAGCAGATAAACAGGGACCACTTTGGTGGGAAAAAGATCTTGGGGACATGAAAGGAGCCTCATTTGGGCATTTCCTGAGGGGAGTGGGATAGGAAAGCCTTGCAAAAAAGCAGGGTCCTCTCCTCCCAAGAAGAGCCGGAAGAGGCAGAATATTCTCACAAGTCACTGAACATTATTTATTACTTTTATATTTGTTTTAATTCTAAGCAGATCATACCTTGTAAAACAAGATTGCTCTTTTTCAGCCCATGTCCTTCCTTACAAAATTAGCCTTCCAAAAGTATTGCGGAGCGGGCGCTCTGTCACTTGATTGTAAGAAGTACTGTCATGTCCTGCTTTTGTGTGTGTGTGTGTGTGTGTGTGTGTGTGTGTGTGTGAGAGAGAGAGAGAGAGAGAGAGAGAGAGAGCGCATGTGTGTGTGTGTGTGTGTGTGTGTGTGTGTGTGTGTGTGTGTGTGTGAGCGTGTGAAATTGTTCTCTGCTGTTGCTTCTTACATAGAAAACTGGCTTCTATTGTCCCCAAATCAAATACATCAGAGAACAGCATAAGCACAACTATGCCTATTCAAAACAAAAACAAAAAAGTAGGATTGCTTGGTACAATAAATATTGAATCCAAATGTTTTTCTTTCTCATTTGCTTCCAAGGAAATGTAGATGTTTCATTGGCATGAGCAAGAGAAGCAAACCAATAGAAATGTGATTTTTCTTCCAAGTTCATTGAGAAATTGTGACTAAACACTTACAAAACATAATTTTGCAATGAATAATAAGTGTTTTCAAAGCTTTGGAACAAACAAGTACCATACCTCATAAAACTCAAATGTTATTTTGCCACATGGATACTCGGCTGTCTTCTCTGTCAAGTTCAGAACTGGACAGTAGATGGCAATATTGTATTTCCAAACAGCACAAATAACAAGAAGGTCAAAGTCAGGTTGGATGGACACATGTTTACACAAAAGATCTGTAATAGTTTCATTCTCTTTGTGGGCATCTTTGGACAGGAGTGGAGTAACAGGTTGCTACAGAATGCCAAGTGAGGAAAGGCATCGGTTTATATGGGAAGTAATTTCCTACTTATCTCAGTGGCCAGTCCCTGTGCTTCAACTTTTCTATTCAGGATGTATGGATCTGTTGCTAGATTCTAATGATGTTCCCATCCATAATTATACCTGGCTTGCCTGCTGCTGTGTCTTTTCCAGTCTATTTCTACCTATTTAGTCAGATGTAACCACAGACTTAATTTTCTCAACCCAAAGTGGTTCCCAAGTAACTTATAGAAAGATTGTAAAAAACAATAATATACAACAACATTAAGATCACAAAAATTACAAAAAAACCAAAACAAAACAATTTTTAATCAACTCAAGAAAATAACGCCATAGCAATAGCAATGACAATTATACTTACATATCGCCTGGTAGAGCTTAGTGTGATTCACAAGTTAATTAGCATTTGTCCACAACATGCTGGGTACTCATTTTGCCGACATCGGAAGGATGGAATGCCAAGTCAGACTTGAGCCCCGTCACAATATTTTGGCTGCAGTACAGCATTTTAACCACTGCACCACCAGAGCTCTTAGAACCATAGGCTAACAATGGAGTTAAATTTTTTACCACAGTTAAATATGTAGAATACTGAGGAGAGGGGGGGGGAATATATTTGCTTGGTGCCAAAAAGATGAGAAAGTTTAAAACTAGGCAAGCTTTCCTGTGGAAAATGCTCTGTAATACGGGGAGGAGGTTGGAGGTAAAGGTAAAGGTCACCCTAGCTCAAAAGCCAGTCATACTTGACTCTAGGATTCAGTGCTCATCTCTGTTTATAGCCAAAGAGCAAGTGCTATCTGTGTCTGCAGATGTTTCCATGGGCATGTGGCAAGCATAACTAAACACAGGAGTGCACGGAATGCTGTTTACCTTCCCATCAAAGTGGTACCTATTTATCTACTTGCAATTTCTTGCTTTTGAACTGCCAAGTTGGCAGGAGCTGGGACAGAGACAGGTGCTCACTCTGTTATGCAGTACTTGGGTATTGAACTCTAACCTTCCAGTCCAAGTTCAGCCTCTCAACCACTTGAGCCACTGCAGTCCTGCAGGTTGGAGAGAAACTACCATTTATGAGGCTTGTTCCCTCCACTTTCTGCATATCTCTCCATGGGGGCACAGAGGCTAAGACTTCAGATATCAGTCTCAGAACTTGGGCAGGTGTGTATTGGTAAAGGTGCCCCTGATAGACTGTGGTTTTGAACTTCAAAGATAAAAATCTGCACTTTGAGTTGAACTTAGAAACAAAATGACAGCCAAGGCCACTAAAACTGTTTGTTTGACTAGTCCCAGTCAAAGGTCTAGCTGCTGTAAGGAGATGGTAAAACAGCAAGGGAATCCCTAGAGTAGAAATCAGCATTTTTGTGGTATTCCCAAAGGTAGCAAAACCTATTGAGTACAGCCCACAGGGAGGGAAGTGTCACTGAAATGATACCCATTTAAGTACAATTTCTTTAAGAGACTTCCTGCCTTTGCTTTTGCTGCTTCAGTTACCTCTCTGTCCCAATAATTATCACCAGATCTCCACTTGTGCCTGGCAGCAGGAACAATCCAAGAGCCAGTTTGGTGAATTCAGACGCATGGGACTGGGCCTTGAGAAATGCAGGCTATAGTCCAGGGGTGCTCAAACTATGGCCTGTGGGCTGGATCTGCCCCCTATGCCAATTCATCCAGCCCACGCCACCCTTGTTGCTCCCAGAAGTGGAAGTAAAACACACCTGCATGGGCATGTTTTTACTTCCACTTCCGGGAGCGATGAGGGTGGCATGGGCTGGATGAATTGATATTAGGGGCTAGATCCAGCCCACGGGCTGCAGTTTGGGGACCCCTGGTTTAAGCAGAGAAAATGACACTAAAATCTATCTCATCATGTTGCAAAACCACATGACTGGCCTGCTGAACCACGTGACTGGTTTGCTGAACCACGTGACCAGCTCAGAGCCCAAAAAGTTTGGGAACCCCTGCTATAGTCTCTCCTGAGCCTTAGACCTTATTGAAAAAGTATCATTTGCCCTTGCTAGGACTGTGGTGAGGATAAGAGTGGGAAGAAGGAAATCACTTCTTGTGCCTTGAAATCACTGAAGAAAAGGCCAGAGAACAATGTGACTAGATCCAGAGGCCTTTTTCCACCTTCCAGTCCAAGAGCCTTTCATTAGATAAGCTAGAATATTAGACACACTTGCTGCTATTTTTCTGAGCACAGCTCCCACATCAGATATGGGGCAGAAGGGTGGCAAACCAATGCCCTTTCCATTGACAGTAGATTGGCACAATTGAGATTTCTGTGAATTGGAAGGGTGAAGCTGTGTAAACTGTACAATCAGTCATCCCCCCTAAATGCTATGCCAAGAAAAGCTGCATTCATATTGAACAAACTGTCCCTATTTTATATGATTTGTTCTGTTTCTTTGTTAGTCCACCAAGAGATGCATCGTTATGATTGTGCTGTTGGTTAAAAAAAAAATAAGTACTATACACAGTGTTCTGAAGACTTATGGCCTGTTCACACCGGACTCTGTGATGTGTGCTGGACCAAGGTGTCTGGGGTCACTTGAAGATGGGGTGGGGGAGAGCTACATAACATTTATCCCACTCCTCTGGCCAAACCAAACAAGTGAACTAATTGCTGGCATTGGGAAGTGGCTGATGAGTGGATGGTCAAGGGAAATGAATTTTTTTTATGTTTGGTAGATTATTGCAGTCATGATGCCTCACTTAGGTGACTAGATGGTCAGTGAGGAGTGTTCAATTTGCAGTATTCATGATGACATCAGCAACTCAAATAGAAGAAGCCTTTGCTTCCTTGCCTGCTTATGGAAATTTACAGTGGAAACAGCTTTGACAGTTGCGAGGGTGCCATGTGTCACATTCCCAGCAGGGATATATGGCATCGTGCTGAAATAGTAAAACCAGCTGTCAGAGACTCAAAGGAGATGCTTGGGTGTGAGGTGGCCCACTCCAGTATTCACTATATGGTGACACTGTAAACTAGAGTGGACCAGGCCACCCCAAAAATGCCTCTCTGGACAGGCTCTTACTTTTACCCAGGGGTGCTCAAACCTTGGTTTTTGGACTTCAGTTCCCAGAAGCCTAAGCCAATTCCCCAAAGCACTGATCATCCAATCTACTGACGGAGGCTTCTGGCAATTGAAGTTTACTGGTGTTCCACAGAACATTGTTTTGGAAATGCTGTAAAACTAATCCATTAAAAATCTGGCTATCTGAGATTTCAGAAGCAAGTTGGGAGAGGGGCTATTGTCAGGAAAATGTCCTTTGGATTACAATAGTTAACACTCATTCAGTTATATCATTGTTACCCGTCCCCCACCTCACCCCCGGTATTCATGATGCTTACCTTTTGGATTTGTTAGTCAGGGGATTTTGAGAATGATAGTCAAGAAATGTAAACATTCTGCTTTTATTCTAATGGACAAACGAATATTGTCCTAGGCGTTCATGATTTCCAGCAACTTTAAATATGGTAATGTGAAAGTCCAACTTGGAAAGCAGCTGTTTGTATTGCCTAGAAGGACCTCAGTCTAAGTACTTCCTGTTGTTGTTGTCCAGTCACACAGTTGAATTCAACCCTTTGCGACCTCATGGACCACAGCCTGCCATTCCCTTTATCTGATGGAGACCAAAAATGTACCCTGGCCCCTCTCCCTTCCCACAATTTATTTAATACAGTAGTTCTTTTGTGTGCTTACCAGGCTTTGATGTTTGCCAAATTAACATTATTATTATTTAAAAAAACCCAACAAAAAAGAGCAGGCTGGCTGTGCTTCGAGGAGCATTCTTTGGCTTGTAAATTGGCAGAAGAAGTGTAACTGCTCTGAGAGCTAAAATCTTAAAAATCAACATATCCAAGCTCTCCATATGTGGTTATGGTTAGTCAATTTTAAAGGTAAATTTAAAAATATAAATAGTCAAAGTCTTCCCTTCTGCACTCTGATTCTTTCTCCACTCTGGATAGCTCTCACATTTCCATCTAGGCCAAGTCAGTAGTGTTAATTAATTTCCACACATGGAAATGTTGTCTGTAAATTTCAATACAATGGACATGTTTCTTTTTCAGGACCACATCTAAGATCTTTCAGGACCACATCTGGGAAGGCACATTGCTCCAGGCAGCAAGAAACAATAGCCCAATAAATTGATAAATGGGGCCTTAGGTGCAGAACCGAATGTTTCTTAAAATCCTGGAAATCAACGTACAGAAGTAATGACTGTGTGACAAACTCCTGGAAACATGGGCCTCTTGTAAGACATGGATTGGTAGCCCACTTCCAAAGCAGCTGTATGTAAAAGTGTTTCAGTTCTGGGAGAGACTGCACCAGCATTTCTTTTCGTATTAAGCAGCTGCATTGGGCAAATGGCATGAAATCTAGTTTTGGGATTCAGCCATTCATTGGAAAACAATCTGCTTACTGGATGGACCAAACTTCAGGCTCCCAGATTCATATCCTTGTACACTGTGGTGTCCTGAAGACTCTGGTTGTTTTCCAATCAGCTGTCGGGATGGAAATGGGCTTATTGGCCTTTGGAGGGGGAGGGGTATTGGATGGAAGCCAGTTTTAGTGGTTTTCTTGTAACCTGGATTCCCTGGTTTCTTATTTGTAGTATCAGCACTTCTGACTAACTAGTAATGAGGTTGGTAATTTGGGATGGGGCAAAGGTTGCAATTTCAGTGAGTCAGCTCTGATTTCTTGCCCTTTTGGTCATAGTCTGAGATGATGGCATATTACAGTATACACATTCATTATGGTAACCAGTTTGAACTGGAAGAAGTCAGAGGGAGCTAAGGTCTAATGATACCCCCCCCCTTAAAAGAGTATTTGAATTTTTAATAAATATGTTTTCCTGTCAGCTGTTAATTGTTTTTAAGCTGACAAGGCTTTTGCCTGCCCTGATACAATACTCGCCTTCCCCCTGTCACACAATGATATATACCAGTGATGGTGAACCTTTTAGAGATTGACTGCTCAAACTCACCTTTGCCACAGACTCAACAGTCTGCCACCCATGCCGCACCCTCATACCACATGTGAGCTGCCTGCCTCACTCCAGACAGGGGATAGAGGAAGTGCTCCCATGGGCTGCTAGGCAGAGGGGCAGGGCAAACTGTGCTGGAGTGATGGCATGCCTGCCCACAGAGAAGGCTCAGAGTGCCCCCTCTGGCATGCATGCCATAGGTTCACCACCACTGATGTCTACCCACGCTTGGTCTTGTCACAACTTTTGCAGGGATGGTGGAGCTAATATTTTTTTTCAAAGTGCAAAAGGATAGTGGATTCATGCAAAAGGTCAAAAACACGCTTCCCCCAGTATCACTATCATATCTTTATAATACACACAAAGCACCCACTAGGTGCTGTATTTCCAGGCAGAAGATGCCAGTGGTAGATCCCCTGTATTCATTAGGAACATCCTAGGCTAGAAACCCCCAAAAATGTGGGTGAGGCATACAAGGCAATGGTGAGGATGTCAATACTGTATTTCATGTGATGCCCTAACAACTGCTTATGGATTGAAATGTTCAAGGCTTCTGGGAGGTAAGTCTAAGTCAGCGGAAAAGACATGTAAACTGTTCCATGATTTACTGCTTCTGCTTTGCCTCTTTCCAATTTCTATCTGAAGGAGAGAGGAAGAAGATGAATTCTGCTCCAAACAGCATACCTTGTACTTTTACTGTGCTCTTGCACAAGAACAGAGCGCACACAACACGCACATGCACACACACAATGCACACGTGCACACATGCACGCGCCAACATGCACACGCACTGACATGATCATTGCTATTCCTTTCCCTTGATTCTTAGAAGAATAACTACAGTAAGCAGTTTACAAATGAAATTCTTTAGCTTTTTCACCCCATGAGGACCACTCATTCAGATGGATAGCAATTATTTTGTAAAGCACAAGAGTCTCAACAGCATATTCATGAGAAGGAATAAAAGGCCAGATGCTTGTTCATGATAATCAAACTTTGCAATTAATATTCAGGAAACACAGAATGCTAATTTATTTGAGTATGATTTTGCATTCATGGGGCTAATCATCCCAATTTTATGGAAATCTAATTCTTTCCCCACATCATGTGTTTCTATTTCTCTAAATTCCAACTGGTGTTATGGAACTGCTCTGGACATGTATTTTGATTTGAAGGGGGGTTTGTTTTGAATATTTTTTACAGCTAGGTTCAAGAGTCTGTGTTTTATTATTGCCTTATTAGAAATAAAATTAACAGCTTTTCACAAAGCTTTGTGGATGAACTTGAGGGGAAAAGATTTTTACAATTAGGCAAGTCTATGGTTTCATTTAACAGTGTTCCTTGTGCTCTGGTGTCCAATCATGCCTGCCACATGGCCACAGAAATGTTTGCAGATGCAGACAGCACTGGCTGTAAACGGGGATGGGCCTAGAGTCAGAGACGGCTGGCTTTCAAGCAAGGGAGGCCTTTACATTGATTTACCTTTATGGTTCCCTTTGAGGCAAAACTCCACACGTGGAAAAGTAGTGCCTGAGGGAATGTACTGTGTATAGAGTGGCTGCATGATGAAATGAAGGATATCATTCCTTTCCTTTCGTTATGCAGAAAAAAACATTGCAGTAGATGTTTCTATCATGCTCAGTGATGCACGCCCAAAAAATTTGCTACCACCTCTGTGGGCGGCGCCAAATCTGTGGGTGGGGCCAAATCTGTGGGCATGGCCAACACAATGGGGTATGGGTGGGCATGGCCAGCCAGGGGGGCATGGCCAGCCAGGTGGGCATGGCCAGCCAGGTGGGCGTGTCCTGGGGGAATTTCTGCTACTGGTTCTCCCGAACAGAACAGAACCTGCTTCAGTGCAGTCATGCTGTATATTATGCATCCTCAACTCAGTAGTAATTTGACCCTAATAGGACCTTCATGGCAAGTGAGATATTTAGGGAGTAGTTTTACCAATCCCATCCCTACCTACCACCCAATCAGTTTCCATGGACAAGCAGGGCCCCGAATCCAGGTCTCCCGAGTTATTTTCTGTTACTGTATGCACCGCACCCACTGAATATCATGCCAATTACATTTTCTGAAGCTCTCTCTTCCACAGATCTGTTAAAAGTTCAATCCATTCATGTTCTCTATGTGTGCACAGTATGTTTGTTTACATACAGTCTATGCACAGAGGATGAAGAGTTGTATCCCCATTCCTTCCTTGTGGTGTATTATATACACATGACACTGGCTACAAAGTCAAAGAAGGAAGTGGCAGAGCTCACCTCTTCCTCTAGTGACCATGTCTTATCTCTTAGGGTTGTCATGTCCCTTTCTATTTCCTCTTTCAAAACCACCACAGGGCTACTCATGAAATACAGGAACATCATCAGATAAAACGGATAGTGTGTCTTTCACAGGTTTTAGCAGCAGCACAAGCCCCATGGTGCAGTGGGTAAGCTCTGCTCACAATTTGAGTTCAGTCTTGATGGGGATCAAGGTTGACACAGTCTTCCATCCTTTTGAAGTCAGTAAAATGAATATCCAAAATGTTTGGGGTAAAATGCTAATTATTTGTGAGCCACCCAGTGAATATATGTGCAATTGTTGTTGCATGACAGGAATGCACAGATACAAAACTAAATAGACTTAGCCAGGACCTGACTTTATTTACATTGCTGGAACAAGATAATGAACTACAGTGGTACCTCACTTAAAGAGCATAATGCGTTCCACAGGATTGCTCTTTAAGCGAGTTTGCTCTTTAAGTGAAACACCATTGTAAGTGACCAATTGTGAATTATGGCACGGGGGGGGGGGTGGATTGCGAACACTGATTTAGTTGTTAAGCAAGTTTTTGGTTGGTTTTAGTTGTTAAGTGAGGTTACCATTCAGAGAAAATTCTGCTCTTTAAGCAAGTTAGTCTCTAAGTGAAGCACTCTTTATGTGAGGTTTTAATGTATTTTGATTCAGGTATCAACAGTACTTTAAGTTGATGTTACAGATAGAGATCAGATATGCTTGGAAATCTGCAATACCACCAGCATCCCTGGGTTTTAAAGTCTCCAGGGCAGGTCTTTCTGTGACTTAGACAACATCCACACCAATTATTACTCTGCCCCCTCTTCTTCAACCCCATCCCTCACAACTTTCCTTACGGTGTGACTGGGTGAGCTAAAAATTCAGAGACAGGGTAGACACTGGAGCTGTCCATCAGAAAATTAACCTCGAGGAGGTTTCAATGGAACATTTATTGATATGTCAGCTAAAACTGTACAGAGCTACAGTGACTTTTGTTGTTTCTCGAAAAAAATTGTTGAAATTAAATTAACTGATTAGATTAGATTCCTTGATTAAGTTCCTGCTGGTTGCAACTCATTTTCCATTCGTTTCGCTGCTGTGCTCTTCTTCTCCAGGTTCAACCCAAACTTTTCACAATTGTATCTTCCCATCTTTGGGGGTGGGGGGAGCTGTCAAGGGGTCTTTATACTCCTCTGGCTCAGTGACTACAGCTGTCCAATGCCCAGTCTTGTCATTTGAGAGATGTGTCCAGCCCAGCACAATTTCCGTTTGTGATATTCAGCAACAGCTTCATTGATTCTGCTTTGTTCTCTTATCTGGGCATTGGGAATGTGGTCGCAAAGAGATACTTTTAGCATGGCTCTTATGGCTCTCGATATTTCTTCTTCCTCAACCTTTGTTAATGATTATGTTTCGCTCCCATAGAGGACTGCAATTAGTACTGTTGAATTAAAAAGGTTGGTGCGTTGTTTCTTGTCTATTTTCTCATTTAGCAAAATTTCTTTGATGGAGTTAAATGCCGCCCATCCCACTTTCTTCTGGCTAGTTCTGCTCTCTGATAGTTGTTCAATCCAATCAGACGGCTGAGATAGATGAAGAGGTTGACCTGCTCGATGAATTGTTATTTTTTTTCTATGTTGTAAGCCACCCTGAGTGGTGCATGCACCAGGAGGGTGGGGTATAAATAAATCTCTAATCTAATCTAATCAGCTCTTGGTGTATGATAATGCTTATTTTCTTTTCAGAGATATTGTAGATTTTGCTAAGATAACTCTAATGTGGTATAGAAATGCTGTGCTATAATCTTTCTACAGAGCCAAAGTGTGACTATGTACAGTATATAACAATGTACAGCTGCATGTGGGCCTTATCTGATGTCAGTATCATACACATGTGCAGCTTTGCTGCAATTACAAAAGCTGGGGAGTTGCACTTCACATGAATACTATGTATGCATGAGAATCTCAGGGACGTTCTACAAGTATTGGAACCCCCAGAATGCAGCATCAGAATCACTTTAAAATGAAAAGCATCTGTTATTATTGTTGATGGTTTACAAAAATGGTGCTCTGTATGTATCACATCCTAAAAGCATTACACTACCTTGAAATTCCTACTTTTTTACTAGTACAGGTTGACTTCTCACTGTAATCAAACAAAAGAATACTCTCTGCTTCTTTCATTCTGTAGTTTGGAAGAACTTCGTCATCATTGTATCCTAACTCCCCGTGGGCTTGTTATCTATTTCTCAGGAGCTCTTTTGTAGATGTTATAAGCAGCCATTACTGTAGGTGGCACCTGTAGCATGGAGAGAGTCACAAGCCAAATGATGGCTGATTCCTTCAGAGAGTCGCTTGTGTTGGTGAGAGGTGGCTCTGTGCAGAATTTGGCTCCTGGTACAAGTGGAGCTTGCTTCAGACAAAAAAGGGGAAATGTATCCTTTCCCCCCTTAATGAAACACAAACATGGGGCAAAATACAAAGATAGCTGAGGTCATCCTTGCTTGCCCTATGAGGTAGCAATCTACTGGCCAAGAGGGAGAGAATAGTCCTGTTATGGCCAATCTTGGCACTCCAGGTGTTCTTGGATTTCAATTCCCAGAAGTCCAAGTCTCTGTGAATCCACATGAATGGGTTTAGTGTGCATACGTGCAGTACACCCATTTGTGCAGATTCACAGAGACTTGGGCTTCTGGGAAAGAAAGTCCAAGAACACCTGGAGTGCCAAGGTTGGCCATCACTGGAATAGTCCTTTTTCTGTACTGTGGCAGGGAATGGAAGGCTTTGTTTTGTCCTGGAGACACAAAGGTAAAAAGGCACATCATAACCCAATGACATTAGCAGGGACTTCTTCCCCATGCTTCTACATTCTGTTTCTACCCCACAAGCATCCCAGTTGTTTCTCACAGCAAAAATATTGAGCTTTCTTTAAACAATTGTTCATTTATTTCCATTCATACAGGTGAGGTGAGCACTGGATAGTCTGGCATATGATAGATAGACACATATATTGTACTAAAGACTGCTTGACAAAACTAAGAGTGTCTGGTAGCTATATAAAATGTGAACGAGTTTTTACACACACTGAAGTCTTTGGCTGGTGAAGAGGAATGTAAGAAGTGGTCTTGTACTAAGTAAGAACATGGGCCTGGGCAGCCCAGAACCATCAGCTCTGACTGCCATCAACTTTCTAGGATTTTAGGCAGGGTTTTCTTTCCTATCCCTTTCCAGAAATACTTGAATAGTGGAGCTAGTCTGACATGTTTCGCTGCCTCTGAGGTAAAGGGGAAGGTAAAGGTGTCTCTGTCCTTTTTCCAATCTACATAAAGAAAACTGACTGGCTGTTGAATGTCATTTCATGTTGGCAGTGGGCAGAAGTCCTCTGCTGTGTCAACAGGAAGGGTGTTTATCCTGCAAGGAAGGGAGAGGATAGCAGTGGGGACTTTCCCTGGAGTTGTCACAGCTGTGGTCTAGCATCTGCCACCTGAGATACTTGCTTATGGTCAGTGATGCACTGCAAAATAATTACTACCTACTCTGTGGGCTGGCCATATCTGTGAGCAGGACCAAATCTGTGGGTGTGGCCAAACGCCGAGACCACCGCCGGCGTTCCTGGGACCCGCCACGCCTCCAGCTGCCTCCGGCCAGGACTTCAAAGGCCGTTGAGGCAGCGAGACTTTGCCGCCGCCTCCGGCCCTCCTGGCTGGGTGGAGGGACCCCGGCAGCGCCGAACGCCGAGACCACCGCCGGCGTTCCTGGGACCCGCCACGCCTCCAGCTGCCTCCGGCCAGGACTTGAAAGGCCGTTGAGGCAGCGAGACTTTGCCGCCGCCTCCGGCCCTCCTGGCTGGGTGGAGGGACCCCGGCAGCGCCAAACGCCGAGACCACCGCCGGCGTTCCTGGGACCCGCCACGCCTCCAGCTGCCTCCGGCCAGGACTTGAAAGGCCGTTGAGGCAGCGAGACTTTGCCGCCGCCTCCGGCCCTCCTGGCTGGGTGGAGGGACCCCGGCATCGCCGAACGCCGAGACCACCGCCGGCGTTCCTGGGACCCGCCACGCCTCCAGCTGCCTCCGGCCAGGACTTCAAAGGCCGTTGAGGCAGCGAGACTTTGCCGCCGCCTCCGGCCCTCCTGGCTGGGTGGAGGGACCCCGGCATCGCCGAACGCCGAGACCACCGCCGGCGTTCCTGGGACCCGCCACGCCTCCAGCTGCCTCCGGCCAGGACTTCAAAGGCCGTTGAGGCAGCGAGACTTTGCCGCCGCCTCCGGCCCTCCTGGCTGGGTGGAGGGACCCCGGCATCGCCGAACGCCGAGACCACCGCCGGCGTTCCTGGGACCCGCCACGCCTCCAGCTGCCTCCGGCCAGGACTTCAAAGGCCGTTGAGGCAGCGAGACTTTGCCGCCACCTCCGGCCCTCCTGGCTGGGTGGAGGGACCCCGGCAGCGCCGAACGCCGAGACCACCGCCGGCGTTCCTGGGACCCGCCACGCCTCCAGCTGCCTCCGGCCAGGACTTGAAAGGCCGTTGAGGCAGCGAGACTCTGCTGCCATTTCTTCTTTATTTTGTATTTCTTTTGTATTGTATTATTGAGTTATTATTTGCTATTGTATTTTTGCTATATTGTATTTGTATTGTATTTTGTTTGATGTGTTGTGAGCCGCCCTGAGTCGGCATGTGCTGAGAAGGGCGGCATATAAATCAAATAAATCAAATCAAATCAAATCAAATCAAACATCCTGCATTATGGACTATGGAGGTGGGCATGGCCGACCAAGTGGGCGTGGTCTGGGGGGATTTCCGCTACCGGTTCTGCAGAACCTGACAGAACCTGCTGCAGTGCATCACTGCTTATGGTAGAGGAAGAGGAACCATTCTGTGTTTTAGACTGAGCACTTCTTTGGAGTGAGGGGGGGTAGATGGGAAGGGAGGTCAGGTGATTCTTCCCCCCCCCCCTTGCATACAGTTGTTTCAGTTTAGCATTCTGATGAGACAGTGGTTTGGTTAAAGATCTTAAACCAGACCAGCTGCTTATGTAAGGATCTGGTAAGAGGGTCAGCCAGATGGAAACAAACCCGCTTTCCAGCAGGGTGCAATCATCTCTGGTTCCTGTGTTTGTTCAGCCGCTTTCATGCCCCTCGAGACAGAGGAGGAGGAGGAAAGACCGAGAATTCTTGCACACACACACTGAACTCCTGTGTCTTTTTTGCAGCAGGAGGTAAGGATCAGCAAACAAGCTCTGTTTCAAACGTGGGCAGTTCCATGACAAAGCACTTCCATTCTGTTGGAAAGTAAACAGAAACAGACTGAGCCTTTACATAGCCTGTCTAAATGTTCAAAGCACTTCATGCAGATCAGCTTGTCTTTTCTCTTTGCAATCAGGAGGAGTTTGTGACTTTGCTTACCTCAGAACCCAATTTCTGTTCAATAAAGCCAGGGGTGCCCACATTTTTTGGGACGTGGGCCGGTCACATGGTTCAGGGGGCTGGTCACTATGGCCCAGGGGCCAGATCTGGTCCCTGACACCAACTCATCCAGCCCACGAAGCCTTCGCCGCTCCCAGAAGCGGAAGTAAAACGCGCCGTACAGGCACATTTTACTTCTGCTTCTGGGAACGATGAGGGCTTCACGGGTCAGACGAATTGGTGTCAGGGACCAGATCCAGCCCCTGGACCATAGTTTGGGCACCCCTGAATAAAGCTGTTACATTTCTGCTGCTTTCCTTTGAAGTAAATGAAAAGCTCTCTTACTCTTTTTGTACTGGATAATGATCTTGATTGTCTATTCAAAAGGGCACTTTAACAAAACTTTTGAATAAATCAAATACTGTACTGGCAATGCCTCTGCTGCTTTATGCTTTCCCTTTGGGATTAATGTCATAGCAAAATGTTTCTATTGTCTTATGTTTTTGGAAGATACTCAGCAAATACATACTTTACCAAATCCAGAGGGTGGCCTGCATTACAGAGTACGATCTTTTGGAAGAGCTTCTTGTCTAAGTGCAATTTAACGATCAAGAAATGAGGGCTGAAGTCCTAAAATTGCATATTGACATTTGATACTTGGAGAACAAACCAAAAAGCCATACAGGTCATCTGCTCATAAATACTAGGATGAGATGCAGCTCCTCCAGTGGTTTAGTGGTTAAAGCATTGAGCTTGCAGACTGGAAGGTTGGGTTTCGATACCCGAGGGCTGCATTTGTGGGCATGAAAGGTGCCTCATTCAGGTGTACCCTGAGCAGAGTTTCTCCAGCAAAAATCCTTTCAACCCAGAGTAATCTCTGACATGAAATTATTATTACCATACTGTATTTCTATTTATGGTAGTTGGATTTCAGTAGGCATCTAGCTGGAAAAATCAACATATACAAATTTTATGCAATTTTATTCTCTTGTTTGTTCTCTTTTTGCTTAAGCAGTTCCTTTTTTTTGACAATGTACAAAAGGCCATCCTGTAAATTCATTATATTACAGTCTAGAAAGCTGGCCGGATTGCTCAGTGAGGGTGTATCTTGATTTCCAAAACTTTCCACATGTATCAGTTCCAAATCAAATTAAACTGCCAAGCAATTTATCTGAAACCACTGGCTAGGGATTGTTTATTTTACATTGATATTTAAATCAATGCAGAATAAAATGATTTGGGCTTCATGCCCACTCATGCTGTCACAAATGGAGCTGTCTGATTGGTGGAGACAACCTCAGCTGATCTGTGGCATTTTCCTGCAGCTGCGGATAAACTAGCTACTATCTCCCACATCAGCTGGAGCCTGTCTCTTCTGATCAGTGGATGTGATCTACCCTGACAGCAATGACAAGCTCCAGCTTCTGGGGAATATCATAGCTACTTGATCCACTGCATCTTTACCACTACCCATCCTCCCACTAATCAACTGATTTGTGGCATCTACCTACACCAGCCAGCTAATTCATAGGGAATGTCCATGAAAATCTGCAGAGGTAGCAGAGATGATGTGGATAAGCTGGGGATAGTCTCTCCCATCAGTCTGTCTCTACTGCCAGGACAGATCACAACCTCTAAACAAGCCTCTAAACCAGTGGTTCCCAACCTTTTTTGGCCATGCCCTACATAAGCATCTCTTAAATCCTGATGACATATA
Source organism: Bradypodion pumilum (assembly GCA_035047305.1). Classification (NCBI taxonomy): domain Eukaryota; kingdom Metazoa; phylum Chordata; class Lepidosauria; order Squamata; family Chamaeleonidae; genus Bradypodion; species Bradypodion pumilum. The sequence continues at coordinate 163,873,905 of JAWDJD010000004.1, read as the reverse complement.
ATTCTTATTATTCAAAAAGTAAACTCCTATTCATGTGGAGGAAGCCTAAAAGGCCAATAACTGTTAATAACTCATTCTTTAATTGCCCCTCTTAAAAATCAACCACCACCACCCGTGGGACATGTGCCTATGTTGGGAACCATAGCTCTAAACAATGGGGATGAGCTCCATTATATCTGTAAAGACCATGTGACCTTTAGGTCAGTGTTTTGGTCATATGGAGACACATCCTGGTGGTTAGTAATTCAATTTTCCACTGAGCACTCCTGGGAGAAGAGCCAACTTGTGTAGCTGCGGGCAAGTTGCAAAGTTCTAGAGCAGCCCCAGAAGGAGGAATGGTAAATCCCTTCTGAGAAGTCTAGCTAGAAAATCCTGGAAAGGGTCACCATAGCTTGACATGAATTTGACAGCACATAATTACCATATTATTAAAGTCTACAATGTATTTTTCCTGTCTGAGTCAAATCAGAGAATACTACATCCAAGATGCTTAAACAAAGGTCTGTATCAGGCTTTACAGGCGCACCCCCCAAAGAAAGACTCAGACACCGGTATATGGATAAAGGCATTGGGCCACTTTTATTGAATAATGCCCTAGTCCGAATTATAACTTTCAATTGGTACTCATCCAATTATAATTCTTAAGGCAAGCAGGCCGCAGTAACACTGGTAAGGTTCCTCCCAAAATTGCCAACGGCAATTGCCTACAATGTATCCATTTGTATCAATTTGTTTGTTGACACAAACAAATTGTTGACCGTAGTCAATAAACTATCTACTGACCCCACCCTCTGACGTGTATCCGTCAAATCACGGGATGATGCATGCTGACAAGCTCCTGCCATCACCCCTTGCCTGGTTCGTCGTTGACCGGTCAACGTTATTACACCTGTACCTGTCTAAGTGTTGGCCAGTCAATTGCGAACCTGCCGGATACCTATGGGTCATAAATCTTTACCTTACCAGTGCTACCCGCCACACGGGGAGGCTTCAATGAAGACCGTCAGCTCGGTCAACAGGCCTGCTTGCAAATCTTCCAAAAAGAGGTTCATACCTCTATCCGACAGGTGGACCCCATCCCCTGCATACAGATCGTAATTTTGTAAACTAATGGTGGGGTGTTGGATGACCATCCCCAAACCCTTGTCAGCCACGAACCGGGCAACTGCCCTGTTCACCGAGCGACGAGCGCGGTCAAGGGCACGGAGGTCAATACCTCCCCTGTAAGTGTGACGTGGTATGATGTCCGACCATAGCAGCCTTGTGAACGGCCACACATAATGCAAATAAGCTAGGTCTCTGCAAATCACGAATTTTAAAGAAAGGCCAGTGACCTGGCTGAGGTCATTGCCCCCGAGGTGCAGTACAAGGACATCAGGCAGTTCAGCATCCCTAATGGAGAAAAGGAATGGCAACAGTTCCCGCCATCTCATTCCACGCTTACCGTACCAACGTATGCATGCGGCCGCACGCAGTCCAAGCTGGGGTCCCCACTCTGTCGCCGCAGCATACTGCGCTGCCCAGTGCACGTAACTGTGGCCCACCAGCCATACTGCCACCGGTGTGCGGGGACACACAGGGTCTGTAAGAGAAAAAGAGAACAGTGACTTAAATGGTACTCATGTCTGAAGAGGACGAACATATAATGCAAAACGCATAGATCCCCATCTTCCCATACGGCGTATATCAGCCTCAGAGTACCCAAATGCAGCTGCAGTTGAAGCAGCACCTATTCTAAATGAATGGGTGCCGTAACTGAGCCCACTCATTAGAAACATAGACATCGTCGAGTTCCAGTGCCCTACGAGTCGCATCCGCCTTAGACAGTAGTACCAACTCACTGATGCGGAGCGCTTCAAAGAAGGCCACCGTGGTAGCCGCATGAAAAAGAGCTGCCTCATACCTGTCAAAACATAGGTTAGGCCAGCCTCGTGCAAGGTGTGTGAGCACCCCTGGGGAAATTGGGTGCCGAGTGTCCGGGCGGCGGCCACGTTCCCGTGTCCACCCCTCCAAAACATGCCGTATGCGAAAATCGTTCATGCTGTCAGCAAAACCCCTCACCTTGGCAATAAATGCCAATGCTGACAGCCTGGATGCTATAGTGCGGGGAGCGAGGCCCTGACTGTGTAAATAAACCATGAATTGTAAAACCTGTTCCACTGGAATGGGCCACACTTCCGGCAACCGAAGTTGCACATGAAAGCTATTAAATTGAACGAAAGCATGATGATACGCCTTACGCGTGCGGGGCGCCAAGGACATGCCGATCGCCCGGTTCACCTCTCCTTGCCAAATGTCCAAATCTCGGCCGGGAGTGGCGAGGGGAATTCCTCTGCGTCCGGAGCCAAGGCGCGGAACCGGGGGATCTGCAGGCGGGATAAAGCATCAGCAATATCATTATTAATGCCTGGTACATGTCTGGCTCTAAAAAGCACGTTGAGGCGTAGGCTACGTAACACAAATTGGCGAACTAAAGCCATCACCCTGGGTGATTTGGAGGTCTGAGCATTGACAATGTGCACTACTGCAGCATTGTCACACCAAAAGTGGACCACAGAGTCGGCCCACTCCTTGCCCCATAGCATCAAAGCTCCCAGGATTGGAAAAAACTCAAGGAATGTAAGATCGCGGAGGCGATCCGTGCCCCGCCATGCTGGAGGCCATTGGCCATAAGCCCACCTCCCCTGGAAGTAAATCCCATATCCCAGGGAGCCAGAGGCATCCGACTGGACTTGAAACCTAGGTGAAACTAAAAGGTCGGACCTCCAAAAGGATACCCCGTTAAAGTCCCGCAGGAATGAGAGCCAAACCAAAAGGTCAGCCCGCATGCCCCGGGTTAGTCGGACCCTATAATGGCGCCTTGTCAAGCCAGACATGGCATCGCACAGGCGCCGAGCAAATGCCCTGCCAGGCGTAACCACCCTGCAGGCAAAGTTAAACTGGCCATGCAGTACCTGAAGCTCACGAAGTGACACCTTACGTTTGGCCAGCAAGGCCATAATCATCGCGGAGATCCGGGTGACCTTCTCAATGGGTAACCGGGATGCCTGTGTGACCTTATCAATTTCAATACCCAGAAATGTGAGGGTAGTGGATGGGCCCTCGGTCTTTTTGGGCGCTAAAGGGACACCCAGTTCCTGCATTAGCGTCTGAAATGTGGTGAGGAGACGTGTGCACGTGTCCAAGCCCCGTTCACCCCCGAACAAAAAGTCATCGAGGTAATGGGCTACAGACCGAGACCCAGACCTGCGAACAAAGGCCCACTGAAGGAAGGCGCTAAAACGTTCAAATGCTGAACAGGATATAGTGCAGCCAAAAGGCATGGCCTTATCTACATAGAACTTCCCTTGGAATCTAAAACCCAATAGCTCAAAGTCCTCAGGGTGCACTGGCAACAATTGGAATGCCGATTTAATGTTGCATTTTGCCAGGAGGGCACCAGGACCACAAGAGCGCACCATTCGCAGGGCTTGGTCAAAGGATGTATACCTGACCGAACAAAGGTCATCAGGGATAGCATCATTGACAGAATAACCCGCTGGGTACGACAAATGGTGGATTAAACGAAATTCCCCCGGGGCCTTTTTGGGTACTAGCCCCAGAGGGGAGACCTTCAGGTTGGGAAAGGGTGGCACAGAAAAGGGGCCTGCCACCTTCTTGGCCCCAACCTCCTTAGCGATACTCAGGGCGGCCACCCCTTCTCTACCCTTCAGGGACAGTAAATTGGGTGCATCTTGGGGTCCCCACACTCCTTTGAATGGGATTCGGAAGCCCCACTGGAAACCCTCAAGGAGGTACTTCGCGTCCTCTCTCCGTGGATAAGTTGAGAGCCAGCGCTCCAACATATACACATTAACTGGGGAGGGGGCCTTTTGCCTGGCTAGCTCCCTCAGCAGCAGCTCTGCCCGCTCCCTGTCCACTTCTACCTCTGCCCCGTGAGCCCGCCGGCCCGCGGACACGCAGCGGCGGTGTGGGGGCCAGCGCAAGAGGGACACTCATGTTTGTATCGGCACTGCCGCTTATTGCACACACCACTAGCCGAGAAACTCCAACACAGCAAGCGGGCTGGAACCCCCTGCCCCGCCAGCTGGCGGGAAGCCTGCGTTGGAGCAGCTCGCTGAACGGCATGGCCACAATGGTACCTATCCCCAGGCACCGGACGTGTGGGGGTCATGTACAATAGCCACAATTTCTGACAGGGCTCATCCCATCTCATCTCCGGGTGCAAGGGCACCCTCATTCTAAATTCCTCATCGTAAGCCAACCACGACGGGCCAGGAAAATCCACCATTGCCCTGTAAATATTGTCCAAATATTGGACCATAGGAATGGCCAGGTCAGGCCGGGCCCTGAGGTACACCGCCATATAAATAAGATATGCGGGCAACCAGTTGGCCCAGGTGCAAGGTGGCTTACGACGGCGGGACAGCTCCTTGTCTTTGTCATCCTGTCCCTCTCTCTCCTCCTTAGTGGGCTCACGGTTCAATAGGGAGAATATATCCACGTACTCCCCCCGCCAAATCTTTTCCCTCGTGACCTGGGACAAATGATCACCAAGGGGCAACGAATAACCAGCCGTCGGCAAGGCCGTCACCAGCACATTAGGTACCCGGGGCATACGCAGCGGAACCTGGACAGTCCCTGCGATGCCCGGCACTGCCCCGGGGGCAGAAACCCCCACCCCCAATGCTGCAGTATGGAACCAAGGGGCACTGTGATAGGCTGGCAACTGATGCCCACTCGCCTCGACCTGACGAGGCCATGGCCACTGAACTCCTCCATTGGAAGTGGGCTGTTATGTGGGTGCATTAACTTGAACCTGATACTCACTAGGTGCACCCCCGTGAGCCGCCCCCACTGGGGGTTCCGGCCCACGGCGGGCATCGGAGCTCGCGCCCGGAATCGAGCTCTGGGGCCGCACCTGACCACTCTCCTGCTGTAGCTCCGGACGAACAGGGAGCTGCGAGACACTGGCCGGGGCAGGCCGGAGCGTCTCCAGCAGCTCAACCCGGCTGGCCGCTTGTTGCAGTGTGGCGGCCATTGAGGTAGCCGGTGGACCCAAAGGGCCCCCCGCAGCAAGTGAAGGGCCACCAGACATGGGGTTGTGTGCCATCCCTAAAAATGCCTCAAGCACAGCTAAACGCGTTAGCAATGCATCAACTGCCACAGATCCCCCAGTATAAAGTGGGCCGGGTGGGCCGGACGGCCCACCAGGCATTTGACCAGGAACCCCAGCATAAGAGCCAGGGCCCGAATAGGGCCATGCCCAAAACTCCGGCCCATGAGGTGCCGGAGGTGGAACGTGCTGCTCACCAGCACCGGGCCCACCCCCGCTGACCGGGCCCATGGCCGGCAAGTGCGGGCCGAGGGCTGAAGCCCCAGGAGGGCCGGACGAAGGCTGACTAGCCGAGGGCCAAGCAGCCTGCATCGCCCCACCGGTATTGGTGGGGGTAGTGCCCTGCCGCGTGGGCACAGCCCTGGTCCTCCGACCTGAGGGCTGCCCCCCGCGTTGCGCAGGGCCAAAAGTCCTCCCCGTTGGCCGCGGCTTCGTCGCCGAGGCCCTCCGTTTGGGAGGCATATCAGACGAAAGAGGGGGATCCCTTTCCAGGGATCACCTAATCGCCAAAAAGACAGAGCAGCCAGCAAACCGAAGGCTCTGTGGAAGATTCCTCCTTCCCAGCCGGGCAAGAGTAGGGCTAAACAGCCAAAGAATCGAACAAACAGTGACGGAGAAAACTTCTCCTCTCCGTTGCTCTTTTAAAATGGCACCTCGGCTGCCTCGTGGCCACCCCTTTTATAGAGGGGTGGGCACGCCCCCTAACTCACCCGGATGTCTGAGTCCAGGTGGGGGGGGCCCCGCAAAGAGCATGGCGGCCATTTTGGCGCCGCGCTTTCATTGTTTTCTATCTTGTCTCCAAAGAATCCAGAGTGATTGTGCTACGTTATTTTCACAATATTCTTAGAGAAGAATACATTAGACTAAGAGACCAAGTTACAGAGCAAAGTTTCCTCTAGGAAAGGCATTTGAATTCAGGGCGGTCATCAGGATAAGGCTGTTGATTAATCTGACTGTTGAATGATCTGAATGCTGAGGGGGCTTGCTGAAATAAATACAAGCCATTCACAAATCACTGTTTGTAGAAATATATTACATTGATGTTGTGCATAATTCATATAATGATAATTCATATTTCCCACCCACCCCAGTTTTTATTAACCACTCCTTTGGATTACATTTGGATCCCAATTTCAAGAGGATGGCAGCATTTAAATCAAATCAAATAAAATATACTATATCTCATTGGTGAAGAAAATAAATGTTATAAATTTTATTGTAATTAACTTAAATAATACCTTATTTTCACTATAGAAATCAATATGAATGTACAACCCAAATGCAGATTTGCTACCAGAACAAAAATTGTGAAATTTGCAATTACTAATTTTTAATAGATTTAATGGAGTCTTTAGCTTGGCTAGGTCTGAAGCTCCCATTTTGGCTATACTCAAATGTCAATCAACTAAACAAAACCACATCATGATCATCATTGTCATCCTCATTGCTCAGATCCAGCCACCTGCAGCAGAAGCAGAATAGGGAGAACAAATATGAAAATTAGAAGAAAAAAACAATATTTTGAATGCAGACCTGAAATGCCTGGTAATCCTTGCCAAAGTAAATCATATACAAATACCTGTACTACAGACTTAAATCAAAGTCTCTTCCCATTGTGGGCAGACAAGCAGAAGTAACTCCTCCTGTAATGTCTGTTATGACAACCATCACTTCCTATTCTTCTTGTGGTGATGAAAGGCCATTTTTGTGCTTGTTGTGAATGCTTTCAGGTCTTTGCTTTGGGTAAATGTGTGAGGCAACTGAGAAACAATTTATATTAGTGGCTGCCTGTTTTGTTGTGCAATTTATGTGAACTGTTCAGTAGCATTTAATTAAATCCTTTGGTTGTGGCTAGATGGAGGGATAAACAAGACAAGGTACAGAACCAGAGAGGGAGGAAAATAAAAAGGAAAGGTCATTATTTTCTCATGCAGTCTGAGAAAATAAACCGCAGGAATTCTCCTGAGATGAACCCACTGGTCTATTACTTCAAAAGTGAGAAGAAACAAGGATGTCCATTAACAGCATTGGATATGATCTGACCACAGTTAAGCCTTGTCCGGGTCCATAGCATTTTCAGTTGAAGAGAGCTGAACATTAGTTAATTGTTAAACAAACTTTTCTGTTGAAATAAACGTGTCCCAACTATGCTTAACTTTGGCTGGACCAAGCCCAGTAGGACTTACTTAGAAACAATCTCAAATTTATAAGATAATTCAACCCACTTCACTGTGACTAAGCCAAAAGTTGCAAATGGATGAAGAAGGTTTCTTGTGCCTTGGCAAACCATAAATTTGGGAATTGTTAATGTCCTAATGAGGAGTTGAGAGCAATAAGGACATAGCTAGCATTATCCCACCCAGCGACTAATGAATCCAGGCTCCCTGGATCCTTTCATGACCATTGAACAGGGTTATGTAATCAGCCAACTTCTATCCCATGACTCTGTGGTTCCAAGAATTTTCTCAAGCACAGAGATAGACAAACTGTGACATTGGTTGCAAATTTTAGCTTAGTAAGGATCTTTTCTTTTTGAGATGGACTTTTCTGCAGAGGTTAGTCTAGAAAATGTGTGGGATGATGAATTATACAATCTCTGAAACCAGAGAGTCAAACAAATAAACCTGCAGTGCTGTGCATTCTCTTCTAGGGCTATACCCCCATTGAATTTGATGGGACTTTCTTCTGAGTTAAGCATTTTTGAGATTAGGCTTCAAGATTGCTCAACAGCAGAGGCTCCAATCAATATTAGTCTTAACTGGCACAATCTCATTGGAAAGAGTAGAATGTGTGTTATTTGTACTCCAGTTTACAAGTCCCGTTCATTTGAATGCATGCAACTCTAGTTGGGACTAGTTTTTTATTTATCCCAACAATGGAGCTTTAGTACTTTGCATGGCTCTTTCTTACTGCATAGCCTAACAATGTCATGAAGATAAAATATAAATCAAGATAAATAATCTATTAACTGCTGATAACTGAAATGCAGATCTTTCTTCTGGCTAGATTAGAACAAGGCTTCTGGAACTTCATAAAGAACTTGTATACCCTGCATGATAGCCAAACTTGTTGTTGTTCAGTCGCATAGTTGAGTCTGACCCTTTGCAACCCCATGGACCATCGCACATTTGGGAGCCCTATATCTATGGCATACTGACTGGGTAAGTATTTTATATATCTGGCTCCAGATCCCGACATTGAGAGTTTGATTCTCCAATGTGTTTCCCAGGAGTAAAGCCAGCCTATGTAGCCATGGATAAGCTGTACAATCCTAGGGTACCCCCAGAAGAAGGGAAGGGTAAACTGATTCTGTATTTTATCTGCCTAGAAAACCCCAGAAAGAGTCTCCATAGGACTGAATTGACATGGTGGCATGCAATTATTATTATTATATCCAGTGCAAAATAAGCTGACACATGGGCAATGTGCATTCTGATGGAAGGCATTTTGCCATATAGTAACTCTGCTGCTCTGACAAGACCTATATCTATCTGGCTGGGTTTGAAAAGGGGGTGAATTTTTTGTTCCTCCTGTGAATCAAATATATAAACTGAGTAATAAGCTATGCAGTGGCTCAATTGGCTAAGATGCTGACTGGCAAGCAGTTCAATTCCCGAATACTGCAGGACAGAATGAGCTCCCGTCTTTGTCCCAGTTCCTTCCAACCTAGCAGTTCGAAAGCAAGAAATTGCAAGTAGATAAATAGGGACCACTTCAGTGGGAAGGTAACAGCATTCCATGTGCTCCAGTGTCTAGTCATGCCTGCCACATGACCATGGAAACTAATGCAGAAGCAGACAATGCTGGCTCTTCGGCTTTGAAACAGAGATGAGCACTGAACCAGATACGACTGGCTTTCGAGCAAGGGAAACCTTTACCTTTACCTTAATAAGCTATAATTTATTATTATTGTCTAGTTACAAAGAGGTATTTGCCAAGGTTTTTCCCATTGCTTCTTGCCATAAATATTGCTTTCCATGCAGATGCAAAAACTGTTGGCATCTAAATGGGAATAAATTTAAGAGCCAGATAATCTGTTTGAGCACAGAAGAATAGACACCCTTGAACTGTGGTGCTGGAGGAGACTCTTGAGAGTCTCCTGGACTGCAATGAGATCAAATCAGTCAATCCTGAAGGAAATCAACCCTGAATGCTCCTTGGAAGGACAAATACTGAAGCTGAAGCTCAAGTACTTTGGCCACCAGATTAGAAGAAAGGACACACTGGAGAAGCCCCTGATGCTGGGAAAGATTGAAAGCAAAAGGAGAAGGTGGCAAAGGATGAGGTGGATGGAATCCTTGAAATGGTGGGCACAGATCTGGCCAGGTTGCGGAGAATGGCAGATGACAGAGGAGCCTGGCGTGCAGTGGTCCATGGGGTCGCAAAGGGTCAGACTCGACTGTGTGACTGAACAACAACAACAATCTGATACAAGATTCAAAGTTCCCCATATGCTGGTGTAGTATAGTATTTGATTAGGAATCCCCACTTGACCATGAAGTTCATTTGGTGGCCTTGCATCACTCTGATGCTCTCAGCCTCACCTACCTCACCGGGTTATTCTTAGAATAAAATGGGACGGAGAGAATGTATGTCACCTAGAGTTCATTATCAGCATTTGTGTGCCATGGCAGCAAACCCTGTTGCTGTCACTTTATCTGCTGGGTCTCTTTAGAAGGTTTTATAAATGTTTTCTATAATATTAATACTTTGGGATGCCAAACACAAAAATTTAAATTATTTGTATGTAACAAACCATTTTATAATGACAATCAGATTGATCATTATAGAAATGTTTTGCTTCTCTGACAGACAATATATGGAACAGAAGAATTCAAAAGAATGCATATTCATAGACTAATGGAATAAGGAAGGCTGAGTGCAGAAGAATAGACGCCTTTGAGATGTGGTGCTGGAGGAGAGTTTTGAGGGTACCCTGGACAGCGAGGAGAACAAATAGGTCGGTCTTAGGGGAAATCAACCCTGACTGCTCCTTAGAAGGCCAAATAGTAAAGATGAAGCTAAAATACTTTGGACATCAAATGAGAAAAGAGGATCTACTTGAGAAACCCTTGATGCTGGGAAAGGTGGAGGGCAAAAGAAGAAGGGGGTGGCCAAAAATGAGATGGCTGATGGTATTGTAGACACAATGGGCACAGAGCTGGGTGGATTGAGGAGGATAGTGGAGGATAGGGGTGCCTGGCATGCGATGGTTCATGGGGTCATGAAGGGTCGGAGTCGACTGTGTGACTGAACAACAACAACAAAAATGAAATCACTGACCTGGAAGGGGCCTTGTAGGCCATCATGTCCAACCCTCTGCTCAAGCCAGGAATCCAAATCAAAGCAGATATGACAGATGGTGTCCAATTCTCTCTTGAATGCTTCCAGTGTTGGACTGCTCACCATCTCCTGAGGCAGTTGATTCCACTGTCATACTGCTTTAACCATTAAGATGCTTTCCCTCATATTCAGCTTATATCTGGCTTCCTGTAGTTCCACCCCGTTATTACACATCCTGCATTCTGGGATGATGGTGAACCGGTCCTTCCCTTCCTCTTTATGATTACTTTTCAGGCATTTGACGTGTGTAATCATATCCCCTCTCATTCTCCTTTTCTCAAGGCTAATGAGATGGCTGATGGCTGGTCATGCCCAGTTCCTTCAGTCTTTCCTTATAGGGTTTGGTTTCCAGTCCCCTAATCATTCTTGTTGCACTTCTTTGTACATGCTCCAATTTGTTTGCATCTTTTTAAAAGTGTGGTGTCCAGAATTTGACACGGTACTCTAGATGTGGTCAAACTAGTGCTAAATAGAGAGGGGGCTAGTACCTCAGGGGTTCTGGAGACTATACACACCTCTGCTAATACAGCTTAAAACAGTGTTGACCTTTTTTGCAGCCAAATTGCACTGTTGACTCGTATTTAGCCTGCGATGTACAACAATTCCAAGATACTTCTCACTTGATTCCTTCCACTCTGCAGTCAGATCAAAAAGTATCATGAGGCTGCAAAACTGTTTTCTATTTGGAGGAGAATTTAGGTACATTTTGATCCTCAGTCTGTTAAACTGATTCAAGAATACAGTATTGATTCCAATCTAGAGGAATCCAGAAGTGACAGCAGTGTGCATCTCAAGCTGTCCACCAGATGGAGCCAACTGCTCCAATAAAATTGGGAGTCCAAGATGATCAGGTTCCTGCTTATCTGAGACAGTGACACAGTGTTGGTGCAATTGTGAAGGTCCATTCCACCATCATGAACATCAGGACTAAGACACAGCTCCACCTGAACGTTAGCTCTATTCTGTGCAATTCCTGTCAATACAATCTTCCTCCTCCTCGACGTTTCTATTTTAAAGCCATAAATGTAACCAGTTGGCCATCTCCACAGATGGATAAAAAGGCAGCCCAAAAGTTTCTTTGATGCTGGCTGTTCTTCTGTATGGAATTACTGTGGTTTCTGTCTCCTGATCTTTGCTTTGACATTCTGTTTAGAACTGACTGTTGTTATCTGTGTTGGGCTCCAGTCCTCTAAAAAGCAAGATGTTTGTTTGTTTGTTAAGCTTTTATATTGCCCATCTAGCACAGTAACTACTTTGGGCAGTTTACACTGCTCCCCCATTGCAGGAATACCTACAGCACTTGGACCTGACTTAAGTACACCAAGATGGAGGGAGAGAGGGAGGGGTGGGGGGGAAAAGAATGGGAGATGTTCAAATAAGAATCTTGGAGTCTGGAGCTCCTGAAATGTAGGATGGACGTATGCACTTGCATGGTTCCTTGAAAAATAGCTGAGGTACAAGACTTTTAAATGCAGAATGACCAACACCAAGGAATAAATAGATGTCTGGTTGAGGATTTTTGGAGTCTCTTAATTTTGGTGTAATGGTTATACCTGTCAACCATCCCGATTTGGCCAGGATTATCTCGTAATTTGACGTCGATTGACGTCATAACCCGCCCAGCGCTGCCAAAACCCCGTAATTTGGCAGTGGGGGGAAACACTTTCCATGCATGCGTGGAAGCGCTATGCCGCTTGCGCAGCCCCTATGCAAGCGGCGTAGCGCTTCTGCGCATGCATGGAAGGGGTAAAACCCTTCCACACATGTGCGGAGCACTATGCCGCTTGCATAGGGGATGCGCAAGCAGCGTAGCGCTTCCACGCTTGCGTGGAAACGCGACCTGCGCACAAGCGATCTGCGCAGGTCCCGTTTTTCTGGAGCCGCGGGTTGACAGGTATGGTAATGGTCACCAAGTCACACTAACTCCACTCGAATTATGGCTTTAACATATTATGAATGTGTCATCATCAACAGCAACAGTTCTTTGTACTAGATATTTCCAGAAGATAATTATGAAGCAAGGTATAAGTGATATGTGTCGGATCTGACATGAATTTTTTAAAAAACAGCTCATTACATCATAGCTGAATGCTTCAGACTAACATCAATTGATTACATGTGCAGGCATAAACAAGCAGAGTTTCTCCAGCAAAAATCTTTTCAAACCAGAGTAATCTCTGACATGAAAAAATTATTATTATTATCAAGTTGCAAAAATAATTTTTCAACAGTTTGCCAAATCTCATAGATTATCCACATTTCCCCTCCATATTATAAAGTTCAGCCATCTCCAGTTTTAGAAAATGAAACTGCAGTAATATACTGCAGCAAGCAAGTTATGATGAATAAAACAGCTGACATTAACAAGCCACATATTGTACTTCTGGATAGGCAACAAAGAAAAACATACTTTAGAGAAGTTGGAGTTCCATCAAGCAGCGACCTCAAATACAGAAAGTATTAATGTCAGTATTAATTACTGATTTGGCTTCTGGGAATTGAAGTTCCCCAGTGGGGTCTGCGTCTGGGCCCCATGTTGGGAAACACTGGTCTAGAGACTCCAAGAAACACAGCTACTCTTGGAGGCACCTGCTGGCACTCTGATGTGTTGCAAGCCCAAGGCCAGCAAAGGTAAAGGTAAAGGTTTCCCTTGCTCGAAAGCCAGTCGTATCCGACTCTAGGGTGCAGTGCTCATCTCTGTTTCTAAGCCGAAGAGCCAGCGCTGTCTGCTTCTGCAGACGTTTCCGTGGTCATGTGGCAGGCATGACTGCTGGAAGTCAAAGTGTGTAAGCCATTGCTTTTTGTTTCCTGTTTTCTGACACTCCTTTCTCCCCATTGCCAGCTGGCTTCTAGGGAACATTCAGGTTGCCACCATTAGAAACCTAAAACAAACACTTGCAGATGGATTTCCAATTTATGCCAAAGGAAGTACAGTACAGACCTCCCAGGCCCATAGGTCTCTTCACTCCCATTTAAAAGTGTTACTCCTAAAGGGGACAAAGTATATTTGTGTGCATATGAGTACAAACATACCATCATGGGGTCCCTGCTTCAGGTGGCAAAATGTCTGTCTGTCTGTCTTTCTTTCTTTCTATAAATATAATCATTGGAAGTTCCTGTAATAGAATAGAAATGGGGGCTTGTGTTTTTTAAAACAGGAACATAGATTTCAGAATGTTGTTCACTACAGAGAGAAGGTATGTGGCCTTCAAAGTGATTTCTGGGGAAAGATTGTGTGGTAGGCATAATAATGCCGAGTTATGTGAGAACAGAACTTAGATTTGATGGACACCTAATCCTATGTAGTAATTGGTTGGAATCCTTCAGAGGAAGGGCCAAAGGGGGAGAGGAAGGAGGGGCTCTTTTCGCCATGCTTTAAAACAGGGGTGGCCAAACTATGGCCCATGGGCCGTAGCCATCCTATGCCACCAAATCATCCGGCCCCCATCACCCTCGGAAGTGGAAGTAAAACACAGTCATGCATGCGCAAATGCTACCAGAAGCGGAAGTAAAATGTGCCCACGCATGCGCAAATGCTGCTGTAAATGCACCTGCGGCTGTCAAAAATGCATTTACAACAGCTGCAGATGGATTTTATGGCAGGAGGAACCACATGAGCAACCCGCTCAACCACAGGACCAGCCCACAGCTTGAAAACTTTGGGAACCTCTGCTTTACAGTGCTTTGCATCAGAGGGAACTGTAAGTATAATTCAGTCACAATGTAGTTCATTAATTAGAACTAATCAGGCCATAGCTTGAAAGCTAGAAATGTTTTTTTTTTGTTGGTGGTGGGTTTGTGTGTGTGTGTGTGTGTGTGTGTGTGTGTGTGTGTGTGTGTGTGTGTGTGTGTGAAATGGCTAACTTGCAAATCATGTTCCAATGCTTTAATCTTTGAAACTTACCAATAAAGTATGTTTGGAACACAGTGCCTGGTGATTGGAGAGCAGAGCTGAGCTGGGAATGATCTAGTGCCTTGGCCAAAGGTACCATTGATGCATTTTAAAATATGTTTTAACTGGTCTGGTTACCAGATGGTAACCCTTCACATACACATGGCCCCAAAGCCAACTAGAGAGTGTCAGGGACACACTGAAAGGGAATATGTGATGTGTTTGGGGGAAGAGGGTGTAACTCTGCCAACCAGAGAAGTGTTAACCCTTACAGGTCCTGCTTTGAAACCTACTCCTCAAAAGGAAAGACGCTCTGGAGGGGCAAAGTACAGGCAGGCATCAAGTTTCACCCTACTAGCCTGCATACCCTTTCTTCTTCTCCAGAAAAACTGACACCTAGATATGCACCCACTATCCTCTGAGTTGAAACTGTGGAAAGGCCATCATCACATCTAATTTAGCTCTCCATTTCCTACATTCCGGAAGAGAGGAAGGCAAGGGCCAGCATCCCAGCTACCAAACAATTCCAAGCAAGTACTGCTTGTGCTTCAGCACACCACCACCCTCTGTGCATGCGTGCACACACACACAGTGCTGCAATCGGGGGGGGGGGGACAAGTAGGATTCCCATCCCGGGCCCGGAGATGACGGGGGCCCGCTTTGCCAGGAAACAAACGATGTGCGCATGCACAAACAGACCACGCATGCACAAAAACCATGGGGGTATGCCCAAAATGTGGGGTGGGGGGCGTACCGGGCCTGGAAATTTCTGATGTTGGCCCTGCACACACACCATCCTTAACTTTCACTTTCCCAGCTGACAATTCCCCCCTCCCTTTTAATCTACTTTCTCCCAAATCTGCCCAGAAACAACCCTCCCCTTCTTTCCAAGCAGCCAATGGACACACAGGCATGAGCCTAGAGACCTTCAGTGTCCCAAGCTACTGTATATAAGGATGCATAATTCTTGCTGAGAAATGATCAAGTTTCAGGGAACAACTTGTTCATCTGTCTTTGCTAAGCAGTGGTCCTCCCTCCTCCATCCTATCTCTCAGCAACAACAGCAGCCTCCCCTCCTTAACTAAAAAGACTGCAAACAAATGAGAAGATTATTGGGTCCCTGATCAAATAAATCCCTTCCTTTGTAAAGTCTTCCAAATATCAATTTAACATTCTGCTTGGATCTTTGCCACGTTTGCTTGGGGTAGGGGTGGGTAGGGAGAGAAAATCTTCTTGTTTTTGAATTGACTCAGCAGGAATGAAGGCTAGGAGCAAACAAGGAGGAAAGTACAAATGGGGGGAGGAGGGGGGGGAATGCCTGTTCCAACCAAATCTTTATTTTTCCAAGAATCTCCTGTGAGGTGTTTTTCTCTCAGCCTTGCTAGATGTAAGTCTTCCTTAACTACCCTCTGGCACCAGCTTCTGTGAACTGGAATACTGGGCAGTGTTCACAGTTGACGTTAATTTAACTAATGTGGATTTCTGCCTGCTGAAGATGTGGCCGGCAGAGGTTTACCAATACCATTTATTTGTATAGCGTGACCACTTCGTGTGATGATTTACAGAGCACAATGAGCAAAAGTGACACGATTAAGTTTGCAGTAAGAGCTGACTGCCAAAGGCACTATCCTGTTTCCCACAATGACTAATTTGGGAACCTTTGGAAAACCCCAAAACAGGACACGAGGACCGTGTCCCATACCTGTCAACCTTCCCGGATTGGCCGGGATTTCCCGGTTTTCGGCACCGATTTGTGCCATTTCCCGCCCCGCGCTGCCAAAACCCCAGAATTTGGCAGCCGGGGAAAAGGAGGTACTGTGCAGCCCTTCTGCGCAGGTCGCCTTCTACGCATGCATAGAAGGGTTTTACGCTTGCGTAGAACCCTTCTACGCTTGCGTAGAAGCCTTCTACGCATATGTAGAAGACTACGCATGCGTAGAAGGGGGCTGTGCAAGCGTAAAACCCTTCTACGCATGCATAGAAGGCAACCTGCGCAGAACCGTTCTGCGCAGGTCCCAGATTGGCCGGAGCCGCGGTTGACAGGTATGCCGTGTCCTCTCCAATTGTTCCTCAGGAACAGCCAGGACCGATCCTAATATTAGGCAAAGTGAAGCAACAACCTGAAGTAGCACATACTGGTAGGCAGTAATAGCAGACTTTCTTGAATAACCCGGCAATTTCCTTCTCTTGTGAGGCAGAAATATGTGTCACACAGCCTGTCCTGCATTTCTTAAACTAGCCTGTTTTTGAGTATGGCGAGTGGCTAAATTTTGTGTTTGTCAAGTGGTGTTAGCCCTAGGAAGCAAAAATAAAAAAATAAAAAAATTTGGCCCACCCTAACACATGCTTTGGTTCCTACAAACACAGATACTACTCTCTAAGTGTGCTTGGTAGCCATTTCCTCCCTTCTAAATCAATTTTTCAAATTAATGGGCGTCTATAGGAAGTTGTCCTAGTTTCTGAGAAACAAAAGACAATTTTGTACCCTTGCTGGCCATTTCATTAGATCAATCAGAAGAGAGTCATCTAAACTGCACACATCTTGTCATCAGTCTGGCAGCAGCTTGAGAAGATTTTTTTTTTTAAAAAAAACTGCAAACCTAGTGTATTTGATCAATGCTGACTGACTGTACTGGTTTTTGTATATCTGAGCTTTTCCACTCTTGCACAACTATTGTGAGAGATTTACAGGAACTGAGACTGATCTAAGAGGAAGGTAAGATTCCTTTTAAGCCAAGTAAGATTCCTTTTGATCCTCTTCATGGCCCAAGCTAAGTGATTATGCATAGGTAGAAAATATTTGCCTGATGCTAAAAACATAGTCATTCTGGTTTGGGGGACGATGGGAACTGTAGTGCTGCAGAAGGCCATCTCACTAGTTCTGGGCATCCTCCAGGCTCAGATTCCAAACAATTGATATAAGCACAGTAAACAGAGCAAAAGCAAGCTTTCCAACAAGAGGGGCAATGTTGAGAAACAGCAAATTGAGAGCAGGTCCAGGACAAATGTTGTATGCCAGGGGTTCTCAAACTACGGCCCATGGGCCGGATCCATCCAGCCCACACCCTCACTGCCGCTGCCTCTGTCCTTTCCCCCTATGGCTGGCTTGGCGTGTCCCTAGGACCACTCCATAGCAGGACAGATGTTGTAAGAAGGCTTACAACATCTGCCCTGCAATGGATTGTCTTTAGGGACACGCCAAGCCTGGCGGAAGGGGAAAGGATGGTGGCAGTGGAAGTGGCAGATGCACATGGCTGCCCACATCCTTCCCAGGTGCCGCTCTGGCTGAGCGTGGGCAAGGACAGGCAGGACCCCTCCTTCACCCACGGCAAGCCGGTAAGCAGGGAAATGGCATCAATGTCGGCATCAGCCTCAGCGGCGTGGGGGGGGGAGTGTTTGCAGGCTGGACTGGTGGTATTGGGGAAGTGTTTGCAGGTTGGACTGGTGGTGTGGAGGAGAGTGTTGATTGATTGATTCAATTTGTATGCTGCCCACTCACCATACGCTGACTCAGGGTGGCTCACAAAGATCACAACATATCAAACATTACAGTACAGTGAAATATAACAATACAATGAAATGTAACAATGTAATTAAAAAAGTGCTGGCGGGGGCAGTGGGTGGGAAGTGTTGGCAGTGGTGCTGTGGAGGGAAGTGTTGGTGGGCCGGACGGGGGGGGGGGGGGAAATGGCAGTGCGGGGACACCAGTCCGCCCCCGCCCCCAACAGTCTGAGAGAGTGTGATCCAGCCCCTTGCTTAAAAAGGTTGGGAAAAGGTTGGTGTGGACAAAGTAGATAAGGAAAAACTGTTTCCCCTATCGCACAACACAAGAACTAGGGGGCACTCCATGAAACTTTTGGGTACTAGTTCTCAAACAAATAAGAGAAAGTACTTTTTCACCCAGAGGATTACTGGTCTATGGAACTCCCTGCCAGATGAAGTGGTGACAGCTGTCAGTCTTGACAGGTTTAAGAAAGGATTAGACAAGTTCATGGAGGACAAGGGTATCAATGGCTTAGAATTATGGATACCTAAGAACAACCTCTGGGTTGGATATCCCTGTTTTAAGGCAGGATATCTCTCAATGCCATTTCCAGGGAATCCTAAGCAGGTGGAGGCATCTGCCTGTGAATACCCTGAAGCGAATGGTGAGCCACTGTGTGAGACAGAATGCTGGACTGGATGGGCTGTGGCCTGTTCCAGAAAGGCTGTTCTTATGTTCTTATGTTCTTAACTCATGTTGTATGCTATTTTGGAACGTAATCTGGCATTATTGTTCATCACTCACCACTTTCCTCTCTCCCAAAAGAGTTTGCTTTTATTTTGAAATGGTGTTTCTTTTACTGTAATTTAAAAATAATGAATGATTGATTGAACGAATGAATGAATTAAAACTTAATAACTGCTTTAGTTTAAAAAATTGTTTAAAAGAGGAGAATAAGTCCACTAAAAGTTTGGCCACACTGTTTAAAGTAGTCTCAAACCTATTTAAAGCATGTCTGCACACACCCCAGTGGTAGCATCCATGGGCACCATCTGCAAAGTAATACATGATTCAGCCCAAACACTCTTAAAACAGGGTTTTTCTTCACCTTCCCTTAATCCCTTTCCATGGTAATTCAGGCTGCACAGACCCCACCTTTTGCAAATGTCCCCTGTTTGCGCTCTGCCCCAGGGTTTGATGCCATCTGCTGCTGATCCTCTCATCCTCATTCCATTCCCTGCCACAAGTCCAAGTTAAACATTGGCCCCTCCCTTCTTGGACTCTAGCAGGGCCAAGTGTTGCTGGTTATATAAGTTGTTTGTTGTTTCATACAAGGAAATGAAATGGCCCAAGGGGATGAATTGGTTGAGTATTTTTCATGTCAGCATTCTCAGTGTTCCTAGTTTGTTGCAAGGTCCCACATTCCATAGACTTCACCCTAATGTGGTTATTCTGCCAAGCAGACAAGGGTGGATTTGCTTCTACCACCCTCTCATATGAAAGGTCAGAGATTAAAGTCTCCGTTTATGTGCGTTTCTTGAGTAATATCTGCAGGGATAATAATATGCACACTGCAGTGGGACATCCTGATTCACACAAGTTTGTTGCTGACTAACATGTCTTTTTTAGCACTGTGACCATTGTCTCAATGAAGAAAACCAATCTGAAAACACAATTTAGAATGGACTTGTTCATTAGTATTCAGCCTGAGTTGGTAATTATTTCTCTTTTTCTCATTGGTGCAGGCAAAGCCCCTGGCATCCCAAAGTTTTGAAATCTCAAACCAGGTCATTCCTGAGCAAGTATAAGTGGGAAAGAACTTTCTGATGGGAAGGAGCTTTTCTTAAAACCCTGCTTCTAAGCTTCTCTGAGTGGTCTAGCTGGTCAGGGCAGGATACATAGAACTAGTTGGATGTTTGCTTTGATCAAATAAAACTTATGTTATGGCTAAAAAAAAAAATGAATGTAAGGGCAGAATACTTTCACCCTGTATACAACACCATCTTACTCTAGAAGAATACTATTTTTAAATATTAAATGCAGAAAGCTAATTTATATATTTTATAAAGAAAATCACACCTTTCTTGTGGTTTTGTGTGGTTTTTTTCTGAAAGTTGGGTGGGAGAATTACACCCAGGCTAGCTGATAATTTCATTTACAAGTGCAGCAATGAAATATGATGTGCCTAAGGGAGAGGAATAATTTCCCCATAGAATGTACTTAGGGGAAGTCTCCTGTTCTGTCCACTCCTATCCCCACCTGTTTAAAAAATCCTTTCCGGGAACAAATCACAGTTGTACTTGGAGAACATTTGTTTAACTAGGTGTCAGATTACACTATCAAATACCGCAGGCTTTGCTCCAGTTATAAAACAGGTGAATTTGACTTATATTTTTACTCATCGCATGTTGCAAAGCTTGACTCAGCTCTGTCCAGCTCAATCTGTATTTTCCCCACTAAGGGGATTCTCTCTTTTTTTTTTTGTCTGGGAGATTCCAAACGGCCTCCCTCCACCCCCAATGCAGTCAGTTGTGTTTTCATCCAGTGAAGATGTGTGTGTGTGTGTGTGTGTGTGTGTGATGTTTCTTCATTCTATCTTCTCTGCCAATCATCCTCTGTTTTTTTAATCCTTCTTCAGAGCTATCTATCAGCACTGAGATGTTGCATCAATGTATTCTTTCAGCACCACAGCATCTTTGCATATACAAAAATAACCAGGAAAATCAATTCAGAGACAACTGTTTTATCAGGTCAGAAATTCTCACCATAGATAGATAGATAGATAAATCTTTATTGTCATTGTCCTGCACAGAACAACGAGATGGGGGGGGGGGACACTTATCAACCCAACAAAACCCTAACAAAATACAACTATACAAAAATTATCAACATACTCCCACCCCACATATACACATTTAATCCATAAAAAGCTCTAAAACTCTAAAAACTCTAAAAACTATATACGGAAGCTCCCTTATAGACTGCATTGCACTGCATTCAAAGCCAGAACCGCTTTTGGGTAGAAACTATTTCTCAAGCATCTGGTCCTGGTCTTTATGACCCTATACCTTCTTCTAGAAGGCAGAAGCTGAAAGAGATCATTTCCGGGGTGCGTACTATCTTGCACAATCTCTACAGCTTTCTTATAACACCTGGTGGCATAGATTTGATCTAGAGTGGGAAGAGTACGCCCGATTATCCCCTCCACAGTCTTTACAACCCTGGACAGCATTGTTCTTTCCCTAGCTGTACAACTCCCAAACCATACACACAGACCATGGATTAACACACTCTTTAAGGTACAGGGGTAGAATGCCAACAGCAGGTCCTTTGAAAGATTGTTCTTCCTGAGGATTCTCAAGAAGTATAACCTCTGCTGTGCTCTCTTCATCAGATCTTTGGTGCTTGCTCCCCATGTTAGATCATCCCTTAGCTCCATTCCCAGAAATCGAAACACCAAGACCTGTTCCACACAATTCCCTTCAATGATAAGTGCCTGGATGTTCAATTTGCATTTTCTAAAGTCCACAATGATCTCTTTTGTCTTTTTTACATTGAGGAATAAATTGTTTCCCTACAACACTCTGTCAATATCTCAACCTCCTTCCTGTAAGCCGACTCCCCCTCCCCAGCAGTAATCAGACCAACCACTGTTGTGTCGTCTGCAAACTTGATAATCTTATTGCTGGGGTAACTAGGAACACAATCATATGTGTAAAGCATGTACAGCAGCGGGCTCAGCACACACCCCTGCGGCGTCCCCGTACTTATACTGAGATCTGCAGAGACATAAGAGCCCATTCTGACCTGTTGGGAATGATCTGATAGAAAATCTAGTATCCACCTGCATAAGCATGGCGGAAGCCCCAGATCTAATAATTTGGGCACCAGTCTATGTGGAAGAATAGTATTAAAAGCAGAACTAAAATCTACAAATAACAGTCTCGCATAAGTTCCTTGTTTCTCCAAATGGGTCAAAACAGCATGTAGGGCCGTAGCCACAGCAACCTCCGTGGATCTCTTTCTCTTATATGCAAATTGACAAGGGTCAAGTCCAACTGGTAAACAAGCCATAATACGGTTCCGCACAACTTTTCAAAGCATTTCATTATGACAGGTGTAAGCGCCACAGGGCGGAAGTCATTCAGACTATCTATGTTAGGTTTTTTAGGCAGAGGTATAATAGTAGAGGATTTCAGACAAGGTGGAACAGTGGCTTGGGCCAAAGACCGATTAAAAATCTTCATAAAAGTTTCTGCCAGCTGTTCTGATCAGTCTCTCAGTGCCCTACCAGCCACTCCATCAGGACCCATAGACTTGCTCACATTTATCCCTTTTAATATTCGCCTCACTTCTCCCTCTTCCACCCTGGCAACATTCCCTATGGGGAGTAATGACAATGACTCTGGCAACACTGCTGGATCCACTGCTGGTGTTTCCTCAAATCAGGCAAAGAAGGTATTCAGCTCCTCCACCAGAGAAGCACTGCTCTCTACAGGCGATGAATTACTGGGTTTGTAGTCAGTAAGGTGCTGGATCCCCTGCCACACTTGCCTGGTGTCGTGACTACTCAGGTGATCTGAGCGCGCGAAAAATAAAAGTAAACAAAAAGCCCCGCCGCCGCTGCCCTTCTTCCCCACGGGCCAGCCAGCATGGCCCGTGGGGAAAAAAAGAAAAACCCCCCGCTGCCACTGCCCTTCTTCCCCATGGGCCAGCCAGCATGGCCCATGGGGAAAAAAAGAAACCCCCCGCTGCTGCTGCCCTTCTTCCCCACGGGCCAGCCAGCATGGCCTGTGGAAAAAAAAGAAACCCCCCGCCACCGCTGCCCTTCTTCCCCATGGGTCAGCCAGCATGACCCATGGGGGAAAAAAGAAACCCCCCGCTGCTGCTGCCCTTCTTCCCCACGGGCCAGCCAGCATGGCCCGTGGAAAAGAAAGCACCCCCCCACCATTGCCCTTCCTTCCCACGAGCCAGCCAGCATGGCCCGTGGGAAAGAAAGCCCCCCTCCCGCAATTGCCCTTCCTTCCCACGGGCCAGCCAGCATGGCCCGCAGGAAAGAAAGCCACCCCCATGAAAAAATAAACACAAAAACAGAAACCAAAAACACTCAAAAACACTCAAAATCCAAAAATGAAACACAAAAACAACCAAAAACAAACAAGAAAAAACACACAGACCCCCCAAAAACATCCCAAACACCCACCACCACCCCAAAAAAAACCAAGAGAGCTTACCAAAAGACGTCTTCTATCCATGAGGACCGGAACTCAAATGAGAAAATAAAAAAAAACTTACCAGAAGCGACACCCAGAGGACAGAAGAGAACAATTGTAGAGAGGCAGAAAAGCTCACCATCCCCACCCAGAGGCCAAAAGAGAAAAAACATTCAAAAATATTAAAACTAATAAGATTAATTCCAAAATTAATCAAATAAGTTATAAAAACATTCAAAAATAATCACACTAATCTCAAAAAACACCAAAAAAAACAGAAATCACTTTTTGCTCAAAAAAACCAAAACAAAAAATAAAAATGCGTAAAAATAAACATTTTAAAAACCAAAATTAAATTTTAAACTAAATAATGTTATATTAAATTAAATTAATTAAATTAAAATAAAATTTGCATAAACAGAAAACAAAAACCTTCAAAAACCAATTTAAAGAGGAAACCGGCACTGAGGAAACCGGCACGCAAAAAAAAAAAAGCCAAAAAAAATCACTGGGAGCGCAAGTCCGCCACAGACAGATGCAGCGCCTCGAAGCCAAAAAATCACAAAACCTTACAACACCATTTAAAACAGCCCAGCACCATTGGTTTGAGGGAAAAAATGAAATCCTTTACTATCCACACAATTTTAAAAAGCCCGGCAACGCCGGGCAAAATATACTAGTAAATAAATAAATAAACTCTGGGGCTTCTATAGCAAAACATCTCAGCTGTTCCTTCCCTCCCTCTCTTTCTCATGGATCACGAAGTCCTTTCGTACAGCTATGGCATGAATTGGTTAATGTCGGATGTGGCCTGAAAGGATGACTGTTGAACAACAAAATAATTGATGGGTTAACTACCCATTCTTCAGCAGAGGAGAGGGAGGTCTTGCAGTTTCAGTCAATTACAAAGACTGAATCAAGTACACTTTATAAATGAGCAGGAAGGATACAATTCGCAGCTGATGGGAATTTATCAGGCTGGGTCTGTGTTTAGTATAGCCCTTCAGACCAGGCAGTTCTTGGCCTAGAAATTATCCTCCCTCCCTTCAATTTGGACTATTGAGAATGAGGTTTTGGCAAACAAGCCTTCCTTTTCGTGTGAGCAGGAAGCATTGCCATGGCAGTACCCTGTTCCCACCCCCACCTTTGTGCTTGGCCTTGCCTTTGAAATTCCAACTGAGCACCAGCTTCTCCTATCCGCCAGCAAAAGTGCAATTGGGGGTTGGGGTTGGTTGCAGGCACTTGTATTTGCACCAAGAACTGTGCATTTAAAGGGAAATAATCGCTGTTAAGGGGCACAGGGAATGTAATTTCTCTCCTCGCACTGGTAGGGTTTAAATGTCTCCTTCCCTCATCAGAATCTATGTATATTTTAGCATATCTCATATATGTAGACCAATGTATACAATTATTTGCTGAATTTCTGCATAAGAAGCCACTTTTGGTTTTGCTATTGAACTGGAACTGAGGAGCCCAAGGTCCCTGCCTCCACTGGGATGTACAACTCACTCAGTAACCTTTGGCCAGATAGGGCTGTTGAGAAGATAAAGTGGCCAGATATACAGTCAAATATGGTACTACTTTGAATGGGAAGATGAGATATTAAATGTAACAAGTAAATTAAATACTGACAGCAATACACAAACTTCCACTTAATGAAGACATGATATCCAGATTCCTGGGGGTCATCTGACTCTTCAAACTATTGTCTGGGACCTAGAAATGTATTTTACCACACTGATGGACTCCTATACTGATAGACCCCCATCCCCAGAGCGACATAGGCTAACTAAGAGTTGGGGAATCATAGCACTTACTTACAGGTAACTCTTTAAAAAAACACAATGGCCCCATTCATTGAAGAATGATGATTGGCAAGCTATGACTTTCCAAATTTTGCTAAACTACAATTCCCAGCATTCTCCAGTATTAATTATACTGGATAGGAATGGTGGAGATTGCTGTCTAATAATGTTCAGAGGGCAGCAGTGATTAGCCCTGAAAAAGAGAAAGAAAATGGCTGTTGTTGTAGGCATGTAGAGTTGCCAGATGCAAAGCAAGTCTGGAGAACAGACAACTTGTTTTTTTTAAAAAAATCTTAACTAGGCAAAACCAGAGAGGTACAGGGCTCAGAGAAGGAACTGAAGACCACAGAGAAGGAATTGAAGACCACAGTGGGTTTTCAAAAATTCAACAGAGCAGTCTGGTGCAAATACTGCTTAAATATTCACATAAGTCAGACTTCTCAAACCTGGTGCATTCCAGAACTACAGAAATCTAGAACACGAACTGACCCTAAGTGTTATCAAGTCCAAAACCCTGCCAAACAAAGAACTCTACAGCTAAAACATCTATGACCTATGGCCATTCAAACTGTGTAAAGACCTCCAGTAAAGGAGAGTAGTGCTTGCACCAATTAGGGCAAGATATAAATTTAACAAATGCATATTCCATATGAGTCTGACCAATATAGGGTCACGTGGTACTATTATTTCTCTTCATCCACAAACTAGAAGCTTTTCACACATACTGCTACCAATTCAATTGTCACAACTCCTATATTTGTGCATCTGATTTTTCCTGCTTATATTTAGAACTTTACATTTTTCCTTGTAGAAAGTCACAGTATAACTACATAGCAGGGAAAATACAGATTAATCCATTGTCTGTTTGCAGTTCATCAAACTGGATTTCTCTGCTTGAATCACTGTAGCTCTCTAGATGAAGACGAGTAGATGTAGGAATCAACAGAGCAGAGACAGATAGTTCCATCTGGTCCAACAGCAAAAGTTGTCTTAATTTACTAACAAGGTACTAATTGGCGATTTCTATCTCTCACTTTTTTTAAAAAAAGTTTTCCTAACTGCCCTAGCAATAGTGTGTTTCAGATCCAGGTCAAAACCTTTTAAAAAAGGAACCTTGTGGAGATTACAGGCACTGAGTTGAAAGGAATTGGCACCCCACCCCACCCCACAAAAAGTGCCTTGGCATCAGATCAGATTATCACACTGGGCAGAAAGTAGACAAAAGCTATGTCAAGCCTAATAATAATAATAATAATAATAATAATAATAATAATAATAATAATAATAATAATAATAATAATAATAATAATAATAATAATAATAATAATAATAATAATAATAATAATAATAATAATAATAATCCCCCGCTCAGGGGACCCCCGAATGAGGCTCCTTTCATGTGCCCGGAGCGCATACCTGTCAAGTTTCGGGAAATTTCTGTCAAATCCCCGTATTTTACACTCTTTCCCACCATTATCCCGTTTTAGTTAGACTGCAATTAGACTGGAGTTAAGACTGGAGGCCAGCACAGGATAAGCATAGCTGTCCAGTTTCCCGTTTTGGCTGGGAAATTCCCCTTATTTGACAGAAATTTCCCAAAACTTGACAGGTATGCTGGAACGGTTCCGATTGGATACTAGCTAGAGCCGCTATTAGGGCCTACATAGTGGTGATGGGGGTGGTGAGGTGGCAATACTTCATCACCCTTATTGCCTCCGCTGATAATCGCCCAGCCGTCCTGTTTCAGGTGACCAAGTCCCTTCTTGAACCCGGTTGGCAGGGTTCAGCTGAGTACTTTGCTGACTATCTGGTGGAGAAAATCAGTCGGATTCACTCGGGGCTTAACCACGGTGTGGGCAGTAAAGGGCCGGGGTTGGCTGGAGCACAAACTTGCCATGTGATCTGGATCAGTTTTATCCAGTTGCCCCTGATGAAGTGGACAGGCTCATTGCAGCGGTGTGGGCCACTACATGTCCCTTGGACCGCTGTCTCACCTGGTTAGTGAAAGCTTTGAAGATGGTGACAGGAGGCTGGGTCGGGGCAATAATAAATGCGTCCTTGTGGGAGGGGGTGTTTCCTGCATGCTAAAACATGCTTTGGTGTGCCCCCTCCTGAAGAAAATGTCCCTTGACCTAGCTGTCCTAACTAACTACAGGCCTGTCTCCAATCTCCCCTTCTTGGGGAAGGTACTGGAGAAGGCGATGGTGCACCAGCTGCAGGGGGCTCTGGAGGAAGCGGATTATCTAGACCCCTCTCAATCAGGATTCAGGCCCGGACATGGTACGGGGATGGCATTGGTCGCACTGATGGATGATCTCTGGCGTGAGCGGGATGGTGGTCACCCGACTGTCCTTGCTCCCCTTGACCTCTCAGTGGCCTTCAATACCATCGACCATGGTATCCTTCTGAAACATCTCAAAGGATTGGGGATCCAGAGCACGGTGTTGTCTTGGTTTTCCTCATTTCTGGAGGGCCGTACCCAGTCGGTGTGGTTGGAGATTGAGAGGTCCAGCCCTAGGCCTCTCAAATATGGGGTGCCGCAGGGCTCGGTGCTCTCTCCTATCCTATTTAACATTTACATGAAGCCGCTGGGTGAGATCATCTGTTCCCATGGGGCGCAATACCTTCAGTACGCAGATGACACTCGGGTGTGCATCTTGGCCCGTGGTGATCTCAGTGATGCGGTCAAAGTCCTGTCTGGATGCCTGGAGGCCATTGGGGTCTGGATGGGGGACAACGGGCTTCAGCTGAACCCTAGCAAGACCAAGTGGCTATGGGCTGGAGGTCCGGGGTTATCCAGTGAGTTACCTTCTTTGGTCTTGGATGGGACAATTTTGCCCCAGACAGACCTGGTGCATAACTTGGGGGTCCTCCTGGACTCGTGGCTGCTGCTGGAAGAACAGGTGGTGGCCGTAGCCAGGAGGGCTTTTGCTCAACTTCAAGTGATTCGCCAGTTGCACCCGCTCCTGGACCAGGAGTCCTTACTCATGATCACTCATGCTCTGGTCACCTCCAGGCAAGATTACTGTAATGCGCTTTACATGGGGTTGCCCTTGATAACCATTCGGAGGCTACAGCTGGTTCAGAATGCAGCTGCCCAGGTGGTGATGGGGTGTGGACATTATGCCCGTGCCTCCCCACTACTCCGGGAGTTGCACTGGTTACCAGTCTGTCTCCGGGTGCAATTCAAGGTGCTGGGTTTCACATTTAAAGCCCTATATGGCAGTGGGCCAGGATACCTGAGAGACCGCATTGTCCCAATAGTGTCTGCCGTCTAACCAGAGCGGACCGGAGGGGATCCTTGGTTGTACCTTCAGCTAGAGAGGCTTGCCTCTCTGGCATGCGGAGGAGGGCCTTCTTCGTGTCTGCACCAACCCTCTGGAACCTCGTGCCAACAGAATTGAGGTTGCAGACAGAATTGCTGCCTTTCAGGGCAGGTGTGGGGTCCTAATGGGAATACGGCCCCAGCCTGTTGGCTTATTTCCAACTAGAGTCCAACTGTCCCTCCTTTTTGTGTTGTGTACTACGGTATTCCTCCATTCCCTATTCCCTTTTTAGTCTTTTTAAGTGGAGTGGGAGGGTGGGTTATTGGGTGGTCGAGTTAGGGTTTTAATCTGTTTTGTTATATTTAACTGTATTTTATCTGTTTTTACTGTTGTGCGCCGCCCTGAGTTGGGTTTCCCCGAGTGGGCAGCATAAAAATCTAAGAATAAATAAATAAATAAATAAATAAATAAATAAATAAATAAATAAATAAATAAATAAATAAATAAATAAATAAATAAATAAATAAATAAATAAATAAATAAATAAATAAATAAATAAAATGTGCCCAAGATCTTTCCCCACCAAAGTGGTCCCTATTTATCTACTTGCAACTTCTTGCTTTTGAGCTGCTAGGTTGGCAGGAGCTGGGACACCTTTGCATATGTTTTTCTTGAAGAAAACTCCCCTCAATCATTTATGCTATAGTCATATAAAAGTTAGACTATTTTAACACGGGACTGGGTTTGAAGACAGAGTGGAAACTTTAGTTGGTTCAACCTATGACTGCCAGGTTTCCAAATGAAGCCAGAGTTATAGTACAACATTGTATATCAGTTTCTGTAGTTACAAGTTTTGTTTCCAGCCTCAACTCAGGCTCTTGATTCCGACGTTTGAAGGCCAACATCTCTGGAAGGCACCAGCCTTTATAAGGCTTATCTATTTGACCATAAAGGCAGAGCTACATTTTGGGACATAAACAAGATGGGATGGGACAGAAAGTGTCATATGTAAGCCATTCCCACTCCATCAGGCATTAACCATTCATAAAAGTAATATAGAGATCCTCACAAATTATAGGGAGAAATTCAGTTGTAACTGTAGAACTGAGCGAAGGGATTGCTCTGTTTATGCAAAGTCCCTTTGCTTCTTCCTTTGCTTTTTTCCTCCCTCCCATCGTAAAGTCAATTTGTAATTCACCCTGAGTCTCTAGAACTTTTAGTCTCTGCTAGCAATAGAATGTACATAGTATCTCTGCTTGTGTCCTTCTTATGCCTCTCTTTCCAGAATCAGTTGTTCTGTGTTTGGCATTCAGTTATCTTGGGGATACTTCAAGCTAAAGAACTTAAGCAAAGGAGACAGTTAAGACAAATAAACTTTTTGTAACAGAACTTGAATACATGGGATGGGTTAAAAGGCAAGCGATCAACCAGTTGAAACTCAAAAAGAACTTTCCATCTTCCAGAACCTCTGCAGCATTCTTTTCCTGCATTTTGGAACGGCTCTGCTCTGCAACATCACTGTCTTTCCTTTTGGACTACTCAACGTCAACACCCAATGAAATAACTTTTTCTTTTTTTACAATGTTGTTTATCAAAATAATAGCCTTCATTATTCTTCATCCTAAAGGTGATCTTGTAAGATCTGAAAGCTTCTGATTTCAATACTTCATCATATCAAGATAATTCAGTAAACTATAATCTGGTTTTGGAAATATCACCAGGAAGAAGGAAACATCAGCCAGCTATAACATCTTTCTACAAGAACTCTCTCCAATGCTGCCACAGCTATCGGAGAGAAAATACTTCGATCATTCTTCATCTTAACATGCCAACTAAAGATTATGTGACATGAACTATAATAGACGAGAGCCTTCTTAGCTTCACAAAGTACAGACTATTTCACACTAACATTCTTTTTCCTTTCATGGATATCTTGAAAGCTAAATGGTTTTCGAGAGTGAGACTCGGGGTAAACCAAGTGCTTATTTTGCTGTTCCACATGGTTAGATCATGGCACTTCTGACTTCATCTCCTTTGAGCAAGACCAAGAAAACTAATTGATCAGGCATCCATCTGATTCTGTTTTCCTGGAGCACCCGAAGACACACCAGCAACCAACTTGAATGTGTAAGAGCTGATTCCATATTTTTTATTCTCTCCAGCACACGAAGGACGGCTTTCTCCATGTCCGCACCGGCCCTATGGAACCTCATGACAATAGAATTACGGCTACAGATGGAACTGCTGCCCTTTAGGAAAAAACTTAAAACCTGACAGGGCAGGTGTGGGACACTGATGGGGAGGTGACCCCCACCCACTGGTTTGTATAAATTAAGATCCTCCCTCTCTTTTTAAGATTAGGGTGGGTGGGTCTTTTAAGACTGATGGTTTTATAATTGATTTTAAATGGTTTTTAGTGTGCTATTTTGTTTGTGTTTTGTCTGTTAGCTGCCCGGAGTCGCTTCAGCGAGGGGGCAGCAATACAAGTATGAATGAATGAATGAATAAATAAATATTATCATTTTAAAAACAAGCTCATCAATAGTCATACATTAAAATATACACATATCCTAGTGTCAAATGTTCCCTACACTTTTGTTTTTCCTTTTAAAATTTAAAAACCTAGGTTGAAAACATAAATGGGATGTCTAGAACAGTTTTTTAGACCAATTTTTTTCTTGATGTCTTGGCATATTTTTCTCCTGTATGGAGGATGGAATTTCCTTCTTCCCAGATAAATGAGTTATGCTTGATAGTTCCTACTGAAAAATAAAAAAATAAAATTTTGCTCAGGTTCCAAGCAAAACAAACATAGCCAATTAATAAAGGTACAAGTTTTCACTTATAGCTTACTGTCCTCTGTATGAAACCTATTAACTCTTTCTGTTGAGGCAAGATATGCTGACTGACCTGATAGTGATGTGATTAAACTACCCGGGGCAGTATCTTTACATTGTGCTTGTTTTCTTTGTTCAGTACTCTAATTTGTTCTGGTTTCTTTCTCTACAACTGTAAGCAGCAAAATAATATTTTCACATTCAATGTCACATTCAATATACAATCATTGATTGTATATTATCAGAAGCACATTCAGCTTCTGCCTGGGTTGGCTAGAAAGCTATCCCCACTTGAAAACTGAACTGGCACTCTTAAGCATGCAAATCAAAGAAGCAGGAATTTTCAGGATGATAAAGGTACTTAAAAACACTAGCTAAATGATTTGTAGCTTCTCATTTTTGTTGATAATAATAATTTCATGTCAGATGAATCCTCTCTATTGTCCAGAGAAGAATGAATATCCTTAGCCTCCAGAAATGAGGAAAGACTAATTTCCTTTAGAACATCACCACTGAGATTTATGCTGGTTGCATTACATTAGTGGATATAACTAATAGGATTTTGGCCAATGATTTTTTTCAATGGACACAGACCACTGGTTCAGATACATGGAACTCAATCTTCAAGACACAGGTTTATATGCAAGTGGGTTTGGGTTATGAAATGCAATAATGAAAATGGATAATGATAGCTGTATTGTTAATACATTTATAAACTTTCAAACAGTTGGTTAGCATAAATCACCCTTTGGAGATATTTAAGCAATGGATATCTGAGAGGGTCTTTTTAACTTGAGACAAAAATGATCTGGGGGGAAAAACAGTTTACATTATACTCATTAAAGTAAGTGAGATGATGAGTTTAATCCCCCACAATACCTCTTGGTCATGAGTTGCACAGTCCCAAAAGATAAACCATTATGACTACCCTATATCTAACAAAAATACAACAATACTATAGCAATCTCTCAGCAAAAAAGGACAATACTTTCTAACCCCTGGCAGGATAACCGCCGAAGCTCGGGTGAGGGGCGGCATCTCGTATCCAGCTGGAGCGGTTGGCGCAGTTGGTGTCCTTTGCAGTTGAGCCAAACTCCCCGGCTTTTCAGCCTCCAGGGATGCGGAGGCGGAGGCTCGGGTGGGTGGGGTGGCATCTCGGCCCCAGCTGGAGTGGTCAGAGTCCTTTGCCACCAGGCCAAACTCCCCAGCTTTTCAGCCTCTGGGGACAAGGAGGCGGAGGCTTGGGGGTGGGGTGGCATCTCACCCCAGCTGGAGCAGTCGGTGTCCTTTGCCACCGGGCCAAACTCCCCAGCTTTTCACCCTCCCGGGACACGGAGGCAGAGGCTCAGGGGTGGGGCGGCATCTCGCCCCCAGCTGGAGCAGTCGGAGTCCTTTGCCACCGGGCAAAGGAATGCTAAAATGAGCATTCTCTGAGTCTATCTCTTCTTCTGTATTCCATTCCAAAATTACAGCCTTGTGCATGCTTGTCCACAAGCAGGACCAAGACTATATCCTCTTTTGAAAGGAGTAAAGAAATAAAGGCAAAATCTCTCCCTCAAGTCATTTTTTTAATTATTCAAGGGATTCATATTTACCTCCCATAATAATTAGTTCCTATTTTGTCAAGAATACCATACCAAGTGTAAAGCTCAAATTGACAAATTGAATTTATCCTGTTTCCAAAGCATTAAAAAATATATATCATTTTATTTACAGATTATTCTCTAGTCTTCCCCCATCACTGCTAGCTAGCTAGAATGTTGCCATGGCAACATCTCAGGTACCAAGAGCCTTGAATTAAAATCCTTCGAACAGTTACCTGGATTGTGGTGTGATAAAAAAGAGAATCAGAGGGGGGAGGGGGTTGAAGGGAGGCTTTGAAGAGACGCTGTTCTGTTGCTGCTGCCCCAGTGAATGGCAAGAGAGCATTTAGTGCTTCCTGGGATATTGGAAAATGTGTTTCGATGCTGTGGCATACCTAGTTATACCTTCATGACAGTAGTGGGGCATTTGGGCCTTGCCTTAAGAAAAAAGAACTAGTTTCTAATTCCCTGTGTGGCTACATTGGAAAGCTGAGCTGGAACGTTGTGGCTTGGTGGCAATTTGAATCACATTCGTTATATTAGAAATCATCAGTGCTCACAGTGGGCTTGGACATTGAATTATTGAGTTGGGAGTTAAATGGCAGTACTTGATGGGATACAACTGGATTAAAGCCCACAGACCCCCTTCTTTCCTTCTGGTCCTGTCTCTGCCTGTTATTTTATGGTTCTACCCCTGTATGTCTTGCCAGCTTTTGGTGTGGAGATGCAGAAAACAATAAAAAAACCACAAAAGTGTTTAATTTGTATGAAACATGGTGGCTAGAACAGTTTGAAAATGGGAGATTTTCTATTGGCAAAATCGATTGTGCCATTTAGTTGACTAACTTCTGCTTATGTTCAGTGTATGAACACTTGTGGATAATACAGAAGTCTTTATCAGGAAAAATGAATGATCAAATATAGAAAAAGATTCTATTACGTTAGTCCACAAATACCTTATTTTACTTATTTAAAAATATATGCAAAGCACTTTGACTTAAAAATGCACAATATGGTACTTATTATGAAACTGTGGCTCTGTAGCACAATTGTTTGTGGTTGCAAGTACATATTTGTTATGTAAGTTGTAACTTGAGACTGAAACATGTTGTGTTTATTGAGGCACTCCTGTACATTTCCCCAGTTTGTAAATAACACATGTTCACTGTGACCTCACACCATTCCAGTGCTTTCTCCTTCAAAGTAAATTGGTATTTGCAAAGGTCAATGTGACCTCCTGCTGACTGTGAAACAGGGAGATGTTATTTCTTTTCATACCATCACACTGAGATATAAGAAACAGAAAGGAGACCTCTGTGTCAAGCTCAGCTCGATCTTTTTTTAAAAATGCCATGACACTCCCTCACAGGGTACTTTTCATTTCCCAGCATACCTTTTAAAACATCCCATATTTGCTGGTGTATAAGATGCATCAGGGTATAAGACGCACCCTGTTTTCATACACATTTTAAACAGGCTTTAAAGAAGCCATTTTCCACCACGTTCCCAGGCCTGGCTGCTGTGGGATGGGGAAATCCCTTTGGGGGGTGGTGGAATGGGATGGAAAGAGGGCTCCTTTGAAATCCTCCCCATCCCACAGCCATTGACTGCCAGCAGCCAGGGGGAAACTGGCCTTAAGGGAGCCCTCTTTCCACCCCATTCCACCGGCCTGGCTACTGGCTAGGGTTGCCATATGTCCCGGTTTTCCTGGATTTTCCTGGATTCAAGCTGTCCCGGCCGGTTCAAGAAAAAACATGTAAAAGTCCTGGATTTTTAAATTTGAACAAAGGAAGCAAGATCAACCCCACCCCATCACCAAGCTATTTTTGCAAATAGCTAATTCACTGCCTCCCTGCGATGGAGGATTCCTTCTTCGCATGACTGCAAAGGGTTAATTGCATAGGGTCAGTATTCCTAGAGAGGAAGTGACAGAGTTGGCAGAAAGTGAAGAGTAATTCATCGCAAAGGTCCTCCTGCAAAATGAGTCCCTTCCTGTCTCCTGCTTTTCTCCTTCTGGAGGGAAATGGAGGCGTCATGGACTGCACTGCCATTCCAGGACCCTCTTTAAAATTTTCTTCCGAGGGATACTCATGTAGGGTTTGAGGGTGAGTCTATTTCTGGGGGGGGGAGATGAAAGGGAGGGGGTGACTTCAGGGGAGGAAAGTGGTTTCAAGAGTGGACCAAGAAATTTTATTTTAAAAAATAAAAATAGAACCATCAAGAATAGTCTTTTGCAAGAAGAATCACACAGGGAAAAACCTCTTGACTACAGTTTATTTTAAACTGATGGAGGCTGTCCGCCCCAGATGGGGATTCCATAGGGTCTTAGAGCCACAGTCTCCCTGACAGCCCCATGTGACGCATGCACAGTTTGAAGAATGCAATGACATCACGTGGCTGTCCCAGTTTGGCGGGAGAGAATTATTGCAACCCTACTACTGGCGGCCAGTGGCTGTGGGATGGGGGAAGCTCATTTTTGTGGGGTGGAATGGGGGGTGGGGTGGAGGACTCCTTTGAAGCCACCCGTCCAGCTCCAGCCATTGCTAATTTTGATTATCAGCATATAAAATGCACCCCATTTTTCCAATGAATTTTAAGAGGGGGAGTGCATCTTATACAACAACAAATATGGTATATAGTTTTTTTTTTCTTAGCAAGAACCTTCAGCTGTTAAAGCAGTGGGTATTTTCCATTGTTCCCTCATCTTTAGAGATGATTCACATTAATTGCCAATTCCTCCTGCTCTGTAGATGATAAACTTAGAGTCTCTGAGTTCTGTTGCTCAATTCAACTGGCTACTTCTTTTATAATAGTAATCTGAATAAGCACAGTTTCAACGATCCCAAAATTTGTTGGCAGACAAATTCTGCTAAATATGGTCCCTTCCAAGAAATTCCTAGCATGAGTGACTGATAATTTTCTCCTACAAAAAATGGAGGAATTAACTAGAGAAGTAGCTATCCTTGACTTGATTCTAACCAATAGAGATGTCTTAGCACAGGGGTTCCCAACTCAGCCCTCAGCGCCATTCCATCCAGCCCACTGCCACCGCACCCGCACCTGGAAGTGGAAGTGGGCATGTTTACGTCAGCTGTAAAATGCACCCATGCATGCATAAACACACCCATGGCTGTTGTAAACATGGAAGTGGGCGCATTTACAACAACCATAAATGCACCCATTTCTGCTTGGGGGGGGGTGTCAGGCCCGCTCAGCTATCTGGGGCCCATGGTGAGGCCCGTGATGAAAAAAGGTTGGCCACCCCTGTCCTAGTGGAAGAAGTGACAGCAAGAAGAACTCTGGGGGAAAGTGATGATGTTCTACTTGAGTTTTTAATTGCAAAGAACACAAAAATAGCGTGTATACACTGGGATTATATGTAGTGTAATGAA
Source organism: Bradypodion pumilum (assembly GCA_035047305.1). NCBI lineage: Eukaryota > Metazoa > Chordata > Lepidosauria > Squamata > Chamaeleonidae > Bradypodion > Bradypodion pumilum. The sequence goes on along the minus strand of JAWDJD010000004.1, from coordinate 163,837,974 downwards.
TTTTGCCTCAAATTAAGAAATCACTGGAGGCATTTGTGGTGTATTGAGTTGTATTGACTCAGTACGGAGCAAAGTCTAATGTAATTTCTTAACTTGAAGCATGTCACCTTCTAAAATTATACCATTCATGTTACACTTGTGGACACATATAGCAGGATTTTAGCCATTCTTTCAAAAGCAGTTTGGAAGGAAGGAAGTGTTGAAGAGGAGTACTTTAGAAATGAACATTTTTATCACTATATATGAATGGCAGTGTTGCCAATTTCCACCCAAATGCCCCCTATCAAAATCTATGCAATCCAAGGGGGTAGTATTTTTCCTTTTAAAAAAAAACAATTCTCAAATGTGGGCCAGTTGATGTGTGTGTGTGTGTGTGTGTGTGTGTGTGTGTGTGTGTGTGTGTGTGTGTGTGTGTGTGTGTGTGTGTGTGTGTGTTTGTCACCAATGAGAAGGTTGTTGTTGTTGTTCAGTCGCACAGTTGATTCCAACCCTTTGCGACCCCATGGACCATTGTTGTGCTGGAAAACCATGTGAAGTTTTGACCATCACAAAACGCAGGAAAGCAGTGTATTTTGAACACAGCTTCCACAATGAGAGGTATAAGTTCATGCAACATATCAGTGAAGGTAATATGGAAGGAAAAGGTTGACCTGGACAGAGGAAGTTTTTGTGCTTACAGAAACTCCAGCAATGGTTTGACATCCATGAAGTGGCTACTTTGATATGAAAAGTGCAGAATATAAACACCTACTCCATGATGGTCACCAACCTTCTATGAGGATACAACAAGAAGAAACCATCCTGTTTTCATTATGACATTTACTCCCTAACAAATATCCACAGAATTATCACCTTAAAACAAAATTCCAATCTCATCTTCTCAGAAGTAAGGCTCACTAAGTCCTGGTGGATTTGCCTCTAGGAAAGTAGGTGTAAGGTTGCAGCTCTAGACATGTTTAGCAACCGGGTGCCAGACTGACCAAACCTAAGGGTTTGAAGACAAAATGTGAAATGCAGAAGGAAAGCTAACAAGCCCTTTGGTTCCACTGAGAGGAGGAGGTGGCAGACAATCCCCGGCACTTAATCCAAGGACAGCATATGAAGAAAATGCCTTATTATGATTACGCAACCTTGACAGAAGCGGAAGAAAACATTTCTGTGATTCTTAGTGGAGGTGTGTATCTTGGACAACCAGCTCCCACCCAGTTCCCACCCAGTGAGCCAGTGTTCCAACAAGCAACATGAAAAATTGCTTTAAGCAGCAGCCTGTGGCTATTCAGAAGTTTAAAGAAAGGGCTTGCGGGGAAGGGCAACCTGAGAAGACAAAACATCCATTTAGAACACATCCATTTTCTCAGTCCCAACTAGAGTATCAAATGAGCAAGCTGTTTCAAGTTCATTAGAGGTCAACACAGAACTTTTTTCCCTTCCTCCACTCAGACAAAAGAAGCTTTGGAAATCTGGAGCAAGCAATGTATGCAGGCCAGGGATGGGGTATGATTGTACAATGTTGAATTTTTCACTATGCTATAGTACTCAATGCAAATAGTAACAATGGTTTGCATACAGGAGCAGTTTTTGTTTGTTTGTTTGTTTGTTTGATTGATTGAATATTTCTAATCCAACTCGGTTCAGGAGCACCATATTCCAATTCTCCAAATTCAAGCAGCCCAATTTGCATTTTATATTTTTAATGCAAATAAAGTGTATTGATTTTTTGCTTCCTCCCTTCCCCAATACATAATAAGCCATGATCTAAGAGGGCCACTAGAATGTAACATTTACTCCTGGATATTTGTAACAGGGAGACCCAAGCTGAAATCCCAGCTCAATCCAGGAAGCTTAGTGGGTGATATTGGACCAATTGGTACCTCCCCGTCAAACCTATTTTTTAAGGTTCTTGTGGGGATATATGGGGAGAAGAGAAATATGTATGGTAATATTGACACATATGTTGTTCATCCATATGAATTAAAGATAAAAACATTTTATAATGGGCGCAGGTTTCAGGTGATACTTTGTTTGAATAATTCCTTTGCTACCAGCATCTACAGGTGGCCTTCCAGCACTCTAAACACTCCAATTCTCCTGCTCCTTTTTATCCTCTCTTTCAAAGAGTTCCCTAGGCTGTGGGAAGAAACGCTGCCAAGTTTGAGGTTATTCCGTACCCTTCTTCCCTTGCATCCTTCTAAAGGTTTGTCATTGTTTAAAGCAATGGCCACTAGAGAATATGTTCAATAAAAGGGAGCTTTAGAAATCTTTCTGGAGTGGGCAGGGCACAAACGCAGGTGTGGTCCAGGTTTAGGCACATGATGTTGCCAGACCTTTGGCCAATGGCCACTTGATGTATATTGATCTCAAATGCACAGGTGAAAGGCATATACCTGGTAAGTAGGGCAGAAGACCATCCTATATTCCCAAGAGAAGTAAATATACAGCTAGTCTTTCTAACAGAATGATACCCTTTGCATTTTATTATCTCAGGGCTTGTCTACATAGAACCATGCATCCAAAACCAAAATCTCTGCTTCCTTGCTCCCTCCACTCTTCTCCTGTTTTGTTTTGTTTTGTTTGTTTGACTGCACATTTCTAATTCACTTCGTATTAGGAGGAAGCAAAAAAATTAATACACTTTATTGGCATAAATACATAATAAGACATAATCTAATACATAGTAAGCCAAGATCTCTGTTTCCAAGAGGATGTTTAATTTTTTTCTAAGTGGTATCATGCATCAGCACTGTCATAATATACTTTTTTAAAATTGCCCTTTAGTGAAGAAAAAGAGGAAGTGTTTAATTTCCCAACATTACGAAGTGGCTAAATTGTCTTCTTAAGGACTTCACACTATTGGAAATTGGAAATGGAAAGCAAATTTAAAGCCTTAAGCTCTGGTTCAGTTTGTTTCCACCTATTACATAAACTAGAAATGAAACAAAATGGAGCAATCCTAACTGCATCACACACATACAAAAAGGAGTACTCCTGTGTGAGTCGGGATGCTCTGGGGACCAGCTGGTTATTGGGGAATTTTGAATAATAACTTTAGTTAGCATAGTATGAGATGGCATGGGGGGGCAACAGTATGGAGAAACTTGGCAAGATCAGCTCAGTCTCAGCTGTAAACTAACCTAACACATCTTTATTGCATGGAGTACAGCACGAACATGAGATATGGCGGACAAACAGCTCCTTTTATGCTGTGGCTATACATTTGAATGTGGCTCCTCGATAGTGCATTGGCTACTGTCCATGTGACATCATCCTTAGTCACGCCCTTCTTGTCCAGGTGAGGTGAGGGCGGGAATCTTTCCCGTGCAGCTGAAGGTATTTGAGGAAATGTGTACCATGTGAGCTGAATGCTCACTATTTCCCCCTAGTGGTCACTAGCTCGCGTTCTATTGTGGTTTGTTACATTGTTTCTATTGCAAGATACAGCTTGTTACATTCGCTCATTCATGTGGTTACAGATTGTTACACTCGCTCATTCGTGTGGTTACAATTACATTCAATACACAACACCTCCCCATACCTGTCAAGTATCTTGGATTAGCCGGGATTTCCTGTATTTCAGCGCTCCGTCCCCCTCGTTCCCACCGCCATCCTGTAATTTTGGACGGCAGGAAAGAGGTTATTGCACATGCGCACCACTGCCTCTGACGGCCACTCATGCGCAGTAACCCCTTTCCTGGCCGAAGGGGTTTCTGGGCATGTGCACCGCTGCCTCTGGCGGCCACGCATGCGCAGTAACCCATTTCCTGGAAACTTACTGCGAATGCATGGCTGGCTCCCAGATTAGAAAAACCACGACTTGACAGGTATGGGTTAGTCACCTTGCCATCCTAAATTTATTTTTTATTATTCATTTGTTATATTTATATCTTTACTCCAGTGAGCAAAGGTGACATACATGGCTGGCTTTCTCCCCTACTTTTATTGTCACAGCAACCCTCTAAGATAGGAATTCACAACCTATGGCCTGCGGGCTGGAACCAGTCTGTGGAGCCAAATAATCTGGCCCATGACGTTGCTCCAGCTGCTGCTGCCACAGCCACTGCCACCACTGCTGGAATCAGCCAGGGATTCATTTACGGCCATCATAAATGTGTTTACTACAGCCATAAATGAGTCTGTGGCCTGTAAACACATTTATGACAGCCATGGACTTGTTTTATGGCAGCATTTATGGCAGGGGAACCACCAGTCTGGCCCACTCAGCTATCTGCAGCCTCAGCTATCTTGAGAACCCCTGCTCTAAGAGTATGGCTGCCCCAAGGTCATCCAATGAGCTTCATGGCCAAGTAGGAATTTGAACCCAGGTCTTGACAGGCACAGCCCAATACCATGCTGTCTAGTCTGCTGTCCTCTGAAGTGGTAATGGATCCTGTCCAGATACAAAATTTGAAATAAGATTTGTTCTTTGCAGTCGATGTTATATATGGAATAAAATGGGTGTCATTTTTGTCTTTGCCACAACAAGGCCTAGAAGCTTATATTTAAGTGCCAGAAGTCAACCGCTCCTTAAATAACTGTCCTTCTTTTGTATCTGTGCAAAAATAGCTGAGCTTTCAACCCCAATTGCTCTATTGAGGTCTAAACAACTCCCTGAAAAATGGACTTTGTCTTATTATATAGGGGAGGGGCAGAACGTTGCTGGCAATCTTTTCCACAATAATGGGTCTGGCTTCACTGTTTTTAATAGTGCTACCAATTCTCCCATTAGGTTTGATCTGCATTTTGCTAGTCCTGGTGCAAAAATGCCTCTCCGGGACTGAGAACGAATAGGTCTATCAAATAATCTTGTGAAGAAATGTGTTCTTGAACTTGAAGTAACATATTGGGGCTGCATTTCTGCAAAACAGCTGTTCAGAGTGAACTTATAGCCTCTAGTGGGAAGGCAGCCAGTGGCAGGTGGAGACTGTGTGGCTATGAAATGTGGATTGGGGTGGGGGGGAGAGGGTTAAACCCTTTTGAATGAATGTTGAACAGAATTAAAACAGATGATCTATAAATAATAGGAGAGCAGACAGAAAAGGCAGACCCAAGTTGCAGAAGCTCAAGGAAAAAAAATCATCTAGGTCATCAGATAGATCTGACTAAGCCCATATTTCATGATCTGATCTTTACTAATAACAAAAACCGTTTGAAGTGGTGACTGTGGCTCGGTAAAAGTTAATGGAATAAATTGTTCTTGATAAATGAAGACGATGTATATAAACGAAAATTGTTTATAGAAAATATTTCAGACTGGGTAATGACAAAAATAATTCTTCTATGGGAAAGTATAATTAATTCAAAGTTACTCTTCACAGGTAGATATAATTTATTCACTGATATAGCATATTTTCTTTCTTCAAACCACGTAATAGCAAAAATAATTCCTCTATGGGTAAGTATAATAGATTCAAAGTTACTCTTCACAGGTTGATATAAATGATTCACTGATATAGCAATATTTTCTTTCAAAGTCAATACCAGTTATTTCGACTTTTCGAATTACTATTTCTTCTTCAGGAAATCTGCACACAGAAATAATAGTACATAAAGATAATAATTAGCATGACAAAAAGGTGGAAAAGACTGATACACATGAGTACACATAAATATGTATCACTGCTATGAATCTAATATATAAGACCAAAAAGGCACAAGCTTACCGAAATGTAAAAAGGTCTCTTAAGATCGCGTCCTTGCCTCCACTCATACTATTAGGTGCATATGGACATTAATGAAGTATGTGGGGCAGCTGCCTTTATGCTTGGTTGAAAAATGACTCACGTGTGACCAATTATTATGAACACCCGAAACAAACTACTGAAGCCGTATGAACTTACGCCCAAGATAGTTGCCTACAGAAACACCGCCAAATCATGCTCCTGATTTAATCCTTTTGGATGCATAGTATCAAAGAAGTGAATAAAAAATGCTTCCCGTTGTCTTAATCTTTTGTTGATGTCACACCTTTCAAATAACTTTGGTCGAACCATTTCTACACTACAAAGCGAAAATCTCTATCTGAGTGGCGTTTTTCCATATAGTGAGAAACCAATGGTGCTTCAGTAACCTGGTGTCTAATTTTAGACCTGTTTTCCGAAATCCGCTGCCTCAGTGGCTGACTGGTAAGTCCCACATAACGCATCTGGCAGGGGCATTCCCACATGTAAATGACGCATCTGCTGGCACAACTGGTGAGGGATCTCAAAGTGAAAGTAAAACGCTTATTTGGAACATAAATGTCTTTGGTTTCCCAGCAGAACTGACAAACTATACATGAATGACACTTGTAATGTCCTGTTGGAAATGGATTATCATTGATATTAGTCCTGGCAGTATGGTCTGAATGTACAAGGATGTTACTAATAGACCTCGACCTTCTGATGCCAATCATCGGTTTTTCATTACACCCGGGAAGGTCCCTAACCAAATGCCAGTGTTTGTAAATAATGTTATTAATATGGTTGGCTGCTGGTGAAAACTCAAAAGAACACCTAATGAAATTGCCCCCTCTATGTTGTTTCCTATCAAGCAACTGCTTTCTGGGTGTGTCCCTTACTCTCTGAAGAGCTGAGTTAACCACGTGCGTTGGGTAACCTCTATTTTTAAGTTTTCTCTGGATTGCTAGGGCGGATTTGTTAAAGTCTGCGGATTCCGTGGAATTTCTCTTGGCGCGGGCAAAAAGGCCAAAAGAAATATTGTTTCTGACAAAGGCTGAATGATAAGAAGAGTACTCTGAGTACGGATTCCTATCTGTTGGTTTCCTATATAACCTAACCGCTATTTTACTCAACTCAGAAATGTAAACCTCTACATCCAAAAATGGGATGGAAGTAATATCAAAATGAAGAGTGAATCGCAAATTACTATTGATCTTGAAAAATAAGGAGACATCAAGGCAGAAATAAGGGCTTGTAGGCTATGTGGCAGGTGGGCCAATGGAGGAGAATGTTTGCCATCAATCATCATAGAACTGCGGAGCTGGAAGAGACCCTTTTAAGAAGGCACAGTGAGGAATCAAACACCCAACCTCTCCAAAACCATTGAGCTATGTTAGCACATCCCTCTTCCCCATATGTTTAGAAAATGGGTGATCCCAGGGCTTCATTTGACTTCAACATTCATTTTAGCCACCATGTTGACTATGGGGTGCTGAAAATGGGATATGTTCCTAATATACTGTTGTTGTATGTGCTCTCAAATTGGCACCCGCTTATAGTGAACCTAACAAGGCTTTCAAAGTAAATGATATGTGTATACTGTACACAGTAATAGAGAATATAATCATGTGGATAATTTTGACCAGGAGTTCTCAACCTTTTTAAGATGGGGGCTGGGTCATGCTCCCTCAGACAGCTTCGGGGGCCAGGGGGCCATTTTGCCCTTCCTCCACCACATGGCTTCCTGGTGTGGTGGAGGCAGTGGGAGACCACATGAAATGGTGCCGCAGGCCGGATCCAAACCCTGGGCCACAGGTTGAGAATCCCTGATCTTGACCTTGGTCTCTTTATACTATATAGTAAAATGAATTTCAGTTTCTTCATTGACAACATTAAAGTTGTTTAATGCTTCTAGATTTTTGTCTTCTTAATGCTCAACTGCAGTCCTGTTTTGGCATGTTCTTCGTCACTTTCACTAATCATTTCAAGTCATTCTGCAAGTAAGATGGTATCATCTGCATATTTTAAATAATTGATGTTTCTTCCACCAATTACCATTCCTCCTTCATGTGATTCTAATCCAACTTTCTGCATATGTTCTGCATTCAGATTACATGAATAAGGGGATAAAATGCACCCTTCTCTGACTTCTTTGCCAATAGGAAACCATTCTGATCTCCATATTCTGTCCTAATGGTAGATTCTTGTCTGTAGTACATGTTATGCACCAGGAGAATCAGGTGTTTGGCCACACCCATTCCATTCAGAGCAACCCATAGTTTCTAATGACCCACACATTTCTGCCTTTCTTGCACTTAGGCATGGTCAGAGTCCAGGAGCAGGTGACATTTCCGTTCAAGAGATGATAATTCAGCTGAATATCTGCCCTGCTTGTATTTAGATATTTAGCTGAACTGTAATCTCTTTAACTGAAATATCACCTGCTCCTGGACTCTGACCCTCAGCAGGTTACAAAAGAAATTCCAGTACTGTAAGTGAATAGTGCTGAGTTGGGTTTTGTGTGTGGAGTCAAAGATAATTCCACCAAAAACCTCTTAGCTGTCATTCAGGTAGAGACCTCCTCGTCATGTTTCCAAAGTATTATATTCTTATATTTTACTTCTGCTGACAAGCAACCAATACATTCTTCTTGGTTCCTGGCCCATCAGACAGAATGTAAAATTTATTTCTGAATTATTTCTACCTATAGTTTTGAGATCATTGCAGACAGAGGCTGCAGCCATGAAATAAAAAGACACTTACACCTAGGGAGACAAGCTACAGCAAACCTAGGCAGCATAATAAAAACTAGAGATATCACTCTGCTAAAAAAAAAAAAAGTCCGCATAATTAAACTGATGGTCTTCCCACTAGTAATGTATGGCTGTGAGAGCTGGACCATAAGGAAGACTGAGCGCAGAAGAATAGATGCCTTTGAACTATGATGTTGGAGAAGACTCTTGAGAGTCCCCTGGACTGCAAGGAGGTCAAATCAGTCAATCCTAAAGGAAATCAAGCCTGACTGCTCCTTAGAAGGACAAATATTGAAGCTGAAACTCAATGAGAAGAGAGGACTCACTGGAGAAGGCCCTGATACTAGGAAAGATTGAAAGCAAAAGGAGAAGAAGGAGGCAGAGGATGAGATGGTTAGATGGGATCGTTGACACACTGGGTGTAGATCTGGCCGGAATACAGAGGATGGCAAATGACAGAGGAGTCTGGCATGCTGTGGTCCATGGGGTCACAAACGATCGGACTTGACTGTGTGACTGAACAACAACAACATAGTTTTCAGTTCTAAATAGCTTCAACTTGTTTCCAAAGGGGAGTCAATGTGCCAGGGATTCTTTGTTGTCCTATCTTTTATTTGAATTATTGGAACCTTGATCCGAGTAATATGTATCAAGAATTGGTTTGACATTTTTTAAAAGCAATCAAAATCCTTTTAACCTATGTGTATCTGTCCTTGCATTTTCTCCTCAGAGGAAAGCTAGTTAGATGTGATTGTACACATTTGTATTTGAATAAGCATTTTACCAATGGCCAAATATGCATATTTGTATCAATAGCATTGCACAAAATGGATGAATGCATAGTTGCATACATTCTGTACTCTGTCTGCTTTAGTGTAAAAACAAAGATTTGTGCACTTTAAAGACTAGCAATCTGTTACACTACCACACAACTCTTATAGTTAAGGTCTTCCCAATATTTAGTCAAAATTGCCTCTCTTTTAATTTGGACCCATTACTTCAAGTCCTACCCTTAAGAACATAAGAACAGCCTTGCTAGAACAGACCACAGCCCATCCAGTCCAGCATTCTGTCTCACACAGTGGCTCACCATTTGCTTCAGGGGATTCCCAAGCAGATGCCTTCACCTGCTGAGGATTCCCTGGAAATGGCTTTGAGAGATATCCTGCCTATCTCTCCAACCCGGAGGTTGTCCTTACATATCCATAATTATAGCCATTGAGACCCTTGTCCTCCATGAACTTGTATTATCCTTTCTTAAAGCTGTCAAGACTGACAGCTGTCACCACTTCTTCTGGCAGGGAGTTCCATAGACCAGTGATCCTCTGGGTGAAAAAGTACTTTCTCTTATTTGTTTGAGAACTAGTACCCAAAAGTTTCATGGAGTGCCCCCTAGTTCTAGAGTTGTGCGATAGGGAAAATAGTTTTTCCTTATCTACTTTGTCCACACCGTGCATGATTTTATAAATTTCAGTCAGGTCACCTCTTAGACGCCGTCGTTCAAGAGTGCAGAGGCCCAATCGTTGCAGCTTCAGATGGTAAGGAAGGTGTTCCAGTCCCCTAATCATTCTGGTTGCCCTCCTCTGCACTTTTTCCAGCTTCATAATATCCTTCTGGAGGTATGGCGACCAGAACTGTACACAGTATTCCAGATGGGGCCTCAACATAGATTTATAAAGAGGCAAAATGACACTTGCTGACTTATTTTCTATACCCTTCCTAATGATCCCTAGCATTGAGTTTGCTTTTTTCACTGCTGAAGCACACTGGGTTGACACCATCATTGAGCTGTCCACCAGGACACCAAGGTCCATTTCCTGGTTTGTCGCAGAGAGTTCAGACCCAATCAATTTATAAATGTAATTGTTTTTTTTTGCCCCAACGTGCATCACTCTGCACTTACTAATGTTGAAATTCATTTGCCACTGTTTTGCCCACTCCCCCAGTGTCAAGAGATCCCTCTGGAGCTCCTCACAATCTCTCACAGTTTTCACTACCCTGTATAATTTAGTGTCATCAGCAAATTTGGCTACCTTGCTATTTACTCCTACTTCTAGGTCATTTATGAAGAGGTTGAAAGGCAGGGGTCCCAGTACTGAACCTTGGGGGACCCCACTCTTTACTTCCTTCCACTTGGAGAAGTGTCCATTTAGTGCTACCCTCTGTTCTCCTTCGTATAGTTTGTGAATCCACACTCATGGGTTATGCGCCTGCGCAGAACGGCCGATCGGAGGCTTGAAAAGCTATTGGTCCAAAGTTTTGGCGGTAAGACCGCCCACCGTACCGCCCACCCTGAGGCGCCCGCGCGCCATTTTACCTCAGTTCTCTTCTTTCCGCCGTAGCAGCAGGACGATCGTTGAGAGCTTCCTCAATTTTTTTCGCCCTTCTGAGGGAAAGTCTTTTGGTAAACTTTACAATTTTTTTCGGTGAGCTTGTCCTTCGGCCAGGATCGCCACCCCGGTGCTGTTTCTTCCTTCTGGTGGACTCAGTTACCTACTCGCTTCGGTCACCATTTCCCCCCTCAAGGGGGAGGCGGTTGGCCAGCCCTTCGGGGTAACCGCGTTCCAGAAACTTCCGTTGGAAGAATTTTTCTTTGATGGCCGCGGCCTTCAAACAGTGTTCGGCTTGCCTGAAAAAGTTTCCGGCCTCCGACGGGCATAGCCTCTGCCTTTTCTGCCTGGGGGAGTCTCATCAGAGCCAGTCTTGCCCTCACTGCAAGAAATTCACCCGTCTGGCAGTGCAGAACCGGAGCTACCGGCTCAAAGCCCACCTGATGGAACTCTCTCTGGCTCCCGTTGCGGCCGCTTCTACTTCGGCTAGTGTCTCCCAGCCTCCTCCACCTTCGGCTTCTTCTTCCGCTCTCCCCATCAAGAAGAAGAAGAAGAGGGACAAATACGGGGAGAAGAAAAAGAAACACGGGTCGGAGAAGAGGCGATCGCTCCCGCCTACTCCGCGCACTCCTGTTTCTCCGGGACCTTCGCCACCATACTCGGTCGCACGATGTCCGTCTCCTGGGTCTTCCATCTGGGGAGGACGGTCCTCCTCGGGATCGCCTGAAAAAGGACGCAGGGCTGGGGCTCCAGCTCGCCCACTTCAGGTACTCCCGTCACCGCCTCGTGGGAGGGCCGGCTCGCCTATGAGACAGGCCTCCGTCTCCCCAAGGCCCAGGACTCCGACGCTCGACGACGCGGCAATCACCATGCCGGCCACCATTTCATCGCCGATTCTACCGGCCACCGTTTCGTTGCCGACTCTACCAGCCACCATTTCGTCGGCCACTGTTTCATCGCTCCCGACGGTGGGGGATCCATCCCAGATGGAGTTCCTGAAGGGGATGTTTGAGGTCATGGCTCAGACTTTTGCCAACCAGTTTAAGACCTCCATGCCTGCGGCCTCTGCGGCTCCGGTACCGACCACCGCAAGCCCCAGGGATGTTGGCCCTGCTGTGGCCCCACCAACCTCCCGAGGGTCGAGTGTCCGCTCCGCTGGCCCACCCACATCGTCGCGGGTTGGTCCAGACGTTGAAGCGGTGGACTCCCATCCCGCCGGCCCGCCCAGGCCGTACTGGCGCGGTCCCGACGTGGATGTAAGAGTTCCTCCCTCGTCCTCCGATGACTCCAGCGCCTCTTCGGAGGAGGACGAGGGAGACGTCGACGCCGAAAGGACGCCGGACCAGGCCATCGGCGCGGTGGACCCACCACGTGGTGAGGACCAACGCTCGCTTACGGCCATGCTGACGCGCCTGGGGACCGCTCTGAACCTAAAGGTGGACCAGCCGCCACTGTAAGGTGAGGACCAAATGACCGCCAAGCTGAACAGACGGGCGGTACGGCCGGTCCATATCACCATGCCTCCGTCCATGTTGACGTCGGCGAAGGCGACATGGAGGAAGCCAGTGTCAGCGCACTCCGTTTCGTCCAGGCTCGACGGCATGTATAGAGTCCTGGACGAGAACGTCGAGTTCCTGCAGGCGCACCCCCTGCCAAATTCCCTGGTGGTCAAGGCTTTTCAACACAGGATGGCCACCAGCGGGTTCCCGGTGCCTTCGACCCCGGAAGGGAAGAAGTTGGACGCGGTGGGCCGTAAATTCTACGCCACCGGTTTCCTCTTCCTCCGCGCCACCAACTACTCGGCTGCCATGGGCCTGTACCAGTCTCACCTCTGGGAGCGAGTGAAGGCCGAAACGGCGACGTTGCCCACCGACGCCCAGAAACGGATCAACACGCTGGCATCCGAAGGCGATTTCCTGGTGGAGCAACAAATGAGAACAGCCAGGCATATCAATGACTATGCGGCGAAGGACATGGCGTCTGCTATCCTGCTCCGTCGTCATGCCTGGCTTAGGGGCACCTCCCTCGATGACGCTATGAAGAAGCTCATCGAGGAGTTTCCCTTCGACGGGCAAGGCCTCTTTGGACAGGACACGGACAAGGTCCTCAATGAAATGCGGCAGACCAACTCCACCGCCAAGTTTCTGGGGCTTACCACGCCGGCTCTGGCTGCCAGGCCGAGGTTCCAGCCCTTCACGCGGCGATACCAGGGGAACCTGCAACAACAGGGTGGCCCCTTGGAACAGCCAAGGTCTGGCTCCTTCAAGCAACGGCGCCAGCACAAGCCCCGCTACCAGCCCTACAGGCACGGCAAGCGTTCGGACGCTAAGTCCAAGTCGCGCGTTTGAAGCTGCGACAGCCGAGTCTCTCTCGCTCCACACCCCGTACCTCCCCCTCCGGAACTTCCTCCAGGTATGGTCAGGCATCACGGATGACCAGTGGGTCTTAAAGATCTTGTCCTCTGGCTACGCCATCGAGTTCGTGCGGGCGCCTCGGGTAGGATGACATCGTCTCACCACCTCGTCCCCCCATTTGGAGGAAGAAATATCAACTCTCCTGTCCAAGGGAGCCATCGAGCGGGTGGCGCCGCCCGACTGGGACAACGGCTTCTACTCGAGGTACTTTGTGGTTCAGAAGAAGGACGGAGGACTTTGCCCGATTCTGGACCTGCGCCGCCTCAACAAGTGCATCCACACCAGGAACTTCCGGATGGTGACCCTGCAGACCGTCCTTCCCCTCATCAACAAAGGGGACTGGTTCACAGTCATAGACCTCAAGGATGCTTACTTCCATGTCTCCATCCTCAAGGAGCACCGACGGTTCCTCCGATTCCGCATTGGCGATTCGGTGTACCAGTACCGATGTCTACCGTTCGGTCTGGCCACGGCACCACGAGTCTTCACCAAATGCATGGCTCCGGTGGCTGCCTTCCTTCACCAGCGGGGAATCAGGGTCTTCCCATACATCGACGACTGGCTGATTGTATCCCCCACCAGCTCGTCGGCCATTCGGGACACGCAGTTCACGGTCCACCTCATGGAGAGTCTCGGCCTCAGGATCAACTTCACCAAATCGAAGCTGATTCCCTCTCAACGCGTCGAGTACATCGGAGCGGTACTCGACTCGCTTGCCACCAGAGCCTTTGCACCCCAGAAGCGCTTGCAGGACATCGCGCAGGGAGTGAACGACCTTCGCACCAGACCGTGCATCAGGGCAAAAAAGGCTCAAAGACTGCTAGGCCTTATGGCCTCAACGACGGCTGTGGTCCCTCACGCCAAGTTAAAGTTCCGGTCCCTACAGTCGTGGCTTCTGCACGAATTCGACGCGCACCGGGAGAGTCAGTCCAAACGGCTAACTCCGTCTCCGGAGCTGAGGTACCAACTGATGTGGTGGACGACGCCACTCAACGTGACAACGGGGAAGAGCTTTTACCCCCCGCAACCCTCGTTGCAAATATTGACCGACGCAAGCAACCTCGGCTGGGGGGCTGCCTGCGGGACTCTCATGGTCAACAACCCTTGGTCGCCTCAGGAGATGGCGCACCATATCAACTACTTGGAGCTACTGGCCATTTGGAAGGCCCTCCGTTCCTTCGAGACCCTGCTCATGGGCAAGGCGGTCCAGGTGGCCTCGGACAATACCACGGCTGTGGCGTATCTGAACAAGCAGGGCGGAACACGATCTACCGCCCTTCTTTACCTCACTGTGCAACTCTGGGAGTGGTGCCTGGAGAGGCACATTTTCCCGATTGGAGTGCACATTCAGGGCAAGCTGAATGTCCTGGCCGACCATCTCAGCCGCCTCACCTCGACGACCCACGAATGGGAACTGAACGACGAGGTGTTCCAGTCGCTTTGCGAGGCCTGGGGGACTCCGAACATCGACCTCTTCGCATCGGAGTCCAACACGAAATGCCACAGGTACTGCTCCAGGGCGGGCATCGGTGTCAACTCCGAGGGCGATGCCTTCATGAAACGGTGGGATCAGGACTATTTCTACGCTTTTCCTCCGTTTCCTCTGATCCAGAAGGTCCTCACCAGAATGCTTCAGCACGGGACCAAGGCCATCCTAGTGGCCCCAGCATGGCCTCGCCAACCATGGTTTCCGCTGCTGTTGCGCATGTCATCTCAGTATCGCACGCTACCGGAGTCACCGACGCTTCTCCAAATGGAGCAGGGCCAGCTCCACCACTCCGACCTGTCCAGCCTCCACCTCACCGCATGGAGGATAACCCCAGACTGTCCAGGATCCTGGAACTAGCCAGGCGCCCTTCCACAAGGAAGTCCTACGCTTCCAAATACAGACGCTTTTGTGCTTTCCTGGCATCTCAGCAGACCCTCCTCTCGCAGGTGGAACTGCAGGACGTCTTGACCTACCTCCTCCATCTGGCGGAGTCTGGCCTCAGCATCGCCTCCATCCGAGTACACCTCGCAGTGGTGGTGGCTCACTCTCCAGCTGGCTCACCCGCTTCCGGCGCTTTCCGCGACCAAATGGTGAAACGTTTCCTCAAGGGATTGCGGAACGCCTTCCCTCCGATCAGGACTCCGACGGCCCAATGGTCACTCTCTACCGTCCTTAACGCGCTCACCAGGACTCCTTTCGAGCCCATGGCTACCGCGGATGCTCGTCTCCTCACGTGGAAGACGGCCTTTCTTGTGGCCATCACGTCTGCTCGGCGAGCTGGTGAGCTGGTCGCCCTGCGGGCAGACGCACCCTTTCTCCAATTCTTCAATGACCGTGTGGTACTCCAAGCGGACATCACCTTCCTCCCCAAGGTGGTCTCCCAGTTTCATATGGCACAGACTATCTCCTTGCCAACATTCTTCCAGAACCCCGCTAACGCCCAAGAAAGGACTTGGCACACACTGGATGTCAAACAGGCTTTATTGTTTTACACCAGCAGGACAAGGGAGTTCAGGAAGTCGCAACGCCTTTTCGTGGCGTATGGGGGCAAGTCCAAAGGTGAACCCATCTCTGCGCAGCGGTTCTCCAAATGGATCACCTCTACCATCTACTTGGCCTACGAGTCGGCATCGCTGCCCCCTCCACCGCATGTCAGGGCGCACTCTACCAGAGCGGTTGCAACATCCACGGCCTTTCTGGAGGGCACACCGCTTGAGGACATCTGTAAGGCTGCCACCTGGTCCAGACCTTCTACATTTGTCCAGCACTACAGGGTGGACACCAGAGCCACTGCGGACGCCAGGCTTGGCCATGTCGTCCTCACTCGGGGGCTCCGGGCCCATCGCCCTTGACAGTTCACCCTGCCTGACCGACATCATCTTCATCGTGGGATCATCTCATCCGACTGCCCACCGACCAAGTAAGTGTGAGCTTGCTAATCTCCCATGAGTGTGGATTCACAAACTATACGAAGGAGAAAGTTCGGTTTCACTTACCAGTGATAACTTTCGTTCTTCGAGTATATAGTTTGTGAATACACACTACCCACCCTGCCTCCCCTCTTGAGCTGCACGGATGAGATCAATTGGTTTATCCTATGCTTGGCTTAAGTATGGAACTGAGGTAAAATGGCGCGCGGGCGCCTCAGGGTGGGCGGTACGGTGGGCGGTCTTGCCGCCAAAACTTTTGACCAATAGCTTTTCAAGCCTCCGATCAGCCGTTCTGTGCAGGCGCATAACCCATGAGTGTGTATTCACAAACTATATACTCGAAGAACGAAAGTTATCACTGGTAAGTGAAACCGAACTTTTCCTGTCCCAATAGACCCTTGGAAGTCTATTGTCCATCTTCTGTACATCATGTTACCCATCACATCATTTCTTAGTTTTTTCCTTTCCAGGCTAACTGCCCAGTTCTTTCCATCATTCTTCACAGAGCCTACTTTCCATACATTTTATCATTCTGGTCACTCTTCTCAGTAGATGTCCCAACTTCTTAATATTTCTCTTAAAGAATAACTGTACACAATATCCCAGATGGGTTAGATTGACCAAAGCAGAATATGGATACTACTTTTATTGATACATCCTTAGTATAGTATTACTGTACCTTGTTTGCTGCTTTTGTGTCACATTGTTGCAGGGCCGCCATCAGGGCAGTACTACCAGTACTGCCGTATAGGGCCCGGAGCTGACAGGGACCCTGCCACCGCCGGCCATAACTGTGATATTACGGGGCCGGGGGGGTGGGAATAGGGTTGCTCAGTATGGGGCCCAGAAATTTCTGATGGCGGCCCTGTATTGTTGACTGATGATCTACTAAGTACCTACAGACTTTTCACAGGTATACTGTCAAGCCAGCTGTCTCACATTTATTATTTGTACATCCCATTTTTTCCACTTATGTGCAGGAGTTCAAATTTTCAGACAGTTGTCTCTACCACTCACAGAAGGACACAGGGAAACTACTGCATCTTTCTTTTGTAACAATTTTTATCTGGCAGGGGGAAAAGATGGAAGACCCCATTGGAAAACATGGAACAGTTGACAGTAGAAGATAGCATTATATGATCAATTCATAAACATATGTCACATCTGGGCCCTGTCTCTTCCTTCTAGTTGGAAGCTGTTCCACCCGTGAAGTACAGCATTATGTCTTTCTGTGATTTGTAAAACAAGCTTGCCTCTTCCCTCCACCTTGCCTTCACACACTGCTCCAGAGATACTCAGAACCCCTGAAGCACTTCATAGAAGAGCATATCAGTCCACTAATTTGCCTGTGCTCAGAACTATGACCTCAGTGCTGACTTTGGTTTGCATTTCATTGGAATTCTGAGTGTGTGATTGTTATTTGACAGATTACTGATTAAATGCTGGATGCTGTGCATCAGTTATCAGAGCCATAATTACAATTTTACGATCCACACCTGCACTGCTCTTTTTTATGCATGGATCGCATGTGACTGGCATATGCAAGGAGAGGATAAAGGAAGGGGAAGGTACACCTGAGTTATGAGTGTGCTTTGACCACATCAGTTCCATGTTGATTTAACCTATTTTCTGTTTCCTTCTGCCCCTGGAGGAATAGTTAGAGGCAATATACACAATGAAGGCTGGCAGCTTCACATCTCTCTACTAGCATTTTTTGCATCCTCCAAATTTCAACAGACTGAGTCAAAGTATCAGTTGCCCCTTCCAAGTTACCTCTCTGTAAAATTACTGCAAAATACTGATCGCTGCTATATGTCAGCCATTTGATATTTCCTATAAAGCCATGATACCTGTACAAGATCACCAGGTATTCTACTGACATACTGAATAAGAAACATTCATTAAACGTCCACGCCTTCACTACCAATCATTCATTACAGCATTTAGCATCAGATTTGTTCAAACTGGAGCTTAAGACAAATGTTTAAAAGAGAATCTTCAGCAAAAACGCCTGGTATTGACTTCCTTCATCTTCCTTTTCAAATTACTAATCTCATCTCTTACATAATCAGCCTGTTGGGACCTTGAGGGCAACTAATTAGTCAGGTTCTTCAAATAAACAGAAGCAGGGGTTGAGGAGAGAGATTTAAATTTTAAAAAATTCTAGGTTTCAGACAGTCTTTAATAATCCTGGAGCATATTTTGTATTTCCAGTCCCAGTTGAGATTGGAGCTTTAAAGCAGAGGTTCCCAAACTTTTTGGGCCAAAGGCCAGTCATGTGGTTCAGCGGGCTGGTCATGTGGTTCCTCTCACCAGAAGCAGAAGTAAAATGTACCCGTGCATGCATAAAACGCTGCCATAAATACACCCGTGGCTGCCATAAATGCGTTTATGACAGGTGTGGGTGCCTTTATGGCAGCATTTTGTGCATGTGTGGGTACTTCTGCTTCTGGGAGCATTAAGGGTGGTGGGGGTTGGGTGATTTGATGCTGTGGGCTGGATCTGGCCCATGGGCCGTAGTTTGGCCACCCCTGCTTTAAAGTGTTACTTTTTAGATTGCAACTCTACAGTAGAGGGTGAGATATCCCCATGAGATCCACATGATGAAGAACCTCAGTTTCCTATTGCCCAGAAAGCAGTACCCAGTCCTGTGACAACAAAGGGCTGACAACTTTATTGAGACATGAATGTGCAGAACCTCATATGTTCCTAAATGAGGATTGGAGCAGGGAACAGAACAGTCACAACCACATCACATGCCTAACTGTAACCTGACCCGAAGAGCCCTGGTGGTGCAGTGGTTAAACTGTTGTATTGTAGCTGAAACTGCTGATATTGTAAGTTCTACCCTGATGGGGCTCCAGGTTGACTCAGCCTACCACCCTCCCAAGGTTGGTAAAATGAGTACTCAGCATGTTGGGAGCACAGTGCTAATTACCTCTCCTGCATCTCCCTGGGATTTGCTCCACCTGGTCCCGGGGATGGGAGGCCAATGGTCACCGCCACATCTCCACCTTCCGTGCCCCGGAGGGTTCAAAAGGACACTGCCACCACGCCGCCTGAGGACTCTCCCACCTCTTCCTGGGATTTGCTCCACCTGGTCCCGGGGATGGGAGGCCAAGGGCCGCCACCGCATCTCCACTTTCTAAGCCCCAGAGGGCTAAAAAGGACGCTGCTGCCGCACCGCCCGAGAACTCGCCTGCCTCTCCCTGGGATTTGCTCCACCTAGTCCTGGGGATGAGAGGCCAGGGGTCGCTGCTGCATCTTCTCCTTCTGAACCCCGGAGGACTTAGCCCTCTTCCCTGGCCCGGCATTTGCCGCAGGGAAGAGTGAACTCCTGGGCTCGTTTTGGCACGGCAGAGACTTAAAAAAGCTGAGCGCCACCGTCGCCTCACCTTAGCCCTCTTCCCCAGCCCAACTTTGGTCGTGGGAGTCTTTTTTTTCTTTTCTTACTGCATTTGTTATGTTGGGGGGGTTTTTTGTAGTATATTGCTCACTGTATTTTTGGAATGTTGTATCTATATCGATATTGTATTTTTTTTTCCTGCTGCTTTCTGCTGTGCAGGCAGCATGCCCCACTGTGAACCGCTTTGAGTTGCCTTCGGGCTGAGATAGAGTAGTATATAAATAAAACTTTATTGTTACTATTATTATTACCTTATGAACTTCCCAGAGAATTCACTAAGTGCTATAAAAGTGTAATTGCTATTGCTGTTCCATGAATTGCCTTGATCCATGAAAGCTCATATTAAATTATGGAGAGAAAAAGAGAAGGCACAGAGCGGAGGAGCATTGATCCTTGCCTCCGACGCCCCGCCAACATGTGCCAAGGAGGCCCTCTCCTCCCTTCTCCACCAGATGCCCATCGCCGGGTTCCTCTCTGTGGGGCGGTAGGTCATCTTCCGGTTCCCCAACAAAGGGTCATAGGGCTGGGGATCCAACTCGCCACGTGCAACTTCCATCTCCACCAGGCGAGAGAGGTCGCGTCAGGCAGGCCTCGGTCTTGCCGAGACCACGGACTCCCACTATCGAGGAGCAGGAAACCACCATTTTGGGAGCCACCGTTTCGGACACCATTCCGTCAGCCCCCACTATTTCATCGAGCGGAGTCGACGCGGCCCACATGGACATGTTCAAGGGTATGTGTGAGGCGCCAACTATTCGGCTGCCATGGGCCTATACCAATCACACCTCTGGGAGGAGGTCAAGGCCATCACCGCTACGCTGCCAGCTGAAGCCCAGAAGAGACTTGAGGCTCTAGCTGAGGAGGGGGATTTCCTGTTGGAGCAATAGATGAGAATGGCGAGGCATATCAATGACTATGCTGCAAAAGATATGTCCTCTGCCATCCTGCTCAGATGCCACGCGTGGCTCAGGGGGACCTCACTTGATGATTCCATGAAAAAACTCATCGAGGAGTTCGTCTTTGATGGTCAGGGTCTGTTCGGTCAGGACACTGACAAAGTCCTCAATGAAATGTGCCAGACCAGCTCCACCGCCAAGTTCCTGGGACTCACCACACCGTCCCAAGCCATGAAACCAAGGTTCCAGCCCTTCACCCAATGGTACCGAGGGAACCCACAGCAGCAGGGGGGTTCAGGTGACCAGCCTAGGAACACCTACTACAAACAGAAACGCCAACACAAACAGTGTTACCAGCCATACGGACAGGGCAAACGGAATGACCCTAAGCCCAAGTCCAGGGTTTGAGGACGCGCAGGCCAAGGCTCTCTCACTCCATCTACCATACCTCCCCCTCTGGAACTTCCTCCAGGTGTGGTCCAGCATCACGAACGACCGGTGGGTCTTGAAGATCTTGTCCGCTGGTTACGCCATCGAGTTCGACCAAATGCCCCAATAGGAAAGCACTATTTCACCACTCCATCTTCCCATCTGGAGGAGGAGATATCAACTCTTCTGTCCAAGGGAGTCGTCGAGTTGGTGCAACCCACCAAATGGAACAACGGTTTCTACTCGAGGTACTTTGTGGTCCAGAAGAAGGACGGAGGACTCCGACCAATTCTGGACTTACGCCATCTCAACAAGTGCATCCACACCAGAAGGTTCCGGATGGTGACTCTACAAACTGTCCTTCCACTCATCAACAGGGACGATTGGTTCACGGTACTGGACCTCAAGGATGCTTACTTTCACATCAGCATCCTCGAGGAACACAGACGGTTCCTTCGATTCCGCATAGGGGACTCTGTACCAGTACCGCTGCCTACCGTTCGGTCTGGCAACAGCACCGAGGGTGTTCACCAAACGCATGGCTCCGGTAGCCGCCTTCCTCCGCCAACAAGGGATCAAAGTCTTCCCATACATCGACGACTGGTTGATAGTCTCGCCCACCAGATCGTCCTCCATTCGGAACACAGACTTCACCGTACACCTCATGGAGAGTCTTGGCCTCAGAATCAACTTCACCAAATCGAAGTTGGAGCCTTCACAGTGGGTGGAGTACATTGGAGCGGTACTTGACTCTCGTGAGGTCAGGGCTTTTGCCCCACAGAAGCGCTTGCAGGACATTGCGCGATTGGTGCAGGACTTCAGAACCAAACCATGCATCAGGGCGTGGAAAGCTCAAAGACTACTGGGTCTCATGGCTTCAACCACAGCAGTGCTCCCTCATGCCAAGCTGAAGTTCCGATCGCTACAATCGTGGTTCCTTCACGAATTCGACCCCCTCAGGGACAGCTAGTCCAAGAGACTAGTACCATCTCCAGAACTGGTGGACCAGCTTGTGTGGTGGACCACACCGCACAATGTGGCCATTGGGAAGAGCTTTTAAACCCCACAGCCCTCTGTTCAACTTCTCACCGATGCCAGCAATCTCGGCTGGGGAGCCGGGTGCAGGACACTGAAGGTCAACGATCTGTGGTCTCCTCCAGAACTGGCACATCACATCAACTATCTGGAACTGCTGGCCATATGGAAGGCCATGAAGTCCTTCAAGACGATCCTCTACAGGAAAGCCGTCCAAGTGGCTTCAGACAACACCACAGCAGTGGCGTACCTGAACAAGCAGGGAGGGACGAAATCTCCCAAGTTCTCCTTCGTATAGTTTGTGAATCCACACTCATGGGTTATGCGCCTGCGCAGAACGGCCGATCGGAGGCTTGAAAAGCTATTGGTCAAAAGTTTTGGCGGTAAGACCGCCCACCGTACCGCCCACCCTGAGGCGCCCGCGCGCCATTTTACCTCAGTTCTCTTCTTTCCGCCGTAGCAGCAGGACGATCGTTGAGAGCTTCCTCAATTTTTTCGCCCTTCTGAGGGAAAGTCTTTTGGCAAATTTCAACAATTTTTCTCGGTGATCTTGTCCTCCGGGCAGGATCGCCACCCCGGCTCTGTCTCTTCTCTCGAGTGGATTCAGTAGCCAATTTTTTCGCTTCGATCACCGTCTCCCCCCTCAAGGGGGTGGCGGCTGGTCCGCCCTTCGGGGTACTTGCCTCCAGAAACTTCCACTGGAAGAATTTTTCCGCGGTTGATGGCTGCAGCGTTTAAACAGTGCACGGCTTGCCTTAAGAAGTTCCCGGCTTCCGACGGACACAGCCTGTGCCTTTTTTGCTTGGGAGAGTCGCATCAGAGCCAGTCTTGCCCGCATTGCAAAAAGTTTACGCGCCTCGCGGTGCAGAACCGAAGCAATCGCCTCAAGGCTCATCTGATGGAGCTCGCTCTGGCTCCCGCCGCGTCCGCTTCCACATCCGCCGCTGCCGCCCAGCCGCCGCCGGCCTCTTCCTCCGTGCTTCCGATGAGGAAGAAGAAAAAGAAGGACAGGAACGGTGAGAAGAAGCGCAAGCGTGGGTCGGAGAAGAGACGGTCGCTTCCTCCCACCCCGCGCACACCCGCCTCTCCCGGGCCTTCGCCGCCGTTCTCGACTGCCCGATGTCCTTCTCCGGGATCCTCCATCTGGGGAGGACGGTCGTCTTCTGGGTCACCTGATAAAGGACGCAGGGCTGGGGCTCCAGCTCGCCCACTTCAGGTGCTCCCCTCTCCTCCTCGGGGAAGAAACCCCTCGCCGAGGCAGGCCTCCGTCTCTCCAAGGCCCAGGACGCCGACGGACGACGCGGTCGTCACCGTTCCGACGACCGTTTCGCCGACACCGACGCCGGCCACCGTTTCGACGCCCACCGTTTCATGGGCCACCATCCCGCCGGCTACCGGAGCTCCACCGTCAGCGGACTCGGACGCGTCTCAGATGGCCCTCGTCCGAGAAATGTTCCAGGTCATGGCGTCGTTTGCGACCAGGTTCCAGGCCTCCACGCCTGCGGCCTCTGCGGCTCCGGTTCCGACCACCGCAAGCCCCGGGCATCCCGGCCCTGCCGTGGCCCCACCGACCTCCCGTGGGTCGAGTGCCCGCTCCGCCGGCCCACCCAACCCGTCATGGTGTGGTCCGGACGTTGATGCGGTGGACTCCCATCCCGCCGGCCCGCCCAGGCCGTACTGGCGCGGTCCCGACGTGGATGAAAGACTGCCTCCCTCGTCCTCCGATGAGTCCAGCTCGTCGTCGGAGGAGGACGAGGGAGACGTCGACGCCGAGCGCACGCCGGAGCAGGCTATCGGCTCAGTGGACCCACCGCGTGGTGAGGACCAACGCTCGCTGACCGCCATGCTCACAAGGCTGGGCACCGCTCTCAACCTTAAGGTCGATCAACCGCCGTTGGAGGGTGAGGATCAGATGACCGCGAAGCTCGACAGACGTGCTGTGCGGCCGGTCCACATAACCATGCTCCCCTCCATGATGACCTCGGCGAGGGCGACATGGAAGAAACCTTTGGCGGCGCACTCCGTTTTGTCCAGGCTCGACAGCATGTACCGGGTCCTGGACGAGAACGTCGAGTTCCTGCAGGCTCACCCCCTGCCGAATTCCCTGGTGGTCAAGGCCTTCCAGCATAGGACGGCCACCAGCGGATTCCCGGTCCCGTCGACGCCGGAGGGAAAGAAACTGGACGCGGTGGGGCGTAAGTTCTACGCCACCGGCTCCCTATTCTTCCGGGCCGCCAACTACTCGGCCGCCATGGGCCTGTACCAATCTCACCTCTGGGAGCAGGTGAAGGTTGAGATGGCGAAACTGCCCGCCGACGCCCAAAAGCGGATTGACGCGCTGGCCACCGAGGGGGACTTCGTCGCCGAGCAGCTGATGCGCACTGCCCGGCATATCAACGATTATGCGGCAAAGGACATGGCCTCCGCAATCTACCTCCGTCGCCATGCTTGGCTCAGGGACACTTCCCTCGATGACGCTATGAAGAAGCTCATCGAGGAGTTTCCCTTCGACGGGCAGGGCCTCTTCGGTCAGGACACCGATAAGGTCCTGAATGAGATGCGCCAGACCAATTCCACGGCGAAGTTCCTGGGGCTCACCACGCCGGCTCCGCCCGCCAGGCCGAGGTTCCAGCCCTTCACACGGCGTTTCCAGGGCAACCCGCAGCAGCAGGGACCGACGGAGCAGCCTAGATCCAGCTCCTACAAACAGCGGCGACAGCACAAACCCCGCTACCGGCCCTACAGACAGGACAAACGTTCGGGCGTGAGGTCCAAGCCCCGCGTTTGAAGCTGCGACGGCCGAGTCTCTCTCGCTCCACATCCCGTACCTCCCCCTCCGGAACTTCCTCCAGGTATGGTCGGGCATCACGGACGACCAGTGGGTCTTAAAGATCTTGTCCTCTGGCTACGCCATCGAGTTCGTGCGGGTGCCTCGGGTAGGAAGACATCGTCTCACCACCTCGTCCCCCCATTTGGAGGAAGAAATATCAACCCTTCTCTCCAAGGGAGCCATCGAGCGGGTAACACCGTCCGACTGGGACAACGGCTTCTACTCGAGGTACTTCGTGGTCCAGAAGAAGGACGGAGGCCTTCGCCCTATCCTGGACCTGCGCCGCCTGAACAAATGCATCCACACCAGGAAGTTCCGGATGGTGACCCTACAGACCGTCCTCCCCCTCATCAACAAAGGGGACTGGTTCACAGTCATAGACCTCAAGGATGCCTACTTCCACGTCTCCATCCTCGAGGAACACAGACGGTTTCTCCGCTTCCGTATCGACAATTCTGTGTACCAGTACCGATGCCTACCGTTCGGTCTGTCCACGGCACCGCGGGTCTTCACCAAATGCATGGCTCCGGTGGCTGCATTCCTCCGCCAACGGGGCATCAGGGTCTTCCCGTACATCGACGACTGGTTGATCGTCTCCCCCACCAAATCGTCGGCCGTTCGGGACACACAATACACGGTCCACCTCATGGAGAGTCTCGGCCTCAGGATCAACTTCACCAAATCGAAGTTGACTCCCTCCCAACGCGTCGAGTACATCGGAGCGGTACTCGACTCGCTTGCTACGAGAGCCTACACCCCCCAGAAACGCTTACAGGATATTGCGCAGGGGGTGAGCGAACTGCGCACCAAACCGTGCATCCGGGCGAAGAAGGCTCAGAGACTTCTAGGCCTGATGGCCTCAACGACGGCAGTGATTCCCCATGCCAAGTTGAAATTCAGGTCCCTGCAATCGTGGCTCCTTCACGAGTTCGACGCACTTCGGGAGAGCCAGTCCAAACGGTTGACCCCATCTCCAGAACTGAGGGACCAACTGCTGTGGTGGTCTACACCACTCAACGTGGCCACGGGGAAGAGTTTCTACCCCCCGCAACCCTCGTTGCAGATACTGACCAACGCGAGCAACCTCGGCTGGGGCGCTGCTTGCGGGACTCTCACGGTCAACGACACCTGGACACCACACGAAACAGTGCACCACATAAATTACTTGGAACTGCTGGCCATTTGGAAGGCCCTGCGTTCCTTCGAGACTCTGCTCACCGGCAAGGCGGTGCAAGTGGCCTCGGACAATACCACGGCGGTGGCGTACCTCAACAAGCAGGGAGGAACACGGTCCACCACCCTCCTATACCTTGCAGTGCAGTTGTGGGAATGGTGCCTGGAGAGGCACATTTTCCCAATTGGAGTGCACATTCAGGGCACACTGAACGTTTTGGCAGACCACCTGAGCCGTCTCACCTCGACGACCCACGAATGGGAGCTGGACGACGGAGTGTTCCAGTCGCTTTGCGAGGCCTGGGGGACGCCGAGCATCGACCTCTTTGCATCGGAGTCCAACAGGAAACTCAGCAGGTACTGCTCCAGAGCAGGCATCGGACTGAACTCCGAAGGCGATGCTTTCATGAAACGGTGGGATCAGGACTATCTCTATGCCTTTCCTCCGTTTCCTCTGGTCCAGAAGGTACTCACCAGGATGTACCAACACAGAACCAATGCAATTCTGGTGGCGCCAGCATAGCCGCGCCAACCCTGGTTTCCGCTACTGTTACGCATGTCGTCGCAGTATCGCACACTGCCGGAGTCACCGACGCTCCTCCAAATGGAGCACGGCCAGCTGCACCATTCGGACCTGCCCAGCCTCCACCTGCCGCGTGGAGGATAACCCCAGACTGTCCAGGATCCTTGAACTAGCGCGGCGCCCTTCCACAAGGAAGTCCTACGCTTCCAAATACAGGCGTTTTTGTGCTTTCCTGGCCTCCCGGCAAACGCCCCCCCCCGCAGGTGGGACTGCAGGACATTTTAACCTACCTCCTCCAGCTGGCGGAGTCTGGCCTTAGCATCACCTCCATCCGAGTGCATCTCGCAGCAGTAGTAGCGCACTCTCCTGCTGGCTCGCCCGCTTCTGGGGCCTTCCGCGACCAAACGGTAAAGCGCTTCCTCAAGGGACTAAGGAACGCTTTTCCGCCGGCCCGGACACCGACGGCTCAATGGTCACTGTCCACCGTTCTCAACGCGCTCACCAGGACCCCCTTCGAGCCCATGGCTACCGCCGATGTTCGTCTCCTCACATGGAAGACGGCATTCCTGGTGGCTATCACGTCTGCACGACGAGCTGGTGAACTGGTTGCCCTGCGAGCAGACGCACCTTTTCTCCAGTTCTTCAACGACCGCGTCGTCCTCCAAGCGGACATCACCTTCCTACCCAAGGTGGTCTCCAAGTTTCACATGGCACAAACTATCTCCTTGCCAACCTTCTTCCAGAACCCCACTAACGCCCAAGAAAGGACTTGGCACACACTGGATGTGAAACGAGCTTTATTGTTTTACACCAGCAGGACTAGAGAGTTCAGGAAGTCGCAACGCCTCTTTGTGGCTTATGGGGGAAAGTCCAAGGGTGAACCCATCTCTGCTCAAAGGTTCTCCAAATGGATCACCTCTACCATCTACCTGGCCTACGAGTCAGCCTCACTGCCACCTCCACCGCATGTCAGGGCGCATTCCACCAGGGCGGTTGCCACATCCACTGCCTTTCTGGAGGGCACACCGCTTGAGGACATATGTAAGGCTGCCACCTGGTCCAGACCTTCCACATTTGTCCAGCACTACAGGGTGGACACCAGAGCCACTGCGGACGCCAGGCTTGGCCGTGTCGTCCTCACCAGAGGGCTCCGGACTCAACGCCCCTGACGGGTCCACCTACGGGATCTTCAGCTCATCGTGGGATCATCTCATCCGACTGCCCACCGACCAAGTAAGTGTGAGCTTGCTAATCTCCCATGAGTGTGGATTCACAAACTATACGAAGGAGAAAGTTTGGTTTCACTTACCAGTGATAACTTTCGTTCTTCGAGTATATAGTTTGTGAATACACACTACCCACCCTGCCTCCCCTCTTGAGCTGCACGGATGAGATCAATTGGTTTATCCTGTGCTTGGCTTAAGTATGGAACTGAGGTAAAATGGCGCGCGGGCGCCTCAGGGTGGGCGGTATGGTGGGCGGTCTTACCGCCAAAACTTTTGACCAATAGCTTTTCAAGCCTCCGATCGGCCGTTCTGCGCAGGCGCATAACCCATGAGTGTGTATTCACAAACTATATACTCGAAGAACGAAAGTTATCACTGGTAAGTGAAACCGAACTTTACTCTATCTGGCAGTTCAACTCTGGGAGTGGTGCCTAGAGAGACACATCTTCCCAGTGGAGGTGCACATTCAGGGCACACTGAATGTTCTAGCCGACCATCTCAGCCGCCTCACCTCGACCACCCACGAATGGGAGCTGGACAACAGCATCTTCCGCACCCTCTGCAGGGCATGGGGAATGCTGAGCATCGACCTCTTTGTGTCGGAAACCAACCGCAAGTGCCTCAGATACTGTTCCAGGGCAGGCATCGGACTCAACTCCGAGGGCGATGCCTTCATGAAACAGTGGGATCAGGACTTCATATATTCCTTTCCTCTTTTTCCTCTGGTCCAGAAGGTCCTCACCAGGATGTATCAGCAACGTGCCAACGTGATTCTCATCGCCCCGGTGTGGCCATGTCAACCCTGGTATCCTCTTCTGCTACACATGTCTTCGGAGTCTCGCATGCTGCCGGACTCTCTGACGCTCCTCCAGATGGAACATGGACAGCAACACCATTCAGACTTGCCCAGCCTCCACCTCACCGCGTGGAGGATAACCCCAGATTGTCCAGAATCTTGGAGTTAGCAAGACGCCCGTCTACTAGGAAATCCTATGCTTCCAAGTACAGACGTTTTTGAGCCTTTCTGGACTCTCAACGTGTACCTCTACTCGAAGTTAACATACAACAGATCATGGCATACCTCCTTCATCTGGCAGAGTCAGGCCTCAGCACTACCTCCATGCAGGTCCACCTGGCAGCGGTCGTCGCCCACTCCCCAGCTGGATCACCTGCACCTGGTGCTTTCCGGGACCATTTGGTAAAGCGCTTCCTTAAAGGACTATGGAATGCTTTTCCCCCGGTCAAGCCTCCGACAGCTCAATGGTCGCTGTCTACAGTGTTGAACGCCCACACTGGGGCCCCATTTGAACCACTGGCAACCACGGACATCTGTCTCCTGACTTGGAAGACTGCCTTTCTGGTAGCCATCACCTCGGCCAGACGAGCTGGAGAACTGGTTGCCCTGCTTGCAGATGCACCTTTTCTA
This sequence comes from Bradypodion pumilum, assembly GCA_035047305.1. Classification (NCBI taxonomy): domain Eukaryota; kingdom Metazoa; phylum Chordata; class Lepidosauria; order Squamata; family Chamaeleonidae; genus Bradypodion; species Bradypodion pumilum. Next base: position 163,808,960 of record JAWDJD010000004.1, on the reverse strand, counting down.
AAGTTCTACAATGACCGCGTGGTACTCCGCGCCGACATCACCTTTCTACCAAAGGTTGTCTCCAAATTCCATTTGGCACAGACCATTTCCTTGCCGACTTTCTTCCAGAACCCCAGCAATGCCCAGGAAAGGTCATGGAACACATTAGATGTGAAATGAGCTTTATTGTTTTACACCAACAGAACACGGGAGTTCAGGAAGACACAACGCCTGTTTGTTGCCTATGGGGGAAGGTCCAAGGGTGAACCCATCTCTGCTCAGAGGTTCTCCAAGTGGATCACATCGACTATCTACCTGGCCTATGAGTCTGCCTCGATGCACCGTCCGCCACATGTCAGGGCGCATTCCACCAGGGCGGTTGCCACATCCACTGTCTTTTTGGAGGGTACCCCGCTTGAGGACATTTGTAAGCCTGCCACTTGGTCCAGACCCTCTACGTTTGTCCAACACTACAGGATGGACACCAGAGCCACTGCGGACGCCAGACTTGGTCGTGTCGTCCTTGCCAGAGGGCTTCAGGCGCCTCACCCTTGAGAATCCATCCTACTGGATTGACGTATTTCTTCGTAGATCATCTCATCCGACTGCCCACCGACCAAGTAAGTGTGAGCTTGCTAATCTCCCATCAGTGGGAATTCACAAACTATACGAAGGAAAAAGTTGGGTTTCACTTACCAGTGATAACTTTCGTTCTTCGAGTATATAGTTTGTGAATTCACACTACCCACCCTTCCTCCCCTCTTGAGCGGCATGGATGAGATCATTCGGTTTATCCTGTGTTTGGTTTAAGTATGGAACTGAGGTAAAATGGCAAAATGGCGCCTAAGGGTGGGCAGCGTGGTGGGCGGTCCTACCGCCAAAACTTTTAGCCAATCAGCTTTAAAGCCTCCGATGGACGTTCTGCGCAGGCGCATAACCCATGAGTGTGAATTCACAAACTATATAATGAAAGTTATCACTGGTAAGGGAAACCCAACTTTCCCATCTCCTCCTTCTGATGATAAAAGGAAAGCAGGGAGAGGGAAGCCTGTCAACCCAAAATTCTGGAAAGTTTCCTCATGTTACTGAAGCCTTAATGTTGAAAGGTTACGTGTTACAACCTGGTCATTTCCCTAGTGCACTTTTAACTCTCTGCTCTAGCTTTATGTTACTCTGTAGGAAAGTATGCTAGTCCAGTATGGTACTGATCAAAACATGCAAAACAGGTGGATATGGCCTTAAATGAAACAGCGAGATTGGTCGCAGGATGTTCAAAACCAACTCCAATACAACAAGTGCATTACTTAGCTGGCATCCCTCCATTAAAACTTGGCAGAAAAAGTGCTGCTCAGAAAGAGTGGGTCAAAGCAAGATCCTTGGAAACACACCTGCTATCTGATCTTCAACCACCACAGCAGAGACTGAAATCAAGGCATAGTTTCCTCAAATCTTCTGCCCCCTCCTCCAAACAACCAGCCCCCACAGACCATCTTGGAACTTATAACTTTTGATTCTATTTTGTATTAGATGTGTTAATTTTAGCTTTGTATATTATTATATGGTGGTGGTGTGTCTGACACGAATAACGAACTCTTTGCTAAATCAAAAGGCAAAACAGCAGTAATGACTTGGGTCAACATGCCCATTCTCTTTTTCACTTACGCCTAGGTACTTGCTATAGCAAGATTTCAGGTGTACAAACATGTTAGTGTGGTTATGAGTAATGGACAGGAAGATAATAGATAAGACGAACCACAGCAGATGCACATCATAGCAATTAGTTTTTAAACTACTGGACAACTAGGATCTAGCTGATTACTCTACTGAATGAATCTTTGCCTGCATTGCATATGTTCATTGTATTACATACTTACAGTGATGGATGCAGGGTTAGTATATGTTAAGGAGGGTTTTTTTCTTTCAATGATCATGAATAACTTTCATGATACATGTTTCTTTTATTACAGAGGTAGCTGCACACTCAGGGCCTGTCGAGATGGGGGAATTTGGAGTGATCCGGTCAATGCCTAGAAGGTTCTTATCTTTGATGTAATCTATTTTATCTTTCATTTCAGTGATCCTTCCATTCATACTGATTTCTTTCTCCCATGAGAAGGATACTTTGATGTTCTGGTAGAAATGCGAAGCAGCCAGGATACAGGGCCAAACAACTTTATTAGGCAGTCAGAACATGGGGAGCAATGGCGCAGCACTGCTCAATATATACACTCAGAAATGGACATTTGGGCGGGAAATGACAGGAAGGGGAGAGAGGTGACTGGGAGGTCAACGACCGGAGTGAAGACTGTACAGAATAGATAGTTTAGGCGGGAACGCAGTCCCACGATATTTCAAGACCAAGAAGAAGGAGACAAAATGGAGGATCGTACTGATCCCAACTATTTTACAAAACGTTACAACAATAAATGTATTCAAACACAACATCCCTCCCCCCCCCCAGGATGGGACAAAATCCCTCAGCCATTGTGGAGGCTTACAAACCCTTTTGGGTTGCACTGGTACCTGGCTGTATTCGGATGTCGTAGGTAGACGTGGTTCCATAGAGTGATACCCCATGCTGGGGGCCTGATCTGAACCATTTGTATTTAGGGAGCATTGTCCTGACTCGGAGTTGGAGCTAGGGAAGGGGCAAACTAAATCAAAACTCCGTTTGGATGAAGCAGGAGCAGGGGATCGCTCAAAAGTAAAACTAGAATCAGGAGGGGTAAAACACAACGAAAAGTCCTGCCTTTGAGAATCTTGAGTAGGGGGCGACTTAATGAAAGCTTGCCTCATTTGGAAGGGAGTTGAGGTAGACTTGAATGTTGAAGTATGGGGGGCTTCCAGGGAGAAATCAAAACCCCACTTTTCACTTGGACAAGTGGGGGAACACTCTGTAAACTCCCCCCGATCCTGTAAATCAAAGGGTACATTTCCATGCTCTAGGCTTGCGGACGACCTCCAACGGAATTGGGGCTGGCTAGAATTAGAAAGCTGGGGATTACAACTGATTGCCAATCCACCTGCCTTGCATCCCCCTGGGAGTAAGTGGGTGGTGGAGGTCCCTAACGTGGAAATAGCCTGACTAGAATCACCTTGTATCTCTTGAAACTCCGTCACCCTATGTCTGAGCTGGTCGGCATGACGCCGCCAAAGCAAACTAGTGCCTGTTTTGACATGATAGGACACTGGTCCTGTTTGTTCCACCACAATGCCCAGAATCCATGCTGGACCTGCAGTCACATAGTTCCGACAGTGCACCGGATCCCTGGCTGAGAATACCTTTTTGTGAGCAATTTCAACAATAACACCCCTATCCTCCACCCTGGAAGTATCCAACCGGTCGAGCAATGAGACCGGCCTCCTGCACATTAGGAGTCCGGCTGGTGACAGCCCTGATGCCAAGGGCGTTGTCCAGCAGCATGTGAGGAATTAGCAAAGTTGTACCTCAATGTCCCCTTGACCCATGAGGTGAAGTGCCTCCTTGGTAGTGCGAACCTGACGTTCCACCTGACCATTGGTGGCCATTTGGAAAATGGGTCGACCACCAGTAGGAAATGCGTGCCCCTGAAAGGGCCTGTGAAATTGACATGAATCCATAACCATGGCCCACGGGCAGTGTCCCATTCCCAGGTGGGAAGCCGGGACTCCTCGGGTCGGGAACTCTGGCAGCTACAGCAAGTGCCTGTAGCTGCCAGAGTCAGCCCTTTTGACTTCAGGGTCAGCCCTTTTGACTCTGCATGTGCTCTTAAGCAGAGCTGCTGCTGAGGAGAGCCAAACAAAGGAAGTGAGCACTGGTAAGTTTTGCAGTTTGAGTAGAGCTGCTTTAGAGGCCTCCACTAATTTAAATTGATAATTTAAACTACTGAGAGCCACCTCTGTTCAAACAGAGGAAGCAGTTAGAAGCTTCCAGAAGCAGGGGGGCAGAGCCACACCAGGCCCTTCCCTGAACTGTGACTCATAGGGGCGGAGCCACACTAGCCTTTAAAAGCTCTGAGCTCTTTCAGGGTCAGCCCTTTTGACTCTGCATGTGCTCTTAAGCAGAGCTGCTGCTGAGGAGAGCCAAACAAAGGAAGTGAGCACTGGTAAGTTTTGCAGTTGGAGTAGAGCTGCTTTAGAGGCCTCCACTAATTTAAATTGATAATTTAAACTACTGAGAGCCACCTCTGTTCAAACAGAGGAAGCAGTTAGAAGCTTCCAGAAGCAGGGGGGCAGAGCCACACCATGCCCTTCCCTGAACTGTGACTCATAGGGGCGGAGCCACACTAGCCTTTAAAAGCTCTGAGCTCTTTCAGGGTCAGCCCTTTTGACTCTGCATGTGCTCTTAAGCAGAGCTGCTGCTGAGGAGAGCCAAACAAAGGAAGTGAGCACTGGTAAGTTTTGCAGTTGGAGTAGAGCTGCTTTAGAGGCCCACACGCCTAACGGCCGCGCGAGATTGCAAACTAGTAACAAAGGAAGAATATAGTCTTACTAGGTAGAAAGGTAGTAAACGTGTACATTTTGAGGCCCAGAATACTGCACTTGTTAAAATGGATTCTGAGGGAACAGCTGTAGTTACCTGCAATACTTGTGCCATGTTTGTGTTCTTGCCAAAGCATATGGAGAACTACACTTGCAGCAAGTGCAAGCTGGTTGCACTACTGAAGAGAAGGTCCAGCAGCTAGAGGCCCGCATATCTAACCATCAACAAATTAAGGAGCTTGAGGTGTTCTTGGACAGAGCAGAGCAGACTATGCTGGACAAAGAAGAGACAGGGCACAGTTCTGAGGGAGAAGGCCCTTCACTAACTCAGGAGGGAGATGTTTGGAGGAATGTGACTCAAAGGAGGAGAAGAGTAGGGGATCACTCTGAGAGTCTGAAATTACAGAATAAATTTGAGGCTCTTTCCCTCGTCACACCTGATGAGGAACACACAGAGGAACAACTGGTTCCAAGTGATGATCTCTCCTTCATCACACTTGATGAGATCCAGGAAGATAAACAACAGGAACAAACTGAGGTTCTCTCCCTTAATATGGTTGATGAGGTGCATGTAGATGAACAGATTGCAGGAGAGAGGCTCCTTGTACTAGGCGATTCAATAATTAGAAATACAGAGAAATGGATTTGTGATGCACATGATAACCGTATGGTGACTTGCCTGCCAGGTGCAAAAGTTGCAGACATCACAAGAAATCTAGATAGATTGTTAGAGAGAACTGGGAACGAGCCAGTTGTCATGGTACACGTTGGTACCAATGATGTTGGGAAGGCCAAGCGGTCTGTCCTGGAAGCCAAATTCAGGTTGTTAGGAAGAAGATTGAAATCCCGGACTTCCAAGGTAGCATTTTCAGAAGTGCTGCCTGTCCCTCGCGCAGGACCTACCAGGCAGGCAGAGCTCAGAAGCCTCAATGCGTGGATGAGGCGGTGGTGTCGAGAGGAGGGTTTCAGATTTGTCAGGAACTGGAGAACATTTTGGGACAAGCCAAATCTGTTCAGGAGGGATGGGTTGCATTTGAACCATGATGGGACCAGATTGCTGGCACTCAACATCAAAAAGGCTGCAGAGCAGCTTTTAAACTGATAACTGGGGCAAAGCCGACAGTAGCTGGGCATCATCCGGTTCGGGAAAGTGTGTACTTGAGTAGTGAGGAGGATGCAAAAATTACTGAGCAGAGCAAGGAGCTAGTCACCAGCACTCTAGCAGAAGGATGCAAGAGGCAGTCTAACAATGCAACTGGACTGAAAAGACTGTATCAGGAAAGCATATATAAATGCTTGTATACAAATGCCAGAAGCCTCCGGAACAAAATAGGGGAGCTGGAATACTTAGCAATAGATAAGAATATTGATATTATTGGTATCACTGAAACCTGGTGGACGGATGATAACCAATGGGATACAGTTATCCCAGGCTACAAACTGTACAGGAAGGATAGGAAGGGGCAAACAGGAGGTGGTGTAGCCTTGTATGTCAAAGAAGTGATAAAATCGTATGAATTGGAATATCTAGGTGATTTGGAGTCACCATTAGAAGCTCTGTGGGTAAGAGTACCAGGCCACAAGGATGGTCTAACAGTAGGCATATACTATCGGCCTCCGACCCAAACTCTTGAGGGAGACTGGCAGTTGGAGAATGTTGTAAAGGAGGCATCCAAGAAGGGAAGCCTGGTTATAATGGGGGACTTCAATTACCCTCACATAGACTGGGTGAACTGTCGTTCAGCACATGATAAAGAGATAAAGTTCCTAGATATGCTAAATGATTGTTCCCTGGTACAGATAGTTGAAGACCCAACTAGAGGTACAAGAATCCTTGACTTGATCCTGAGTAATACTCAGGATCTGGTGCAAGATGTTAATGTGACTGATCCAATAGGGAACAGTGACCACAACTCAATTATGTTTAACTTGATCATAGACCGCAAGTCACTGATAAAATCTAACACAGAGACCTTAAATTTTCAAAAAGGAAATTTCCCAAAGATGAGGAAATTAGTAAAAAAGAAGCTGAAAGGGAAAATTGAGAGAGTCCAAACACTCCAAGAGGCATGGAGGCTGTTTACAAAAACAGTAACAGAGGCTCAATTGGAATGCATACACAAAAGGAAAAAGGGCAGTGCCAGGTCCAAGAGGACTCCAATGTGGCTTACAGGAGCTGTTCGGGAAGTGATCAAGAGCAAGAAAAGCTCATTTAGAAGATGGAAGGCTTGTCAGAATGAGGACAGCAGGCAGAAACATAAATTCTGGCAGAACAAATGCAAGGCAACAATCAGGAAAGCAAAGCAAGACTTTGAGGAGCGTATAGCTAAAAATACTCAGAAAAATAACAAAGACTTCTTTAAGTACATTAGAAGTAAGAACCCAACTAGGAAGGCCATTGGCCCATTAGATGACAATGGAAGGCAAGGGGTTATTAAAGAGGAAACAGAGATTGCAGAGAGACTCAATGAATTCTTTGCTTCAGTATTCACTGAAGAAGACAGAGACCACATGCCCAAAACAGAGCCTATCTTCGTAGGGAGGGAAACTGAAGAATTAAGCCAGATAGAAATAACCAGGGAGGAGGTCCTTGCATGTCTTGTTAAACTAAACACTAACAAATCACCAGGACCAGATGGCATCCATCCACGAGTTCTCAGGGAACTTAAAGATGAAATTGCTGATCTCCTAACCAAAATATATAATCTTTCCCTCAAATCAGGCTTTGTGCCTGATGACTGGAAGGTAGCGAATGTAACACCAATTTTCAAAAAAGGATCCAGGGGTGATCCAGGAAATTACCGACCTGTCAGTTTGACATGTGTCCCAGGTAAAGTGATGGAAACCATCCTAAAAGATAGAATTAATAAGCACATAGAAGAGAAGGCGCTGCTAAAGGAGAGCCAACATGGCTTTTACAAGGGCAAATCATGCCTCACTAATCTGTTGGAATTTTTTGAGAGTGTCAACAAGCATGTGGATAAGGGGGATCCAGTTGACATTGTTTATCTGGACTTTCAGAAGGCTTTTGACAAGGTCCCACACCAAAGGCTCTTGAATAAACTTACCAGTCATGGAATAAAGGGACAGGTAGCACTAAATGGACACTTCTCCGAGTGGAGGGAAGTAAAGAGTGGGGTCCCCCAAGGTTCAGTACTGGGACCCCTGCTTTTCAACCTCTTCATAAATGATCTAGAGGTAGGAGTAAAAAGCAAGGTAGCCAAATTTGCTGACGACACTAAATTATACAGGGTAGTGAAAACTGTGAGAGATTGTGAGGAGCTCCAGAGGGATCTCTTGACACTGGGGGAGTGGGCAAAACAGTGGCAAATGAGTTTCAACATTAGTAAGTGCAGAGTGATGCATGTTGGGGCAAAGAACCCCAATTACATTTATAAACTGATGGGGTCTGAACTCTCTGCGACAAACCAGGAAAGGGACCTTGGTGTCCTGGTGGACAACTCAATGAAGGTGTCAATCCAGTGTGCCTCAGCAGTGAAAAAAGCAAACTCAATGCTAGGGATCATTAGGAAGGGTATAGAAAATTTAGTGTATGAAACCAAGACACAGGACACAGCCTCGGGCTGGGTTAACTCAGGTTTATTGCATCGTGGACAGAGGGAACATGAGGTAATGGCGGATCGATAGCTCTTTATATACGGTAGTAATACATTTGAACGTGGTGCCATGGTAGCCCATTGGCTACTGTCTGCGTGACGTCATTGCGGGTCACGCCCTTCTTGTCCAGGTGTAGGTGGTGGCGGGAAAGCTTCCCGCGCTGTTGCCTTTGATGAGTTCGGACCAAGAGAGCTTGGACGCTCGCTGCTGCCAGCTGGTGGTCATTAGCTCGCGTCCTATTACAGGGTTTATATGATACAGCTGAAGGTTACATTGTTGCTATAGGCAAGGTTACATTGGCTCAGATACATTGTAATCCATGTGGAAGGTAAAACCATTAGAACACAACACCCCTCCCCCCTAGGACGAGACAATGTCTCGAGCCCACACTTACACACACTCCCCCCCCTTAGGAGACAAAGTCTCTCAGCCAAGATGGCTTATTTCGAACACGCTGGGGTCTCGATGCGGGCTGCCTTTCCCCGGGTTTGCTACCTTCTCTTTGTCCCCTGGTTTCCTGCCCTGTAATTGGAGAGGGAGACTCGTTAGTGACTTGCCGCGGCTCCGCGGCGTTGTTGGGAGGTGTGCTCTTTCTCAGGGAAGAACCGGGGGCACTGGGGGCTAACGAAAAACCCCTCTTCTCGCTTGGATGGGTGGGGGAACACTCCTGAAAACCCCCCCGGCTCGCAAAATCAAAATCAAAATCAAAATTACATTCGGGGGACGCGGCGGCGGCCGCACATTCCTTTTCCCTCCCCCCGGGCTCTGATAGAACTGGGGTATCAAAAGGATATGAGTCGGGATCACTGCTTTCCCCCCCGGTTTCGGACTGATGTCCCTCATTTTCTCCCCCTTGGGCTAAACGGGTGGGGGAGAACCCTATCGCTGAATCCTGTTGCTGAGCCCCACTGACCGGCCCTTCACTCACTCAGCGCCTCAGTTGGTCAGCGTGTCTCCTCCAGAGGAGACCGGTGCTCGTTTCCACCCGATATGACACTGGCCCCGTCTGTTCTATTATCGTTCCTGGCACCCAGGCTGGCCCTGCGCTTGCATAGTTCCTGCAGTGAACAGGGTCGCCGGCGGCGAACCCTTTCGAGACTGCCAACCCTATGTTTTTTCCTTTATCCTCGACTCTCGTCGGGTCTAGCCTGGACAGAATCGTGGTCAGTTTTCGCCGCATCAAGAGCTCTGCCGGCGAGTAACCTGACGCTAAGGGGGTCACCCTATACGCTAACAAGAACTGACATACTTGGTGATTTAGGTCCCCCGGGCCCATGCGCCGCAGCGCATCCTTTGTTGTACGCACCAACCGTTCCACTTGGCCATTCGTGGCCGGGTGAAACGGCGCGGATGTGACATGCCGAATGGCGTTTGCCTCCATGAATGCCCCGAACTCCGAGGAGGTGAAGCAACTCGCGTTATCGCTGACTAAAGTGTCGGGTAAACCGAACGTGGAAAAGACTCTCCGTAGCTGGCTAATTGTCGTGGCGGAGGACGTGCTCTTTACTGGGATAACCTCCAGCCACTTGGAGAACGCATCCACCACCAGGAGAAACATGGTTCCTCGGAATGGGCCAGCGAAATCTACATGTACTCTGGACCACGGCCCCCTTGCTGTGTCCCATTCCCTATGCGGGAGGCGGGCCGCCTCTGGTCGGGATCCCTGGCATGCCTCACAAGTGCCGACCATGTGTTCAATGTCCGCGTCCAGCTGTGGCCACCAAAAGTAACTGCGAGCCAGCGCTTTCGAACGAACGATGCCCGGGTGGCTGACGTGCAGCAGTTTGAGCACCCTCGGCCGCATGGATGTAGGAACCACCACCCGTTGGCCCCACAACAGGCACCCCCTTTCTAGGGACAACTCTAGTTTTTTCCGAAAGAATGGGTCGAATTCCGTGCTTGGGGACGATGCCGGCCACCCCTTCTGTACCCATGAGCTGACTTTCTCCAGCGTTCTGTCCTTGCCTGTCGCCCTAGCAATATCGGCTGGTACTATTGGGGGTGCGTCTAAGACTTCAATTAGCAACACCTGGCGGTCTCTTTCTACTCTAGCCTTTTGGTCGTCCGACAATGGCAAAGGGGATCTCGAAAGTGCATCAGCATGGCTGATCTCCTTTCCGGGCCGGTACTCCAACTCGTGTTGGTATGCGTTGAGAAAAATAGCCCACCGCAGCATTCTCGGGGATAGGATCTGCGGGGTGGGCTTGCTTGCCGTGAAAATCCCTAACAGGGGCTTGTGATCCGTCACGATTTTGAATGGGCGGCCATACAGAAAATCGTGAAACTTTTTGGTCCCCGCTACTATTGCTAATGCCTCCCTGTCGGTTTGTGCGTAATTTCGCTCTGCTTGGGACAGGGACCTTGAATAAAACGCAACCGGGGCTTCCCTTCCGTCATCCAACACGTGGCAAAGCACCGCCCCCACCCCCACCGGTGATGCATCACAGACTAGGACCACCGGTCGCTTGGGGTCGAAATGCGTTAGGATTGCATCAGAAGTCAAGAGTTGCTTTAGTTCTTTGAACGCCCTCTCGTGCTCGTCACCCCACATCCACGTCTCCTCCTTTTTAAGCAACCGATGAAGCGGTTCGGCCACGGACGCCTTCCGCGGGAGGAATGTATGGTAGAAGTTGAGGAGCCCCAGGAATGACTGTAGCTCGGTTTTGGATGTGGGGCGAGGGGCCTTTTTGATGGCTGCTACTTTGGATTTGGATGGCTTGATACCCTCGGGTGTGATCCGGAACCCTAAGAACTCGACCTCGGTTTCGAAAAAAACACATTTGTCCTTCCTCAGTCTCAGCCCCGCTTTCTCGAACACAGTTAGTACTTTATCCAATCTCTTTGCCAGTTCGGCCTCACTCCCCCCTGTTATCAATACGTCATCAAAGTAAGGCAACACCCCCTCCAGCCCCTTCAGGAGGCGTTCTACAAGCGACTGAAAAAGGCCGGGTGCCGAGTTTACGCCGAACTGTAAACGCGACACCTGGAACGCTCCTTTATGTGTGACTATCGTTTGTGCCGCGGCCGTGGCGGGGGTTACGGGGAGTTGCTGATAGGCTTGTGCCAGATCGAGCTTAGCGAAACACTTTCCCCCATTTAGCCTGGCCAAAAGGTGGCTGACCACCGGTACCGGGTATGCATTAGGGCGGATCGCCTTGTTAATTGTACACTTATAATCAGCGCAAATGCGCACCTCCCCGTTAGCCTTCAGAGCTGTTACAATTGGAGTTTCCCACTCCGCGGAATCAACAGGAATAAGAATCCCCTGGCCCACCAACTTGTCCAGTTCCGCCTCTATTTTGTCCTTTAGGGCGAAGGGCACCCTGCGCGGTTTGAGTCTTATCGGGCGGACCTCCGGGTCTAGGTCGAAGGCTACAGGGGGTCCCTTGAATTTTCCAAGTCCTTTTTTAAAAACGGCGGGATGCGCATCGCACACCGCTTGTATTGGGTCCACCCCCACTGAATGTACTCCCCCTATGAACAGGCCTAACGGCTGGAACCACTGTGTCCCTAGGAGGCTACAACTTCCCCCCTTGAGGACAACTAGGGGCAGTTCCGCAGAGTGTCTCTTAAACTCAACCCGAAATTTTCCGACCCCCAACACCGGAATGCTGTTTCCCTGTACATCTCGTAGCGTGGACCTCAATGTTTTAAGTTTGGGCCGCACGTGGGGGTCGATTTTCAAGAACTCTCTCTGGGGAATTATAGAATAGGAGGACCCCGAGTCAATTTCCATCCTGATAGGGGCCCCTTGTACTAGTACCTCAACGAAATAATGGGACTGTTCCGCGGACACGCTGAACACTGGGACGTCGTCCTCGCTGCTGTCCGAGACGCGGCCCACGCCGTCCTGCTTCCTCGTGGTCTGGACGCCATCTTTGGGCCTCGCTGAACGGTCCGGCCTGGTCGAACGGTCTGGTGACTGCCTCCGGCCCTCCTTCCGTTTCCTGCATGCCTTGGCGATGTGCCCCCGACGGCCGCAGGTGTAGCATTCGGCCTTCCTAAATGGGCACCTCGCACGCTCATGGGCCGCTCCGCAACCATCGCAGCGGCGCCCCCCTTTTCGGACCTTTTGGACCTCCTCGCCGTCGCTGCCTTCCGAGGACGACTTTGAGGCCCGTTGAGTTGCGTGCACCGATTTCTCCGCTTTGCCGGCTCTGGGACGCCACTCACGCCACTGGTGCATCTCGTCCACTCCAGCATTCGTGGACTCTGCGGCTTCCGCGGCCTCTACGACCTCTGCCAGCGTGGGTGGCGGCTCCTTATTCATCAAGCTGCGCTGCACCTCCTTGTCTTTCAGGCCACACAGCACGCCGTCCCTGAGGGCCATTTCTAGTATGTTGTCCCATTTGCAGGGGGCGGCGGCTACCCTCATGGCGGCCACGAATGCCTCGACCGACTCGTCCGGCGCTTGGACTCGCCTCCAAAACGCGCTCCGAGCGGGAAACATCGCCCTCGAGGGTCGGAAGCGCTCCCGTAGCAGCTTCATGATGTCGTCCGCCTTAAATTCGCTCACCTTCTTCGGAGCGATGATGCCCACCAGCGTCCGCTTGGTTTCCATCCCAAGCATGCGGGTGAGGATGGCCCTCTTCCTCTCCTCATCGTCTTCCTTGACTTTGAGTTCCACCAGCGCCGCATGGAAGTCCATCTCAAACAACTCCCAGTCTTGCGGTTTGGTGATGTTGAACCCGCTCTGTGCCCTGGCTGCTCCTTGGGGATCCATCATCCCATCCTCGTCGCCAGTTTAGTGTATGAAACCAAGACACAGGACACAGCCTCGGGCTGGGTTAACTCAGGTTTATTGCATCGTGGACAGAGGGAACATGAGGTAATGGCGGATCGATAGCTCTTTATATACGGTAGTAATACATTTGAACGTGGTGCCATGGTAGCCCATTGGCTACTGTCTGCGTGACGTCATTGCGGGTCACGCCCTTCTTGTCCAGGTGTAGGTGGTGGCGGGAAAGCTTCCCGCGCTGTTGCCTTTGATGAGTTCGGACCAAGAGAGCTTGGACGCTCGCTGCTGCCAGCTGGTGGTCATTAGCTCGCGTCCTATTACAGGGTTTATATGATACAGCTGAAGGTTACATTGTTGCTATAGGCAAGGTTACATTGACTCAGATACATTGTAATCCATGTGGAAGGTAAAACCATTAGAACACAACAGAAAATAAGTCAGCAAGTGTCATTTTGCCTCTTTATAAATCTATGGTGAGGCCCCATATGGAATACTGTGTACAGTTCTGGTCGCCATACCTCCAGAAGGATATTATGGAGCTGGAAAAAGTGCAGAGGAGGGCAACCAGAATGATTAGGGGACTGGAACACCTTCCTTACCATCTGAGGCTGCAACGGTTGGGCCTCTTCACTCTTGAACGACGACGTCTAAGAGGTGACCTGATTGAAGTTTTTAAAATCATGCACGGTGTGGACAAAGTAGATAAGGAAAAACTGTTTTCCCTATCGCATAACACTAGAACTAGGGGACACTCCATGAAACCTTTGGGTACTAGTTCTCAAACTAATAAGAGAAAGTACTTTTTCACCCAGAGGATTACTGGTCTATGGAACTCCCTGCCAGAAGAAGTAGTGACAGCTGTCAGTCTTGACAGCTTTAAGAAAGGATTAGACAAGTTCATGGAAGACAAGAGTATCAATGGCTATAATTATGGATACTTAAGGACAACCTCCAGGTTGGAGAGATAGGCAGGATATCTCTCAATGCCATTTCCAGGGAATCCTAAACAGGTGAAGGCATCTGCTTGGGAATACCCTGAAGGAAATGGTGCGCCACTGTGTGAGACAGAATGCTGGACTGGATGGGCTGTGGCCTGTTCCAGCAAGGCTGTTCTTATGTTCTTATGTTCTTATACCTACCAATTGCTCAATGTCTCGGTCTACCTGGGGCCACCAGAAAAAACTCCTGGCCAAAGCCTTGGAGCGCACTATACCAGGGTGACTAATGGGTAAAAGCCTAAGCACCTTAGAGCATGAGAAGCATAAGGAGCCTAAGCACCTTAGAGCATAAAGAGGTTGCCTCAAAGGAGGCAAGCTCTCCCGAGCAAAAGCTCAAAACGTCTTCTAAAGAACACTTTAAACTCCTCAGCAAGAGGGGATGTGGGCCAGCCTTTCTTAACCCAAGAAACTACCTGAGGCAAGAGTTTGTCCCATGCTGCTGCCTTAGCAATGCCTGAAGGCACTATGGGGGGTGAGTCGAGAGACTCAGTCAGCAGTACCTGAAGATCCTGCTCAATTTCGAAATCCGCCTCCCCCAGATCTGGCAATGGAGACCGTGACAGTGCGTCAGCATGGCTGATGTCCTTACCCGGATGGTGAACCAGAGTGTACTGATAAGCATTAAAGAAAATGGTGCAGCGTAACATTCGGGGGGACAGAATCTGGGGAGTGGGCTTAGAAGTAACAAAAATCCCCAGCAATAGCTTGTGGTCTGTTATGATAGTGTAATCCCTTCCATAGAGGAAATTGTGGAACTTCTTAGTTCCAGCAACTATGGCCAGAACCTCCCTGTTGGTCTGGACATAGTTGCGTTTGGTTTTAGACAGAGACCTTGAATAGAATGCAACCGGGACTTCCTTCCCATTTTCTAAGACATGACAGAGGACAGCCCCCATCCCCACCAGTGAAGCATCACACACAAGAACCACGGGTTTTCTGGGATCGAAGTGAGTCAAGATTGCTTCACATGAGAGAAACTCTTTTAACTCCTGAAACGCATGATCCTGGGCTTGCCCCCACCACCAGACTGTGTCCTTTTTAAGCAACTGGTGTAGCGGCTCCACCAAGGAAGCCATCCTGGGCAGGAAGGAGTGATAAAAGTTGAGCAGACCTAGGAAGGACTGCAACTCAGTTTTTGAAGTGGGATGGGGGGCATTGCGGACAGCAGCAACCTTTGAATCAGAGGGTTTAACCCCCTCAGTAGTGACCTTAAACCCGAGAAATTCTACTTCCCGTGCAAGGAAAACACATTTGTCCTTTCTCAGACATAACCCTGCATTCTCAAAAACCTGTAACACCTGATCTAACCTGTTGGCGAGCTTGGATTTGCTTCCAGCGGTTATAAGGACATCATCGAAGTAGGGGAGGACCCTGGGGGAGACCCTTTAAGAGACTTTCAACAAGTGACTGAAACATACCCGGGGCTGCATTCATGCCAAACTGAAGGCGCGTTACCTTAAAGGCCCCCTTGTGTGTAACGATGGTTTGGGCCACAGCAGCAATGGGTGTAACGGATAACTGCTGATAGCCCTGTGCTAGGTCCAATTTGGCAAAGCATTTGCCCCCATGTAGAGCAACGAATAAGTGGCTAACAACTGGCACCGGGTAAGCATTAGGCCAAATGGCCTTGTTGATGGTGCATTTAAAATCTGCGCAAATCCTCACCTCCCCATTGGATTTGATCACAGTCACAATAGGGGTCTCCTACTCTGCAGAGTCCACTGGAACCAAAATCCCCTGGCCCACCAGTTTGTCCAGCTCAGCCTCGATCTTGTCTTTCAAGGCAAATGGCACCCTGCGAGGCTTGAGGCAGATCTGCTGCACGGCCGGATCAAGGTCGAAGGACACTGGGGGGGGCTGTAATTGCCTAGTCCTTTTTCAAAAACTGCCGGGTGCGTGTTACAAAAGTCCTGCACTGGGTCAGCATGGACGGCGTTGATGCCAGACAGTTTAATCCCTAGTGGCTCAAACCCTGCACACCAAGTAAGCAGTTTGTGCCACGTTTGACCACCACAAGAGGTAGCTTAGTTGTAATGTTTTTGAACACTACAGAAAAATCCCCCACCCCCAGGACTGGAATCAGGCAACCCTGCACGTCTCAGAGAGACGTCTTCAGAGCTCGTAGTGTTGGGTGAAGTTTTGGAGGGATTCTCAAGAATTCACTCTGGTGTAGGATGGAGTAGGACGTACCAGAATCCACCTCCATCTTTACCGGAATGCCATGCAGCTGGACCTCCGCAAAGAAACGGTTGGAGACGCTGGAGCCACGGCGGATGGACGGCTCCTCGGCGGAGATCTTTGACATGCACACTCCCTTCCGGTTCGGTCGGTTGTGTTCCTCTGGGACTTGCTTCTGGTGTTGCCTGCAAACCTTGGCGATGTGACCCTTCTTGCCACAGTGATGACAGTCGGCGTTCTTGAAGGAGCACTGATGGCGGTCGTGCCTCACTCCACAGCCGACGCACCTGCAATGGGCCCTCTCGGCGGTACGCTTGTCCGACGACTTCTTTTGGACCTTCCAAACCTCACCGTCTTCGTCGCTGGACCAAGACCCGGACATGGATGAAGATGCTGGTGTAATGTACTGATCCCACCTATTGTACGAAACGTTACAGCAATAAATGTATTCAGATTCAGATACAGACAGGTTTTTGGATCACTCCAATTTGTCCCCCTTTTTATTACTGACACTCCCCTTCCTGCCCCCTTCCTGCCTTTTCCTGTAGCCATCATTCAGCAGGCTGTGGTGACTCCCCCCCCCCAATTAAATAAAGCGAGGAGGGGAAACAGAATGAGGTAGGGGGAGTAGCAGAGAAGCAGTGGCAGCTATTGCCAATGCTTCTGTGGCTCAGGGTGGCACTGAGGTGAGGCACGTGACTAGCCCCAGTCACAAGACAAGCTCCTCAGCCAAGCACTAACCATCTGAGCACCAGAGTAGTAGTGACAGCTGTTGGAAAGCCGACATCAGAGCTATTTGGCTGCCACAGTTTGACCAAATGATTCAACCTATAAGCCCAGTGTGAGCACTCAATAAGATTTCAATCATAATTGAGGCTAAGAATCAAATGGCAGCACAACTGAATCACTGTGATTCAGCTTCCCAATGTAGCCCTTCCCTTCTGAGCAATAGGTCCTGGCCCAGGAGCTGACTATCTGAGATTTGTTCCCTATTTGACCCTTTCCTCTTCACTTAAACTGCTGCAGATTAAAAAGTCCTGTCTCCAATTTACGAACTCTTCCCTAATCCGCCTTTGGAGGGCTTATTTTATTAAACTCATCTCCACTGTATTCCTCAAATCATTCTAGGATGATGTCACTCATTGAGGTTGAAGCTGGAGCAAGAGGGAGGCAAGTATAATACTCCTCAGTGCCTGTGAAACATCCAGTACTCTTGCAGCACTGCCTGGACAGGCCAGGACCTTGCTTTGTGTAATTTTTTAAAAAAATCAACGTTGTGAATTCACAACTCTCCAGGATGTGGGAGTTGCGATCTACCAACACCTGGACAGACACACATTCCACCACCTAGCTTTATGCAGCAGCACATTCTAAGGCTGTGAAGAGAATTCCACCTCAGTCACAGTTCACCCAGATTTATTATAATATCTCATCCAGCACATACTGTACCTCTTTCTTATTTCTCTGCAGAGGATGCTGGTGTGTATTGATATGGGAACTAACACTAGAGTAGTGGTTCCCAACCTCTTTTTTTTTTTGCCATGCCCCACGTAAGCATATCTAAAATCCTGATCCTACCCACCCCTGTGACATATAATTCTTATTATTCAAAAAATGAATGCCATTAATTGTTAATAATTCATTCTCAAAATGCCTCCCTTAGAAATCAAAGTGCCCCACGTTGGGAACCACAGCCCTAGAGAATGCCTAGGAAGCACATCCTTTGAATATCTGGGAGGAAGACTCCTTATTTTACTTATTTATGGGCTGATTCAAATTCAGAAAATGATGTTTGAGAAGTTGTATATTTTTTATCATCAAAGGATAATTATGATATCTACTGTAATTGTGAAAATGCACCTTGTCAGGGCCAAACTGGAGAATACACTTACATGGAAGCACCACTCCTTTAAGTCTATCCTAGAACATGCTTTGCCTCACCTCACCCCCACCCCCCTGAATTCCAGAATGCTTCGTTTTGAAATTGCTCATTAACTTGCAAGTCTGATTGCCCAGGCTCTTATCTCTCAGGGAATTGCATTGGCAAAGAAAAAGAGTTCATCCTGGGGACATATTCCTTCGAATCATGTTTGACCCTCAACTAGGGTGAAATGTTTCTACTGAAGTTCTTCTGCAAAAGGACAGTGCTGCCATGCCTCTAAATATGATGTGCTATAGATCCAGCACAATTAATCGACTGATTTATCTGGCCAAAGCAATAGGCCATAGTAACAGATAGCATGCACGCATGAATGCTTGTTAAATATACAATGAATCATTTATGCATACACTGATAAATTGTTAAATTGGAAAAGATGTGTTGGGAAGTCACCAGATCAGAAGAGAGCTAAGTCAGATGAGACCAATCTTGGACAGAATTTCATTTCCTTTGAGGGATAGTTTCTGGGGATTCGTGGCCCGGTGGGGGAGGGGATCCTGGACTTATTTGCCTGATGAGCTGCAATGAACAGCTATTGTCTTGTGTGCAGTGGTGGAATTCAGCAAGTTCACCACCGTTCACCAGAACCAGTAGCAGAAATTCTGACTGGTCCCGCCCATCAAAGTTTTGAAATAAAGTAGTCCTAATTCGGGTGCAACACAGAGGTTTCCTCCTGCCCATGCCCACCATGCCACGCCCACAGAGTAAGTAGTAAAAAAAAGTTGAATCTGACCACTGCTTGAGTGGCTGTTAAAAACTCTGGAATAGTCAGACTTTATTGATGTCACCCACACACAGACACCTCTAGATCGTACCAGTGCAATGCACTTTTTGCGAGACTGGAAAGAGTTTGGGAGCTCCGTCTTCAAAGAAGCAATTCAAATCCACTTCCTCCAGCACCATAGTCATGCCCTTCCTCTGTCTGTTCCCTGTATGTGCTTTTATTTTAGGGAGGGAGAGGGGAGTACATATATTATGGCTGTCCTCTATCTGAACATGCTGTTATTGCATATGGTACCACTACCCCTTCCAAGGATGCTGCGGCGGGCGGCTGGACTTGCCATGGTCTGGGCCTCGGTGGAGGCGAGAAGGGAGCTTCAGGACTTGTGCACGCTTTTGTCTCACCCCCCCCCCCTTCTGGAAGGACTAAAAGGACTGTGTTAAGTATATATATATATTTTGTTATTTGACGTTTTGAATTTTTTTAAAAAATATTGTGTACTCTTTGATGTGATTAACTGATGTTTAGGATTTTATTGTATTGTACCTTATTTGATGTATTGTTAGAAACTGTATTGTAGTGCACATGTAGTGCATATTGTAGTGTGTATATATATATATATATATATATATATATATATATATATATATATATATATATATATATATATATATATATATATATATATATATATATATATATATATATATATATATATATATATATATATATATATATATACATACATATACATACATATATATATATATATATATATATGTAATTTTTGCGGACAGGGATTTGTAATTGTACTTTTGGTGATTGATTTTTGCTGTATTTATTGTATGTTATGTTACTGTATTTCGTATTATTGTCTGCTATGTAAACCGCCCTGAGTCGGGTTCGCCTGAGTGAGCGGTATATAAGCGCGAAAATTAAATTAAATTAAATTAAAAAATTAAATGCAAGTGAAGGACAAAAAAATTGAAAATGGGACTCCAGTTTTGAATAGGCTTTGTGCTTGTGCCAGCAAGTGTCTAATCCTAATTCAAAGTACTTTTTTACACATTAATAATAATAATAATAATAATAATAATAATAATAATAATAATAATAATAATAATAATAATAATAATAATAATAATAATAATAATAATAATAATAATAATAATAATAATTATTATTATTATTATTATTATTATTATTATTATTATTATTATTATTATTATTATTATTATTATTATTATTATTATTATTATTTGTCAGAAATTATTCTGGATTGAAAGTATTTTTGCAGGAAAAACTCCGCTCAGGGAACACCCAAATGAGGCTCCTTTCATTCCCCAAGAACTGGGACAGAGATGGCCGCTCAATCCATCATGCAGTATCCAGGTCTCGAACTGTCGTCTTGCCGGTCTTCCAGCTAATAAGGTGAGCTTCTTAACCACTGAGACACAGCAGCTGCAACATTTAAAGCCTAGAATCATCTATCAGAACTCTGAAAGACCACAGAATAACAGCCACACACTAAGATCTACATCAGGGAGTCTTCTTGGATAACTGCCATTAATAGTTGAAGCTGCTATGGCCAAGAGACAACGCCTTCTTCACTGTGGCCCCTATTTGGTGGATCACTCTTGTTCATGCTTCTTAGACTCTTATCTGCAGGTGTTTAGTCAAGCAGCTTAGCCTTCAGTTTAATCTATTGTTTTGTATGGTCTAAACAATTTTGCAACTATGCTGCATTTTTGCTAGACTTATGGCTGTCCTCTATCTGAACATGCTGTTATTGCATATGGTAATTGCTGACTTAATATATGTACTCCCCTCTCCCTCCCTAAAATAAAAGCACATACAGGGAACAGACAGAGGAAGGGCATGACTATGGTGCTGGAGGAAGTGGATTTGAATTGCTTCTTTGAAGCTATTTTTCATACAGAAAACACGCCACACACAACTGTACGATCCTTTAACTTCTGTGTCCTGTCCCTTCATAACATAAAAAACTGTAAGAGGAAGAATTGTTTTGGAAAATAATAATTATCTACCCTCATGCTTGACTTCTTCAAGCATATCTTTCCCTTAGTAAGGTAAAGGTCACCTTTGCTCAAAATTCAGTTGTATCCAACTCTAGGGTTCAGTGCTCATCTCTGTTTATAGCCCAAGAGCCAGCGCTGTCTGCGTCTGCACACGTTTCCATGGACATGTAGCAAGCATGGAACGCTGTTACCTTCCCACCAAAATGTTATCTATTTATCTATTTGCAATTTCTTGCTTTCCAACTACTAGGTTGGCAGGAGCGGGGACAGAGATGGGAGCTCATTCCATCATGCAGTACTTAGGTCTCAAACTGCTGACCTGCCAACCTTCCAGTTGTCAAGTTCAGCATCTTAACCACTTGAGCCACTGCAGTCCCTCTTTTCCCTTGGTAGTCTCCTCTGAACATTGAAGAAGGATTTTAAAGGAGTCCCAGAGCAAACAAGATGCCTCAGTGTGCAAAATGTGTATGGTGTCCACTGTAGGTTTCAACTGAGAGTCCATCCACTGTAGGTTTCAACTGAGAGTCCATCCATGCTAAAGGGCTTTTCTTACATGCATGGCACTGGTGGTAGACTGCCAGTGCTTGCACAATGGAGGGCTGAAACAAATGTCAACAGAGCCAAAGAGGAACCACACGAAAACTTATTTTCCAGGTTTTTTCCGCACCACCTCTGATTAAAATATTTTTTTGTTCTGCTTTCTCTGATTCAACATGTTGCAGGATCTCCATGTATGAACAGATATACTATGCATATTCTTTTTTCTTCAAGTGTTGTATCCATTCTAGATGTTGGCTATCATACAATAATTGCTTGAATGTAGGTCAGATACAAAAGATATGGAGGAAGGTTCCGGTGATAGCTATACTTGTAGCGATATCTGGCCGCTAGGGCGGCGTGAGAGCCCGGAGGGGACTGATCAATGACAACACGAGGCAACAGGAGCGAGATCAGATCAGTACTTTATTGGAAAAAGGCAACATCATTTATAGGGAAAAAAGCGCAACGGTGGCAAGCTGTCATCTGACAGGAAAATTACCTCACCCACGTACACGGGTTAATGGGGAACTCCTCAAAGGGGAGTTAATTAACTGGGGCAAACATGGGTTTAGGGACCTCATTGTCTTGGGGATTAGACAGGGGCAAACATCTGCACTGTTTGCACCGGGGATTTTCCTTGGCCAGGAGATGAGTGTTTACCTAATCAGTTACTGGAGTTAGTAATTAGCCTACCTTGCAGAATCGTCGGTCAGGTCATGTAATTAGGTGAATCAAACCCTATATTTTATTCACCCCCCTTAATTTGTCTGCTCAAGGAGCGTCCTCCTGAAGCGGCCTCTGCAAGGGCCGTTTCCATGCCCGATGGGCATGGGGAAACCACATTTCCCCTTTCTTATTTATTTAAGAACCTGACCGGCGATCTTGCGTAGGAGCGGCATCAGCTGTTAGTCGGGAATGACGTCACGGGGTTTCCTTCTGCGGTGACACTTCGAGATCAGCGGGGGGATACATTGAGCAAAACAGCAAACGGCAATGCCTAGTATGACTACCCCCACCACCACCTTGATCACCGTCTGAAGCCACCCCCAGGGCATCCACGACCACATCCATTTCCACAGGGAACTCCACCAAGCCCCCCATGCGGAACCCTCAGTGATCCCCTGGACTATGGTGTGGAGATCAGTGAGCTGACTCTGGATCTTACGGGAGTTGTCAGTAAGATTGAAGCAACACATTCCATGAAAAGATTCGCAACCCAGGTGGTGCAGCAAGAGGAGGTAGTCGATAGCCGCTCGATTGTCAAGAACGGCATGGCGAAGTTCTGCCTGTTCCTGATTGAGGAGCGCTATCGCTGTGGAGGTATGGTTAATGGCTTTGGCCAAACCGCAAGCCAAGCGGCCAATCCTCCGTGCATTGCCGACGGCCAAGCCTGGCACGCCGACAAGGCTGACTGCTAGTGATACATACTCAGCGGGACTCAGTACTCTAAAGCTGCTGTCACAAGAGCTGTCTAACTGGGCTGTGCGTGTGTGCCGTGTGAGTGGGGAGACATTTGAAACATTGGAAACATGTGGAACATTAGAAACATTTGTGCTTGGAGCAATCATGTCCTTAGTAGGAAGCAACAGTGTCAAACGACTGATACAACACATTGAGTCCGACAGATTCGCAGGAATATAGTTCCATGTGAACTGGTTGCAGGTGAAAAACCACCCTGAAGGTAGGGTGACGTGAGCGTACAGCGAAGTGAGTGTCTCTGGTTTATTACAAGTCCAGTTGCCGCTGCCGGGGTCAAGGCAGCGGCGCCGAGTCTGACCGCCTGAGGTGCAGCCGGTCATTCGGGTGCAAGCAGCGTCCGGGCTGACCGCCACTCGAGGGGTATGAAGAGTGGTGGCGTCAGCCGGCAAGGTTGATGCAAGTCGCAATCCCCCCCAGCGTGCATACGCTGAGAAGGTGGTAGGAGTGTGTGGGCCAAAGAACGCCTTCAACAACCAGTCGCCATCCTTGGCGCGCGCGTCCAGAGTGTGGCACACGGGGATGAGACAGGTGCTGAGGATAGATGCAGAGCCAACGTCCTGCCTGAGGCAAAAATTGGACTGGTTGACAAGGGTAGCCAACCTTTCCCAAATGTTGTACTGCATCCGGGCAGAGAGGTCTCCGCCTGGCATGAAATCGCTGGCCTCCAGTGAGGCGGCCTGGACGCCTCCCCCCAAAAGCAGGGTGAGGGTCAGGATGACGGTGACCGCCATGGAGTTGGCATGAATCTGGGCAAAGACTGCTGCTACGAGGTTCTCCGGTGTCGGCTCCCTCTCCTCGCGCTGGAGGGTGTCCTCAGCCTTACTGCAAAGCGCCTTGACCATCCCCCAGGTGATCTTCGGCGCCGTCGGTGGCCGTCTCCTCCGGCGGGTCTTGTCAGTCAGCGTGAGGTCCTCCATCTCCGGGATCGGACTCGGGCCGGCCTGGTTCCACGCCATGCGGTTCCAAGTGGGGCTTGACACACCAGGCTGGAATCCAAACGACACCTGTAGGAGACATAACTGCAGCATACCCTCTTCCCCAGGTTATGAGCGGCACCGGGCCCCTCCAAGAAGGGTCTGGTGGCACTCGGTACCGGACCATAGGTCGCGGGAGAGCTTCCGAACGGCGGAAATGCTTCTCCTGCGGCGTACAATCCGAAAAAACATTAAGGTGATTGTAAGTGAACAATACCTTGTTGAGACACATCTGTGCTTCTCCCTGTGACTTGGGGAGGGCTGGTGGCTCCCCCCTTTCTGTTTGTTTGTCAATATAGGACTTTAGCGTCCGATTGACCCGCTCTACAATCGCTTGCCCTTGCGGATTGTAGGGAATTCCAAATGTGTGCTTGATGTCCCACGTAGCCATGAAGGCGGCCAACTGCCTGGAACTGTAGGCCGGCGCGTTGTCCGTCTTCACGTGCCGCGGCTTGCCCATCGCCGCAATGCAGGAAAGGAGGTGCTGCTCCACGTGGGTGGCAGCCTCCCCTTTCTGCGCCGTTGCCCAAACGAACTGTGAAAAGGTGTCAATGCAGACGTGCATGTATTGCCATCTGCCGAACTGCGGCACATGCGTGACGTCCATCTGCCATACCTGATTAGCCTCTGTCCCTCGTGGGTTGACCCCCCACGAGGGCCCCCCCGGCGCTCCTGCGCAATGCTGGCAAGAGCGGACTATGCCCTGGGCTTGAGAAAGCGGCAGATTGAACTGTCTAGCGAGTGCCTTGGCATTTTGGTGAAAGAAGGCGTGACTTTGGATTGGAGTAGTGAAAACTCCCAAAACTGAACGTTGCTGAATTTCCTTTGCCGCCGCATCCGCTCTGCTATTGCCCGCGGAAATCGGACCCGGTAGGTCTTGGTGACTTCGGATGTGGGCAATATAGAGCGGCTCCGTGCGGTTCCGCAAATGAAATTGAGCAGTGAGAAACAAGCCGAGCAAGTTCTTGTCTATCGCGGGAGTAATGTAAGCTCCCGGTAGACTGTGAAGCAAATTCCTTACATACAGACTGTCAGTAATGATATTTAAACGTTCCTTGGCGAAGGTGCGCAAGGCAAGGTTCATGGCTGCCAACTCTGCCCGCTGCGCGGACTTCTGTGGAAGAGTTAGCAGCGTGTGCCAAGCTTTGCCCTCCTGCCAAGTCAGGACACCATATGTGCGTCCCCCATCGGTAAAAACTGTCTTGGCCCCCTGAAGCGGGACCAGCGAGAGCAATTCGAACAAGCTAACTGTTCCTGTCTGAAGTGAGACAAGCCTAGGGTCTTTGGGCAAATGGTATGCTAAGCTTCCAGTGAATCCTTCCAAAGCTATCGGAAGCGAGTCACCTAGCTGCATCAACTGATGGATTTGTTCCTTGGTGAACGGGACTACGATCTTGGTTAGATCGTGCCCAGAAATGTCCCTCGCTCTCAGCCTGCCGCGGTAGATCACCGCGGAGACCAGTTCTTGGGGCGGAACAATGTTCCGAGAAGAGGTGTTCGGCAAGTATACCCACTCCACAATTTTCACTCCCTTCTCTGCGTCTACTCCTAGCGCCCCAGTGAACATGGATCCTGACCGTACGATGTACAAATTCAGGATCGGGGCATATGGCCCCTGGGCGATCCTATCCACCCACCTCTGGCTGAGAACTTGGTTCACCTTCTCGAGCGCCAAGCGCGCGTCTCGAGAGATTTTTATCCGGTCTGCCGGCTGCTTGCCTAAGGTTAGCAGCGAGAAGAGCGGTTTTAGAAGATCCGTATCTAAACGAAAATACGGTCTGGCCCAATTGATGTTCCCCAAAACTTGCTGCAACTCTACAAGGGTGACTGAGTCTTGTAAACTTATCTGAGGCAGGACTGGTGCTGCAAAAGAGCGGAGAAGCCGATGGCCCAAGTATGAGAAGGGCTCGGTTCTCTGCACTTTCTCGGGGGCAATGAGTAAACCTTTGTCCCCCAGGCTGGCCTGGAGGTCAGAAAACATTTCGCTGCCGAGCTGCGGCAACGCTACTAAAATGTCGTCCATGAAATGACACACAATAGCTTTAGGGTAAAGGCTTCGGAACTTTGCCAGTGCGTCGTGAACATAAATTTGGCACAGGGTGGGCGAATTGAGCATGCCCTGTGGCAAAAATTTCCACGCGTAACGCTGCGTGGGCTCACCGTGGTTCACGACCGGCACTGTAAAGGCGAACCTTTCCCGGTCCCTGGGGTCTAAGGGGATTGTATAAAAGCAATCCTTGAGATCTACGACTAGAATCTCCCACCCCTCGGGAATCATATTAGGATTTGGGATGCCGCATTGAAGCGGACCCATCGGCTGAATGCATTTATTGATCTCTCTGAGATCGTGGAGGAGTCACCACTTCCCCGACTTCTTCTTAATCACAAAAATTGGCGAATTCCAGGGGCTTGTGGACTGTTCTATGTGTCCTGCGTCTAGCTGTTCCTTAACTAGCTGCTTGAGGGCAACTAATTTCTCTCCCACTACCGGCCATTGTTCTACCCATACCGGAGTGTCGGTGAGCCATTTAAGTGGCAACGCCATTACCCGAAGGTAAGCGTAGCACCGTACTGCTGGAGAATGTCTCGCCCCCAAAGGTTGATGTGCACGTCAAGAATGTGCGGCCGAATTACCGCCGTGCCGTCAGCCCTTGGGATTGTGACTTCTACCCACTCTCGGCTCCTGAACGCTTCCTGGACGCCTCCTACCCCCCACACCTCGGAGACCGGCTCAATGGCCCACTCTCTTGGCCACTGGCTCCTGCTTATCACTGACATCCGCTCCGGTATCGAGTAACCCTGAGAACACCCTTTTGTTCAAAAATACCTCGATAACGGGGCGCTGTTTCCACTCAATGTTGGTCTCCACTGTCGCTAAGACCTGGTATCCTTGCAGTGCCTCCCTCGCGCTCGAGCGGTCTGCTGAACCGGACTCTGAGCTGTCCCTGAGCCTTCCCTGGCTGCCTGCTGGCGAGTGACAAGGAACCATGATCAGTTGCGCTAACGTGTCTCCCTGGTGGATTGTTTGGGGCAGGTGCGCCCAAAGCTGGACCTGGAGAATGCCTGAAAAGTTCGAGTCAATGACTCCTGGAATTATGAAAATTCCGCGTGCCCCAGCTACACTACGGGGCAAAACTAAACCTATAAAGCCTCTGGGCAGGGGTCCCATGTACTGGGTGTCGACTAGATAGACTGTGCCTGGCAGGTCGCACGTAACGTCCGCCTGGCAAGTCAATTCTAGCCCCGTGCTGCCCTTGGGGCTGGCCTGTGCCCTCGCAGTGCCTGGGATGTGCCTAGACTCTAGTCTAGGTCTGGGGAGTTCTGGATCTGGGTGAAGGAAGCCTCTGTTTGGACTGGGGCCAGAGACGTGCCCGGATTCCGGTTTCCCGAACTCGGACAAAACCTGGCCCAATGGTAGCCTTTCTTGCACTTCGGGCAGGGGGTGTTCGGAGCCTTGGGACGGCCGGACTTTTGTCCGCCTCCCTTGGATCGGCACTCCCTAGCGAAGTGACCGATCTTGCCACAAGTGTGACATGCCCCTTTGTTCTTTCCATTCGGTCTTCTTCCCCCCTGCACCGCTGCCGCTAGCAGACCCATCTTGTAGGAGTCTGTGCCAACGTCGGAGCATGCTCGAATCATGTCCGTTAAGGTTATGTCAGGGCGATTGCCCAGGGACTGCAAGATTTTACGGCAGTCCAAGTTGGCGTTGTCTTTGGCTAGCTTAATCATGAGCTCTTCCTGGGCTTGCTCATTGTCAATCTGCCTGCTAATTGCTTCTTCCAGGCGATTGATGAAGTCCATGTAGGGCTCTTGGGCTCCCTGCTTAATGGCGGTGTAGTTTTTGGCCGTTTTGCCAGACGCTGGGACCTTGAAGTATGCCCTATAGGCAGCCTCGGCTGACATCTCTAGGGTGGCGAGAGGCAAGTTAATTTGAGCGTTGATGGACTCAAAGGCACCTGAACCATACAACTGGTCAGGGATTACCGCGCCTCCCATCCTGGCAGCCCGAGCTTGCGCCTCTAGGCGGAACTCGCTGTCCCAAATCATGTACTGGCTGGGGGTAAGCATCATCCTCATGACGGCTTTCCAATCATGAGGAATCCACATGGTGGTTTCGCACACTTGCTGAAGCGTGCCCCTCGTAAAACGACTTTGGAGCCCTGTCTCTGAAATGGCTTTCCGTAAAGCCATGAGAAGCTTGTACAGGACTGGGGAGTGTACTATCTGCTGTGCGCCCGTGAGCGCGTCCATCTCCAAGCGGATGGGACAAATCTGTCTGAGTTCAGCTAGCTGTTCAACTGACAATTCCCCCTTCTTAAGTTCTATCTCAGCTGTGCGCTGAAGGGCACTCTTCACGACTGGGGAACCTGGGGCTGTCAGAGAAGCGCCAGCGCCTCTCATTCCTTGCGTTCCCTCGGTGACGTCTGCAGCTGTCACCGCGGGAAGGCTCCCTGCGCTACTCTGCTGATACTTGAATGTCGGATAGAGTGCGGTGGGCGCAGTCGGCTCGACTGGCGTGCCTGATGGCTTCTCTAACGGGGGTTCTTCCGCTTCTACCCGGACTGGCTCGATCTGCTCTAAGAGTCTCCTACATTTCCGCCATGTGCGGACTATCCCTCCTGGAGCTTTCGGGGTTTGCTGAATGCAGTCTCCTATCTGATCCCAGAGCTTCAGGGTTAACGTACCTACTTCTGGGTAAAGTAGGCAGTGTTCCCTGAGGTACGCCAAAAGTCTCGCTAGCTCCCTGCTGTGAAATCGGAAATTAAAAACCCTGGCCAGGATTATGAACTCTTGCTCCCGAGTTCTTTGGCTAGCGGACGGACTTGGTCTATGAGAACAAGTCCCCATATTACCTGCGATGGTCCTCTGAAGTTTCCTCCTCGGGACGAAGATCGACGCGTCTTTGCAGGCAACAGGTTCGGGCGACGGGTGTCTGGGGTAGACCTCGGAGCGTGGACCTTCTGCCACGGGCCCTTCTATCGGCCTCTGCGATGTCAGGGGCTCACAGCCTGCCCTGAGCGGAACGCGTTTCCCTCTATGGCAAACCTCTCGAAAGCGGGGAGGAAGCGGTAGGAATGTCTCTCTGGAATGCCTCGCGGCGGGCCGTTCTCTGTCCGGCTGGCTGCCGACCAGAGCGCCGCGCTATCCTCCGGGCTGGCGGGTCGCGGTTCAAGCGCAGAACCGGACCGCGTGGATCGCTACTCACGAGTAGACCTCTCCGGGGTCTCTTACTCACGAGTAAATCACGTCGGGGTCACCAGCTGTAGCGATATCTGGCCGCTAGGGCGGCGTGAGAGCCCGGAGGGGACTGATCAATGACAACACGAGGCAACAGGAGCGAGATCAGATCAGTACTTTATTGGAAAAAGGCAACATCATTTATAGGGAAAAAAGCGCAACGGTGGCAAGCTGTCATCTGACAGGAAAATTACCTCACCCACGTACACGGGTTAATGGGGAACTCCTCAAAGGGGAGTTAATTAACTGGGGCAAACATGGGTTTAGGGACCTCATTGTCTTGGGGATTAGACAGGGGCAAACATCTGCACTGTTTGCACCGGGGATTTTCCTTGGCCAGGAGATGAGTGTTTACCTAATCAGTTACTGGAGTTAGTAATTAGCCTACCTTGCAGAATCGTCGGTCAGGTCATGTAATTAGGTGAATCAAACCCTATATTTTATTCACCCCCCTTAATTTGTCTGCCCGCAGAGCCCGCGGCTCAAGGAGCGTCCTCCTGAAGCGGCCTCTGCAAGGGCCGTTTCCATGCCCGATGGGCATGGGGAAACCACATATACTTAAACCATGCAAGCTACCAGAACGAAAACTCAAAAAGCTACAGGCCCATATCTCTTCTTAGCCACCTATACAAGATACTGTACATGAACGTTTAATTCTGAACCGATTGTCTGCAATAGTAGAACCCCGGCTTATACCACAGCAAGCTGGTTTCAGACCTGGCAAAGATTGTACAGCACAAATTCTTAACTTAACACAGTATATAGAAGATGGTTTTGAACTGAAGGAAATCAAAGAAATGGCCTTCCTCAGGGCAGTGTGCTAGCCCCCACACTGTTTAACATATATACTAATGATCAGCCACTGCCGGGAGCCACTAGAAGCTTTCTCTATGCCGATGACCTTGTAATTGCTGCACAGTGCACAAACGTCAAGGAAAAACTAACTAAGGCTTTGAACTTAATGACTGTACAGTATATTATAGGGATAACCAACTGAATCCAAACTGTCTAAAAACACAACTCTGTACTTTTCATCTGAAAAATCATGAGGCATCAAGAAGATTGCAGCTGAACTGGAATGGCACCAGGCTCAAACACTGCTACACCCTCAAATACCTAGGAGTTACCCTGGATCGAACTCTCACTTTCTGGACCCACTGCCTAAATACCAAACAGAAGGTTTATGCCAGGAACAATATTCTGAGGAAAATAACAGGCACAAGTTGGGGTGCCCAACTGCACACATTAAGAACTTCTGCACTAGGTTTATGTTACTCTGCAGGAGAGAATTCTAGTCCAGTGTGGTGCATATCTGTCAAGTATCCTGTTTTCCCCGGGGAAACCCCTTATTTTTACCCCTCTTCCCACCCGCTCCCGTTTTATTAATTTCCCCTTAATATCCCTTATTTATTTATTTTTTAAAAAAATCCTGACCGGAGCCCTCACAGGCAAAGCTGAATTATGTTTTTCCTGCCACCAGAGGTCGCTGTGTGGCTTTTTTGCTTGTGGAAGGAGAGAGAGAAGGGGGGGGGCTTCTGTACTAGATTCTCTTTCATTTCCCTGCCACATGGTCATGGAGGCTTCATTTTTGTTGCTGCTACTGGTCAGAGCCACCATGGGACAGGGGTCAGGCTAGGTGAGCGATATTTCATATATGAAGATTAACTCCTCAGCTGCTGGGAAGGTTGGAAACTACAGAGGTTGCTTTTTACTTTACTAATTCCCTTCCTTAAACTGGATCCAGCATTCTCAGGTGTTGGTACGTCAACTGGTTGCAGTGAGGAACAAATAGATTGGTTAATTTGGGGAAATTAATCCCTTGCTCCTCCACTCTAATTGGAGGGGGGGTTGAGTGTCTAGCCATGTGCACAGCTAGTTCATTAAAGCCAAGCTGCTTACAAGCAGTTGGTAACCCTAGGAGTTGGTTGACTATTCTGCACTTTGCTTCCCAGGAAAAATAATAATTAAAAATGAGTAAACAAGAAAGAAAACAAAACAAAAGTCCCCCAAGAAGATGGGGAAAGGGTTCTTTGGCCCACACAGCTTTGTGCCCATTGCCTCTACAATACCATCTACAATACCATCCAGCCATCTTATTTTTAGCCACCCCTTCTTTTGTCCTCCACCTTTCTCAGCATCAAGGCCTTCTCAAGTGAGTCCTCCCTTCTCATTTAATGTCCAAAGTACTTTAGCGTCATCTTTACTATTTGACCTTTAATGAGCAATCATGGTTGATTTCTTCTAGGATCGACCTATTTCTAACACCACATTTCATAGGCATCTATTTTTCTGCGCTCAGCTTTCCTAATGGTCCAGCTCTCACACCCATACATTACCACTGGGAATACCATTGCTTTGACTATGCAATTTTTTGTTTGCAAGGTGATGCCTCTACTTTTAACTATGTTCCCCAGGTTTCTCATAGCTTGTTTCCCAAGCATCAGTCGCCTTTTTATTTCACGTCTGCAATCACCATCTGCAGAGATCTTTGATCCTAAGAAAGTAAAATCTGCCAGTTGTATCCAACTCTAGGGTGCAGTGCTCATCTCCATTTACAGCCAAAGAGCCAGTGCTGTCTGTGTTTGCAGACATTTTCATGGCCATGTGGCAGGCATGACTAGAGCCCAGCAAGTCACATGGCTATATTTGGCCACGCCCACAAATTTGGCCATGCCCACTGAGGAGTGTGGCCAAAATTTCCCTTATTTTCAAATCCAAAACTTGACAGGTATGGTGTGGTGCAGATCAATGCATACAAAGCAGGTGGATGTGACCCTAAATGAAACAGCGAG
The DNA here is from genome assembly GCA_035047305.1 of Bradypodion pumilum. Classification (NCBI taxonomy): domain Eukaryota; kingdom Metazoa; phylum Chordata; class Lepidosauria; order Squamata; family Chamaeleonidae; genus Bradypodion; species Bradypodion pumilum. The sequence goes on along the minus strand of JAWDJD010000004.1, from coordinate 163,777,266 downwards.
GTTGGTTACAGGATGCCTAAAACCAACCCCAATACAAAAGGTGTATTATTTTATTTAGCTGGCATCCCTCCACCAACATTTCACCGAGAAAGTGCTACTCAAAAAGAGTGGGTAAAAGCAAGATCCTCGGAAACACACCTAGTATTTGATCATCAACCACCAAAGCAGAGAGTGAAATCAAGACACAGTTTCCTCATAACTTCTGCTACCCCGAACAACCTGTCCCCACAGACCGCCCTAGCACTTTGGAAGGCAAGCAATAAGCTACAAGATAACTGGGCAGAACCACATGATTCTCTACTGGGGGAGGCAGATCATTCTGAGAAAGTGGGGCTTCCCTGTAGATGCAGTGGTGTGCTGGCCCACAGGGATACAGGGACTCATCCCGGTGTGCCCCAGCGACTGGCACCCCCCAGAGGAAGTCAGAGGTAATGGGAATGTATGGGATTTCTCCCCCAAACCCCCCAATAGGCGCCCCATCACTTCCTGTCCACCACCCTCCTAAGGTGCCCAGCACACCCCTGTGTAGATGGTAGCCTTGTGAATGCAGAGAAGAGCAACCAATCACCCACATGATACAGTGCACAAGATACCCTTCAATGTGCACTGAGGAGGACTTTATGTTGGCAAGAGGAAATGCTGTTGATGTGGCCTAACATTGGGCGAATGTCATCTAGTCCTTTTAATTCCTTTTTGTTTTAGATATGTTAATTTTTAGTTTTGTGTGTTATTATATGCTTGTGGCGCCTCTGACACGAATAAAGAAAGAATTGACCATCATCATTGCAATAGTCTTCTGGTTCTTAACTCCTTGGAACAGTTCTTCCGAGGACATTTCACACCAGTCTCCCAAGCAGTTTCATAAACCACAGTTTCATAAACCACTTATTTTTGGTGTGCTTGTACATTTTATACATTGCTTAAATCATGAGGGGGGAAACGCAAAACAAAAATGTACAAGCACACCAAAAGTTATCAGTCTTGACTGTGGTTTATGAAGCTGCCTGAGAGACTAGTGTGAAATGTCCTCAGAAGAACTGCAACCTTAGTTACAGCAATGCACAGTTTTGCATGCAATGATGTTGTTTGGATAACTGAAATCTTAAAACTTTCTAATTCCTTGCAGCTACATCACAGGAGACTAGAAGGAAGAGGGGAGCTTGAGAGGACACAATTGTACAGGAGTGTAAGGCTTATTCCCACTGCAATAAACTCCCAATGTTGATTGTTATTTAATAGCACATTTTAAAGCTAAACATATAAGCAAAATTTAAAGAGTATCAGAAAGGGAGAGGACAAGTACACATTTTTAAGAATTCTCTGGGTTGATTTGCTTTTCTTATTCCATCCCAGAGCTCATGTGATGTTAGAATATAATTTGGTACAAAGCAGTTTTGGCTTGTCAGCTCCTGCTAGAGAAATCTGTAATTTGTTCTGCTCTCCGCATCCAATAGGATAATTAATGCAGGCATCATTTTGTTGTAGTCCAGCTGCCAGGCTCGAGGAACAGATGTTTTATTGTTAGCATAGAACTTTAAAGAAAGCTTTTTATTTTAGAGAAGGTATCATCCCTTGCACTCCTAAAAAGCAGTTTAAAATGAATTAAAATAAATAGATCCTAGGAAGAGCCTGATACGAGGAATTCTTATGCAGGTACCCAGTTACAGTTTATCCCATGTTTCAGGGAGAAAACTCTATTTGTGTTCACAAACAATTGAGATTCTTTAGATGAATAGTATTTTTGAACATTTCAGTGGTTTGGATAGATATGCTGGTTGGACAGTGTCAGTGATCATAAACTATATTTGTATTGACATAAACATGCATGCAGTGGTGGGCATAAAAAAATAAATTCCTACCGCACTGTGGGCGTAGCTACCGGTATGTGACTGGCTGTGTGTGGCTTGTTGGCCATGTGACTGCTCTTCACTATAGAGCTATGAAAATAGAAGCCTCTTTTAGTGTTTGGGAATCAAGACAATGGAAACGCTGTAAGCTAGCCTAGCACATCTTTATTGCATGGAGTAGAGTACGAACATGTGGTAATGGTGGACAAACAGCTCCTTTTATGCGGTGGCTATACAATTGAATATGGCTCTTCGACAGGCATTGGCTACTGTCCAAGTGACATCATCCTTGGTCACGCCTTTCTTGTCCAGGTGAGGTGAGCGTGGGAATCTTTCCCGCGCAGCTGAAGGCATTTGAGGAATGTGTACCATGTGAGCTGGGCGCTCGCTACTGCCCCCGGTGGCCACTAGCTCGCGTCCTCATACAGAAGGTTACAGTGTTACTATTGGAGATTGTTACATCCACTCATTCGTGTGGTTACAAATACATTCAATACACAACATCCCTCCCCCCTAAGATGGGACAAAGTCCCTCAACCAAACTGGCTTTCCGCATGTGCGTTTTGGGCGTGCGGCCGTTATGCTTGACTCGGCTGTGCCCCCTCATCTGTGTCCTCCTGGCTCTTGTCCTGCAATTGGAGAGGATGACTCGTTAGTGACTCACTGCGGACTCGCAGCTTTGGTTTGGATAGGAGAAGGGGAAGGAAGGTTTTCTGATGCGGATGTGGGCAAACCAGGGGCATTAGGGACTAAAGAAAAAACCCGCTCTTCGCTTGGACGGGTGGGGAAACACTCCGGAAAAAAACCCCGGTTTGGTAACTCAAAATCTAACTCCGGGGCAACAGGGACAAACTCATTCCTCTCTTTGAACGGGCTGGGGGAAACTGGCGTATCTAAGGGATACGGGTTTGAGCTTGTGCCTCCCCCCCTTGTTTGGCACTGTTGCCCTTCGTTTTCTCCCCCTTGGGATAAGCGGGTGGGGGAGAACCCTAACGTTGAGTTTTGCTGCTGGGAACCTCTGTCCAGCCTCCAATCACTCGATGCCTTAGTTGGTCAGCGTGCATTCTCCAGAGGAGACCCCAGGTCTCGACACAGTAGGACACTGGTCCCATTTGATTAATGACTACCCCCGGCACCCAGGCTGGCCCTGTGGTCGCGTAGTTTCTGCAATGTACAGGTTCACCTATCTGGAAATTTTTTTGTGGGGCTGTGCTCAATGTTTCTTCCCCTATCCTCCACCTTGGTGGGATCCAACCTGGTTAACAATGAGTGCAATTTCCTCTTCATGAGGAGTTCAGCGGGGGAGAATCCCGACGCCAATGGCGTCACACGGTAAACCAACAAAAACTGGCAGAGCTGCTGGTCCAGATCCCCTGTTCCCATGCGCCGCAGCCCCTCTTTCATTGTGTGCACCAGGTGTTCAGCCTGGTCATTCGTTGCAGGGTGAAAGGGGGCTGAGGTAATGTGCCGAATGGCGTTAGACTCCAAGAACGGCTGGAACTCAGCCGAAGTGAAGGTACTCGCATTGTCACTCACAATGACGTCAGGTATCCTGAAGGTACTTATCAGCCTGCGCAGGTGTTTTATGGTTGCAGCTGATGAAGTGCCACGCGTTGGAATCACCTCTAACCATTTGGAGTATGCATCCACTACCAGCAGGAAAAAGGAACCCCTGAATGGACCTGCGAAGTCTATGTGGAGGCGAGAACACAGCCCCCTAGCTGTGTCCCATTCTCTGTGTTGAAGGCGGGACTCCTCAGGGCGAGAGCTCTGGCAACTTTCGCATGTGTTCACCATGTGTTCAATGTCTGCGTCTAGCTGTGGCCACCAGAAATAGCTCCGGGCCAGCGCCTTAGAGCGCACAATCCCTGAGTGGCTGACATGTAAAAGCCGTAGCACCCTTGCTCTTAATGCTTCTGGGACCACCACCCTCTCCCCCCACAGAAGACACCCCCTTTCTGTGGACAACCCAACCCTCTTCCTGAAAAACACAGCAAACTCGTCTGCGGGGGGAGCCGTGGGCCACCCCTTCTGTACCCAGGATCTAACAAGGGCTAAAGTTTTATCCTTGGCCGTGGCTGCAGTGATTTCCACGGGAAGTATGGGGGGTGCATATAGGGCTTCTATGAGGAGGACTTGCCTGTCCTGCTCTATCTCACACTTTGGGTCTCCCAGCTGGGGAAGAGGAGACCTTGAGAGTGCGTCAGCATGGCTTATGTTTTTCCCGGGGCGGTACTCTAATGAACCCTTGTATGCATTGAGGAAAATAGCCCACCAAAGCATCCTGGGGGAGAGGATCTGTGAAGTGGGCTTGTCTGAGGTGAAAATACCCAATAGTGGCTTGTGGTCAGTTACAATGGTGAATGGACGACCATACAAAAAAAATCATGGAACTTCTTTGTGCCCGCCACGATAGCAAGGGCCTCCCTATCTGTTTGGGCATAATTTCGTTCTGCCTTGGACAATGATCTCGAATAGAAGGCAACTGGGGCTTCTCGCCCGCCCTCTAACGCGTGGCAAAGGACCGCCCCCACCCCCACTGGTGAGGCGTCGCAGACCAAGACTACCGGCTTCTTTGGGTCGAAATGGGTTAGAATAGCCTCTGAGGAGAGGAGCTGCTTGAGTTCCCTGAAAGCCCGCTCCTGATTCTCCCCCCACCGCCAAACCGCATCCTTCTTCAGCAGCCTATGCAGAGGCTCTGCAATCGACTCTTTCCTGGGCAGGAAGGAATGGTAAAAATTCAGCAGCCCCAGGAAGGACTGTAGCTACGGTTTCGCGGTGGGGCAAGGGGCATTTTGAATTGTTGAGACTTTGGACTCAGCGGTTTTCACCCCCTCAGGGGTTATACGGAACCCCAGAAACTCAACCTCCCTGGCCAGAAACACACATTTGTCCCTCCGCAGCCTCAACCCCGCGGATTCAAAGACTGTAAGGACCTTATCTAGTCTCTGGGCCAGTTCTGATTCGCTCCCCCCAGATATCAATATGTCGTCGAAGAATGGCAAGACACCCGGTAACTTCTTTAACAAACGTTCCACAAGGGACTGAAATATTCCCGGCGCCTAGTTCACCCTAAACTGTAGGCGCGTTACCTTGAATGCCCCCTTGTGAGTTACAATGGTTTGCGCAGCAGCTGTGGCTGGGGTTACTGAAAGCTGCTGGTACCCCTGCGTCAGATCTAGTTTGGCGAAAAACTTTCCCCCATGTAAAGTAGCTAGCAGATGGCTAACTACCGGCACCGGATAGGCATTAGGGCGGATTGCCTTGTTAATTGTACACTTGTAGTCAGCGCAAATCCGCACCTCCCCATTTGCTTTCAACACTGTAATAATAGGAGTCTCCCACTCTGCAGAGTCCACAGGCACTAAAATCCCCTGACCCACCAGTTTGTCCAGTTCCGCCTCAATTTTGTCCTTTAGGGCGAATGGAACCCAACGTGGCTTGAGTCGAATTGGGCGGACCTCCGGGTCTAGGTTGAAAGAAACTGGGGGCCCTTTGTACTTCCCGAGCTCCTTCTTGAATACCTCAGGGTGTGTGTTGCACACTGCCTGGATCTCATCCCCCCCGATGGCATGGACACCGCCTATGAAGATGTCCAGGGGTTTGAACCATTGTGTTCCCAGGAGATTACACCCCCCTCCCTTAGAACTACTAGAGGGAGTTTCCTCCTGAGTCCCTTATACTGTATCTCGAAGTCCCCGAACCCCAACACTGGGATCCCATTTCCCTGCACGTCTCTTAAGTTCGCCCTCATCTCTTTGAGTTTGGGTCGCTCCTTGGGGGGAATGGGCAAAAACTCCCTATGGGAAATGAGGGAGTATACAGACCCCGAGTCTATTTCCATCTTAACAGGAGCCCCTTGCAACAGTACCTCGGCATAAAAACATGGTTGCCCTAGAGGCACGCTGTGGACGGCCAAGTCGTCTTCCGCATGTACTCCTCGGTACACGTGGTCCCCCTCTGGGTCGCCGCCGCCATCGTAGACTCTGCTGACGCCATCCTGCCTCCTCGCAGTGCGCTTGGTCTCGTTCCGGCGTTGCTTGCAGACCCTGGCGATGTGGCCCTTCCATCCACAGTTGTGTCACTCAGCCTTCCTGAATGGGCACTTGCTCCGCTCATGGGACGCTCCGCAGCCATCACAGCACCGACCCCCTTTTCCTTTCTTCTCACTCAGCCCCTTTCTGACTTTCTGGACTCCCTCATCTTCACTGGAGCCTGGGGTGGCGGAGGCCTCTGAGGATGTGGGCGAGCGCGGGGCAGGGGCCGCCCTCCAAGTTGCCTGGACTGCGGATGCAGCTGCCTCTACTTGTGGAGGCTTTGCTTTGAGAAGCTTGTACCCGGCCCGCGTGGACTCAGCAGCTAGGGCCTCTTGTAGTACCTCTTTGAAGGTGAGGTCGTGGCCTCGGGTCATGAGCTTCCTTTGGGTTCCCCATCTCTCATCCCGCAGAGCATCCTGTCCCTCAGGGCCACATCTAGAATTTCCCGCCATTCGCATGGGGTTGCCGCCAAACGGAGGGCCGCTGCATACTCAGATACGGACTCACCCGGCTTTTGGTCCCTCCTTGTGAAGGCCGCCCTGGCAGCAAAGAAGGATACCTTTGGCTTGAAGTGGTTTCTCAGGGTCGCCAGTATTTCGGTTACCGAAACCTGTTCCACCTCTCATGGTGCCACCAGATCCATCAGCGCTTGCACTGCGTGGAAACCAAGCATCGTGATGAGAAGACCTCTCTTCTTTCCCACGTTGGTAATGCCGGCAAATGCTACTGTACTCTTGAAATGCATTTCGAACCAGTCCCATCGCTCGGGGTGGGTTACATCGAACACCGGTTGCTGTGAAGTTGTCTTGTCCCCGTGGGAATCCATTATCCCACCTTCGTCGCCAATTTAGTGTTTGGGAATCAAGACAATGGAAACGGCTGTAAGCTAGCCTAGCACATCATTATTGCATGGAGTACAGTATGAACATGTGGTAATGGCAGACAAACAGCTCCTTTTATGCGGTGGCTCTTCGACAGGCATTGGCTACTGTCCAAGTGACGTCATCCTTGGTCACGCCTTTCTTGTCCAGGTGAGGTGAGCGTGGGAATCTTTCCCGCGCAGCTGAAGGCATTTGAGGAAAGTGTACCATGTGAGCTGGGCGCTCGCTACTGCCCCCGGTGGCCACTAGCTCACGTCCTCATACAGAAGGTTACAGTGTTACTATTGGAGATTGTTACATCCACTCATTCGTGTGGTTACAAATACATTCAATACACAACACCTCTTCTATAGCGAACTTCTGAAGCCATTTCCCCCTTGTCCAAGGCTTTTCCAGAGCTCTGTTGCACCCCGAAGCACATCCCCAGCCACTCAATAAATGCTGTAAAGCACAAGGTACATTAACACAACTACCCTATTTGCTGGCATATAAGACCCATCCCCCCCCTTAAAATACACTGGGGGAAATGGAGTGTGTCTTGTACTGTATATAGTGACCTATATTGTCCTATTTTGGTAATAGCAGGTGCGTCTTATACTCCGATGTGTCTTATACACCAGCAAATACGGTATATCAATTACAGTGGTTCTCCTTCGTATAGTTTGTGAATCCACACTCATGGGTTATGCGCCTGCGCAGAACGGCCGATCGGAGGCTTGAAAAGCTATTGGTCAAAAGTTTTGGCGGTAAGACCGCCCACCGTACCGCCCACCCTGAGGCGCCCACGCGCCATTTTACCCCAGTTCTCTTCTTTCCGCCGTAGCAGCAGGACGATCGTTGAGAGCTTCCTCAATTTTTTTGCCCTTCTGAGGGAAAGTCTTTTGGCAAACTTTACAATTTTTTTCGGTGATCTTGTCCTTCGGGCAGGATCGCCGCCCCGGTGCTGTTTCTTCCTTCTGGTGGACTCAGTTACCTACTTGCTTCGGTCACCGTTTCCCCCCTCAAGGGGGTGGCGGCTGGCCAGCCCTTCGGGGTAACCGCGTTCCAGAAACTTCCATTGGAAGAATTTTTTCTTTGATGGCCGCGGCCTTCAAACAGTGTTCGGCTTGCCTGAAAAAGTTTCCGGCCTCCGACGGGCATAGTCTCTGCCTTTTCTGCCTGGGGGAGTCTCATCAGAGCCAGTCTTGCCCTCACTGCAAGAAATTCACCCGTCTGGCAGTGCAGAACCGGAGCTACCGGCTCAAAGCCCACCTGATGGAACTCTCTCTGGCTCCCGTTGCGGCCACTTCTACTTCGGCTAGTGTCTCCCAGCCTCCTCCGCCTTCGGCTTCTTCTTCCGCTCTCCCCATCAAGAAGAAGAAGAGGGACAAGAACGGAGAGAAGAAAAAGAAACACGGGTCGGAGAAGAGGCGATCGCTCCCGCCTACTCCGCACACTCCTGTTTCTCCAGGACCTTCGCCGCCATACTCGGTCGTGCGATGTCCGTCTCCTGGGTCTTCCATCTGGGGAGGACGGTCCTCCTCGGGATCGCCTGAAAAAGGACGCAGGGCTGGGGCTCCAGCTCGCCCACTTCAGGTACTCCCGTCACCGCCTCGTGGGAGGGCCCGCTCGCCTATGAGACAGGCCTCCGTCTCCCCAAGGCCCAGGACTCCGACGCTCGACGACGCGGCAATCACCATGCCGGCCACCATTTCGTCGCCGATTCTACCGGCCACCGTTTCGTCGCCGACTCTACCAGCCACCGTTTCATCGGCCACCGTTTCGTCGCTCCCGATGGTGGGGGATCCATCCCAGATGGAGTTCCTGAAGGGGATGTTTGAGGTCATGGCTCAGACTTTTGCCAACCACTTTAAGACCTCCATGCCTGCGGCCTCTGCGGCTCCGGTACCGACCACCGCAAGCCCCAGGGATGTTGGCCCTGCTGTGGCCCCACCGACCTCCCGAGGGTCGAGGGTCCGCTCCGCTGGCCCACCCACATCGTCGCGGGTTGGTCCAGATGTTGAAGCAGTGGACTCCCATCCCGCCGGCCCGCCCAGGCCGTACTGGCGCGGTCCCGACATGGATGTAAGAGTTCCTCCCTCGTCCTCCGATGACTCCAGCGCCTCTTCAGAGGAGGACGAGGGAGACGTCGACGCCGAAAGGACGCCGGACCAGGCCATTGGCACAGTGGACCCACCGTGTGGTGAGGACCAATGCTTGCTTACGGCCATGCTGACGTGCCTGGGGACCGCTCTGAACCTAAAGGTGGACCAGCCGCCACTGGAAGGTGAGGACCAAATGACCGCCAAGCTGGACAGACGGGCGGTACGGCCGGTCCATATCACCATGCTTCCGTCCATGTTGACGTCGGCGAAGGCGACATGGAGGAAGCCGGTGTCAGTGCACTCCATTTCGTTCAGGCTCGACAGCATGTATAGAGTCCTGGACGAGAACGTCGAGTTCCTGCAGGCACACCCCCTGCCAAATTCCCTGGTGGTCAAGGCTTTTCAACACAGGACGGCCACCAGCGGGTTCCCGGTGCCTTTGACCCCGGAAGGGAAGAAGTTGGACGCGGTGGGCCGTAAATTCTACGCCACCGGTTCCCTCTTCCTCCACGCCGCCAACTACTCAGCTGCCATGGGCCTGTACCAGTCTCACCTCTGGGATCGAGTGAAGGCCGAAACGGCGACGTTGCCCGCCGACGCCCAGAAACGGATCGACGCGCTGGCATCCGAAGGCGATTTCCTGGCGGAGCAACAAATGAGAACAGCCAGGCATATCAATGACTATGCGGCGAAGGACATGGCGTCTGCTATCCTGCTCCGTCGTCATGCCTGGCTTAGGGGCACCTCCCTCGATGATGCTATGAAGAAGCTCATCGAGGAGTTTCCCTTCGATGGGCAAGGCTTCTTTGGACAGGACACGGACAAGGTCCTCAATGAAATGCGGCAGACCAACTCCACCGCCAAGTTTCTGGGGCTTACCACGCCGGCTCCGGCTGCCAGGCCGAGGTTCCAGCCCTTCACGCGGCGATACCAGGGGAACCCGCAACAACAGGGTGGCCCCTTGGAACAGCCAAGGTCTGGCTCCTTCAAGCAACGGCGCCAGCACAAGCCCCGCTACCAGCCCTACGGGCACGGCAAGCGTTCGGACGCTAAGTCCAAGTCGTGCGTTTGAAGCTGCGACGGCCGAGTCTCTCTCGCTCCACATCCCGTACCTCCCCCTCCGGAACTTCCTCCAGGTATGGTCAGGCATCATGGACGACTGGTGGGTCTTAAAGATCTTGTCCTCTGGCTACGCCATCGAGTTCGTGCGGGCGCCTCGGGTAGGACGACATCGTCTCACCACCTCGTCCCCACATTTGGAGGAAGAAATATCAACTCTCCTGTCCAAGGGAGCCATCAAGTGGGTGGCACCGCCCGACTGGGACAACGGCTTCTACTCGAGGTACTTCATGGTTCAGAAGAAGGACGGAGGACTTTGCCCGATTCTGGACCTGCGCCGCCTCAACAAGTGCATCCACACCAGGAGGTTCCGGATGGTGACCCTGCAGACCGTCCTTCCCCTCATCAACAAAAGGGACTGGTTCACAGTCATAGACCTCAAGGACGCTTACTTCCATGTCTCCAACCTCGAGGAGCACCGACGGTTCCTCCGATTCCGCATCGGCGATTTGGTGTACCAGTACCGATGTCTACCGTTCGGTCTGGCCACGGCACCACGAGTCTTCACCAAATGCATGGCTCCGGTGGCTGCCTTCCTTCACCAGTGGGGAATCAGGGTCTTCCCATACATCGACGACTGGCTGATTGTATCCCCCACCAGCTCGTCGGCCATTCGGGACATGCAGTTCACGGTCCACCTCATGGAGAGTCTCGGCCTCAGGATCAACTTCACCAAATCGAAGTTGATTCCCTCTCAACGCGTCGAGTACATCGGAGTGGTACTCGACTCACTTGCCACCAGAGCCTTTGCACCCCAGAAGCGCTTGCAGGACATCGCGCAGGGAGTGAACGACCTTCGCACCAGACCGTGCATCAGGGCAAAAAAGGCTCAAAGACTGCTAGGCCTCATGGCCTCAACGACGGCTGTGGTCCCTCACGCCAAGTTAAAGTTCCGGTCCCTACAGTCGTGGCTTCTGCACGAATTCGACGCACTCCGGGAGAGTCAGTCCAAACGGCTAACTCCGTCTCCGGAGCTGAGGGACCAACTGATGTGGTGGACGACGCCACTCAACGTGACAACGGGGAAGAGCTTTTACCCCCCGCAACCCTCGTTGCAAATATTGACTGACGCAAGCAACCTCGGCTGGGGGGCTGCCTGCGGGACTCTCATGGTCAACAACCCTTGGTCGCCTCAGGAGATGGCGCACCATATCAACTACTTGGAGCTACTGGCCATTTGGAAGGCCCTCCGTTCCTTCGAGACCCTGCTCATGGGCAAGGCGGTCCAGGTGGCCTCGGACAATACCACGGCTGTGGCGTATCTGAACAAGCAGGGCGGAACACTATCTACCACCCTTCTTTACCTCGCTGTGCAACTCTGGGAGTGGTGCCTGGAGAGGCACATTTTCCCGATTGGAGTGCACATTCAGGGCAAGCTGAATGTCCTGGCCGACCATCTCAGCCGCCTCACCTCGACGACCCACGAATGGGAACTGAACGACGAGGTGTTCCAGTCGCTTTGCGAGGCCTGGGGGACTCCGAACATCGACCTCTTCGCATCGGAGTCCAACACGAAATGCCACAGGTACTGCTCCAGGGCGGGCATCGGTGTCAACTCCGAGGGCGATGCCTTCATGAAACGGTGGGATCAGGACTATTTCTACGCCTTTCCTCCGTTTCCTCTGATCCAGAAGGTCCTCACCAGAATGCTTCAGCACGGGACCAGGGCCATCCTAGTGGCCCCAGCATGGCCTCGCCAACCATGGTTTCCGCTGCTGTTGCGCATGTCATCTCAGTATCGCACGCTACCGGAGTCACCGACGCTTCTCCAAATGGAGCAGGGCCAGCTCCACCACTCGGACCTGCCCAGCCTCCACCTCACCGCGTGGAGGATAACCCCAGACTGTCCAGGATCCTGGAACTAGCCAGGCGCCCTTCCACAAGGAAGTCCTACACTTCCAAATACAGACGCTTTTGTGCTTTCCTGGCATCTCAGCAGACCCTCCTCTCGCAGGAACTGCAGGACGTCTTGACCTACCTCCTCCATCTGGCGGAGTCTGGCCTCAGCATCGCCTCCATCCGAGTACACCTCGCAGCGGTGGTGGCTCACTCTCCAGCTGGCTCACCCGCTTCCGGCGCTTTCCGCGACCAAACGGTGAAACGTTTCCTCAAGGGATTGCGGAACGCCTTCCCTCCGATCAGGACTCCGACGGCCCAATGGTCACTCTCTACCGTCCTTAACGCGCTCACCAGGACTCCTTTCGAGCCCATGGCTACCGCGGATGCTCGTCTCCCCACGTGAAAGACGGCCTTTCTTGTGGCCATCACGTCTGCTCGGCGAGCTGGTGAGCTGGTCGCCCTTGCGGGCAGACGCACCCTTTCTCCAATTCTTCAATGACCGTGTGGTACTCCAAGCGGACATCACCTTCCTCCCCAAGGTGGTCTCCCAGTTTCATATGGCACAGACTATCTCCTTGCCAACATTCTTCCAGAACCCCGCTAATGCCCAAGAAAGGACTTGGCACACGCTGGATGTCAAACGGGCTTTATTGTTTTACACCAGCAGGACAAGGGAGTTCAGGAAGTCGCAACGCCTTTTCGTGGCGTATGGGGGCAAGTCCAAAGGTGAACCCATCTCTGCGCAGCGGTTCTCCAAATGGATCACCTCTACCATCTACTTGGCCTACGAGTCGGCATCGCTGCCCCCTCCACCGCATGTCAGGGCGCACTCTACCAGAGCGGTTGCAACATCCACGGCCTTTCTGGAGGGCACACCGCTTGAGGACATCTGTAAGGCTGCCACCTGGTCCAGACCTTCTACATTTGTCCAGCACTACAGGGTGGACACCAGAGCCACTGCGGACGCCAGGCTTGGCCGTGTCGTCCTCACTCGGGGGCTCCGGGCCCATCGCCCTTGACAGTTCACCCTGCCTGACCGACATCATCTTCATCGTGGGATCATCTCATCCGACTGCCCACCGACCAAGTAAGTGTGAGCTTGCTAATCTCCCATGAGTGTGGATTCACAAACTATACGAAGGAGAAAGTTTGGTTTCACTTACCAGTGATAACTTTCGTTCTTCGAGTATATAGTTTGTGAATACACACTACCCACCCTGCCTCCCCTCTTGAGCTGCACGGATGAGATCAATTGGTTTATCCTGTGCTTGGCTTAAGTATGGAACTGAGGTAAAATGGCGCGCGGGCACCTCAGGTTGGGCGGTACGGTGGGCGGTCTTACCGCCAAAACTTTTGACCAATAGCTTTTCAAGCCTCCGATCGGCCGTTCTGCGCAGGCGCATAACCCATGAGTGTGTATTCACAAACTATATACTCGAAGAACGAAAGTTATCACTGGTAAGTGAAACCGAACTTACCTCATACAAAAAATTTAATCCATTCCATGGGGCTCGTTGTTCTATGAAACAATTGCTATACAATACATGCATCATATAGCAATTTTCCCTATGGGATGCATCGTACAACAATTTTTTTTGCTAAGTGGTTTTTCCCATTGAAAAATTGTTGTACGATTTTTTCCATAGGGAAAATTGTTAGGCGGGACACCATTCCCCACCCCCCACCCAAACAAACCTAATTGTTATGTGATTTCGTTGTTATACGGGGCAATTGTTGTATGAGGTTCTGCTGTACTAGCAAATGTACTCGTCCTCAACCATGTTAAAAACCCAGGGGCTCCACCTTTACCCAGATGCCTTTTCTTTTTCTATCCCACACCCCAAATGGTTTCCTTCATTCTTGCAAAGCTTGTTCCAGTTCAACAGAAATGTCTGGCAAACGTCTCAGGGTGGGTGCTGCTAAAATCTAATGATCAACAGACTGAGTTGGGGCTAGTTATTTGAATCAGGAAATCTGTAATGTAAAACTTCAATGTTTTTAACGCTTACTGTTTTGGAGATTTTTCTGGGCAAACAAACAAAGGGTCCCTAGAGAATCCTGTACAGTGGTACCTCGCTTAAAGAGCATAATGTGTTTCACGGGATTGCTCTTTAAGAGAGTTTGCTCTTCAAGCGAAACACCATTGTAAGTGAACAATTGTGGCTTCTGGCTTTGAGGACAGGATTAGTCCATGGATAGTTTGCAACTGGTCTGTTTCCAAGAGAGGAAGCACAGCACAGTAAGAAACAAAAATGGATGGTATGTGGCAAGAGAACAGGAGGGTACAATTAAGTTGTATACAAACATCCTGATTGGTAACAATTGCATGACAGTTGAAGAGTCACATGCTGTTGTTTTTCCGGGCTTTCATCTCTTCCATGCAAACAAACACATCTTGTTTTCCTGGAGCATTGCAGCTGCTGCTGTGCTTTCCCCACCCACAGCCCCACTCTGTCCCAAACTTCTACTCATGTCCTGGCTGTACTGCATTTTCTATGAAGTAAGTAGTGGATAGAGCGCTGGTGTTTTGAACTGGGTGATGGTAACAGCCAGTGGCTGAAAGAACAGATTGCTCCCACATGGTAATGAGGTAACATCATGCAGGCTGATGTTGTGCTTGGGACATTTGTCCTCCAACTCTGCTGTTGATTCCAATCTCCTCAGGGACTGGATATGGGTTTAAACAAGCAAGGCCATTCTAAAGATTCCAGGCCATGGTTCTATTAGCCTTCCCATCTCCAGTTTATAAATAAGCAAGCAACCCTAAGCACCAAGTGCAGAGTGACAGGACAATCAGGTTTCCTGGTTGCATTGACCTCCTTTTGTTTTTTGTTTTGTTGTTGTTGTTGTTCAGTCGCACAGTGGATTCCGACCCTTTCGACACTATGGACCATTGCCCTCCAGGCATCTCTGTCTTCCACCATCCTCCTTAGCCCACCCAACTCTGTGCCCCACTGCGTCTACCACACCATCTATCCATCTCATATTTGGACACCCCCTTCTTCTTTTGCCCTCCACCATTCCCAGCATCAAGGCCTTCTCAAGTGAATCGTCCCTTCTCATTTGATGACCAAAGTATTTAAGCTTCATCTTCACTATTTGACCTTCCAATGAGCAGTCAGGGTTGATTTCTTCTAATATTGACCTATTTGTTCTCCTCGCTGTCCAGGGGACTCTCAAAACTCTCCTCCAACACCACATCTCAAAGGAATCTATTCTTCGACACTCAGCTTTCCTAATGGTCCAGCTCTCACACCCATACATTACCATGAATACCATTGCTTTGACTATACTAATTTTTGTTTTTAAGGTGATGTCTCTACTTTTTACTATGTTCCCCAGGTTCCTTACATCTTGTCTCCCCAGTGTTAATTGTCTTTTTATTTCATGGCTGCAGTCACCATCTGCAGTGATCTTAGATCCTAAGAAGGTAAAATCTGTCACTGCTTCTACTTCTTCCCCATCTATTTTCCAGGTACTGATATGGCCTGTTGCTATTATTTTGGTTTTCTTGATATTGAGTCTCAAGCCAGCTTTTGCACTCTCCTCTTTCAGCCCAATCAAGAGATTCTTTAGGTCTTCCTCACTTTCTGCCATTAGGGTGGTATCGTCTGCATATCTCAAATTGTTGATGTTCCTCCCAGCAATTTTGATCTCATATTGTGATTCCTCTATCCCTGCATTTTGCATTATGTGTTCTGTGTATAGGTTGAATAAGTAGGGTGACAAAATGCAACCTTATCTTACTCCTTTTCCTATTCCAAACCACTCTCTCATTCCGTGTTCTGTACTAACTGTTGCTTCTTGATTCATGTACAGATTTCTCATGAGGCATATGAGGTGTTCTGGTATTCCCATCTCTTTAAGTACTTGCCACATTTTGTTGTGGTCCACACAGTCAAATGCCTTGGTGTAGTCAATAAAACAGAAGTAGACTTGTTTCTGATATTCCTTTGTTTTCTCCATGATCCAACGTATGTTGGCAATGTGGTCTCTAGTCTCCCTGCCTCTTCTGAAATAATAATAATAATAATAATAATAATAATAATAATAATAATAATAATAATAATAATAATAATAATAATAATAATAATAATAATAATAATAATAATAATAATAATAATAATAATAATAATAATAATAATAATAATAATAATAATAATAATAAGTTTTAATTTCTACCCCGCTTTCATAGCACAAGTGCCACTCAAAGCGGCTTACAACACATATAAATACAGTATCACAGATATAATTACACAATTACAAAAGCAGATTGAAAATTAACACATTGCAAGAAGAAGAAAAAAAATCCCATACAATTAATTTCAAAAACACAAACCCCATACTACCCCCCCTCCAGTGGGAGCACCCAAAAGCTCCTACTTCCCCGCGGCCAATGCCGGACCGGGGAAAGGCTCGGGTGATGGCAGCTACCCTCCCCCATAATTGTGAGTGTCCCTCTTCTGATCCCTGGCCAGACAGGACCAGGGGTGAGGGGACAGTGTCCACAGGTGCCACCCATTCCTTCCCCACGCTGACCCAGCAAGGTCCAAAAACAGCTGCAGTGGCTCCCACCTGTCTCCACTCCCGGGGCCGATGGCGTGGGCTCCCGGGCGAGACAGGGAGCTCCTCGAGGGGCCGGCGTTGGCAGTGTCCTTTTCTGCTCTCTGGATGGGCGGGCCCGGAGAGCGAAGGCAGCTGCAGCGGCTCCCACCTGTCTCCACTCCCGGGGCAGATGGCGTGGGTTCCCGGGTGAGACAGGGAGCCTGCACCTCTGGTAGTTCTCTCTCTACGTGCTGCTGAAGTCTATCTTGTATTATCTTGAGCATCACCTTGCTGGCGTGTGGGATGAGCGCAATTGTTTGATAATTTGAGCATTCTTTGGCATTGCCCTTTTTTGGGATTGGAACATATACTGATTTTTTCCACTCCTGTGGCCATTTTGCTCTCCAAATCTGCTGGCATATTGTATGCAGTAATTTGATTCCATCATCTTTTAGAGCTTTGAAGAATTCAACTGGTATACCATCATTTCCGCTGGCTGTGTTGTTTGCAGTGCTTTTTAGTGCCTTTCTGACTTCACTCTCCAGAATGTCTGGCTCAAGTTCAATTTCCTCCTCATTGTTATTATCAGGGGTGTTGAGGTCCTTTTTGTAGAGTTCCTCTGTGTACTCTTGCCATCTTTTCTTTATCTTTTCTTCATCAGCGAACTCCTTTCCATCTTTGTCCCTTATCATGGTCATTTTTGCTTTAAATGTTCCCTTGATTTCTCCAATTTTTTTGAAAAGATCTCTAGTCCTGCCTCTTGTGTTGTTTTCCTCGATTTCTTTGCACTGTTCATTTAGGTAGCTCTCCTTATCTCTCCTTGCTTTTCTTTGAAATTCTGTATTCAAGTGATTGTATTTTTTCCTTTCTCCTGTGACTTTTGCATTCCTTCTTTCCTCTGCTATCTTTAGAGCCTCATCTGACAACCACTTTGCTTTCTTACATTTCTTTTCTTTTGGTATGGTTTTTCTTGCTGCCTCCTGTATGACATCCCGCATTTCTGTCCATAATTCCTCTGGCACTCTGTCTATCAGGTCCAAGCCACTAAACCTGTTCCTCACCTCCACCATGTATTCTTTAGGGATATTGTCTAGGTCATATCTTTCTGGCCTGGTTGTTTTCCCTATTTTCTTTAGTCTGAGCCTGAATTTTGCGATCAGTAGGTTGTGATCTGAGCCACAGTCTGCTCCAGGTCTTGTTTTTGCTGCCTGTATGAGGTTCTCCATCTTTGACTGAAGAGTATGTAGTCAATCTGGTTCCGATGTTGGCCATCTGGTGATGTCCATGTGTACAGTCACCTCTTGTGTTGCTGGAAGAGGGTGTTTGCTATGACTAGTGCATTATCCTGGCAGACCTCTATCTATCTTTGCCCTGCTTCATTTCGTGTTCTAAGACCAAACTTGCCTGTTATTCCATTTGCTTTTTGGTTTCCTACTTTGGCATTCCAATCTCCTAATATAATGTGTACATCATTTCTTGGTGTTTGTTCTATGAAGTGTTCTAGGTCCTCATAGAACTGGTCAACTGTGGCTTCATCTGTACTAGTGGTTGGTGCGTATATTTGGGTCACAATAATATTGAAAGGTTTGCCTTGTATTCTGACTGACATCATTCTATCGTTTTTGAGGTTGTATCCCATTACTGCTTTTCTCACTCTTTTATTGACAATTATGGCTACTCTGTTTTTTTCTGAGGTTTCCTTTTGTACAACTTAGCATTTATCCTATGACTTGCAGCTATATTTTTCCAAAGTTTATGTTTGTCTTTCCCCCAACCTACTGTGAGTTGAGGAACCTCTACAGATATCCCATGGAAGCTTCATTCAGTTAATGAGGATTCTGGTGAATACGCAAAGAGCATTGTGATGTGAAGCAGGAAGGAAAGGGCAGGTACATCCCACAACCACCACACACAAGACTCAGCAGAAAGAGGACGAAGAGGAGGATGGTAGCATGTTTCTTCCCATTGCAGCTCCCACTGCTTGCCTTCAGTACCCTACTGCCTCTTGACCAGCTATGTAAAAATGCCTTAAGCCCTCAAGGTTAAGTTGTTAAGGTGAGGGCTGGCCAAAAATTACTTGTGTGTAGGCAATCTTTGGCCATCTACTCATAATGCTGTTGCCCCCTGACAGAGCACAATGTGGTCTTTCACATGTTGCAGCTACCAAATTTGGTCAGTACTGAATAGATGGCTGATACTGAACTTTGAATTTTGTTAAATTGGTTTTTAAATAGCAATTTCTCAACATTTACCCATCTTTAACCACCAGCACTCACCTGTGGCTTGCATGGCCTGGTGTGACCTGCTGCGACTGCAAATCTGCATTTCAAAGAAGTTCATTTGTCATTACTGTTGTCATTGTTAGAGAAAACACTGGTTCCCCAATGAGCATTTTGAAAACCACCAAGCTAAACAAAGCAGCTCTTTTCTACTACCTCTTTATGTGTTTGAGAGATTATAATCAGAATGGTTGTGGGCTCAGTTATAATGAAGGTGCCTTGCTCTTCCAGCCCTGAAGCATAATAGGTCAATAGCCAAGTCCTCCCTTACCAATAAATATTGGAAGAGTGTGCTTAGTGGGTGATTTGTAGCCTGGCATTTTGGCTGCTATCATACTGTATGAACTATATATGTGTGATGGCATGAGCATTCTTTTCTACGAATGCTCATGCCATCACATGTTTACTTATTTTTTTAAGTGCAATATGACTCTGTGCGCACTTAACAGAAGTTTTGGTACCTAATAAATCCTAGCCATCTGTGGGAAGATTCCCTACAAAATCTGAAGTATGTTGAAAAGCTGCATAACTGTTTCATTGGGTTTTTAGGGACTTAATCTGGCACAGAAGTGGTAAGAAGTGAAAGGAATTCATTCGTTTTGCATTCCAAAGCAGATGTACCTAATTCACACTTTCCAAACCAATGAACAGAGAATGGAGCTAAGCTTCAGCATTTGAACTTCCCTGAATGTTGCAACACAGCTTGCTCAAGGAAAAAAAAGTGAACTGAAGATGTATCAGTGAGGGGAAAGTGCACGCAGAAGTACATTTATGCAACAGCTTTATAAAATGCTGACAGTGGAGGATGGTGTGCTGTGGTCCATGGGGTCACAAAGGGTCCTATTTCACTGTGTGACTGAGCAACATTCAAAAATGCATATACAGTACAAGGAGAACTATGCAGGAAAATATGAGTTTACGTTGTGTGTGTGAGTTTTAAAACAGCAAACCAAAATTGAAAAATACGCAAAAAGTAAGGTATAAAAATGAAAAATTGAGCAAAAACAAAAAAATTGGAAGCAAGATCCTTTGAATGAAAATCTGGCTGCTGTGAAAAAATGGTTTGGTAGATGTGTAAATGCCATAAGTACTGTGAAGAACAACTTTCATATCAAATTAATCAGTACTGCTTCTAACCATCAGGTTGAACTATTTTGAATTGTCTGTAATCTCACTGAAACCAGGCAAAAAAAAATTAGACAGAATCCCCTGATTCAGTACTATGTGGTTGGTTTGCAGACCAGTTTAAAACTAAGATCAAAGCCATCCGAGGGAATCATGACTGTGCTTTCAATTCAGTAGATCAATTTGAGATATCTAATGTGCCATTTTGTCCCATTTTTTGGATCAATTCCAACTTGTAACTTCAGAACTGGTTGATGAGATGTTTGCCTGCTGTAAAGCCTACTTGATCCTGCCTATCCTGGTTTTTTTAAATCATAGAAGGCAGTGACAGCAGTCTGGGCCACAAACATAATCAACTCTTCTTTCCAGGAATGTTATGTTTCTTTCAGAAGCCCATCTTTTTTTAAAAAAAAATAATTTATTGGGGGGAAAGATCTGAACAACATCAGGCCTTTCGCACATATTCTGTTTATGGCCAAGTTGATTGAAAGAGTTGTGACAGATCATCTGCAGGTGCATTTGGATGAAATCAACTATCTTGATCCTTTCCATTCTGAGTTTAGGCCACAGCATGATACTGAAACTACACTAGTCATGCTACATGGTGACCTTTTAAGGGAGACTAATAGAGACAATACAACTCTGTATGTTCTCCTGCATCTCTCAGTGACCTTTAATACTGTTGAGCATGGAATCTTCCTGGACAGACCATTCGGATTAGGGACTGGGGACCACACTTGGCATTGCCCTCAGTCCTTTCTCAATGGCCATGTCATGAGGATTCAGCTCTGGGATTTTGTGTAGTCTCCTGAGTCCTACTTTGTGAGGTACCACAGGAGTCTGTTATCTTCTCAATACCATTCAACATCTAACTGAGGCCATTGGGGGAGGTCATCTGGATATCTGCTGTCATTAATATACTGATGATATGGAACTCTGTCTCTTCTTTTCTATGCCTACAGTGGATGCAGAAGGTTGCCGGGAATTGTGCCTGGCCTTGGTGCTGGATTAGATGGAGAACAAGTTGAAACTCAATCCTGACAAGATGGAGATCCAGGTGCTTCTTGGCATCAGGACAGGTTGGAAGGGGCAATATACTTAAATTAGATTGATTTATCCTCCCCTCCAAAGATCAGGTTTTTATTTTGAGTGTTCTTTTCAACCTGGCACTTAGGATGGAACATCAGGTAGTTGCCATGGCTCATACGGCTTTTTCCTTCTCAGGCATATTGCCTAACTATATTCCTACCATGGTGGGAGGTCCCTAGCAATTTTGGTTCATACGTTGGTACTCTCAAAAATCAACTACTGTTATGAACTCTACATGGAGCTCCCTTGAAGCTGGTTTGGAAGCTCCAATAGGTCCAGAATCTGACAGCCAGACTAGTCTCTGGGATCAGTAAATGTGATCATATAATCCCTATGCTGGCTTGCCTACACTGGCTCCCTGTTTGTTTCCATGCTAGATTCATGGTGCTGATGTTAACATAAAAAGCTGTGAACAGTTTGGTATCTTGTTACTTGTCAGCCCATTTTACTCAGTCCTCTATGGCCTTGTCTCTCATGGTGCTTACCCTGGACCCAACTGTATCTCTCCTTTTCATCATCTGCCATGGATGTGGTCCAATGTCAAGACAAATGCCTGGACTCGATAATGGTATGGACGAAAGCTAACAGGCTGAAGCTAAACCCTGACAAGATGGAGATTTTGGTGTTTGAGAGGCCATCTGCCGGACTGGGAGGCCTGGTCCCTACCCTGGATGAAACTACTCTTACCTCTAGGGATCAGGTCTGCGATCTGGTGGTCATTATGGACCCACTGCTCTCATTTGAACAACAGATAGCAGTGGTGTTCAAAGCTGCTTTTTTCCAGCTCTGGCAAATTGTGCAGTTGCATCCCTACTTGGACAGATGGTCTCTCATAACACTGACCCATTCATTGGTAATCTCGCAGATCGACTACTGTAATGCTCTCTACTTGGGGCTGCCCTTGTGTCTGATATGGAAATTACAGTGGGTCCAGAATGCAGCAACCAGGCTGGTGACAGGCTTAAATAAATTTAATCACATTTCCCCAGCCTTGGCAGGCCTGCACTGGTTACCTGTTGCCCACCATGCCAGATTCAAGGTGTTAATGTTATCATACAAGGCCCTATATGGTTTGGGGCCTTGCTATCTGTCAGAGCATCTCTCCCTCAGAGCAACTCCCCACATCACCTGGACATCACAGTCGGTACAGCTCCAGGTGCCAACACAGAGGATGGCTAAGTGGAAAGCCTTTAACCAGAAATAGAGCCTTTTTGGTGGCAGTACCAACACTGTGGAATACAACACTGTAATACACTACCTGTGGAGCTGTGCCAGGCCCCATCACTGCTACCTTGAAAAAACAATTTAAAATGCTCTTCAAGAAGGCCTTTCAGGGCGTTGTTCCCTTATCGATAAATTAGCCAGTTAGGTTCAGTCCTGATGTTCTCAGATGGCAATTATTTTATTTTAGTGTAGTTTGTGATGTATTCCTCGATGGTGGGTTTTGATTTGTTGTGGGTATTGTTGCTATTTGTTTTCTGTTTGTTCACTGCCCAGAGTGGGATAACACCCAGATGGGTGGTATAGAAATTCAATAAATAAATAAATAAATAAATAAAAGCAAAATGCCACCTTGGCAGTTTCCGCTTCAGTTCCTCTCACCAGGCTGTGCTCTGCTCTGTGAAAGAAAGTCCAGAGCACTTCAGCAGCTTCCGGAGAATCTCTTCTAGGATCTTGTTGTGTATGCATGCAGTTTCAGCTGCTCGCCATTAGCACAGCTGGTGGAGCATCACGTGGATCCAATTCCTCCATTGGTAACTACCGTGGGAAACCTTCCCGCTACAGGTGAAATTATGTTAGGTATGCATTACGTCAGAAGGACGTCACCAAGACTGTAACCAATGGTGTGCCTACGGGCCAAATTCAAATGTACTGTGCTATATATAAGGGGACAAGGCTCTGCCATTGCTTCATGTACAGATTGACTATGTTACAATAAAATAGTGTTTAGCCTGCCTGCTGGCTCGTGTGCATTCAATCTGCCTACATCAAAGATCTGAAGTTCAAGAACACCTGGAGTACCAAGGTTAGCCATCATTGCTCTAGTCAATACCTTTCATCACAAAGTGAAAGGGGGAATTTCAACAGGTAGAGCTTGTCATGCAAGCTCTCTGACTGACCTTTCCCCCATGGACCTTAGGGCTGGACAAAAGATTACTAAAATTCCACCTTACACTGACCTACCAAAACCTTATCATTTTCTAAAGAGGACTACCCTACATTCACATGGCATAACCCCATAACAGGGTTGCCTACAAACGGGTCAAAGATTAAACAGATTGATGTTTGAGGACATACTAAAGGAATTCAAACAAACTGAAACTATGTGCAAACTACTGCATATAACTTCTGAAGTACACAAGGAGTTACTTTCCATGCTCTGTGATATTTGGTTCAATCCTCTGTTAATTGTTTAATTTAATTACTCACTCTGAAGATACAATGGAAGAACCACTAAGTAGAGGGTTTCTATGTTGCATGTGCTAGGGAGACTGTTTCATTCCCTTTCCTAATCACAGCTGCCTAATCAAAAGTTCACCTAATCCCAAACAAGCCATGAAGTGGTGGAATTAGAAGCAGATTTTTTCCATTCCATCCCCAAAGGAAATCTAAGAAGGGCAGGCTCTGTGCCTTTAGTAACTGTGAAACGGTGAACATTTTGACAGGTGCAACTTGTTGGCAGTGTTACTGGTCTCAAGTCCATCTGCTGAAATTCACTTTTGTATGCAACAGTTGCAATGTTAAGCTTTATTGCCATAGAGTTGCTTCTAAATTATGATGACCCTATAAATCAGGGGTTCCCAACCTAAGGCCCACATGCT
Source organism: Bradypodion pumilum (assembly GCA_035047305.1). Taxonomy (NCBI): domain Eukaryota; kingdom Metazoa; phylum Chordata; class Lepidosauria; order Squamata; family Chamaeleonidae; genus Bradypodion; species Bradypodion pumilum. The sequence goes on along the minus strand of JAWDJD010000004.1, from coordinate 163,753,599 downwards.
GGACCTGGCCCACGGCACCATTTCATGTGGCCCACCACTACCACTACCACTGCCGCACCCGGAAGTGGAAGCAGGAGCATTTACAACAGCCATAAAATACGCATACACATGCAAAATGCAGTTATGTCAGCCGTAAATGCGCCTGTGACTGTCACAAATGTGGAAGCAGATGCATTTACCTCTGCTTCTGGGGGTGTGGTATGGCCCACTCAGCTGTCCAGGGGGCGTGGTCAGGCCCCTGGCATAAAAAGGTTGGGAACCCCTGGTATAAATTAATGACTTCCAAAATGTTCTATCACTAATAGCTATACTCAGATACCAGGAGCCAGCAAGCTTGGCTCTCCAGATGTCCTTGGAGTTCAATTCCCAGAAACCCTGATCAGCAGGAGTGCTGACTTGGGCTTCTGATAATTGGAGTCCAAGAACACCTGGAGCACCAAGTTTGCTGACCTCTGAACTATGCTATACTGATTTCTTCATTTTTAGCAGTAACATTATATAATATTAACCTAAGTACATGATGGTGAACTTTGGCACTCCAATTACCAGAAGCCCAAGTCAGCACTCCTGCTGATCAGGACTTCTGGGAATTGAAGTTCCAGAATATCTGTATTCTAGAGTGCCAAGGTTCAACACCACTGGCCTAAGTGGTAATTATTAGAAGCAACAGCACTACCAACAAGAACACAAGCTAAGCAATTTCTCTCAGAAGGCATGGAAGTTTTTTCCAGGCCTTCAGTAACTGAAACTCCTTCATTAACACACCTGAGAAAGGCTTCAGTGTATAAGAGTAAAAATAATCCACATACAGAGAAGCATACCCTATGTTGGAAGCTGGTATTGGAGTGCTCCTGACAGACTGCAAGGAAGCAAGACCAAAGCAATGACTTTTGTAGAGAAACAACAAACAACTTTCTCAGGAAATTAAGGCAAAAATAGCACAATATAGTAAATTGAAGCTGTCTTGGTTTGGCAGAGTTGCGTTTTGTAAAATGATGTTATTACCAAGATTAAACTTTTTGTTTGAAGCTCTCCTGATACAATTAAAAGAGAAAGAAATTAAGGAATTCCAAAAGATCTTTAATAATTATTGCAATGATGGATGTAGGTCTAGAATAAATAAAAGTTTATGGTATTTACCACAGAAACAAGGTGGATTGGGTTTACCAAATCTTAAACATTACTATAGAGCTTTTCAGGTTAAAAATATTATAAAGATTTTAAGGAAGGAAAAGGTAATTTGGGAGGATTTAGAGATGACGGAAGTAAATCAGATTGGTAAAGCGTTATTTTTGGACAAAGAGAAGAGTAAAATAAAGGTTAAAAATAGAATGATGAAGGTCCTATTGGTCACGTGGAAAAAGGTGGAAAAAGACTTGGTCCCAGATTTATCCCCAATCATAGAAATAGAGGACTTTAAACAATTCCCAATAAAATTAGATAGTAAATCGAAGGAAATTTTGATTAAAAATGAGATTTTCCTGTTGAAAGACTGGATTGATGTGTGTAGTAATATAGAGAAAAAGAGATATATATTTATACAGTTAACATTAAATTGGGTTCAGATTATTTTATAATGTACAAGAGTCAAGCAGCAACAGTTAGGACAGAACACGGAATGACAGAGGGTACACCACAAGAAAAACTGAGAAAGATCTGGGAGCAAGATCTTAAACTTCATATTATAGAGACAGAGTGGAAAAATAAATGGGAAAAAAGAATTATGAGAACGATGTCGGTCAGAGTAAAAGAACACAATTTTTAAATGCTTTGGAGGTGGTATCTGACCCCGGTGCGGTTACATCAGATGGATAAAAATAGAAGTCAAATGTGTTGGAGATGTAAAGATAAGTTGGGCATTTATGAACATATGTGGTGGAGTTGTAGGGTAGTAAAAGAATTTTGGACCAAAATAGAGAAAGAAATATCTAAATTTGTAGGGGAAAATTTTAAGCTAGGGCCAGGTTTAGCAATGATGACAGATATAGGGAATATGAATTTAGATAAGGATAAAAATGAGTTACTTTCTATATGCATGACAACAGCAAGACAATGTGTTGTGAGAAATTGGGGAAAATGTCAGACTTTAAAGTTGGAAGAATGGTATAAGGAAATGTGGGATCTTGCTTTAAATGACAAATTAACATGGGAGTTGAATAAGAAAAAGGGTATTATAAAAGAGAATAGATTCTGGCAAATTTGGCAACCATTTATTGAATTTGCAGGTAGCAGAGGAGACAGAAACAGTCCAGTACCGGAATTCTATAAGTTTTGGAAAGAATGAAAACAAGTGTCCACCGCATCCTCCAGGGCATTGTATAGTCACACATGGTGAATTAATGACTTTTCTTTCTCTCTCTCTCTCTCTCTTTCTTTTCTCTTTTCCTTTTATTTTATTTTTTGTATGCATTTAAGAAATAAGTAAATGGTATTATTATGAATAGTAATATTGGTTTAAAGATATGACTGGTCTTGTAATTTAGAGTGGAAAATAAAAAGACAAGGAAGAGAAACATACAAGTTCCAGTCTGATTAACACAATTTATTATTATGCTGATAACAAATAACCAAGAAGTTTATACTACCTAATGAATATCTATATTTTTGTAACAATGCTATTTTTCCCTTTTATATGCTTATGTCAATGTATTTTTCATTTTTATAGAAATTTTGTTTATGTATTTGCTTAATAAAAACTTATTTTAAAAAAAGAAAGTAAAATCCGTCACTGCTTCTACTTCTTCCCCATCTACTTTCCAGTTGCTGATAGGGCCTGTTGCCATTATCTTGGTTTTCTTGATGTTAAGTCTCAGGCCAGCTTTCAACCTGATCAGGAGCTTCTTTAAATCTTCCTCACTCTCTGCCGTTAGGGTTGTATCGTCTGCATATCTCAAATTGTTGATGTTTCTCCCAGTAATTTTTATTCCATATTGTGATTCCTCCATCCCTGCATTGCGCGTTATGTGTTCTGTGTATAGGTTGAAAAGGTAGGGTGATAAAATGCACCCTTACTCCTTTTCCTATTCCAAACCACTCTGTCATTCCGTGTTCTGTCCTAACTGTTGCTGCTTGACTCTTGGACAGATTTCTCATGAGGCATATGAGGAATTCTGGTATTCCCATTTCTTTAAGTACTTGCCACATTTTATTGTGGTCCACACAGTCAAAGGCCTTGGTGTAGTCAATAAAGCAGAGGTATACTTGTTTCTGATATTCCTTTGTTTTCTTTTTTTTTATATAATAAATTTTTATTAATTTTTTTAAAAAACAAAATTCAAAGACAATGAAAAAAAACAGCACTTAATAAACAACATACATTTAAATTTACCACTAAAACATTAAATCAAAAAATAATACACTTTCATTATAACTTCCTCCAGTTAGCATATAGTTCAGCACTTTATTTTAAACTTCAATCACTTTAATTACACAGCCAATCTTCTTCCTAATTTTCCATTTCCAAAAATATTCTCATCAGTGCTGTGATGATCAAGTCCACTATAATCTGTCATTTTTAAAAAATCAAAATAGAATACAAAGGAAAAAAAGAAATAAAATTCACTAAACAAGATACAGTTACAATAAACACCCTATGTGCCTATACCTATAAAGGAGTCCGCGGGATGTCACATTTTTTTATTTGTCTTCTGTTTCCAAAAATATATTTGTTCCAGTGCCCGGCTATCCCCATACCCTCCCTTCAATGAATGATCAACAAACAATCGCCAAATTTTCCAAAATCTATTTTCCTTAACTCTCCCTTTATATTTATTTATTTCACATGTTAATTTATCATTCAATGCAAAATCCCACATCTCTTTATACCACTCTTCTATCCTCAGTATTCCATCTGATTTCCAGTTTCTTGCAATACACATTCTACCAATTATCAGCATTAAAGACAGTAATTCCTTTTTATCCTCAGTCAAATTTACTTTGTCAATGTCTGTTAGCAGCACCATTCTTATATCTAGCATGCATTTCATCCCCATAATTTCACTTATTTCCTTCTCAATTTCCCCCCAGAAATCGTTTACCACTTTGCATTCCCACCACATATGTTCATATGTTCCCAGGGTATTTTTGCATCTCCAACAATTTTTTACTTTTGGTATTATCTATTTCTCAGGTATCTTTATATTCAAATCTCGTTCCCAACACGATTTCAACGTTTCTTGTGGGTTGCCTTCCTTATTTAATATTTTATATAGTTTGCTGACCATGCCCTTTAATCCCATATCTCTTTTTCTTATCTTTATTAACAATTCCTCAAATTCAGTTTTTTCTCTCTTTAAACTTAATTGCTCCTTATATTTTTCATTCCATTTATCAATCAATGCTATCTGGAACCAATTCAGATTTAACTGCTTATAAATTTCCGCTTTTCTCCCTCCATCCTTACACTCTCTTACCCAGTCTTTCAACAAGTAAACATTGTTTCTTAATAATACTTCTTTCCCCCTTTTATCTAATTTTATTGGAAAATTTTTAAGATCCTCCATTTCAATTTTTGGAGACACATCAGGACTTAATTCCTTTTTAACCTTTTTCCATACCCCCAACATCGTCTTCAACATCTTATTTTTAACTACTATTTTTCTATCGCTGCTATCCAGAAATACTCCTCTACCTACATAGTCAATTTCCTTCATTTCCAAATCTTTCTATATTACCCTTTCTCTTGCTAAAATTTTCATAATATTCTTAATTTGAAAAGCTCTATAATAATTTCTCAAATTTGGTATCCCCAATCCCCCTTCCTTTGCGATAAATACCAAAAAATCTTTGCTATTCGAGGTCCCCCCCCATTTACAATAATTATTTATTATATTTTGAAAGTCTTTGATCTCTTTATTTTTCATCTGTATGGGTAACGCATCAAATAAAAAATTGATTTTTGGCAGCAGCAGCATCTTACTTAATGCTATCCTGCCAAACCAGGATAGCTTAATCTTTTTGAATTGCTCTATTTTCTCTTTAATTTCCTTTTTTTTGTATCTCGTGATTCAATTTTTTAAGCTCTTCCAAATTGTTTAAAATATTTACACCTAAATATCTCAAAGATTTTTTAACCTGTAACTTATACTTATCTCTTACTCTCTCCTGTTCCTCTTTATCTACATTACAAAACATCATTTCAGATTTATCCCAATTTATTCTCAGTCCTGTTATATCCTCAAAATCCATTAAATGCTCTTTTATTTTTTCCAGTGCCTTTCCGGGATGTTTCATAACCCACCAAAGTGTCATCAGCGTAGAGACTTATCTTATTGTCTAAAACCCCTTTTATCGTATTGTCCCCTCTTATAGCATCTGCTAACAATTCCATTGCCATAATAAACAATATTGGAGACAATGGGCACCCCTGTCTTGTCCCTGCCTCCAATCTAATTTCTTCTGTAAATTCATCATTTACCCTGACTTTAACAAATCCAAATTGATATAATTGTCCAATTAAATTACAAAATCTATCCCCAAATCCGTAAAATCTAATAATTAGATTTAATTGTCACCCATTGAAACGAATCAAAAGCTTTAAATATGTCTAATGATAATATACCCACTTTCTGTTTAGTAGATCCTACTGTATCTAGTATATCTAATACCCTCCTTGTCAAATCCGTCATATGCCTTCCTTTCAAAAATTCAGCTTGATCCTCATTTATATAATTTGTCATAAAACTATTCAATCTATTTGCCACTATCGCTGTAAAAATCTTGGCGTCCTGATTTATCAGAGAGATTGGTCTATAAGATTTCACCTTTTCTGGTTCCTTTCCAGGTTTCGGCAATAACACAATTATATTCTATACCATGAAGTCGGTAACTTCCCCCCATCTATTATAAAATTAAATAGCTTCACCAATCTTGGCACCACACACTCTTTAAACTCCTTATAAAATTCCGCTGTCAAACCATCATCCCCAGGTGATTTGCCTGTCCTCAAATTGGCTATTATATCTTTTACCTCTTTTTCCGTGATTTTTTCTTCCATTCTATTTTTATGTTCTAAGCTTAGCTGTTTTTGCATTCGCTTCTTCAATTGTTCTCTCAACTTTTCAATATTATAGAAATCTTTTACTATCAAGATCCTGTCCTTAGTCTTATTACATCTCCTACCACTTACATCAGCCAAAATCCCCATCTCTCTTTTGTTCCTTTTTACTTTAGCACCTCTTGCCAACAGCTTCGAATTTCTATTACTATATTCAAAATATTCTCTCTTCAAATACACCAAGTCTTTTTTCACTTTTTGTATATCTTTCCCTACCAATTCATTCTTTAATCTTTGCATTTTCTCAAAAACCTCTTTTCTTTTAGTCTTTACATGCTCTTCTAATAACCGTTTAATCTCATTCTCCATTTCATGTTGCTTATCTCTAAAATGCTTGTTCTTAATTGAGGCCAGTTTGATACATTCCCCTCTAAAAACCGACTTCATGGCATCCCAAACTACATTGTAATCCACCTCACCTGTATCGTTCCAGTCCCAACACTCATTCCACTTCTCAATTATTTGTTCCTTACTCTTTTGATCGTGGAACAATTTTTCATCATATCTCCAATTTCTCTTATATATATTTTCCCCTCTATCAATTTTTAATCCCACCCAAAATTTTGCGTGGTCTGATTCTTTAAATATCCCAATCTCCGCATCTTCTAAATCTTTAATCAAATTTTCCGATACCAAAATATAATCTATTCTAGAATATGTATTATGGACCTGTGAAAAATATGTGTATGCCCTCTCTGATCCCTTAATCTCCCTCCAGCTATCCTTCAGACCTAATGTCTTCATCCATTTATCCAAAATCTTCATACCAGCTGTTCTACCAGCTCTTGATAAATTTGTGCAGTCCTCTGGTGCCCGTATTAAGTTAAAATCTCCAGCAACTATCATTTTTGATGTTCTCTCTTTTTCTAAAATACCAAGTACTTTATTTAAAAATGTTTGCTGATGATCGTTTGGGGCATATATGTTTACTAACGTTATCTCTTCATCATCTATTTTCCCAATTATAATCACATATCTACCTTCTGGGTCTGTAATACTTTTTATCATCTCAAAGCCAAGTCTCCTCGAAATCAGGACTGCCACACCCCTCGCTTTTGATGTTCCATATGATTTTTCATATACCTGCATCCATCCCAAAAAAGCCTGTTAGTATCTTCTGATTTTTGATGGGTTTCCTGAAGAAAGACTATATCTGGTCTATCCTTCCTCAGGGCAGATTCTAACCTCTTCCTCTTAACTTGACAGCCGGTACCTTTCACATTCCAGGTCAATACTTTAATATTCTTCAGACCTATGTCTTACTCACCTTTCTTTCTGACAATCGCGGACTCCTATTTGTGTCTTTTCCTCCACCACATATACATTATCTATCAAACTACAACTAAGAAAAAAATTACTGTATTTTCTGGCGTATAATACTACTTTTTAACCCCAAAAAATCTGTGCCAAAGTCAGGGGTCGTCTTATAGGACAGGTACTTAACTGCAGCTTGTTTCCCCTTGCTTCATATGTCCGGCGCATATGGTGGGGGGTGCCGCGGCCGAGTCCCTGCTCTGTGCAGGGAGTATGAAGCAAGGGGAAGCAAGCTGCACACATCTTCCTGTACCTCGAGGAGGAGGACATGAGCGTGGATTGGCTCTCCACCAGAACCTGCCCATTCGACTCGGAGGGTTGTGTGTCTTCGGGTTGAGTGTGGGTTAATTTTTATTTGGTGTGCATTGGAAGAGAGGTAGTCTTATACGGCAAGTATATTCCAAACTCTATATTTTAACTGGAAAAGTTGGGGGTCGTCTTATATGCCCAGTCATCTTATACACCGGAAAATACGGTACATTTAACATCTAAACTAACCACACAAAAAACAATCATATCTGCCCTCCCCACCCTTCTTTCAAAAAGTGGCCCTTGACTATCAAAGAGGGGAGGGGGGGAACGTGTAAAAGAATGCATCTTATCTGTAGCTCTAACGCTGTATCTACTAGTATTATAAAATTATTACTATTACTAAGCAAACTCTGTTTCAAATTAATCCGTCTCACCCATCCTCTGTAACCACCTGCACCTCCATTTCCACCTCTGCTCCTCCTGTTGCCCCCCTCTCTGATTCACCTGCATAATCTCTCCGCAATCCCCCCGATTCCACCAGCGCTTTCCTTAATCCCCTCCATTCTTGAGATGACATTTTGACCAGACCAATCCGACACAGATAATCTAAATAATCCATTTCATCCCCCAACACATGCATTTTTTTCAAAGAAAAATCTAAGTTGTTTGGGAAACTTCTAATGATAATCGATAGAACGCTCCCTGAGGATTTTTGTCACGGGTTTCATCTTAAACCTCCACACTTATTACTCAACAGATATGTCATTATATACCTCAATCTCGCATCCATTAATTTTTAAAACGCCAGATCCAGCCTGTTTTATAAAAGCCATCACCTTTAATTTCTCCGCCCAATTTGCGAATTTTACTAATACATTTCTATTTCCTTTTCCCCCCTTCTTGCCCCCAATCTAAAACAGCTGACAATATCTTCATTTACAAAATTTATCCCCATGTTCAAACTATTTGGCCAATCCACAATTCTTTCTTTCAGCTTATCTGGCATTTTCTCCACCAAATTGCGTATAACCACGTTCTGTTTTCTCATCACCTCTTCAACCATATCTAATTTTTTCCCTTGACTCTCTATTTTTAATTTAACCTCTTTTTGTTCCTCATGAAGCCCTCTCATGTCATCTTGCATCAATTTCATATCATTTTGCACCATTTAAAACTTTATCCATCCTCTGATAGTTAGCATCCACCTTTATAGTTAACTCAGTTAACTGTGAAACAAGCTTTTTATGACACCCCATTAACTCTTCCTTGTCTCTCCCCCTCACTTCCTTCATTTCACGAAACCCCTTTACATTTGCATCCTCCATTTTATCTATTTTTTTCATCAGTTTCCCAACTCCACCATTATTTGCAATTGGTCAAATGAGTCAGCTTCTGTCCCTCCTGTTGCTGTTGACTCCGTGGATGCGGATTTCTCTTTCTTTTCATCCTTCTTCTCTTCCTTTCTTGAATCCAACTTTTTCGGCCTAACCACCTCCAATCGATATCAATTGCTATTCCTCAGTTTTATAATCCACTTGTGAAACAACGTCTGGCAGTCCAATTTTAATCTTCTGTCTCGAAATGATCCTTCTCCTTAGGGCTGCTCCTATGTTCCAATACAGTCAAAACACTTTAATAAACTCCTTGCTCCCAACGAAAACAGCAACAGTGTATCCACAAACTAAGGGAGGAGGGAAGCTATAACTTTCACAGTGGAACCACCACTTCCTTTGTAATCCAAGTAACAGGCATCAACAGAGTTCAAAATAACGATTCCACCTTCCAAAGTACACAACCAAATTCTAGTATTCCACAGAAATGTACCATAGAAAATCCCTAACCCAGGCAGATCGAAGATAGGGACTCCAAACCTTTAAAATAGGAGATCCGAAGGTCCCCTCCAAATGGCAAAGGCTTAAAATCACTGAGGACGAAACCAGCCTCTCTCCCTCTTTTTTCCGCTCCACCCGTTCTCTGAAGCACTGACCAATATCTTTCAGGTTTAATCCTTTAACTCCTTTCTGCCCTTTCTCTCCTCTCCAGGCTTCTTAATTCTCCAATATCCCACTCTTGCTTCCAAACTCACGGAAGCCTTTTTCAGCATCCCCTTCTTTAACTTCAGTTAACTTTCACTTTCCATTCCGGTGCCATTACAGAGCATTGTCTTTCCTTCTCACAGCTTTACAGACACACACACTCTCTTCACTTGCCTTTCTGTCGTGGATTCTCCCCGCTCTTTCGCTTCGGAGTTCCCGTGGCTGCCACGTCTTTACCTGTCCGCCTTTATTCTCTTTTAAGAACCCTCTTTCTCAAGGAAATTTCACCCATCCGCGGCGCGTCCGGCTTGATCCTCGGCGCGTCCGGCTCGGCCCTCAGCCCCCACCCCCACCACTTATCTCACCCAGCGCCGCCGCTCCACAGGCTTCAAATCCTCAAAGTGTTCTTCATTAATTCAGGGTGGCACAGACCTCTTTTTTTCCAATGTTTGAGACGGTTTTAAAAGTAATAAATCTCTTTCATAACCTCTTTAACAGTGCGAGCTAACTATTCCGATGTTACTCCATTGGCATCTTAGCCACGCCCCATTCCTTTGTTTTCTCCATGATCCACCATATATTGGCAATATGATCTCTAGTCCTCCTGCCTCTTCTGAACCCCGCCTGCACCTCTGGCAATTCTCTCTCCACGTGCTGCTGAAGTCTATCCTGTATTATCTTGAGCATCACCTTGCTAGCGTGTGGAATGAGCGCAATTGTTCGATAATTTGAACACTCTTTGGCACTACCCTTCTTTGGGATTGGAACGTATACTGATCTTTTCCAATCCCGTGGCAACTGTTTTGATTTCCAGATCTGCTGGCATATCGAATGCAATAATTTGATTCCTTCATCTTTTAGAGCTTTGAAAAATTCAACTGGGATGCCATCATCTCCACTAGCTTTGTTGTTTGCAGTGCTTTTTAGGGCCTTTCTGACTTCACTCTCTAGGATGTCAGGCTCAAGTTCACTGTTCTCTTCATTGTGATTATCAGTGGTGTTGAGGTCCTTCTTGTAAAGTTCCTCTGTGTATTCTTTCCATCTTTTCTTAATGTCTTCTGCATCAGCTAACTCCTTGCCGTCTTTGTCCCTTATCATGGTCAATTTTGCTTTGAATGTTCCCTTGATTTCCCCAATTTTTTTGAAAAGATCTCTAGTCTGGCCTCTTGTGTTGTTTTCCTCTATTTCTTTGCACCGTTCATTTAAATAGATTTCCTTGTCTCTCCTTGCTTTTCTTTGAAATTCTGTATTCAAGTGATTGTATTTTTTTCTCCTTTGCCTTTTGCATTCCTTCTTTCCTCTGCTATTTTAAAAGTCTCATCAGACAACCACTTTGCTTTCTTACACTTCTTTTCTTTTGGTATGGTTTTCCTTGCTGCCTCCTGCATGATGTCCCGCACATCTGTCCATAATTCTTCTGGTACTCTGTCTATCAATTCCAAACCATTAAATCTGTTCCTCACCTCCACCGTGCATTCCTTTTTTTAAAATTAAATTTTAAAAGTAATACAAAATACAAAATGCTTATAAAAGAAGAAAGAAAAAAATTCACATACAATACGAAAATGAAACAAGAGCATAGAAAAATATGAATATAGGGTAGCCATATATACTGAAAGTATAAGGATAAAGGTGGAAAGCTTTAAATTACCATATTCCACAATTCATGTCCTCTTAGCCCAATAATAATTATAGAGTTTGAATAAACCAACTAATTTCAATCTACCTTATCTTATTTATCTTTATATTAACTCTCCTTTCTAGACCATCTCAAATTATTCAAAACAGAAATTACCATTACACCATCTGTGACTATACATTGCTCTAGAGAATGCGGTGTCCTTTATTCATCACTATTTCCAAAAAATACCGTGTATTCCTTAGGGATGTTGTCTAGATCATATCTGAATTTTTCTATTAGTAGGTTGTGATCTGAGTCACAGTCTGCTCCAGGTCTTGTTTTTGCTGACTTATGGAGGTTCTCCATCTTTGCCTGCAGAGTATGTAATCAATCTGGTTTTGATGTTGGCCATCTGGTGATGTCCATGTGTAAAGTCGCCTCTTGTGTTGCTGGAAGAGGGTGTTTGCTATTACCAGTGTGTTATCTTGACAGAACTCTATAAATCTTTGCCCTGCTTCATTCTGCGTTCCATGACCAAACTTACCTGTTATTCCATCTCCTTTTTTATTTCCTACTTTGGCATTCCAATCTCCTAAGATAATGTGGACATCATTTTTTGGTGTTTGTTCTATGAGGTCTTGTAGGTCCTCACAGAACTGGTCCACTGTGGCTTCATCTGTGCCCGTGGTTGGTGCGTATATTTGGATTACAGTGATATTAAAAGGTTTGCCTTTTATTCTGACTGACATCATTCTATCATTTTTGAGATTGTATCCCATTACTGCTTTTCTCACTCTTTTGTTGACAATTATGGCTACTCCTTTTTTTCTGAAGTTTTCTTGACCACAGTAGTAGATATGATGGTTTCCCGAGTTGAATTCACCCATCCCTGTCCATTTTATCTCGCTGATTCCCAAGATGTCAATGTTTATTCTTTCCATCTCATTTTTCACCACTTCCAGTTTTCCTTGGTTCATGGCTGTTACCATCATTATAATCATTTCTTTCTTATTTCTTACTATGGTGCTGTTTCCAAAGTACATTAATAAAGCTATTCTGGGACATACTTCTAGTTTTATAGACAGTATTTGATTAATTTCTTCAGAAACCTTCTTCGTATTTTTTGACAGATTCACATTCCTACCATAAATGTAGGTATGTCACATACTCTTTTTACATCTCCAACAGCCCTTCTTGTGTGTAGAAGTATAGTACATAACTTAATCATATTGGTGTCATATACCACCTCCAGATCATTTTGTAACAATTTACTTTGATTATCCACTCCTTAATAATTTCTTATTGATGAAAGATTACCCGTTGTCTCACAACATTGAACTGCACCTTGACAGGAACTAGGATTACTGGATGTACAGGAAGACAATGCTGATCTTCATTGACTTGGCACGTTTCTATATCTAACATTAATATCCCATTCTTTCTCCAGGCATGTGGGGGAGCATGAATAAGGACTGTGTATGGAAATGTTGTGAGGTATAAATGCATGTTCAGTAACTGCCAATTTGTATGTGTGGTAGGCTTAAGTATACGAGGCTTGCCTAAAGTTACAATACTATATTTTCAGGACAAGAGGGGATTTAATTTGGTTGTCTTTCTACAAATGCAATGTTCTAACCTCAAAATGATATGCATACAAATAGAATAAGGAATACTAAAACACTATCTTTTTTATCTCGATCTCTCTCTTAAACTCCTCCACAAAATCTATCTGTCCTATGAAGGTTCTGCAACACAGCTCTATATTTCTAACCCAACTACAGTAATTGCAGTATACAAACCTCAAATATTCAGTTATTTCCCCCTGTTCAGCTGACCTACACTTCTTTCTCTTCCCTCTGATGAATGTATGGAAATGTTTTTATTATACACTCCTTGGGACAGGGAGTTGTCCTTTTACTTTCCATCATTGTCTTTGAAGAGCCTTGGTGGCACAGTGCTGTACTATGGCCAGAAAGTTGTGAATTCAATCCTGCCCAGGGCTCAAGTGACAGAGTTTGAAACTTTTTCTATTCTGTCTGATACTTGTGCTTGTAAAATCAACCTTTGTTCAAAAAGTACATGTGGTTTATAAGAGCGGAACAGCAGCAATGTTCAGACAAGCAGCTCTTTTTAAGAGGGAAGTATAAACTGTTACATGGGTCAAAAAGCTTTCCAGTTCTCTGCAAATGCACTCTAGAGACTCCTGCGAAAAGCCACAAATGAAAAGCCACAAACAAGCATAAAGTTTACTTCAGCCAGAAAGGAGAGAACCAGGTTTGGAAGAAGCCCTCTGTGTCTCTCCAGGCTGGCTCTGAGGCTGCCAGCTACTGGCGAAAGAAACTTGAGACCTCATCAAGAGAAGCAGAGTGACATCAATGCGCACAGAGTATGTGGGAAGAGAAATGTCTACTGCTCAGCCTGGCAGCTATTTCTGACCAGAGGCAATAAAGTATTTAGATGTCAGGAACGTGTTACTATGGAAAGATCGGTGATGGGGTTTACTTGGAGCAGGGTGGGGTCCAGAGAAGGTTCTCCACATGAGTCATCAGAAGAGCCTTCCAAATGTGCTGGCTTTCTGACACAGTAATTTGTTTACGATAGCAAGTCTTCCTATCCAAGAAGGAGGTATCAACTGTTCTTACACACCATAATCTTTCCAACTCTAGGCTTCTATTTACACGTATGGGAAAATATGTGTGATATCCAACTAAGGGACAACGTAACTTGGTACTAAACATGTAAAGCTAAACTAATCCAAACTAATTTTGCTCTGACTGTTGTTGGAACCAGAATAAAAGCTATTACAGGTGCTAGGAATGGCATATGGGAGTTCACTGAAATAGCAGAACCCTGATGGGGACTCAAAAGAGCCTCTGCCAGCATCCAACATGCATGGAAGCCATTAAAAAAAAGAGAGCCAGCCCACCCACCCCAAGTCACCCCGGAGAGTGGACATCATGTCTGTCTGGATGACATCTAACATCTGTGTAAGAGAACATCTGATTATTACCTATATAAAGGCCAAAGTAATAATCTTTGAGAAGAAAGGAAAAACTTACATACAGAAATTCAATGATGAACCCGTTGAGTAGTTATGAAATTGTAGACATCTTGGCCTTTCCTTTAATGCCTCACTTTCAGTGACAACATCTGAGTGCAGGTAACCTGAAAATTGTCTCCCTCTGTTCAGTCTCTTCTGAAGTTTAGCAGCTGCATAGCCTATGGGGAAGCTTAGTTGTCCCTGCAGTTGAGGTGTTTGCTAAAACAGTAGTCCACTAATTAAAATATGGGGCACAGTTGGTTCAGACCTTTTTAATAAGATCTCTTCTAACTGAGACACAAATCCTGCATATTTAAGAGATAAAATGAGATTAATCCAAACTGAAACTTTAGTGTAAGGGACCAAAGACAATGAAACAGCCGAAGGGTTGGCTTAACACAGGTTTATTGCATGATGATCCGGAGGAACATGTGGTAATGGCGGATGAGTCGCTCAATATATACAGCTGGCTATACATTTGAATGTGGCTCGTCGACAGACTATTGGTTGCTGCCTGCGTGACGTCGTAGGAGGTCACGCCCTTCTTGACCAGGTGAAGAGGTGGCGGGGAATCTTCCCGCGCTGCTGAACCAGGTGAATATGATCCATGGGAGCTGGACGCTCGCTACTGCCCTCTGGTGGTCACTAGCTCGCGTCCCCTTATTAGGTTTACATTGATACAGCTGATGGTTATAATGTTGCACACAGAAAGGTTACATTGATAACACATGGCAAAGGTACATTGTTAAAGGCACAGCTTTACAGAACACAACATCCCTCCCCCCTAGGATGAGACGAAGTCTCTCAGCCAAGATGGCTTGTTGCATGTGCGTTTGGGCCGTGAAGAGGGCTGCCCCCCCCGGGGGCATTATTGCTTCTTTGTTCCCTGGTCCCTTGTCCTGAAATGGGAGAGGGAGACTTGTTAGTGGCTTGCCGCTGTCTGGCGGCCTTAGGGGAAGGGAAAAACTCCATTGTGGGCAGACCGGGGGCCATCGGGGCTAACGAAAAACCCCTCTTCTCGCTTGGACGGGTGGGGGACCACTCCGAAAAAAACCCCCCGGTTCTGAAAATCAAAATCTAACTTGGTGGGGGTACCCGCATTTGTGGGGACCTTCCGCGAGATATGTATGGGGTCGGGTTCCTCCTCCTCGGAAAGATCCCCCAGGGTATCTATGAGGACATCCTCCTCCCCCCTTGGTGGGGGCCCGCGGTCCCCCTTCCCTCCCCCTTGGGCTGAACGGGTGGGGGAGAACCCTAACGCTGACTTATTCCCTGCTTGGTCTGTGCCCTGCTCATCGGAGACCCTGCGTCGGAGCTGGTCCGTGTGCCGCCTCCACAGGAGCCCTGTGCTGGTTTCCACGCGGTACGACACGGGGCCGGTTTGCTCCACAACTACGCCCGGTACCCAGGCTGGGCCCGTGCTGGCGTAATTCCTGCAATGCACGGGGGCGCCTACACTGAAACTCTTTGTAGCCTCTAGCCCGATATTCCTTCCTTTGTCCTCTACCCTCGTGGGGTCTAGCCTAGTAAGGATGGTGGTCAGCTTCCTGCACATTAAGAGCTCTGCGGGGGAGTATCCTGACGCCAATGGGGTCACCCTGTACCCTAGCAGAAACTGACACACTTGTAGGTTCAGATCCCCTGGGCCCGTGCACCGCAACGCGTCCTTCGTGGTGCGGACGAGGTGCTCTACTTGGCCATTGGTGGCCGGGTGAAACGGGGCGGAGGTGATGTGCCGAACGGCGTTGATCTCCATGAATGCCCTAAACTCAGAGGACGTGAAACAACTAGCGTTGTCGCTAATTAACGTGTCGGGTATGCCAAACGTGGAAAAGAGCCTCCGCAAATGCCTAATGGTCTGGGCCGAGGAGGTGCTCGTGACTGGGATAACCTCCAACCATTTGGAAAAGGCGTCCACTACGAGAAGGAACAGGGTGCCTCTGAACGGGCCCGCGTAATCAACGTGCACCCGGGACCATGGCCCCTTAGCCGCGTCCCATTCCCTGTGGGGAAGGCGGGCCTCCTCTGGTCTGGAGCATTGGCAACTATCACAAGTGCCGACCATGTGCTCGATGTCGGCGTCCAGCTGGGGCCACCAGAAGTAACTCCGGGCCAGCGCCTTGGATCGCACGATGCCGGGGTGGCTGACGTGCAGCAGTCTGAGCACCCGCGGCCGAAGGGAAGTGGGAATCACCACACGCTGCCCCCACAAGAGGCACCCCCTCTCTAGGGACAGTTCTAGCTTTTTCCTGAAAAATGGAGCGAACTCCTCCGCTGGGGAGGACGCCGGCCACCCTTTCTGCACCCAGGAGCTAACTGCCGCTAACGTCTTGTCCTTCTCTGTCGCTTTGGCAATGTCGGCGGGCACTACGGGGGGCGAATCCAGCACCCCTATCATGAGAACCTGATGGTCCCGCTCCCCCTTGCTCACCTGGCTGGGCGTTAGGGGAAGGGGAGACCTAGATAGAGCGTCCGCATGGCTGATCTCTTTCCCGGGCCGGTAGACCAACGCGTGCTGATACGCGTTGAGAAAAATGGCCCACCTGAGCATCCTTGGGGACAGGATCTGTGGGGTGGGCTTATCCGCGGTAAAGATGCCTAGCAGGGGCTTGTGGTCTGTTACAATGGTGAAGGGGCGGCCGTACAGAAAATCGTGAAACTTTTTCATCCCCGTGACTATTGCTAGTGCCTCCCTGTCCGTCTGTGCGTAGTTTCTCTCTGCTTGGGACAGGGACCTGGAGTAAAATGCTATCAGGGCCTCCCTTCCGTTTTCCAACACGTGGCACAGCACCGCCCCCACCCCCACTGGAGATGCATCACAGGTCAGAACTACTGGGCGTTTGGGGTTGAAGTGGGTCAGTATGGCGTCGGACGCTAGGAGGCTTTTTAGCTCACTAAATGCCCTTTCTTGGTCCTCGCCCCACTTCCATGCCTGGTCTTTCTTTAGCAGTTTGTGCAGCGGTTCAGCCACCACTGCCTTCCGGGGGAGGAAGGAGTGGTAAAAATTGAGCAGCCCTAGGAACGACTGCAGCTCAGGCTTGGAGGTGGGGCGGGGGGCTTTCTTAATGGCTGCCACCTTGGACTTGGATGGTTTGATTCCCTCAGGAGTCACACAAAACCCTAGGAACTCAACCTCGGTTGCGAAGAAGACGCATTTGTCCTTCCGCAGTCTCAGCCCCGCTTTTTCGAATATTGTCACGACCTTCCCCAACCTCTTGGCCAGTTCAACCCGACTCCCCCCGTTATTAACACGTCATCAAAATAAGGCAACACCCCCTCCAGTCCCTTCAGGAGGCGTTCCACGAGTGACTGGAAAATTCCAGGCGCCGAATTCACGCCGAACTGGAGGCGCGTCACCTGGAACGCCCCCTTATGGGTGACTATGGTCTGCGCAACAGCTGCGGCAGGGGACACCGTAAGCTGCTGGTAGGCCTGTGCTAAGTCGAGCTTAGCGAAACACTTTCCCCCGTGTAACCTGGCCAGCAGATGGCTGACTACCGGCACCGGATATGCATTCGGGCGGATCGCCTTGTTGATGGTGCACTTGTAGTCGGTGCATATGCGGACCTCCCCATTGGCCTTTAGAGCGGTTACAATTGGAGTTTCCCACTCCGCAGAATCAACAGGCACAAGTATTCCCTGACCCACCAATTTGTCCAGCTCCGCCTCTATCTTGTCCTTGAGTGCGAACGGCACCCGGCGTGGTTTTAGGCGAATTGGGCGGACCTCCGGGTCCAGGTCGAAAGTCACTGGGGGCCCCTTGAATTTCCCCAGTCCTTTTTTGAAGACTTCGGGGTGCGCCTCGCACACCTCCTGAATTGGATCAGTCCCAACGGCGTGCATCCCAATGGCGTGCACCCCCCCAATAAACAACCCCAGGGGCTGGAACCATTGAGTCCCGAGGAGGCTGCAATCTCCTCCCTTGAGCACGACTAGGGGAAGGGACGCGGCATGCTCCTTGAATTTGACCTGAAATTCTCCAACCCCCAACACTGGAATACTGTTCCCTTGCACGTCCCGTAGTGTGGACCTCAGTGCTTTGAGCTTGGGTCGCTTGTGGGGGGCAATTCCCAAAAACTCCCTCTGGGAAATGATTGAATATGAGGACCCCGAGTCAATTTCCATCCTCATGGGAACCCCTTGGACTAGTACCTCAACAAAGTAGCAGGGGTGTCCTGTAGACACGCAGAACACTGGGGCGTCGTCCTCGCTGCCGTCGGAGATGCGGCCCACGCCGTCCTGCTTCCGCGTGGCCTGGGCGCTGTCCTTGGGTCTCGTTGGGCGGTCTTGTCCCGCGGAACGGTCTGCGGAGCTCCTCCGGGTTTCGCGCTTCTTCCTGCACACCTTGGCGATGTGCCCGCGGCGGCCGCAGTTGTGGCACTCGGCCTTCCAGAAGGGGCATCTCACGCGGTCGTGGGCCGCTCCACAGCCGTCGCATCGCCGGCTCTCCTTCCGGACCCTCCGGACGTCCTCGTCGTCGCTGCTCTCTGTGGACGACCTCGAAGTTCGGCGGGCCGCCTGTACCGGAGCCTCTGCCTTGCTCGACTTTGGCCGCCAGTCCTGAAGTTCTTGGACCCCAGCCTTCGTAGCTTCTGCGGCCTGGGCCGCTCTGACGACCTCCTGCAACGTGGGAGGCGGCTCTTGGTTCATTAATGTGTGCTGGGTCTCGGCGTCGTTCAGGCCGCACAGCACACAGTCCCGGAGGGTGATTTCGGCATTCTCCCATTTGCACGGGCCGGCCGCCAGCCGCAGGGCCGCCACGAATGCGGCGACCGTCTCCCCGGGCGCTTGGACTCGCCTCCAGAACGCACTCCGGGCGGGAAACATCGCCGTGGCGGGCCGGACGTGCTCACGCAGCATCTGCATGAGTTCCTTGGCCTTGAATTCGCTCACCCTCCTTGGTGCAATCAGGTCCACCAAGGTCCTTTTGGTTTCTTGTCCGAGCATCCTGGTGAAGATGGCCCTTTTCTTCGCCTCTTCCGTGACTTCGGACTCGATCAGTGCGGCCTGGAAGTCCATCTCGAAGATCTCCCAGTCGCCCGGTTTCCTAATTTCGAAACCGGCGCATGTCTTGGTCCCGTGGGCTGCCATATCCCACCTTCGTCGCCAATTTAGTGTAAGGGACCAAAGACAATGAAACAGCCGAAGGGTTGGCTTAACACAGGTTTATTGCATGATGATCCGGAGGAACATGTGGTAATGGCGGATGAGTCGCTCAATATATACAGCTGGCTATACATTTGAATGTGGCTCGTCGACAGACTATTGGTTGCTGCCTGCGTGACGTCGTAGGAGGTCACGCCCTTCTTGACCAGGTGAAGAGGTGGCGGGGAATCTTCCCGCGCTGCTGAACCAGGTGAATATGATCCATGGGAGCTGGATGCTCGCTACTGCCCTCTGGTGGTCACTAGCTCGCGTCCCCTTATTAGGTTTACATTGATACAGCTGATGGTTATAATGTTGCACACAGAAAGGTTACATTGATAACACATGGCAAAGGTACATTGTTAAAGGCACAGCTTTACAGAACACAACAGAAATACACTTTCACATCATACCTGCTGAAATTGATCTGTGATTCTTACTTTTAAAAACGTTTTTAAAAAATAACTTCAGAGTTTATCCCAAGAATAAAGTCAGTTAGATCCATTTTATACAACTATGGGATTGATATAGACTTTATACCTACCTTTCTTTCTACTAGAGTTAAGCAGCTGGGCAATGGAAAAAAATGTGCTTTTTCTAAACGGCTGGATCTGTATACCATATCACAAATGTCTTCTTGTTGGTATCTTCTGTACAAAACATTGCTTGGTTTTGGATAATTATTTTGTCAATCTTACTGCAGCCCCTTTAAGAAAATTGTTCACAATCCTTCACTTTCACTGAATGCCACCAGCCATTTTGGAAGGGAGATACAGTGACATCACATTCAATCAAAGATTTGTGGAACAAGGGAGGCTGAAAATGTTTTTCATTAGTTGCCCTTTATATGATTATACAAGAAATCAATTTCTTGCTGACATTCTCATCTTTGTGTGCTAGATCTCTCCCTTGGATCAGTTATACAGTATATGTTCTTTGTGGGCAGTGATATAACCATTACCTTTCAAGAAACAGCATCTGTTAGCGTAGTAAAAAAGATGTGAGTCAAGCATCAGAATACTTAAGGTAGGAGGTAGGTAGGTTGTTTTTATGCATAAATATATGGTAACATGGGGCTGCCCTTGACGACCATTCAGAGGCTCAAGCTGGTCCAGAATGTGGCTGCCCGGGTGGTGATAGGGCACGGGCATTAGGCCCGTGCCTCGCCACTGCTCCGAGAGCTGCACTGGTTGCCAGTGTGCCTCCAGGTGCAATTCAATGTGCTGGTTTTGACCTTTAAAGCCCTAAATGGCAGTGGGCTAGGCTACTTAAGAGATCGCATCACCCCAAGGTTTTCAACCCGTCCTACGAGGGCGGACCAGAGAGGCTCCGTGGTGGTCCCATCAGCTAAGGAAGTACATCTAACTGGGACCAGGAGGAGAGCCTTCTCGGTGTCTGCCACGGCCCTCTGCAACCTCCTGCCATCTGAATTGTGCTGCCAGGCAGAGCTGCTCACCATCAGAAAAGCATTAAAACATGGTTATGCCCATGGGTGTGGGGCATGAATAGCTCCGCTTCCCAACCCCGCTGGCTTGTTTAGCCTGCGTGGGGCTTATTTGTCCAGGCTGTCCTTTTAATGTGGGTGGAGGGAGGGTAAAGGATGGCTGACTGGGAGGTGGAAGGTCAACAGTTCGATTCCTGAGTACTGCAGGACAGAATATGCTCCTGTCTTTGTCCCAGCTCCTGCCAACCTAGCAGTTCGAAAGCAAAAAATTGCAAGTAGATAAATAGGGACCACTTCATTGGGAAGGTAACAGTGTTCCGTGCGCTCCGGTGTCTAGTCATGCCTGCCACATGACCACGGAAATGTCTGCAGAAGCAGACAGTGCTGGCTCTTCGGCTTTGAAACAGAGATGAGCACTGAACTCTAGAGTCGGATACGACTGGCTTTCAAGCAAGGGAAATCTTTACCTTTACTATAGGGGTTTTATTTGATGTTTTTACCTGGGTGAGGAAAGTGGTATAAAAATACAGTGATACCTCAAACAACGTCCAAACTTGGTTCCACAAGTTTGGACTTTATACGGATTTGGACTTTGTATGAGGCATGCAAAATCTTAGCTGCGATGCCTCATACAACGTCCAAATCCTTGCCGCGATGCCTTGTTCAACGTTGTTTCCATAGAGATAGATTTACTGTAACAGCACAAACTTCAGTGCAAAGTCAAGGAAACAGACAGAAAACTGACAGAACTTTAAGAAATCATTGTCTAAAGGCTAAAAACATTACAAAAACATGTCAAACAACCCTGATTGTCCAAGAACCTGAAGAATGCTACAAAAATCCCAGGAATGCTTCTAAAAATTCTGATGAAAAAATCCAAAAAAATCCAAAACCACGCTCAAAACCACTCCTAAGCACTCTTCGCCTCGTGCAAAACCCACAAGATCAATACACACATGTGTCTTGCCTTTTATACTGCCCAGGCACAATGCTACCTGGGAAAAACCCCAATGCCTCATACAAAGTCGCAGCGACTTTGTATGAGGCAACTTTTTTCAAGAAATTAGGCGATGTTGTATGAATCCGATGTTGTATGAAGCAGACTTTGTATGAGGTATTACTGTACTGTAAACAAACAAACAAACAGTGCTACATGTATTTTGCTGCTGTTACTGTCTTGTGATGACCTATAGTTCTGAGCAATGATGCATAGTTTATCTTAACCTATAAATCCAAGGGTTCACCGTTGGAACTGGCTATAGGTTGCTATGCGTCGCCCTACTGATCCGCACCCACCCTTCGTGCGCACGGCCGAATTGCCTACGCAGGTCAACGAAGGATTTAAAAATCCGGCACGGGGGCCTCAGCCCCACAAACGGCAAGAAAGGGAAAGAACTTCACTTCCCAACATTCCTTGCGCTGCGCCGCGCCAGAGCCAATCACGCTGAGAGGCTCTCGCACGGGGCAGCGTTCCGACACGCACCGCAGCCAATCGAAGAAACGCATTTTAAAAAAACACAGCAAAAACACAAAGCACCAACCCATTACTACAAGCCCCAGCATCCTGCGCGCCATGAGCACGCAGAACGCTGAGGAAAACGGCGGCCGAAAAATTAAAAAGAAAAACAACTCACCACGTCACAGCCAAGCACACACCAGCTGGCTTTCTATCCCTCCCTGAAGGACCTGACTGGAGTTTCCCCTTTAATATCAGTGGGTGGGGGTTGCGATCCCCCTCTCCGCTGGCTAACCTAGCGTTGGGAGGTTTGTGGGGACAAAAGGGGAATGTTTCCCAAACCCTTCTGGACTCAGGACACCAGGGAGAGGGGATCGATTCCCACCCCCCTCCTTAAAAAAACTCCGTCTTTTCTACTCTTTAAAAACGGAGTTGTTTTAAGGAGGGGGGGAGGGAATCGATCCACTGTGCCTGGTCTACTGGGTCCAGAAGAGTTGGGGGGACATACCTCCTTTGTCCCCACAAACCTCCCAACCCCAGGGGTCGCAAGCCCCACCCACTGATATTAAAGGGGAAACCCCGATCTACTTTCACAACTACACACAAAAAAAGCACCATAAAACAATAAAGCCACCCTCCCCACCACCTAACCCACCCTTACTAACCCACAACGACCATGCCCCCATCCCCACCACCTAGCCCACCCTTCCTAACCCCCAACGACCATGCCCCCCTCCCCACCACCTAGCCCACCCTTCCAAACCCCCAATGACCACGTACCTTCCCCACCACCAAACAAATAATGTTTTAAAAATTACTAAAAACACTCAAACACAGCCAAAAATACACAAAAACAAAAACACCAAAAACAATATGAAGTAAACAAAGACACAATCAAAAACAAAACAAACAGACAAAAAATACAAACTCCAACCCCCCCCCCCACACACACACACACACACACACAAAACAAAGAAAACAAGCAAACTTACCAGAACACGTGCTACCTACACCAGGACTGGAAAAGAAATGAATACAGAAAGACCCTACTGACCAGAAGAAGCTCCACCCAGAGGCCAGGAGAGAAACAAAAGTCAAAATACAATAACCCCTACCAGCACCACCTGCTGGCCACAATAGTAAAAACAATTCAAAAACACACAACAGCCCCAAACAAAACACAAACTCACAATTTTACACAAAAGGTCACACCAAAAAAACAAGGAAAAAAAGTACACTAAACACACTGTCACACAAATCACAAATATATATATGTCAATAACATACAATAGAAACTTTAAAAAATCCTGTGCTGAGTTATTATATCATACTTTCTTCTTTTATTAATCCTCAAAAAAACCCAAAAAAGCAGATCACAGTTAATAACAGCCAAGCCAAACAAATTTAACATAAATAAACATTTAAAAAATTAAAATTACAGACTAAGCAATTTTTTTTAAAAAAAACAACACAATTTAACCTTCCAACACAATGTAACACTACTGCAAAAAAAAAATATTGCTCATTTGTAATTAAAAAACACGGGGGGGGAAGCCCGGCAACGCCGGGCAACCCTTGCTAGTTATTAATAAAACCTTGGGGAGTTTCTGGTGGTCAGGAGAGACA
Source organism: Bradypodion pumilum (assembly GCA_035047305.1). Classification (NCBI taxonomy): domain Eukaryota; kingdom Metazoa; phylum Chordata; class Lepidosauria; order Squamata; family Chamaeleonidae; genus Bradypodion; species Bradypodion pumilum. The sequence continues at coordinate 163,729,610 of JAWDJD010000004.1, read as the reverse complement.
AGATCCTTCCAGACATGGTAATAGATTGACAAGGGAACCTCCTTGATCTTAATTGAACAAGCAGGAGCTATATTGTCTTGTTGATTTTGTTCCTGAACAATGCTTAGTAGAATCCCCTTCTCCTATTGGAAAGAAATTATATACTGTACACTTGTTTTATTGTAAGAAAATATGAAAGCTAATGTTTATTAGAGAGATATTTAATTAGGTAAATATAGGCCAGAGCAAGGAAAGGACAGTCTAGGTTAGGGGTGGTCAACCTTGGTGCTCCAGGTGTTTTGGACATCAATTACTGGAAGCCCAAGTCAGCACACCAGCTGATTGGGACTTCTGGGAATTGAAGTTCAAGAACACCTGAGCACCAAGGTTGGCCACCTCTGGTCTAGGTAACGTGTGGAAGGGCTTTTCTTCCTTCTTCCAGTACAAACGCATGCCTTTTCTCAGTGTTAAGAACCAGTCATATCCAAAATGCTATTCATCCCAATGCAGCCTTGGATGATTTAACATAGCTAGTCCAAGATGTAGGGATGTTCCAACATCCTGAATGCAGCTTCATGGAATATGTCCATGTGCAGGCTACAGCTAATGTATGGAACTGATCTTGTTACTTACAGGATGAGGACTGGATCTTGCTTACTGCATTAGGTTTAGCATATTCTGTGTGTCCGGAGGGTTCCTAGAATCCCAAATTATGTCAGCCTCTCTGCCAGCTATGATGCATGTATCTGCTGGAAAATAAATATGACATGCGACAGTGTAGCAATCTATTTAAGTTGCTAGCTTCCTCTTTCTAAGACTGACAAATTTAATTAACAAGTTTCCCCATGCATCTTTAAGAAATGCTGTTCTGTAGATGACTAAAAGAGAATCCCTCTCCCCCCCCCTTATTTATTGTTTTAAAATGTTAAAACAAATATAAACTGGTGTAGCGATATCTGGCCGCTAGGGCGGCGCTAGGTCCCGGAGGAGACTGATCAATGACAACACGAGGCAACAGGAGCGAGATCAGATCAGTGGTTTATTGGGAAAATACATACACCTTTTATAGATCAGAAGGCAGGTAGAAAAAACCATCACCCGAAAGTCAATCACATCACCTGTTTACTCAGGTTAATTGGGAAACCTCTCCAAGGGGAAGTTAATTATTTCGGACAAACACGGGATGAGGAGGACCATTGTTTTAGGGCTTAGACAGGGGTAAACATCTGTGCTGTTTGCACCGGGGATTTCCTTGGCCAGGAGATGATTGATTATCTTAATGAGTAACTGGGGTCTGCGAGGTGCTTATTCGGCAGAGTCGTCGATCAGGCTAGAAGCAGCCGAATTAATCCCTATCATTAATTCACCCCCCCTTATGCCCTGACAAGGGCCAGAGGCCAGGAGTTTGCCCGCTGGTTTAACCTCTGCCAGAGACCACTGATGCCCAACCGGGCACGGGGAATCTTCACCTCCCCTTACTTTTTTATATTAAGAGCCTGACTGGCGACTCTGCGCAAAAGCGGCATCAGCTGTTGGTCGGGAATGACGTCACGAGGTTTCCTTCTGCGGTGACACTTCGAGATCAGCGAGGGAATACATTGAGCAAAACAGCAAACTGCAATGCCTAGTATAACCACCCCCACCACCACTTTGATCACCGTTTGAAGCCACCCCCATGGGATCCACGACCACATCCATCTCCACAGAGAACTCCACCAAGCCCCCCATGCCGAGCCCTCTGTGATGCCTGCGACTATGGTGTGGAGATCTGTGATCTGGCTTTGAATCTTACGAGAGTTGTCCGTAAGATTAAAGCAGCACATACCGTGAAAAGACTCGCAACCCAGGTGGTGCAGCAATAAGAGGTAGTCGATAGCCGCTCGATTATCGAGAATGGCATGGCGAAGTTCCGCCTGCTCCTGATTGAGGAGCGCTATCGCTGAGGAGGTATGGTTGATGGCCTTTGCTAAACCGCAAGCCAAGCGACCGATCCTCTTTGCGTTGCCGACGGCTAAGCCTGGCACGCCAAAGATGCTGACTGCCAAAGAGAGGTATTCGGCAGGTCTCATCACTCTAAAGCTGCTTTCACATGAGCTGTCTAACATGGTGGTGCGAGTGTGCCGTATGAGTGAGGGAACATGGGATACATCAGAAACATTGGAAACATCAGGGCGTGGGGCAATCATATCCTTAGTAGGAAGCAACAGTGTCAACCGACTTATACAACAAATGGCATCGGACATATTGGCAGGGATGTAATTAAACGTATACTGGTTGCAAGTGAAAAACCATCCAGATGGAAGGGTGATATGTGCATACATTGTGCCCATCGGCACTGGGTTATTACAAGTCCAATTGCCGCTGCCTACATCGAGGCAACGGCGACGGGCTCGGCCGGGTCCGGAGCAACCGTGTATTCGGCCGCAGGTAGAGTTCGGGCTGACCGCCACTCGAGGAGTGTGGAGAGTGGCAGCATCAGCCGGTAAAGTCATGGTTAGCCGCATCTCCCAACGAGCATATTCCGAGGAAGCTGATGGGATGTATGGGCTGAAGAGTCTCCTCACCAGCCAGTCCCCGTCCCGGGGGTGTGCGCCGGGAGAGTGGCACACCGGGACAAGGCAAGTGCTGAGGATCGAGGCAGAGCCGACGTCCTGCCTGAGGCAAAAATCGGACTGGTTGACAAGGGCAGCCAACCTTTCCCAAATGTTGTACTGCATGCGGGCAGAAAGGTCTCCGCCCGGCATTAAATCGCTGGCCTCCAGTGAGGCGGTCTGGACGCCTCCCCCCAAAAGCAGGGTGAGGGCCAGGATGATGGTGAAGATCGCTGAGTTGACATTAATCTGGGCAAAGACTGCTGCAACGAAGTTCTCCGGTGTTGGCTCCTTCTCCTCGCGTCGGAGGGCGTCCTGGGCTTCATTGCAAAGGGACTTGACCATCCCCCAGGTTATCCTCGGCGCTTGGGACCGCTGCCGCCGCTTCTCCCGGCGGGTCTCCTCGGTCAGGGTGAGGTCTTCCATCTCCGGGATCGGACTCGGGTCGGCCTGGGTCCACGCCATGAGGTTCCAAGTGGGGCTTGACACACCGGGCTGGAATCCAAACGACACCTGTAGGAGACATAACTGCAGCATACCCTCTTCCCCAGGTTATGAGCGGCACCGGGCCCCTCCAAGAAGGGTCTGGTGGCACTCGGTACCGGACCATAGGTCGCGGGAGAGCTTCCGAACGGCGGAAATGCTTCTCCTGCGGCGTACAGTCCGAAAAAACATTGAGGTGATTGTATGTGAACAGCACCTTATTAAGGCAAAACTGTGCTTCTCCCTGTGATTTGGGGAGGGCTGGTGGCTCCCCCCTTTCTGTTTGTTTGTCAATATAGGACTTTAGCGTCCGATTGACCCGCTCTACAATCGCTTGCCCTTGCGGATTGTAGGGGATTCCAAATGTGTGCTTGATGTCCCAAGTTGCCATGAAGGCGGCCAACTGCCTGGAACTGTAGGCCGGCGCGTTGTCCGTCTTCACGTGCCGCGGCTTGCCCATCGCCGCAATGCAGGAAAGGAGGTGCTGCTCCACGTGGGAAGCAGCCTCCCCCTTCTGCGCCGTTGCCCAAACGAACTGAGAGAACGTGTCAATGCAGACGTGCATGTATTGCCATCTGCCGAACTGCGGCACATGCGTGACGTCCATCTGCCACACCTGATTAGCCTCTGTCCCCCGTGGGTTGACTCCCCACGAGGGCCCCCCCGGCGCTCCCGCACAATGCTGGCAAGAGCGGACTATGCCTTGGGCTTGAGAAAGTGGCAGATTGAACTGTCTGGCGAGTGCCTTGGCATTTTGGTGGGAAAAAGCATGACTTTGAATTGGAGTAGTGAAAACTCCCAAAACTGAACGTTGCTGAATTTCCTTTGCGGCCGCGTCCGCTCTGCTATTGCCCGCGGAAATCGGACCCGGTAGGTCCTGATGACTGCGGATGTGGGCAATATAGAGCGGCTCCGTGCGGTTTCGCAAATGAAATTGAGCAGTGAGAAACAAACTAAGCAAGTTCTTGTCTATCGCGGGAGTAATGTAAGCTCCCGGTAGACTGTGAAGCAAATTCCTAACATACAGACTGTCAGTGATGATGTTTAAACGTTCCTTGGCGAAGGTGCGCAAGGCAAGGTTCACGGCTGCCAACTCCGCCCGCTGCGCGGACTTCTGTGGAAGAGTTAGCAGCGTGTGCCAAGCTTCGCCCTCCTGCCAAGTCAGGACACCATATGTGCGTCCCCCATCGGTAAAGACTGTCTTGGCCCCCTGAAGTGGGACCAGCGAAAGCAATTCGAACAAGCTGACTGTTCCTGTCTGAAGTGAGACAAGCCTAGGATCTTTAGGCAAATGGTATGCCAAGCTTCCAGTGAATCCCTCCAAAGCTATCGGAAGCGAGTCACCTAGCTGCATTAACTGATGAATTTGTTCCTTGGTGAAAGGAACCACAATTTTGGCCAAATCATTTCCTGAAATGTCCCTAGCTCTCAGCCTGCCGCGGTAAATCACCGCGGAAACCAACTCTTGGGGCGGAACAATGTTCCGTGATGATGTGTTAGGCAAGTAGACCCACTCCACAATTTTCGCTCCTTTCTCTGAGTCTACTCCTAGCGCCCCAGTGAACATGGATCCTGACCGTACGATGTACAAATTCAGGATCGGGGCATATGGCCCCTGGGCGATCCTGTCCACCCACCTCTGGCTGAGAACCTGGTTCACCTTCTCGAGCGCCAAGCGCGCGTCTCGAGAGATTTTTATCCGGTCTGCCGGCTGCTTACCTAAAGTTAGCAGCGAGAAGAGCGGTTTTAGAAGATCCGTATCTAAACGAAAATACGGTCTGGCCCAATTGATGTTTCCCAGAACTTGCTGCAACTCTACAAGGGTGACTGAGTCCTGTAAATTTATCTGAGGCAAAACTGGCGCTGCAAAAGAGCGGAGAAGCCGATGGCCCAAGTATGAGAAGGGCTCGGTTCTCTGCACTTTTTCCGGGGCAATGAGTAAGCCTTTGTCCCCCAGGCTGGCCTGGAGGTCAGAAAACATTTCGCTGCCGAGCTGCGGCAACGCTACTAAAATGTCGTCCATGAAATGACACACAATAGCTTTAGGGTAAAGGCTTCGGAACCTTGCCAGCGCGTCGTGAACATAAATTTGGCACAGGGTGGGCGAATTGAGCATGCCCTGTGGCAAATATTTCCACGCGTAACGCTGCGTGGGCTCGCCGTGGTTCACGACCGGCACCGTAAAGGCGAACCTTTCCCGGTCCCTGGGGTCTAAGGGGATTGTGTAAAAGCAATCCTTGAGATCTACGACTAGAATCTCCCACCCCTCGGGAATCATGTTAGGATTTGGGATGCCGCATTGAAGCGGGCCCATTGGCTGTATGCATTTATTGATCTCTCTGAGATCGTGGAGGAGTCGCCACTTCCCCGACTTCTTCTTAATAACAAAAATTGGCGAATTCCAGGGACTCGTGGACTGTTCTATGTGTCCTGCGTCTAGCTGTTCCTTAACTAGCTGCTTGAGAGCAACCAATTTCTCTCCCACTACCGGCCATTGTTCTACCCAGACCGGAGTGTCGGTGAGCCATTTAAGTGGCAACGCCATTACCCGAAGGTAAGCGTGGCACCGTACTGCTGGAGAATGTCTCGCCCCCAAAGATTGACGTGCACGTCAAGAATGTGCGGCCGAATTACCGCCGTGCCGTCAGCCCTTGGGATTGTGACTTCTACCCACTCTCGGCTTCTAAACGCTTCCTGAACGCCTCCTACCCCCCACACATCAGAGACCGGCTCAATGGCCCACTCTCTCGGCCACTGGCTCCTGCTTATCACGGTCACATCCGCTCCGGTATCGAGTAACCCTGAGAACACTCTTTTGTTCAAAAATACCTCGATAACGGGGCGCTGCTTCCACTCAATGTTGGTCTCCACTGTCGCTAAGACCTGGTATCCTTGCACTGCCTCCCTCGCGCTCGAGCGGTCTGCTGAACCGGGCTCTGAGCTGTCACTGAGCCTTCCCTGGCTGCCTGCTGGCGAGTGACAAGGAACCATGATCAGTTGCGCTAAGGTGTCTCCCTTGTGGATAGTTTGGGGCAGGTGTGTCCAAAGCTGGACCCGGAGAACGCCTGAAAAATTCGAGTCAATGACTCCTGGAATTATAAAAATTCCGCGTGCTCCGGCTACACTACGGGGCAGAACTAAGCCTATAAAGCCTCTGGGCAGGGGTCCCATGTACTGAGTGTCGACTAGACAGACCGTGCCCGGCAGGTCGCATGTTACGTCCGCCTGGCAAGTCAATTCTAGCCCTGTGCTACCCTTGGGGCTGGCCGGTGCCCTCGCAGTGCCTGGAATGTGCCTGGAGTCTAGTCTAAATCTGGGGAGTTCTGGGTCTGGGTGAAGGAAGCCTCTGTTTGGACTGGGGCCAGAGACGTGCCCGGATTCCGGTTTCCCGAACTCGGACAAAACCTGGCCCAATGATAGCCTTTCTTACACTTCGGGCAGGGGGTGTTCGGAGCCTTGGGACGGCCGGATCTTTGTCCGCCTCCCTTGGATCGGCACTCCCTAGCGAAGTGGCCGACCTTGCCACAAGTGTGACATGCCCCTTTGTTCTTGCCATTAGGTCTTCTTCCCCCCTGCACCGCTGCCGCTAGCAGACCCATCTTGTAAGAGTCTGTGCCAACGTCGGAGCATGCTCGAATCATGTCCGTTAAAGTTATGTCAGGGCGATTGCCCAGGGACTGCAAGATTTTACGGCAGTCCAAGTTGGCGTTGTCTTTTGCTAGCTTAATCATGAGCTCTTGCTGGGCTTGCTCATTATCAATCTGCCTGCTAATTGCTTCTTCCAGGCGATTGATGAAGTCCATGTAGGGCTCTTGGGCTCCCTGCTTGATGGCTGTGTAATTTTTGGCCGTTTTGCCAGACGCTGGGACCTTGAAGTACGCCCTATAGGCAGCCTCGGCTGACATCTCTAGGGTGGCGAGAGGCAAATTGATTTGAGCGTTGATGGGCTCAAAGGCGCCTGAACCATACAACTGGTCAGGGATTACCGCGCCTCCCATCCTGGCAGCCCGAGCTTGCGCCTCTAGGCGGAACTCGCTGTCCCAAATCATGTATTGGCTGGGGGTTAGCATCATCCTCATGACGGCTTTCCAATCATGAGGAATCCACATGGTGGTTTCGCACACCTGTTGGAGTGTGCCCCTCGTAAAACGGCTTTGGAGCCCTGTCTCTGAAATTGCTTTCCGTAAAGCCATGAGAAGCTTGTACGGGACTGGGGAGTGTACTACCTGCTGTGCGCCCGTGAGCGCGTCCATCTCCAAGCGGATGGGACAAATCTGTCTAAGTTCAGCTAGTTGTTCAACTGACAATTCCCCCTTCTTAAGTTCTATCTCAGCTGTGCGCTGAAGGGCACTCTTCACGACTAGGGAACCTGGGGCTGTCAGAGAAGCGCCTGCGCCTCTCATTCCTTGCGTTCCTTCGGTGACGTCTGCAGCTGTCACCGCGGGAACGCTCCCTACGCTACTCTGCCGATAGCTAATTGACGGATAGAGTGCCGTGGGCGCAGTCGGCTCGACTGGCTTGCCTGATGGCTCAACTAACGGGGGTTCTTTGGCCTCTACCCGGACTGGCTCGATCTGCTCTAAGAGTCTCCTACACTTCCGCCATGTGCGGACTATCCCTCCTGGAGCTTTCGGGGTCTGCTGAATGCAGTCTCCTATCTGATCCCAGAGCTTCAGGGTTAACGTACCTACTTCTGGGTAAAGTAGGCAGTGTTCCCTGAGGTACGCCAAAAGTCTCGCTAGCTCCCTGCTGTGAAATCGGAAATTAAAAACCCTGGCCAGGATTATGAACTCTTGCTCCCGAGTTCTTTGGCTAGCGGACGGACTTGGTCTATGAGAACAAGTCCCCATATTACCTGCGATGGTCCTCTGGAGTTTCCCCCTCGGGACGAAGATCGACGCGTCTTTGCAGGCAACAGGTTCGGGCGACGGGTGTCTGGGGTAGACCTCGGAGCGTGGACCTTCTGCCACGGGCCCTTCTAACGGCCTCTGCGATGTCAGGGGCTCACAGCCTGCCCTGAGCGGAACGCGTTTCCCTCTATGGCAAACCTCTCGAAAGCAGGGAGGAAGCGGTAGGAATGTCTCCCTGGAATGCCTCGCGGCGGGCCGTTCTCTGCCCGGCTGGCTGCCGACCAGAGCGCCGCGCTGTCCTCCGGGATGGCGGGTCGCGGTTCAAGCGGAGAACCGGACCATGGGAATCGCTACTCACGAGTAGACCTCTCCGGGGTCCTTTACTCACGAGTAAATCACGTCGGGGTCACCAGCTGTAGCGATATCTGGCCGCTAGGGCGGCGCTAGGTCCCGGAGGAGACTGATCAATGACAACACGAGGCAACAGGAGCGAGATCAGATCAGTGGTTTATTGGGAAAATACATACACCTTTTATAGATCAGAAGGCAGGTAGAAAAAACCATCACCCGAAAGTCAATCACATCATCTGTTTACTCAGGTTAATTGGGAAACCTCTCCAAGGGGAAGTTAATTATTTCGGACAAACACGGGATGAGGAGGACCATTGTTTTAGGGCTTAGACAGGGGTAAACATCTGTGCTGTTTGCACCGGGGATTTCCTTGGCCAGGAGATGATTGATTATCTTAATGAGTAACTGGGGTCTGCGAGGTGCTTATTCGGCAGAGTCGTCGATCAGGCTAGAAGCAGCCGAATTAATCCCTATCATTAATTCACCCCCCCTTATGCCCTGACAAGGGCCAGAGGCCAGGAGTTTGCCCGCTGGTTTAACCTCTGCCAGAGACCACTGATGCCCAACCGGGCACGGGGAATCTTCAAACTGGGGCAGAGCACATAGCAATATTTAGATGAAACCAATCAACATATTTGTTTCTATCTTGCACAGAATGGGAGAATGTGCAGAGAAGCTCATAAATGCCATCAGCTCCCAAACCTGGCCTCTAATGCTGACACAAGATTCCCTAGTGACTTTGACTTACATTGCCAAACATGCTTATGTGGCATGAAGTGACTGTGACATTCCTACATTGTAGAACAGACCTTTAGGAACATTCCAAATTATGAGTCAGGGCAACAATCTATTGTAGGGTAGCAGCTTGTACCTCTATATTGTTGAGTTGCAGTTCCTTTCATCCTATGCTAGTTGACATGGTGGCTAGACCTGATGACCTTCACAAAGCTCACTACTGCTTTACCCTGGCTAGCCATGGGTCTCTAGGATTTCAGACAGTGGCTTTTTTCCAGCCGTTATCTGAATACGTGAAGGGTTGAACTGACTCGGACATTCTATGTGCAAAACATATGCTTCCACTGATCGATAACCTTTCCCTTTAGATACAGAGCATGTTCAGTCTGCCCCTTGTTGGGCATCTAGGGTTCACTTTCCATGCCCTTCTGCAGAGGAGCAGGGTAAATATTTAATTCTGACATCATTAGCCCTCTCAGAATATTGGATATCTATAGTGAACGTAGCCTTTGAGCCTCCGTTATATGACATTCCCAGCATCCACAGGCACTAGGAATGGCATATGTCTGATTGCTGCAAAAAAGTTTAAAAAAACCTAGGGGGGAGGTTGGGGTGCTGGAAGCTAGGATAAACCCCTAAGAACTCCAAAGAGTGAGTTAAACACCCCTCTGGACTTGTTCATAGTCACTCAGCCAGGAAAGAGGAAGAAGCCTTCTGCCCATGCCCGTTTGGCAGTACAATACTAGATCTTGTTGTGTCTGAACGCAGGAAATACTCTGACCAGCAAGGAACAGTTCAAACATAAGTGCTTTATTAACAGCTCATAACCTGGGTGGTTCAGACCTATAATAATAGTGAGGTGGCTTGCTTATATACACAGAACCGCAGATGGAAAACTAGATACATTTACCCGGCTTCTTAGAAAAGGTGGGAACCAATCAGTACATAATGAAAACAATATACAGTTTGCACCTTACAAAAAGGATGTGCTTTTGCAGCAAAGGCTTGATTGCAAAAACTAACAGCAATTAAACACAAGGACATAACATTCCTCCTCTTCCCCCCCCCCCCAACAAGTAAAGAGTAACCCTTCACCCCCAAAATTGCTTGGGTGAATTGTAGAGTCATTTGGATCGCATGACAATTACGGAACTTAAGAATCTGGGTTCAGGACAGCCATGGTCTATGGACACATTGGTGGACCCACGGGCCGACTTCGGCTGGCTAGGTTTTATATAGGACTCGTTGTGAGCAAAAACTGTGACCGGTGGTTTAGGTGCACTTCCAGGACTCAAAACTACTCCAGAGTCTGCCTCGAACACTTTCGGTGTTTGTGGCGAGGGAGGCATGTACACTGGCCCTTAGTGTGCTATGACCTTCCTCCTTCCCCCCGTGGGCTGTGGTGTGTAATTACGGCCGAAAACCGTACATACCCTCCTGTTTAATAAGAGGTTTACTGGCAAAACACCTGAGGCCAATGGAGTAACCCTTTTGCTAAGCAAGTCGCAATTATCCAAACCCACAAGTTCAAGTGTTTCTCTGACACTCTTGAATTGTTCTTCCACTTTACTAACTGTGGTGGGGTGTAAGGAGTCATTGGTTGTGTGCCTAATAGCATTACCCTTGAGAAAATCTTGGAATTCTTCTGAAAAAAAGGTTGGATTGTTGCGAGAAAAGACAACCTCTGGTAACCCAAAAATACAGAATATATGTATTAATTTCCGAATTATGACACTGGCAGAAAACTTTGATACTGGGAACACCTCTAACCATTGCAAGTAAGAATCGACAATTAGCAGATATGTTGCACCGTGAAAGAGGCCAGCAAAGTCAATATGGATTCACAACCAGGGAGCCTGAACAGTATTTAGCTTCCTAGTGGACTGGTGGGTTTCCTCCGGCCTGGACTACTGGCAAGCACGACATTGCCTAACCCAAGCCTCGATGTCTGAATTGAGCCTGGGCCACCAGATACAGCTTCAGGTGAGCGCTTTCGAGCAGGCAATATTGGGGTGACACTTGTGTAAAATATATAGAACCTTGTGCCGTATCGCAGACAGAATTATTACCCTTTCCCCCATACCAAACATCCATTTACCAGTTCATTACATATTGAGTAATAACCCCTGAGCTCTTCAGAGACCGGTGGAGATGGCCACCCGGCCTGTACCCAAGTCACAACCTTTATTAAGAGGGGGTCAGTCTTGGTGGCAGCAGGAATGTCCAAGCTTGTAAGTTCGGTCACTAGGCAATCTTCAAGTGCAAAAGGCACCTGGCATGGCTTTGGCCAGAAAGGCTGGACAAACAAGTCCAGATTGGCATGGACAAGGTCCCCCATAAATTCTCTCAGTTCCAGGCAAGGTTTCTCTGGGAACTGACCATGCTCAGAGCATGGGGAACCAGTCTCAGGCTTCCCAATCCACGCAAGAGCAATACCCAGGGGCCTAAACCACTGTGTGCCCAACAGATTGTGCTTACCTGCTTTGCTCACGACCAACGGGAATTTGATGGACCTGCCCTTGAATTTTACAGCAAAAGTACCAACAACCTGCACTGGGATGTGCCGACCTTGCACATCTGTCAGCTGGACCTGCAGAGCCCGCAGGTTAGGCCAGTCAGCTGGAGGAATTTGGAAGAACTGCTTCTGAGTAATGATGGAGTAAGATGATCCTGAGTGACAAGATGATCCTCCATGTGGCAAGGCTGACCTTGAAGACGGATGTCGGTGACAAAGCGGTCTGCAGCCATGCAAGCGCTGGAACTTGGGCAGGAGCCTTGACTGGCGGAGATCCTGGAGATTGATCGCTCCTGCTCCCAATGACCCTTGTCCCTGGAGGACTTCTCGGAACACTGCCAGCAAACTTTGGCAATGTGCCCCTTTCTCCCGCAGATGTGGCATTCAGCAGACTTAAAGGGGCAATGGGTGTGGAAGTTACGTCCCCCACAGCCCTTGCACGGATGGATGGTGCTTTTGGAGTGACTGGGCTGAACCTTATGGACGTTGTCCTCTGTATCGGAGTTGCCGGAATGTTGAATTGGGGCCCGATGTGGGCCGGAGGGTCCCGGAGGAGACTGGTCAAGCAAGACACGTGAGGCAAGATGGAGCGAAGACCAGTGTTTATTGATCAGAAAGCAGAAGACTTTATACCCTGCCTGGCTTGGCTGCATGCATACATTGCGCATAGCCGTTTACAGGAAAGCCATGAGTCTGCACATCATGATTACACAAGTTACTAATTAGGGGTGACTTCACCAGGGGCAGTTCCTTATCCAACTAATTAACTACCCAGGACATGCATTGTTCATCGTTATCGGGAGCAAACAAGTGGCTGAAGTTGACTCTAAGGCTTAGAGCTTCTGTGGATGTGAGATTACTCATTACGTGCCTATCGAGTTAACTATCTGCCGATCTTTGGCCCTCTATTGTCCTAGCTGCCTGTCAGGTCAGCAATCGGTGAATCAAACTATATCTAATATTCCGCTCCCCAATTTCTGTCCCCTCGAAACCAACGGCTCAAAGGAGTGTTCTCCCATAACTGCGGTTCTGTCAGGGACAGCTGTGCCAATTGTATATGCGGAATCCACACCGGAAAACACTGATGAACTTGAATTGTGCAACCTCTGGACGGCTGCCTCCTTCTGAGCTGTAACCACAGGCTGCACTTGCAGGGGTTTGACTTCAGCGGCCTTCTGCTTGAAGGTTTTTACCACGGAATCTGCGGCCTTGGATGCTAGTGCCTCTCTAAGCACTTGAGCAAATATCAGAGTCTCTCTTTTTAGCAATTGTTTCTGAGCTGCCTCGTCTCGCAAGCCTGCCAGAAGACAATCACGGAGGGCTACCTTTAGGTACTCCCATTTGCAGGGAACAGCTGCCAACCAGAGTGCCACTGCGTAGTTTGCGACCAACTCATCTGGTTGCTGGTCCCTCCGGTGAAATGCTAAGTGTGCAGGAAAGATGGACTCAGTGGGCCTGAAGTGTGTCGGTAGTGCATCCAGGATATTCTTCAGTGATGCGACCTTGATGTCCATTGGCAGCAGCAGGTTGGATGCCAGCTCCAGAGTTGCCATCCCGCAATTGGCAAGGAAAAATGCCTTCTTCTTTTCGTCCTCATCGATGTCCTGCGTCACTAAGAAGTTCTTGAACTGGATCTCATAGAGCCGCAACTTCTCTGGCTCTGTGATGCAGAATGGAGCAAAGGCAGGAGAGCAACATCCCATCCTCGTCACCAATGTTGTGTTCGAATGCAGGAAATACTCTGACCAGCAAGGAACAGTTCAAACATAAGTGCTTTATTAACAGCTCATAACTTGGGTGGTTTGGACCTAGAATAATGATGGCTTGCTTATATACACAGAACAGCAGATGGAGAACTAGATATATTTACCCGGCTTCTCAGAAAAGGCGGGAACCAATCAGAACATAATGAAAACAATATATAGTTTTCACCTTACAAAAAGGGCATGCTTTTGCAGCAAAGCTTTGATTGCAAAACAAATAGCAATTAAACACAAGGACATAACAGATCTGCTACTTTCTGGTTTCCCCATAGGTCAGCCTTCTTGGCTTCATGTATGCAGATGTGTGATGTTGTCATCTGGTGATGAGCTATCAAATTCTATTCAAATCCTCAGTTAGGGGACTTTAACCCCTTTCTGTGTCTTTGGATTGCTCAGTGGCTCATGTCTGCTACTTAGAACCAGAATTGTAAATATTATTGTGGCAGCTGCTCCCAGATTCTTTAATTCCAGAAGTGTAAATGTTATTGTGGCAGCTGCTCCCAGATTCTTTAATTCCTACCATGGGAGGTTAGTCTGGCCCCCACACTTCCCTTAGGTGAGTAAAAGCTTTTTAAGCCCCACCCTCTAAGTCCTTGGGAATGGGGGAAATACTTATAGTGGGTAAATTGTGATATCTAGTGACTTCTATGGATTGTGACTTGCAATTCTGGGGACTGATTTTTTTGTTTTTGTTTATGGATCTAAGATAGAAACTCCTGGAAGATGGAATCACAATAGGAGATGCCTGCAGCCCATAGAGCAGGGGTACCCAATTTTTTTGTGCCAGGGGCCTGACCACACCCCCAGAACAGCTTAGCAGGCCTGACAATGCCTCTGGAAGTGGGCATGTTTGCACATGTGCATCCGGGACCTCTTCTGGGTGTGGCACACTTGCACATGCACAAACATGCCCATGCCGCTCCTGGAAGTGGATGAGGATGCCCCCATGCATGCACAAATGCATCTGCACCACTCCCGGAAGTGGCGCAGGCACATTTGTGCAAGTGTGGGCACGTCCCCATCCACTTCCAGGAGTGGCGCAGATGCATTTGTGCATGCACGGGGGTGTTCAGAACTACTCCCAGGAGTGGTTCTGGACATCCATGCACATTGGTAGGTGCGTCCCCCATCCATTTCTGGGAGCAGAAAGGGCACCACAGGCCTGATGAATTGGCATCGCAGGCCATATTTGGCCTGTGGGCCATAGTTTGGACACCCCTGCCATAGACCATACTTTGCCCACCTCTAGCATGGTTGCAAGTAGATAAATAGGGACCACTTCGGTGGGAAGGTAACAGCGTTCTGTGCACTCCGGTGTCTAGTCATGCCTGCCACATGACCATGGAAACATCTGCAGAAGCAGACAACGCTGGCTCTGCGGCTTAGAAACAGAGATGAGCACTGCACCCTAGAGTCGGATACGACTGGCTTTCGAGCAAGGGAAACCTTTACCTTTACCTAGCATGGTTGCTACCTCAGGTAATGCTCTTTGTGTGGGGCAACAACACTAATGTGGTTACTTCTGAGCTGCCATCAGCACCAGCACTGTTATTCCCATCCTGCTAAAGTGATGTGCTGTCAGATGCAATGTTTAATTGCTGCTTGTCTGGGCGATCACCAGCTTCCTTTCTCCCATCAGAGACCTTGGACTAAGTGAGGCAGCCAAGGACCAATGAGATGAAACTATGGACTCCTTCCAACATCAGACAGGTGACTATGTTGCTTTGGTGTCTTGCAACAGAAGACAAGCAGGAGCCACAGTAAGGGCTAAAACCAGGTTTATTGCATCGTAGCAGAGTGAACATGAGATACAGGTGAAACAACAGCCTTATTTATAGTACATTTTGAATAGCCCGGGTGATAGTCCATTGGTTACTGTCCGTGTGACGTCATGGGGACGTCACACCCATCTTCTCCAGATGCAGTAGGGCAGTAGTACCCTGCCCTTCAGGTATGCAGGTGAATGGGTATCCTGTGTCCAACGCTGCTACTGCAGGCGCAGCATTGTTCTTAACAGCTTGTTACAATGAATCAATGATTGCTTACAGTAGATACAATTGACAGATACAAATCCGTTAAAGGGATACTTATCACAAACCATTCAGTACATAACATCCCTCCCCCCTAGGTGAGGATGAAGTCCTCTAGCCATCAAGGTTTTCCGCACGTTCGCTTTGGGCGAGGGGTGGCCGCACTCCGGGCCGGAGTTCCTGCAGTGGAGGAACGTGACTCATTAGCGGTTGGCTGCGAGTCATGAGCCGGGGATTGGGGATGTCTAGGTGTGGGAGTAAACTCCAGGGATGTGAGACCGGGAGCTCCAGGGACTAAAGAAAAACCCCGCTCCTCGCTTGAATGGGTGGGGGACCACTCCGAAAAATCCCCCCGGTCCCCTAACTCAAAATCTAACAATTGCTCGAAATCTCTCTCTTCTAAATTGTCCCTGTTACCTGGCATGTCCAAAGAATGTGGGTTTGTATCATTTCCCTCCCCCCTGTGGCCTGTGTCTCCCCCTTGGAATGAACGGGTGGGGGAGAACCCTAACGCTGACCACCCCCTTTGGTTACTCACATCCTGCCTTTCCACTACTCTGCCTCTGAGTTGGTCGGCATGCCTCCTCCAGAGGAGCCCTGTGGCTGTCTTGACACTGTAGGAAACTGGCGCCGTCTGTCCGACCACTATTCCTGGTACCCAAGTAGGGTCACCAGCTGCGTAGTTTCGGCAATGTACTGGCTGGCCGATCTCAAAACTCTTGGTGTCCCCCGTTTCTATGTTTCTACCCGTGTCCTCCACCCTGGTTGGGTCTAACCTTGAGAGAATTGTGGCGGGTTTCCTCCTCATGAGAAGCTCGGCGGGCAAGAGCCCTGATGCTAAGGGGGTTACTTGGTACCTTAACAGGAATTGGCAGAGTTGCAGGTTCAACTCCCCGGGGCCCATCCTATGCAGTGCGTCCTTCGTTGTTCGCACCAGGCGTTCCGCTTGACCATTTGTAGCGGGGTGAAATGGGGCCGCAGTAATGTGGTGAATCTTATTAATCTCTATGAAACCCTGGAACTCCACTGACGTGAAAGTTGTGGCGTTGTCACTCACAAGTACGTCAGGCAAACCGAAACAGCTGAATACCTTGCGTAATTGCTTAATCGTTGCAGCTGATGATGTACTAGCCATTGGAATTACCTCCAACCACTTGGAGTAGGAGTCCACTATTATGAGGAAAAGGGTGCCTCTGAAAGGACCCGCAAAATCCACATGTAAGCGTGACCACGGACCCCTGGCCGTGTCCCATTCTCTGTGCGGAAGTCAGGACTCCTCGGGGCGGGTGCTCTGGCAGCTCTTGCAAGTGCCTACCATGTGTTCTATATCTGTGTCCAGTTTGGGCCACCAGACGTAACTCCTAGCTAGCGCCTTGGTGCGCACGATTCCCGGGTGGCTGATATGCAGCATCTTTAGCACCCGGGACCTCAGAACTTCGGGAATTACTACCCACTGCCCCCAGAGTAAACAGCCCCTTTCTAGGGAGAGCTCGTCTCTCCGCCTACCATAAATCCTGAATTCCTCCGTAGGGGAGCTTGCCGGCCAGCCTTTCTGTACCCATGAACTGACTAGGGTCAACGACTTGTCTTTCACCGTAGCCTTGGCGATCTCAGCTGGCAGGATTGGGGGTGACTCTAGGGCCTCAATCAGGAGCACCTGGTGGTCCTGTTCTACCTCGCACTCGGAATCCCCTGCCTGCAGGAGGGGTGACCTGGAAAGAGCATCGGCATGACGAATCTCCTTGCCGGGGCGGTAGGTCAGCACGTACTGGTATGCGTTGAGGAAGATCACCCATCGCAGCATCCTTGGGGACAGGATCTGCGGGGTTGGCTTATCTGTAGTGAAGATTCCTAGGAGGGGCTTGTGGTCAGTCACGACTTTGAATGGCCTGCCATAGAGAAAGTCGTGGAACTTCTTGGTTCCTGCAACGATCGCTAGGGCCTCCCTGTCAGTTTGTGCGTAGTTGCGCTCTGCCTTGGACAGGGATCTCGAATAGTATGCCACTGGGGCCTCTCGCCCGCTCTCTAGCACGTGGCAGAGGACTGCCCCCACCCCCACTGGTGAGGCATCGCAGACCAACACAACGGGTTTCTTTGGGTCGAAGTGGGTCAACACAGCCTCGGAAGATAGAAGCTGTTTGAGCCCCCGGAATGCCCGTTCCTGACTGTCCCCCCACCGCCAGGCCGCATCCTTTTTGAGTAATCTATGCAATGGCTCTGCAACGGACGCCTTTCCCAGGAGGAAAGAGTGATAGAAATTTAGGAATCCTAGGAAGGACTGCAATTCGGGCTTGGTGGTGGGGCGAGGAGCATCTTTCACTGCCACTACCTTGGACTCAGCTGGCTTAATGCCCCCAGGGGTTATTCGAAAACCCAGAAACTCTACTTCCTCAGCAAAAAATAGGCATTTATCCTTTCTCAGCCTGAGCCCCGCTTTTTCGAACACTGTTAGTACCTGGTCTAACCTCTTGGCCAATTCCTGCTCCCCCCCCCGCTGTAATCAGAATGTCATCAAAGTAAGGGGAAACACCTGAGAGCCCTTTTAACAGCCTTTCTATGAGGGACTGAAAGATCCCCGGAGCCGAATTTACGTCGAATTGGAGGCGCGTCACTTTAAAAGGTCCCTTGTGGGTCACAATTGTCTGAGCGGCGGCTGTAGCTGGGGTTGCCGACAATTGTTGGTATGCCTGGGCCAAGTCTAGTTTGGCAAAACACCTCCCCCCATGCAGGGTTGCAATCAGGTGGCTTACCACCGGTACTGGATACGCATTTGGGCGGATTGCCTTGTTAATCGTGCACTTGTAGTCAGCACAGATTCTGACCTCCCCATTAGCCTTAAGCGCCGTAACAATGGGGGTTTCCCACTCGGCGGAATCCACCGGCACTAAAATCCCCTGACCCCCAATTTGTCCAGTTCAGTCTCTATTTTGCCCTTTAGTGCGAAAGGCACTCTTCATGGCTTCATCCTGATGGGTCGAATGTCGGGGTCCAATTCGAAAGAAACTTCCCGAGCCCCTTCTCAAAAACGGCAGGGTGTGCGTTACACACCTCCGTGATCGGGTCAGCCTGCACAGCGTGTATGCCTCCAATGAAAACTCCTAGGGGCCCGAACCACTGTGTACCCAGGAGACAGCAGGACCCTTCCTTTAGAACTACTAGGGGCAACTGCATGGAGCGCCTTTTAAACTGAACCTTGAACTCTCCCACCCCCAACAATGGTATACTTTTGCCCTGAACGTCCCGCAAATTAGTCTTAAGGGCCTTCAGCTTGGGGCGTGACTTTGGGGGAATATGCAGAAATTCCCTGTGGGAGACGATGGAGTACGACGACCCCGAGTTAATCTCCATCCTTATTGGGACCCCCTGGACCAGTACCTCAACAAAAAAGCGGGGCCGCTGCAACTGCACACTGTGGACCGCCTGGTTGCGGTCTTCCGGAACCCGTCAAGCTGTGCGGTGCTCCTGGGACTCGTCGTAGAAGATGTGCCTGACCCCGTCTGCCTTGCGTTGGGCCCGTTCCACCTGGCCCTTGCCGTCGTCTCGACGCCGTTTGCAGACCCTTGTGATGTGCCCATGCCGCCCGCAGTTGTGGCACTCCGCCTTCCAGAATGGGCATCGGCTCCGGTCGTGGGATGCCCCGCATCTGTTACAGCGGCGGTCCTCTCTGGCACGGTCTCGCCTCTCCAGCCTCCTCTGCACCCGTTGTACATCCTCATCCTTGCTGCAGTCGGAGGTGGACGTGGAGGAGTCGGAGGCCCTTTGCTCTCCGTGGGAGGAGCAGCTGTGGACTGGGACCGCCGGCAGGGGCCCCCCAACCGTGGTGGTCCTGGCCTGGCACACCCGTTCGCCTTGTTGCACTGACTCGGCGGCTTGGGCGATGTGCAGGACGTGCTCGAATGAGATGCTCTCGTCTTTGGCCAGTAGTTTTTTTCCTGGCCCCCTCATCTCGCAGGCCCAGCAGGAGCCTGTCCCTCAGCGCCTTGCTCAGGGATGCCCCCCACCGGCACGGCACGGCAGCCACCCGCAAGGCTGCCACGAAGTCTGCCACGGACTCACCGGCCCGCTGGCACCGCTGCTGGAACGCCAACCTTGCCGGAAACATGGACACTTTCAGACGAAAGTGCTTCCTCAACTCGGCGAGGATCTCATCTAGGGGCACTGCCCTGAGCGGTCTCGGCGTCAGGAGGTTGGTTGTCAGTTCCAAAGTCTCTAAGCCGCACTGGGCCAGTAGGAATGCCCGATGCTGGGATTCCTCCTCGATGCCTTCGAGGTCCAAAGCGTAGAGGAACTGCTCCTCATAGAGTTCCCATCTCTCTGGCTTCGTGATGTCGAAGGGCGCGATGTTCACTTGTCGGGACGCCATCCCACCTTCGTCGCCAATTTGGTGTCTTGCAACAGAAGACAAGCAGGAGCCGCAGTAAGGGCTAAAACCAGGTTTATTGCATCGTAGTAGAGTGAACATGAGATACAGGTGAAACAACAGCCTTATTTATAGTACATTTTGAATAGCCCGGGTGATAGTCCATTGGTTATTGTCCGCGTGACGTCATGGGGACGTCACGCCCATCTTCTCCAGGTGCAGTAGGGCAGTAGTACCCTGCCCTTCAGGTATGCAGGTGAATGGGTATCCTGTGTCCAACGCTGCTACTGCAGGCGCAGCATTGTTCTTAACAGCTTGTTACAATGAATCAATGATTGCTTACAGTAGATACAATTGACAGATACAAATCCATTAAAGGGATACTTATCACAAACCATTCAGTACATAACAGTTGCTTTGCTCAAATAATGGGAACAGATGCCACATGATAGGTGCTGCAGTACTGTTTGAGTGCATAGCAAGAAGGTGCCAGGGAAAATGGTGAGCTACGAGTGTGAAAGTGATGGAAGAGAGAGTTGCACACTAAATGTCCTGTCCTGAATCTCCCAGGCCAGATGTCTGCTTCAGATGCTGACCCATCACTAGCACTGAGGAAATATCTGGCTGACAGTTGATTGGTATCTCTATGGAATCAGGAGGAGAGCCTTCCTGTCACCGGGTAGTAAAACATTTTGTGGTGGCCCTTGCTGCATTTCCTTGGTCTTTGATCACCACACTTGCAGACAAACTGCTGATAAAGAAGAAATATCTCAAGCTACTATGCTCCATTGAGGAAAGATTAACATATCATCCCTGATTACTAGCAAGTAATCAGTTTAATAAAGGAACCTGAACAACATGCATGTTTGGTGTTAGGGCTTCTTTATTATTGCATCAACTGTTCTATTGATTCCAGATTTTGAACAAAATGTTCATACACCCCTAAACTACAAATAAATAATTAACTTGGTCCTCTTGCGCTCCAGGGTCCTTCTGCTTGCTTTACAGTACAATATATGAACTCTTTCTTTTTTTTCCTTTTCTTGCAACATCAGTACAGCTTAAGCTAATATTTAATTTGTCACTAGGACAACCATATCATACTGAAAGTCCTTTGTGCCAAGTCATGTTTGCAGCAACTTCACCCATAATCCACCTCATGGGAGGGATAGGTACTTG
The DNA here is from genome assembly GCA_035047305.1 of Bradypodion pumilum. Classification (NCBI taxonomy): domain Eukaryota; kingdom Metazoa; phylum Chordata; class Lepidosauria; order Squamata; family Chamaeleonidae; genus Bradypodion; species Bradypodion pumilum. The sequence goes on along the minus strand of JAWDJD010000004.1, from coordinate 163,708,774 downwards.
ACATTCTTTTAAAAATATAAAAAGGAGACTAGGCTTCAGAGACAACTGGTTCCCCAAACCTTGCATAAGGACACATTCTCACAAAGGTCTTCTAACATTCAAATGTATGGTCAACTTTGAATTTTCTTCACTATGTGCATTATTGGAAGAGGGAAGAAAAAAGAGAGAGTGGCCTAATCCATCATTGAAATATAGATATACACTTTAAAAGACAGAATTCTTTTTTAAATTTATTTAATTTTTGCATAAAAACATACATCAACAAAAATCAAAACACTTACACATAATATATGAATAAAGACAAGCCTTGTGATCCATACGTGAATGCACATAAATTAGGAGGAAGGTGATACCTTTTCTAGGATCACTTTTTAAAAATCAAACATTGCAAACTTTTGTGATTCAAAGATCACTTCATCAGGCAGGGTAGGGGAATTCATGGCATGTTGTTTCAGCCAGGCTGTCAAGCTTAGATGTTCCATAATATATACAGTACGGTGTAAACCCATCACCCGTGGGGCATTAACACTTGTCTAAAACTATTACTAAACGTAACTATACAAGTTGCATGAATCTTTTTATTTTCCCCTATCTCCAAAATGTCATATATTCACATCCAGGTTTAATTCCTTTAGATTTTCTCAATACAAATTCAATAAATTCTCCCCAAATATCAACAAATTATTTTTTCTTAATAGTACCTTTTTTTTACTTTTAATTCACATGTCAGTTTATCATTAATCGCTATGTTCCAAAATTCTTTATACCACTCCTCCATTCCTAAGTATCTATACATTTTCCAATTTTCAACTATTAACATTCTTGCTGCTGAAAAGACAGTATTCTTAAGGCCACACTCAGTAAATGTCATATCACAACTATAGGGCACACGCTGTAAGTTTCCCTGTTTTTTAAAAATCAAAACAGATTATTTTCACATTTGGGATTTAAAACAGCTCTTTCTTACGTACTATTGACAACAATGAAATACATAAAATAGTATGAGACAAGCTCAGAAGTGATGTACTGTGGGAAGGCATCTGGTTTCTGTCTCCTGTCTGCCTTCACATATTGTAAACAAAGACCTCTTTGCTTACTGAGAGACAACGCTTGATTGTGGGCATGCGTAGAATACTGAAAAAGTATTCTCCTTATTTGGGCTCTGACATTCTGATTGGCTGCTGTGCCTTAAGTTTTGTTTCTGTTAAGTTTCGTTTCTGAGATACTCTGCTTGAATAAAGAGAAGCCATGATTATTCCTTTGTTCAGCCAAAAGACCAGTGTGTGTTTTGCTTTCTCTCTATCTCTGTTTCCTATTTACTCCGTCTAATGAAGCTGGACTCCGTTAGACCTTTTAACTCTCTTAAAAGATCTGGGACTATAAACTGCTGCTAATGAGGCTGAATGATTATCTTTACATGAATCAAATTCCTACAAGTGGTGCCCCGTGTGAGGCTTTGAACTACAATGAGAGAGCCTTCTTTGAACTCTGCTTCAGCAATTAGCACATCATAATTGGCGACCAGGGACAAGGTCTTCACTCGCTTCGACCAGAGGAAAGGTCATAAATCAAGCGCTTGAGAATTACAACTAGGTGAGTGGAAAAGTGGAAACACAATTTAATTATGGGGTGCATATTGTCTTCGCAAGGGAATGAACTTTGTAAAGATATCTCAGATCTTTTGCATATGAATGGGAGACAAGCTGATAAGAAGGAAATTCAACAGCTAGTCAAAGTTATAGGAAAACTCTGTCCTTGGCTTAAATATGATAGTTTGAACTTAAAACAGTGGAATCAGGTGGGGAAAGAATTGCAAAAGCATGAGAGAATTTTTGTATCAGTACAATTTACGTGGGAGGAAGTCAGAAACTGCCTTCAAAGACTTACTCCAAGAAATATGTTATTCTCTCAGAGACTGGATGGCCCCCTCCCACAGCTTCTGCCTCCAGCCAAGGGAGGGGTCCAACTGCCCCTCCATCATATGAGAGACAACAGCATAAGCCCCCTGATGGGGATGGGGGTGGAAAAGAAGATGGGACATTATATCCTGCCTTGCAGCAATCAAGCACTTTTAGCCCTACAAAAACACTGTTCTCTGCTGCTTTAACTGCAGCTGTGCTGGATGTGGAATCTCCTGAGATATACCCAGTGATAAGGGGGGCTCCGGCTGTTGGCAATGCAGCGGCAGTCCCAGATAGATATGAAACCCTCCATTACAAATATCTGAAGGAACTGAGGGTCAGCATACGTGACTATGGGGCTAATGCACCTTTTACTAAAGCTCTGTTGGAAGCCATTGCTTCTCAAAAATTGCTACCAGTTGATTGGAAACAGATGATTAAAGCACTCCTGCCCCCTGCAGAAGCCATGCTCTGCTTGCAAGAGTGGAGGGATGTGGCTTGGGAGGTAAATCGCACACGCCCTGCACTCACAATGGATATGTTATGTGGGGAGGGAAATTTTGCCAATCCCACACAGCAGTTGGCACTCACTGATGCCCAGTTGGGAGATATTGCACAGATAGTCATGCGTGCCTGGAGTAAGATTCCTTCCAAAGGGGATAGCTCCGTTGCTGGGTTTGCAGCAATTAGGCAGGGCCCTAAAGAGGATTACACTGAGTTCATTAACAGGCTCATGACTGCCCTCAGCCGCCAGGTGGAAAATGTTCCGGCACGGGAAATGCTCATGAAACAACTGGCTTTTGAAAATGCCAATGAGGATTGTAAAGGGGCTCTGACAGCTGTTTATGCTCGACCAGGCACATCGATAGCAGACATGATGAAAGTTTGTCAAAATGTGGGGACTCACAGTTACAAGGCTCAACTTCTGGCAGCTGCAGTTCAGTTGCCCACAACTCAGGCTCAAAACAAACGTTGTTTTGGCTGTGGAAAAGAAGGACATTTTAAAGCACAATGTCGCTTCTCTCAAAAGCAGGCAGCACGCCCTTCAAGGAAGTGTCCCATTTGCCAGAAGGGGTACCATTGGGCCAATCAGTGCCGCTCAAATCCTAATGCCAACTCCTCAGCTGCTCAGCACAAAGACTCTGACTTTTCTCCACAGCAGCAGGGAAATGGGAGTGCGGGCCAGGCTCGGGCCCAGGCAAAATAATAGGGCTACCAGAGGTCAGTGAGGAAGCAATACAGGAAGTTTTGGAAGAGATGGCAGAAGATATGGAACTTGCCCAAGAAATGATTTCACGATATAGAAAAAACCATCCTCTAAAAGAAGGGCTTTTATTGAGGTTATCCAAGGACTGTACTTTTACTATGCCAGGGTGTGTGGAGGCTCTTCCCACACTGGTTGATGATGTTATTCCCCAGGGCATGGTGGGCATTGTTCTTCCTTGCCCAGATGCCTTACCCGCTTCTGTACACATTGCAGCAGGGTCAGTTACATTGGGTCACCAAGAAATTGTCATCCCTGCATCAGCCACGCAACATCTCACCCTGCCTAAGGGACAACCTGTAGGACGCCTTCATCTGCTCCCACTAGGGACCACTGCAACTCCATCCCAGGAGGCGACTGTAACAGCAGCTATGGCGGTGATACAAATCACCGAGGATAGACCGACCCGCTCGCTGATTATGGGTGGACGTTCAGTGTCTGGATTGGTCATACAGGAGCCGATATTTCAGTGGTGGCAAAAAAAGATTGGCCAACTGGATGGGCCGTCCGCCCCTGTAGGGAAGTTTTTGGGGTGGGCGGGTACGAGCCAGCACAGCAAAGTGTTCATCCAATCGTCTTTGAGACCTCAGGGGGAACAAAAGTTTCTCTTCACCCCCTGATTATGGATATTCCTATTACTCTGTGGGGCCGAGATCTCCTGGCTAAAACAGGGTGTACCTTGCAGACAAATTTTTGATACGGGCCTCCCCTGCAGCGCCGTTGCATGCATTTCCACTACAATGGAAAAACACCCCGCCAGTGTTGACGGATCAATGGCCGCTCTCAAGAGAAAAGCTCCAGGCGGCGGAGGCCCTTGTACAGGAGCAATTAAATCTGGGACATATTCAAACAACCACTAGTCCTTGGAACTCTCCAATTTTTGTGGTGAAAAAGAAGTCTGGAAAATGGCGATTGTTACATGATTTGAGAAAAGTTAATGAGCACATCTTGCCAATGGGACCTCTACAATCTGGACTTCCTAATCCGAACATGATTCCTGAAGATCATCAACTCATGGTCATAGATTTGAAGGACTGTTTTTATACAATCTTGCTAGCGCCACAAGACAGAGAAAAATTTGCATTTACATTGCCAGTATACAATAATGAACATCCTACTCAACGGTTTGAATGGTGTGTCTTGCCTATGGGTATGGCCAACTCGCCGACTCTATGCCAACATTTTGTGAACATGGCTTTGGAACCTTTCAGGCAATGCCATCCAGAGGTTAAAGTCTATCATTACACAGATGACATTTTATTGCATGGTCCACAAGTCACGGAGAAACACCTGCAGGACCTAGCAGACATTTTGCAACAAGCGGGCTTGATCATAGCTCCTGAAAAAGTGCAGCGGATGTATCCATTCCAATATCTGGGACATAGGCTCTCAGCTACCGCTTCAATTCCGCTATTGCCAACGATAGCTATTCCAGAGCAGTTCACTCTTGTACAATTGCAACAATTGCTAGGGAACATAAATTGGGCTCGTCCTTTCTTGGCCCTGAGCACGGAGGAACTGTCACCACTCTTTGCTGCTCTTTCTGGACACACTTCTCCAGAGGACATCATTCCCTGCACAACGGAGATGCGTACAGCTCTTCAACGCCTCAACGAAAAGCTGCATACCATCGCTGTGGATCGGGTGCCCTCAGGCACCATTGCGCTGGCATGCGCTCTTCTTCCCACACCGAGGCTGCCCACTGCGGTTTTGTTTGCACCTGTCAACGCTCAGAAGGTGGCCATCGTGGAATGGCTACACTTGGCGCACACTCCCTCGAAAAACTGTTATCGCCTGCCTGATGCAATTGCTGATCTTTTCCTTAAATGTCGTACTAGGGCAAAGCATTTGACTGGCTATGATGTTGACTTTGTTTGTTTTCCTTTTTCGCAGGATCAGCTAACCGCCTTGCTACAGCATTCTGAGGCATTTCAGGTGGCCATGGCGGACTTTGTGGGACAAGTTAAATTTAACCCCCCCAAGGATAAGCGGTTTACCTTGCTGAATCTCACTTCTTACTCCCTGTCATCCTCGCTTTGCATGCAACCTATCTTGCATGCCGTTACTCTTTTCTCGGATGGCTCCCCCTCCCGTGGAGTCCTTACATGGCAGGGTCCTACTGGGGAATGGGAGGTTGTTTTTACAGGACCTCAAGCATCGGCCCAGCAGTCGGAACTGGCAGCGGTCATACTTGCTTTCTCTACGTTTTCTGATGTGCCTTTTAACCTGATTGTGGATACTCAATATGTTTACCGCCTTGTTTTTACTTTAGCTCAAGCTTATTTGTCTCCATCGATGGATAGGGATCTTTTTGCTTTATTCCAACAGCTTCAAGGTTTTCTTTCCAACCGTACGGTCCCATTCTTCATTGCCCACATACGCTCTCACACAAGGATCCCAGGTTATTTGACGGAGGGCAATGCACGAGCAGATTCTGCTCTCCGGGACACTGCTGAGGTTTTTTCTCTCTTTGACAACCCCATTGACAGTCATGCAATGTTTCATCAATCTGCTAAGGTTTTGCATAAACGATTTTCCATTCCTATGTCACAGGCTAGAGACATTGTGTCATCCTGTGCTTCCTGTACGAAGTCTCCTATATTCCTGCCATTTGATGCTGTTAATCCTCGAGGAACAGAAGCCAATCAGCTATGGCAGATGGATGTCACGCAAGTACCTGCTTTGGCTCCGCTTTCTAAGTTACATGTGACTGTTGATACCTTCTCTGGATTTATATGGGCTACACCCTTACGGGGTGAAACATCCAGACATGTTATACAACATTGCATTCGTTCGTTTGCGGTAATGGGTAAACCTAAAAGCCTTAAGACAGACAATGGGTCATCATATGTTTCTTCTGCCTTTCAGGACTTTTGCCGTCAGTGGGACATTAAGCTAACCCATGGAATACCCTATAACTCGACTGGACAGGCGATTGTTGAAAGAGCCCACCTGACATTCAAAAATTTGTTACACAAGCAAGTGGGAGATAGAGGGGTTCCTGTGGCTGAAATACCTACAGCTGTTGCTAAAGTACTGTATACTCTTAATTTTCTTCTTGCTCCCCATAACAGGTCACACTCTCCAGTTGAATTGCATTTCAGGACCGGGGAGTGTCTTCCTAAGCCATTGGTCGTTTATCGGCAGCAGCCGGATCCTGAGTGGAAGGGTCCTGTACCTCTAATCACCTGGGGACGAGGATACGCAGCGGTTTCTACGACCTCAGGACCTGTGTGGATTCCTGCTCGAGCGATCCACCCATGGAGAGAAAAGAAGGTTACTCAGCTCCAGGATGGTGGTTCACCAGTAGACTAAATTTGCTGACATTTGTTCTTTTCTTTCTTACTGTGCTTCCAGCTGTGAGAACAATACCTCATGGGGGCAACCCCAACTTCTGGCTTCGTCATGCTAACTATATGTTTGAGGTTCATGGTAAGAATGCAACGTTATACTATGAGCATCCACTGGCAGTGTCTCAAATGGCCTTTCTTCCGGCATTGTTCAACATGCCTGAGTTGGTTATTGGACATTTGCAACATGTTGATAGGTCTACACTCTTCTCTAATCCCCCAGAACAATTTAACAACACCCGCTGGCGAAGCATGACATTCAAGAAATACACTAAAGGACTTTGTTTCTGTTGTCATAGTTCTGGAGTCTGGAATAGTAAATGGAAGCACTGGACTCAAGCACAAAGGGTTTTATGATTATTTTTGGTTATGGGGTAGTTATAACAGTTCTTATAAGCTTAATTATACCTTGTTTAACACTACTATTGAAGATATATATGATGTGTTTCCTATGTTTACTCCTGATTATTCTGCTATAGATAGTGGTTCAATTTGCAATGGATGGCAAATCAAGGATCCTAACATGTGATTCTTTTTTAATGGAGTTGCCACGAATTTCCATCCAGGACAATATCAATGTGCAGCATTGGGTTATTTTACCTTACCCGTACAAGTGCAAATGCCGCTTCGGGCAGATGCACGGCGCCGGAGAGCTACTGCCGGCCCAATGGGTTCTGGTTGCAATGATGAAGTGATAATCGATGTTCAGCTTTCTGATGGTAGCTCCTGGGGGAGAGCTATAGGGAGTGCTATCACTGGAGCACTCACATTGGGATCATACCCAGGTGTCATTTCCCAGGAGAATAGAAGGTCCATTTTGGGACTCACCTGTAGGCTGGAGAAATCAATCAATGCCACAGGGAGGGTCATACGGGATCTTCAAATGGAAATCACTGAGCTTCATCAAGACCAAATGCAGGACAGACAGGCCATAGATTACCTGTTAGCAAAATCCGGAGGATTTTGTAAACTGGTCGGGAACCAGGGATGTCGGGTAAAATTCCAGGATCTGAATAATACTATTGAGACAGAACTTCAGAATTTACAGGAGAGCATTACTAACAATGTACGCACTGATGTTAATCTCTTTGATTGGGTGACTTCTTGGTTGCCTGATTTATCTGTCCTTAGACTAGTTTTCTTTTATGGGTTCATTATTATTATCTGCCTTATATCTTTGTGTTTTTGCATTAATTGTATTCCTAACCTTATTTCTATGTGTAACGCATGTCCACTGCGTAGAAGGGAGACATCGAGTTTTGCACGACGGCAATTGTACTCAATGAGGTATCATCCTCCGGAACAAGGTACCATGAGTCAGGAGGGGTACGATGTCCAGGAGGACAGTGATGATGTATATGGAGGAGTAGTTATGGAGTATGATGACATGCAGGGGTATGATTAGCCGTCCCTCTCTCAAATTTAAATGAAAAAGGAGGACATGTGGGAAGGCATCTGGTTTCTGTCTCCTGTCTGCCTTCACATATTGTAAACAAAGATCTCTTTGCTTACTGAGAGACAACGCTTGATTGTGGGCATGCGTAGAATAGTGAAAAAGTATTCTCCTTATTTGGGCTCTGACATTCTGATTGGCTGCTGTGCCTTAAGTTTTGTTTCTGTTAAGTTTCGTTTCTGAGATACTCTGCTTGAATAAAGAGAAGCCATGATTATTCCTTTGTTCAGCCAAAAGACCAGTGTGTGTTTTGCTTTCTCTCTATCTCTGTTTCCTATTTACTCCGTCTAATGAAGCTGGACTCCGTTAGACCTTTTAACTCTCTTAAAAGATCTGGGACTATAAACTGCTGCTAATGAGGCTGAATGATTATCTTTACATGAATCAAATTCCTACAATGTACATCTCATGCATGAAAACACACCAGTGGTAGTATCATAGAGTCGGAAAGATTTGAGCATGTACTTGAAAATGTACCTTCTGCTATTGGGAAACATGGGCAGAGGATTTTTCATAGACAATAGTGATCACACTCAAGTTAATTCTTGTTACCACTGCACAGAAGAATTTTTTTACACCTTAAAACATTCCAAAATGAAATATGATACAATGCTGAAAAGACTCCCAGATGGGAATGTGTTCATTCAGCTACTATGAAAGACAAAGGATAAGTACTAATCGTGTTGACACTGTTGAGAAAACCAGATCAAAGCTGAAAGCATGACTAGCTGTCAGTGTGTAAAGAGGAATGTCCAGCGCTGCATGGCATGTATAAATTATAACATGGAAAGTAAGAAGTATACATGAAAGTAAGCTCAAAACCAGACAACACAAAATGGAACATTTAAACATTGCAATTCTTAGAGTAAGCAAATGAAAATATGCTGGAATAGAATATTTTCAATCTCACCGGATGCTTCCCTTGGTGAGAGTGGGGAGGCTTTTGCAGATGTTTCCGTGGTCATGTGGCAGGCATGACTAGACACTGGAGCGCACGGAATGCTGTTACCTTCCCACCAAAGTGGTCCCCGCTCTCACCAAAGAAAGAGAGAGAGAGAGAGGAAAAAAACGCTGCTTAGCAGGCTAGCCAGCCACGGCCTTTCCTTGCAGCTCTTTGCAGGGACCGCTCCTCTCAAGCGGGGTGGCGCTGCTATCGTCGTGGCCGAAGACTGGTCGGGTCTCCCGCCGCCGTGTTCTCCAACTTCCTTCCACCCCGGAACTTGCTTCAATTCCTCCTCCTCCTCGCCCATTCCTCCTGTCCTGTTTGCCACCGGGCGAGGGAGGTCGGGGCCATTTGGCTCCGTCGGTGGCAGCCATGGGGAGGCAACAACAAGCAGCAGACCAAGGGTGAGTCGATGGTCAGCATTGGATATTTTGGGGGGTTCCCCCACGCTCACGCCGACCACCTCACAGCTGGGGGCAGTCTGCTCACAACCAAGGGTCGCTTCCCCTGGTTAGAGCGGGGAGGTGGGGGCGAGACTCCGGCATGGCAAGTCTTCTTATGGGCCACGCCGGCCACCTTACAGCTGAGGCCAGCCTCTAGCCCCCGCCTCCCCTCTCTCACCTATGGGAACGACGTTATACAAAGCATCGGTGGCAATAATTTGGACATTGTATGAGGCATCGCAGCTAGGATTTTGCATGCCTCATACAAAGTCGGAATTCATACAATGTCCTAACTTGTGGAACCAAGTTTGGATGTTGTATGAGGTATTAGTGTACAGTACAATGTATCTCTATGGAAACGACGTTGTACGAGGCAGCGCAGCAAGGATTTGGATGTTGTATGAGGCATTGCGGCTAGGATTTTGCATGCCTCATACAAAGTCCAAATCCGTATAAAGTCCAAACTTGTGGAACCATATTTGGACATTGTATGAGGCAACACTGTATATTGAAAATGACAACATAGAAATCTTGACAGTTGAATTGGCTGTGTTAATTTATAAGCTACCTATACCTATTATGCTTCAAGAAGCCAGCTAAAACATTTTCTAATTGGAGAGATTTCAACAACCATAGCAACATTTGGGGCTAGGAACATGATGAAGAAACTGGTAAGGCCATTATAAAATAGACAGTATCCTGTTCATTGTGCTTTATATGTGATCCTAAACTATCCAGTTTATTTATCAGTGGGAGGTGGCAGAGAGGCTGCCCTACAAATCAAATTTTTAGTGAACCTATCACTCAACTGTGCATTAAAGCATTGGTAGTTGAGTCCCAAACACTCAGCACAGATCCATTCTATGTCAAATCTACCCAGCTATCAAAAAAAGCCAATGGGAAAAGTTTATAACAATGTTAGTGGCAGTTGTGCTCCAAATTGCTCCTCAACAAGTGTTGTGCCTGAACCCAAAATAGTAAGTTACTCAGACATAGTTGGATCAAATAGCAACAAGGTTTATTGCAAGAAGCAAAACAGACGACTGGGGAAAGGGTACAGGGACGCTAGTTTATATACAGAACAAAACAGTTACATTTACTCTGGCTTCCGAAGAAGTGGGAAAACATTGACGAATCAGCTTTTACAATAATCTTACTGATGGCGCCTTTTTTTGCAAGGCACGCTAAAGCATAACCAATGCTAATACGCAACAAGAGAACTACAATCAACCTGAAACTTTCATTTTGGAATGTTCTCATGCCTCCATTCCAAAAGAGTGTCAGACCAAACACATTCCAGATCTCAGTTCAGAAATTCACATCCAATATGTAGACTATATTTCACACTTCAAAGAAAATCCTTTTAATTAACATACAATAAAAGTTGGGAGAAATTTGATCTTGACTCTTGCAGAAACAAAAAACTCACTGGATAGACACTATAAAAGCTTCACCTGGCAAGAAACAGCTAGAAATTTTGGAGACTACTGAGAAAACTGAACAACAATTAGAACAAAAGGACACTGTATGCAACTATAATCCAAACTAAACAGCTTATTAACTGCTAATTGCAGGGAAGACCAACCAATCTATACCTATAAATCCAAGGGTTAACCATTGGAACTTGCTATATGTTTCTGCACCCGTCCATCCTATCCCGTACCGAGCCTCCTGCACTCACCCGAACCCGGCCCGCAGGTTACTGCAGGGTTGCCGAATGCGCCAGTGGGGCAAGAGCCCCATGAATGTGAAAAAGAAAAAGAACTTCAATTCTCAAAGTCCTCTGAGCTGTGCCGTGCCGTGCCTCAGCCAATCAGGCTGAGAGGCACGAGCAAAAAGAACGTTGGGAAACACGGCGTGGCCAATTGCAATCGAGCCGAAGAAAAAAGCCGCCGCACGAACGCAAACAAAAAACACAAAACTCCAAGTCCCAGCGTCCTAGGCGCCGTGAGCATGCAAAACGCTGAGAAAGCCGGCACGTGAAAAATAAAATTAAAAATGCAACGGGAGCACAAGTCCACCGCAGGCGGATGCAGCGCCTCATAGCCTCACAAAACAAACACCCACAAAAAACCATGGTGAGACCACCGCCGGCCTTCTTTCCCAGAGCAATGGGGAGAACAGGGACTCCCTCTCCTCCACGCTACCCCGCTGAAGACACGGCGAGAACACCACCGGTACCTTGAGCCGGGGTGGAAAAAAAACCAACAGCAGCAGCAGTTCATCAGGGGAAGCATCCTCCTTGGCGAATGACTGGCTGCTGCCTTTGTACTTCCGACACCACTGTTTCGAGAACTAACACGAAACAGTGGTGGAGGTAATACAAAAGAAGCAGCCAGCGATCCACGTACGGATCACTGGCTGCCGATCTCCAGTTAGGTAAGCCAAAAAGGAGACAGAGAGGAGAGAACCATCATCAGGGATATAGCTCTTCTCTGCCTCCTTCTCCCCTGACCTACCTAATGAACCTAACTAGGGGAAAAGCCAGCTGACTGCCAGCTCCTCCTTTTCCCCATTGCTGCATCGAAACCAAAATTCGAAGCAGCATTGGGGAAAAGAGGAACTGACAGGCAGCCTATTCTTCACGCAAAAGTACATACAAACAACAAACACCAAAATTAATAAAAATTAATAAAACAAAAATAAATAAATAACTAAAAAAATTAATAAACAAAAAAGTAAACCAGAAAATCCACAAACAAAAACATCCACAATACCAGAAAAGCACAGAAAAAACACCTAACTACAACATGAAAATACCTAACTCTAACAACACAACTATCACAAATTACACAAATAAACACCAATGAAATCTCAAAAATAAACAAAACCAGAAATAAACAAACCAATTACACACATCTAAAGCCCAACCTAACCACAAAAGAACAAACAGAAACAACTCCCAGCCCACCACCACAAAATCAAAACAGAGAAGAAACCCAGAATAAATAAAACCAGAGAACTCACCAGCACATCCTCCCTCCACGAGACCGGAACAGAAATGAAGAAACAAAAACTACTTACCAGAAGAAGCCCCACCTAGAGGCCAGGAGAGAAAAAACAAGTGAAACAACAAAAGGATCCAACACTATTAATAACAGCCCCATCTGCAGGCTGGAATATTAAAAAGTCAAAAACAAAACAGCCCCAACTAGAGGCCACAAGAGTAAAAACAAGTCAAAAAAATTACAATAAATCAAAAGTTTACACAAATAACAAACATATGTTAAATAAATAAAATAAAAAGATTTATAGCATCCTCTGTTGATTTTTAACTAAAACAAAAAAAAAAACCAAAACATCTAAACACAGTTTGTAACAGCCCGGCAACGCCGGGAAACCTATGCTAGTGTCCATAATAAAATTTTAAAAATATAAAAAGCAAATCCAATGAACTTTCTACTGCCTTCATATTGGTAGAACTATAGGAAGCCATAAAAGATGTATGAATGACAAAGTGGCAGGTCTCAATGATATCTGGATCAAGCAAATTAAACATTTTGGACAAAACAAAAGAAATTGCTTTTTTTCAACTCTTTAATAACTGCTGTATAGTATATGTGACATCGCCCATTATCAACTGCTGCTCAAAAAGCTCTACCTCATGTTTGTTGTTCAGTCGCACAGTCGATTCCGACCCTTTGAGACCCCATGGACCATTTTCCTCCAGGCACCTCTATCCTCCACCATTCTCCTCAGCCCACCAAGCTCTGTGCCCATTGTGTCCACAATACCATCTATCCATCTCATCTTTGGACACCCCCTTCTTCTTTTGCCCTCCACCTTTCCCAGCATCAAGGCCTTCTCAAGTGAGTCCTCCCTTCTCATTTGATGTCCAAAGTACTTTAGCTTCATCTTCACTATTTGTCCCTCCAATGAACAGTCAGGATTGATTTCTTCCAGTATTGACCTATTTGTTCTCTTTGCTGTCCAAAGGACTCTCAGGACTCTCCTCCAACACCACATCTCATAGGCATCTATTCTTCTGCGCTCAGCCTTCCTAATGGTCCAGCTCTCACACCCATACATTACCACTGGGAATACAATTGCTTTGACTATGCGAATTTTTGTTTTCAAGGTGATGTCTCTGCTTTTCACTATATTCCCCAGGTTTCTCATAGCTTGTCTCCCCATAATCAGTCATCTTTTTATTTCATGGCTACAGTTGCCATCTGCAGTGATCTTAGATCTCAGGAAAGTAAAATCTGTCACTGCTTCTACTTCTTCCCCATCTATTTTCCAGGGACTGATCAGACCTGTTGCCATTATCTTGGTTTTCTTGATATTAAGTCTCAAGTCAGCTTTTGCACTTTCCTCCTTCAAACCAATCAAGAGGTTATTTAGGGCTTCCTCACTTTCTGCCATTAGAGTGGTATCGTCTGCATATCTCAAATTGTTGATGTTTCTCCCAGCAATTTTGATCCCATATTGTGATTCCTCCATCCCTGCATTGCGCATTATGTGCTCTGTGTATAGATTGAATAAGCAGGGTGATAAAATGCAGCCTTACTCATTTTCCTATTCCAAACCTCTCTATCATTCCGTGTTCTGTCCTAACTGTTGCTTCTTGGTTTGTGTACAGATTTCTCATGAGGCATATGAGGTATTCTGGTATTCCCATCTCTTTAATTACTTGCCACATTTTGTTGTGGTCCACACAGTCAAAAGCCTTGGTGTAGGCTTACAGAAACTGTTGCTGTTCAACTTCACAATCAAATATTCTTTGTTGAATTTCAAAGGAGATAAAGTCAACTGGAGAAAACAGAGGAACAATCTACCAAAGGGTAGGTTACTGACACAATTACATTTTTTCTCATTTACACAAATGATTGAGTGACATTCTAATACATAAAGATTTATCTGTCTATCTATCTATCTATCTATCTATCTATCTATCTATCTATCTATCTATCTATCTATCTATCTATCTATCTATCTATCTATCTATCTATCTATCTATCTATCTATCATTTCACCTATGCTGATGATCTTGCCTTGATAATCCAGGGAGAAAACCTTTGAGTTTACTGAGCACAGCTAACTTCTGCTTTAGATGTTATTTACTTTTATTTTTAAAAGACACAACCAATTGAAACCAAACCCTTCAAAAATTCTGTGAATGTGGAGAACCTCTTCCACTTGAACAATAGGAAAAAAAGAAAAAGAAGAAGCAGTACGTTAGCTGGGAATGCAAGATTTTGGAACATTGCCCTACCCCAGCCCTTGTCACGGCCCAAACGCACATGCAACAAGCCATCTTGGCTGAGAGACTTCGTCTCATCCTAGGGGGGAGGGATGTTGTGTTCTGTAAAGCTGTGCCTTTAACAATGTACCCTTGCCATGTGTTATCAATGTAACCTTTCTGTGTGCAACATTATAACCATCAGCTGTATCAATGTAAACCTGATAAGGGGACGCGAGCTAGTGACCACCAGAGGGCAGTAGCGAGCGCCCAGCTCTAATGGATCATAGCCACCTGGATCAGCAGCGCGGGAAGATTCCCCGCGACCTCCTCACCTGGTCAAGAAGGGTGTGACTTCCTACGACGTCACGCAGGCAGCAACCAATAGTCTGTCAACGAGCCACATTCAAATGTATAGCCAGCTGTATATATTGAGCTACCCATCCGCCATTACCACATGTTCCTCCGGATCATCATGCAATAAACCTGTGTTAAGCCAACCCTTCGGCTGTTGTGTTGTCTTTGGTCCCTTACACTAAAGTCGCACAATGGGTGAGGTACTGTTTCATACTCCCCCCCCCCACTGCCACCAATGAGGTCAGTTGGGCATTTGCCTAACTGCCGTCCAGGCAGAAGACTCGGACGGGGCGGGGCATCATGGCTCACCGGGGGCTTCAAGCCCCATGGGCCTTGTATCACGGCAAGAGCCTTGGTGGTTTAGTGGTTAAGCTGCTTTTTTGCAGCCAAAGGGTTGTGGGTTTGATCCTGACCGGACTCAAGGTTGTTCCTTCTTTCAATCTTAGTATGTTGGAGGCAAATTGCTGATTAACCTGTAGCCACCATCTGAGTGCACTAAGTGCCATGGGGTGGTATATGAATGAGATGATTGCTTTAAATCAGGGTGGCACAGTGCGGCCCAGCGTGGGATCGTGCACCCCCCCTTGCCCCTCCACCCTTGGGCCAGATCACCAGCATGGCCCTAAGGTGGCTGTGGGTGCCCCTGGCCTTGGCATGGCCCTATTTTGGCCAGGGATTACCATATGGGTTTATCCCTCATTAATTACCTGGTGGGCCATCTGGCCCATCCGGCCCACCTTATCCTGGTGGGTTAGATGCTGTGGATGCTCTCCTGCCCGCATTTCGGCACTGGAGGCATCATAGGACATTGCTCCACCACCTTCGGATGGTGGGCTTGCCAACTCTGCGGTTCCGGCCCACATGCCGGCCACGGCTGCGCAGCGGGCCACCAACAGGGTTGAGCTGCTGGAGGCCATCAGGCCAGCGCAGGCTGGCACCTCGCAGCTCCCCATCCGGCCTGGACGCATGGAAACACAGAGCTCGATGGCCATCGCGAGCTCCGACACCCACCACGGGCCAGAACCCCCAGTGGGGGTGGCTCGTGGGGGTGCACCGAGTGAGTATCCTGGTCTAATCAGCACACCTGTGACACTAGCTCATAACGCTGGGGGGGTACAGAGGCCATGGCCGCAACAGGCCAATTACACCCTGGTTCTTACAGGGGTGACCGCCCCTATGCTTTCCCATAACTTCTCGGGGGACCGATAGGGCCTATTATGTGTTTCCCCACTCCAATCCGTGCCAACGGTGGCTCTGCCAATGACCGGTTACTCCATACCCCTGGGTGACCATTTGTCCCGGGCTATTAGCAAGACGATGTGGCATGGGGAATATATTCACATTTTCCCCCTCCTGCAGCGTGAACCAACTGCGGAGGAGATGGAGGGGCAGGATGACAGGGACAAGGAGTTGCCCCGTAGCCATAAGCTGCCTAGCAATGGGGCCAATTGGTTACCGGCCTATTTGGTATCCATGGCAGGATATATATGGGCCCGTCCTGATTTGACCATCCCAATGGTCCAGTACTTGGACAATATTTACCGGGCCATGGTTGATTTTCCTGGCCCGTCATGGTTAACCTATGGCCAAGACCTTAGGACGAGGGTGGCCCTTCACCCTGAGATGCGAGTGATGAGCCCTGCTAGCACTTGTGGCTAATATATATGACTCCTACGTGGCCAGAGCCTATGCTCTGTACGGAGAGCCTACTTTCGGGCAACTACCTCTGTGGCTTTCTTTGGGGCTCTCAGATTAAGTGAGCTGCTACCACTTGCAACAGGGTATATGTTCTGCAGGGCACTGGAACTAGAAGATGTGTTGCTCGATCAGGAGTGGGCTCTGGGGAGGTTTCGCTCCTCAAGGGCCGGTTAGCCGGAAAAGGGCAGTAGCCTGGTCCTGCCATAGGTCCGGTTGCTCCCACTCATGTTTTTTGTGGCAGCGCGTGGTTCACGCCCTGGCCTGTCATCTGCTACCAAGAGGGGTCTCCCCTTACTGAATTACAATTGGTACCCATTCCTCCCGGATGGGCGCCGCATCAACTGCGGCTGCATTTGGGTACCCGGAGCCTGACATACGTTGCATGGGCAGGTGGGGATTTGCACATTTTTCTCTGTCTGTTTGTCCCCTCACTGCATGAGTGCCTTGTTCTGCCCTCTATTCTCCCTCCTTATCTTACAGACCCTGTGTGTTTCTGCACACTGGTAGTAGTGTGGCTTGTGGGCCACAATTTATGTGCACTGGGCAGCACAGTATGCTGCTTCGTCAGAATGGGGACCCCATCTCGGGCTACGTGTAACCACGCGTATGTAGTGGTATGGTGTGCACGGCATATAGGTGGCGGGAATTGTTGCCATTCCTGATCTCCATTGGGGATGCTGGACGCCAGATGTTTTAATTCTGCACCTCGGAGGCGGTGATCTTGCACAGATCGCTAGCCTGGACTTAAAGACTTCCGAGTGCAGTGACCTGGCATTTCTTTGCCATTTATGGCCATATACACGGTTGCTATGGTCATACATCGTGCCGAGGCACTATTATAGGGGAGGCATTGACCCCCGCGGTTGGACCGTGCCCGGCGGTCAGTGAACAGGGCTGTTGCCTGGTTCCTTATACAGAATGGCTTGGGGACAGCCATTTGTCGTCCGGGGATAGGGTTACAGGAATTTGGCCTGTATTCTAGAGATGGGGTTCACCTGTCAGCAAGAGGATGCACCTCTCTTTTGAATAACATGCAAGAGGGCCAGGTGACCAATTGTCAGTCAAGGGAGGTGGCCCCTGCTGCGATTTTGGCAATGTTGCCAAGTGTAAGGTGCCTCTCCGAGAGTTGCAGGAGATGCATGGCCACATCAACTTTGCCTGCAGAGTGGTAACACCAGGCAGTGCCTTCGCCAGGCATCTAGGTCACGCTATGGCAGGTCTTTATAGACGACACCGCAGGGTACGGCTGACTAGGGGTTTACTAGCAGACCTGTTGGTTTGGCTCACATTCCCGCAGGACTTTCATGCTGTCTCCTTTTGGAGGTCTGAGCTTATGGTCAGCCCCAGTTCCAAGCACGGTCGGATGCCTCCGGCTCCCTGGGGTGTGGGATTTATTTTAAGGACAGTGTGCCTATGGTCATTGGCCCCAGGGATGGCAGGGCACGGATCGCTTACGCGATCTTACGTTTCTGGAGTTTTTCAATTCCGGGTCCCCTTTATGCTCTGGGGGAAAGGTGGGCTAATTCTGTGCTTCACTTTTGGCGTGACAATGCTGCGGTGGTGCACATTGTCAATACCCAAACGTCTAATCCCCCGGAGTCATGGCCTCAGTTCGCCAATTGTTCTTGGGTCCGTGCGCTTTAATGTGCTCCTTAGGGCTAGACATGTGCCAGGCATTAATAACAATATTGCCGATGCTTTATCCCGCCTGCAGATCTCCCGGTTCCGTGACGGCTCCAGACGCAGGGGAACTCCCCTCTCCACTCCTGGCTGAGATATGGACATTTAGCGAGGAGTCGTGAACCAGGCGAGTGGCATGTCTTGGCACCTCGCACGCCTACGGCGTATCAGCATCCACTCCTTCACTTTAGAGCCTTTTGTGGGTGAAGGCAGTTGCCTGAAATGTGACCGATACCGGTCGACTAGGTTTTACAATGTATGGTGCGCCTTCATGATCTGGGGTTGGCCCCACGCACCATAGCCACCAGGCTTTACGCCTTGACATTCATGGCCAAGGCACGGGGCTTTCCTGACTGTGTGAGTGTCTTCTGCATATGCCATGTATTGGAAGGGTGGACACGTGTACGTGGCCGCCGCCCGGACACACGTCGCCCTGTTTTCACAGGTATTCTGACCCACCTTGCACGAGGTTGGCATAGACTATGTTACAGTAGGTAGGAGGAGTCTCTTTTTCATGCAGCTACCACTGTAGCTTTTTCTGGAGCTCTGTGAATCAGCGAGCTGGTCTCATGGTCAAAAGGGGACGTGTTTCGTAGGGCACTGGAACTCGACGATGTGTCTATCAACCAGGAGTGGGCTCAGTTGAGGATTCGTTCCTCAAAGGCTGATCAGCATGGAGTAGGCAGTGGTGTCATACTGCTACGATGTACATTTGCTGACATCTGTCCGGTTGGTGCCCTACGTGCAATTTTGGCAGTGCCTGCTGCGCGCCCTGGCCTGTTTTTCTGCCACCAGGATGGGTCTCCCCTTACTAAATTTCAGTTCTGGAGGGTGACCGGTACCGCACTGCACAGTGTGGGGCTCGTTATGGCACCCATTCATTCAGGATAGGCGTCGCATCGACTGCGGCTGCGTTTGGGTGCTCTGAGGCTGATATATGTTGGATGGGCAGGTGGGGGTCCTCGCGTTTTTTCCTTATATGTACGTACCCTCACTGTATGAGTACCTAGTTATGTCCTTAATTCCTTTTCCTTCTTTTACAGACCCTGTGTGTCTACGCACACCGGTGGCAGTGGGGCTGGTGGGCCGCAGCTATGTACATTGAGCAGCAGAATATGCTGCGGCGACAGAGTGGGGACCCCATCTCGGGCTGCATGCATCCGCACGTATGCGGTGGTATGGTATGCGCGGCATGAGATGGCGAGAACTGTTGCCATTCCTGATGTCCATCAGGGATGCTGGACCGCCTGATGTTCAGATTCTGCACCTCGGTGGCGATGATCTCGCACGGATCACTGGCCTTTCCTTAAAATGTGGAGGTGCAGTGACCTGGCATTTTTCCATCATTTATGGCCATACACACGGTTGCTATGGTCTGACATCATGCCGAGACACTGTTTTAGAGGAGACGTGGATCTCTGTGGTTTGAACCGTGCCCGGCGGTCAGCGAACAGGGCTGTTGCTTGTCGGGAATGGCTTGGGAACAGCCATTCGACATCCGGGGATAGGCTTGCAAAATTTTGACCTATATGCAGGAGATGGGGTCCACCTGTCGGCCAGAGGTATGAACCTCTTTCTGGAGGATGTGCAAGCAGGCCTGGTGACCGAGCTGACGGTCTGGGGGGGGGCGGTGAGTCATCATGGACGCCTCCCCGTGTGGCGGGTAACACTGGGTAAGGTAAAGATTTATGACCCATAGGTATCCGGCAGGTTTGCAATTGACTGGCCAACACATAGATAGGTACAGGGGAAACAGGATTGGCCGGTCAAGGGCGAACCATGAAAGGGGTGATGTCAGGAGCTTCACAGCCTGCATCACCTTGATATTTGAACGGATACACATCATAGGGTGGGGTCAGTAGATAGTATATTGACTCCGGTCAACAATTTGTTTGTGTCAACAAACAAATTGATACAAATTGATACATGTAGCCAATTTTCATTGGCATTTAGGGTGGAACCTTACCAGTGCTACTGCAGCCTGCTTGCCTTAAAGAATTACAATTGGATGATACACCAATTGAAAGTGATAATTCTGACTAGGGCATTATTCAATAAAAGTGGCCCGATGCCTTTAATCCAATACCGGTGTCTGAGTCTTTATTTGGGTGGGTGCGCCTGCAAAGGCCTTTCTTGAACCCATTGGTTCAAGTCCACTCTCTGACACAGGTCTCCAAAAACTATGGGTTTCACTGAAATTTGACAGCAATTGCAGCAGCCATTCATGGTATAGGACAGAGCCAGCATGCTCTTCGGCATGTTAGAGTCCTTCCAATGGACAATGTTGCCTTCCTTTAGGAAAGGGAAGATGATGTGCTTTGTTGCTGGAGCTGCCAAAATCCAACAATGCAGCTAGATGGTAGTTAAATTTGAGGAGCAACAAGGGACAAAAAACAGTTTTGGACTTTTGGCCCACAGAAACATGGAGAACTTGGAACAGTATATAATTTCTACAGAGAAATTATTTGCATTAGTCACTACTTTGCTCTATTCCCCTCTAGTGACCAGGTCTGACATTGCATCTTGAAAATACTGTCCAAAATACAAAGACGGTACAATATGTCTCTCAGGGTTTATTAGCAAATGTCATAAAACCTGCTGACTAAGCACCTTAAAAAGCCCTTTAAAGATAACTTTTTAAAAGGAACTATAACCTACTGTCTGTTACATCCAAATGTAGCATTGAAATTGCTTGTTATATTGCTTGTGAAAGGAAATTTAGATCATGGTCCCCAAAATAAATACTTATAGGTAAGTATGCTACTGGATGTTAGTTACTTTCATACTCTGGCCATGTATTGTTCACCTCTGCTCAGAAGCAACAGTGAACAAATTTGCTCCATAACCTGTGTACAGGCCCTAAATTTAATCTTCTTCAGCCAGAGAACTGTCACTTTTGTTTATCTGGTACTGCTATAAATATATTCATCAGTGACTTTAGTGTAAGGGACCAAAGACAACGAAACAGCCGAAGGGTTGGCTTAACACAGGTTTATTGCATGATGATCCGGAGGAACATGTGGTAATGGCGGATGAGTAGCTCAATATATACAGCTGACTATACATTTGAATGTGGCTCGTCGACAGACTATTGGTTGCTGCCTGCGTGACGTCATAGAAGGTCACGCCCTTCTTGACCAGGTGAAGAGGTGGCGGGGAATCTTCCCGCGCTGCTGAACCAGGTGAATCTGAGCCATGAGAGCTGGACGCTCGCTACTGCCCTCTGGTGGTCACTAGCTCGCGTCCCCTTATCAGGTTTACATTGATACAGCTGATGGTTATAATGTTGCACACAGAAAGGTTACATTGATAACACATGGCAAGGGTACATTGTTAAAGGCACAGCTTTACAGAACACAACATCCCTCCCCCCTAGGATGAGACGAAGTCTCTCAGCCAAGATGGCTTGTTGCATGTGCGTTTGGGCCGTGACAAGGGCTGCCCCCCCCGGGGGTGTTATTGCTTCTTTGTTCCCTGGTCCCTTGTCCTGAAATGGGAGAGGGAGACTTGTTAGTGGCTTGCCGCTGTCTGGCGGCCTTAGGGGAAGGGAAAAACTCCATTGTGGGCAGACCGGGGGCAGTCGGGACTAACGAAAAACCCCTCTTCTCGCTTGGACGGGTGGGGGACAACTCCAAAAAATCCCCCCGGTTCTGGAAACCAAAATCTAACTTAGTAGGGGTACCCGCATTTGTGGGGACCTTCCGCGAGATATGTATGGGGTCGGGTTCCTCCTCCTCGGAAAGATCCCCCAGGGTATCTACGAGGATATCCTCCTCCCCCCTTGGTGGGGGCCCGCGGTCCCCCTTCCCTCCCCCTTGGGCTGAACGGGTGGGGGAGAACCCTAACGCTGACTTATTCTCTGCTTTGTCTGCGTCCTGCTCATCGGAGACCCTGCGTCGGAGCTGGTCCGCGTGCCGCCTCCACAGGAGCCCTGTGTTGGTTTCCACAGGGCCGGTTTGCTCCACAACTACGCCCGGTACCCAGGCTGGGCCCGTGCTGGAGTAATTCCTGCAATGCACGGGGGCGCCTACACTGAAACTCTTCGTGGCCTCTAGCCCGATGTTCCTTCCTTTGTCCTCTACCCTCGTGGGGTCTAGCCTAGTAAGGATGGTGGTCAGTTTCCTGCGCATTAAGAGCTCTGCGGGGGAGTATCCTGACGCCAACGGGGTTACCCTGTACCCTAGCAGAAACTGACACACTTGTAGGTTCAGATCCCCTGGGCCCATGCGCCGCAACGCGTCCTTCGTGGTGCGGACGAGGCGCTCTACTTGGCCATTGGTGGCCGGGTGAAACGGGGCGGAGGTGATGTGCCAAACGGCGTTGATCTCCATGAATGCCCTAAACTCGGAGGACGTAAAACAACTAGCGTTGTCGCTAATTAATGTGTCGGGTATGCCGAACGTGGAAAAGAGCCTCCGCAAATGCCTAATGGTCTGAGCCGAGGAGGTGCTCGTGACTGGGATAACCTCCAACCATTTGGAGAAGGCGTCCACTACAAGAAGGAACAGGGTGCCCATGAACGGGCCCGCAAAATCAACGTGCACCCGGGACCACGGCCCCTTAGCCGCGTCCCATTCCCTGTGGGGAAGGCGGGCCTCCTCTGGCTGGAGCATTGGCAACTTTCACAAGTGCCGACCATGTGCTCGATGTCGGCGTCTAGCTGGGGCCACCAGAAGTAACTCCGGGCCAGCGCCTTGGATCGCACGATGCCAGGGTGGCTGACGTGCAGCAGTTTGAGCACCCGCGGCCGAAAGGAAGTGGGAATCACCACCCGCTGCCCCCACAAGAGGCACCCCCTCTCTAGGGACAGTTCTAGCTTTTTTCTGAAAAATGGAGCGAACTCCTCCGCTGGGGAGGACGCGGGCCACCCTTTCTGCACCCAGGAGCTTACTGCCGCTAACGTCTTGTCCTTCTCTGTCGCTTTGGCAATGTCGGCGAGCATGACGGGGGCGAATCCAGCACCTCTATCATGAGGACCTGATGGTCCCGCTCTCCCTTGCTCACCTGGCTGGGCGTTAGGGGGAGGGGAGACCTTGATAGAGCGTCCGCATGGCTGATCTCTTTCCCGGGCCGGTAGACCAACGCGTGCTGATACGCATTGAGAAAAATGGCCCACCTAAGCATCCTCGGGGACAGGATCTGTGGGGTGGGCTTATCTGCGGTAAAGATGCCTAGCAGAGGCTTGTGGTCCGTCACAATGGTGAAGGGGCGGCCATACAGAAAATCGTGAATTTTTTTCGCCCCCACGACTATTGCTAGTGCCTCCCTGTCTGTCTGTGCGTAGTTTCTCTCCGCTTGGGACAGGGACCTGGAGCAAAATGCTATCGGGGCCTCCCTTCCGTTCTCCAACACGTGGCACAGCACCGCCCCCATCCCCACTGGAGATGCATCACAGGTCAGAACTACTGGGCGTTTGGGGTTGAAATGGGTCAGTATGGCATCGGACGCTAGGAGGCTTTTTAGCTCGCTAAATGCCCTCTCTTGGTCATCGCCCCACTTCCATGCCTGGTCTTTCTTTAGCAGTTTGTGTAGCGGTTCAGCCACCGCTGCCTTCCGGGGGAGGAAGGAGTGGTAAAAGTTGAGCAGCCCTAGGAACGACTGCAGCTCGGGCTTGGAGGTGGGGCGGGGGGCTTTCTTAATGGCTGCCACCTTGGACTTGGATGGTTTTATTCCCTCAGGAGTCACACAAAACCCTAGGAACTCAACCTCGGTTGCGAAGAAGACGCATTTGTCCTTTCGCAGTCTCAGCCCCGCTTTTTTGAATATTGTCAGGACCTTCCCCAACCTCTTGGCCAATTCAACCCGACTCCCCCCCCCCGTTATTAACACGTCATCAAAATAAGGCAACACCCCCTCCAGTCCCTTCAGGAGGCGTTCCACGAGTGACTGGAAAATTCCAGGCGCCGAATTCACGCTGAACTGGAGGCGCGTCACCTGGAACGCCCCCTTATGGGTGACTATGGTCTGCGCAGCAGCTGCGGCAGGGGACACCGTAAGCTGCTGGTAGGCCTGTGCTAAGTCGAGCTTAGCGAAACACTTTCCCCCGTGTAACCTGGCCAGCAGATGGCTGACTACCGGCACCGGATATGCATTCGGGCGGATCGCCTTGTTGATGGTGCACTTGTAGTCGGCGCATATGTGGACCTCCCCATTGGCTTTTAGTGCGGTTACAATTGGAGTTTCCCACTCCGCAGAATCAACAGGCACAAGGATTCCCTGACCCACCAATTTGTCCAGTTCCGCCTCTATCTTGTCCTTGAGTGCGAATGGCACCCGGCGTGGTTTGAGGCGAATTGGGCGGACCTCCGGGTCCAGGTTGAAAGTCACTGGGGGCCCCTTGAATTTCCCCAGTCCCTTTTTGAAGACTTCAGGGGGCGCCTCGCACACCTCCTGGATCGGGTCAGACCCAACGGCGTGCATCCCAACGGCGTGCACCCCCCCAATAAACAAACCCAGGGGCTGGAACCATTGAGTCCCGAGGAGGCTGCAATCTCCTCCCTTGAGCACGACTAGGGGAAGGGACGCGGCGTGCTCCTTGAATTTGACCTGAAATTCTCCAACCCCCAACACTGGAATACTGTTCCCTTGCATGTCCCGTAGTGTGGACCTCAATGCTTTGAGCTTGGGTTGCTTGTGGGGGGCAATTCCCAAAAACTCCCTCTGGGAAATGATTGAATATGAGGACCCCGAGTCAATTTCCATCCTAATGGGAACCCCTTGGACTAGTACCTCAACAAAGTAGCGGGGGTGTCCTGTAGACACGCTGAACACTGGGGCGTCGTCCTCGCTGCCGTCGGAGATGCGGCCCACGCCGTCCTGCTTCCGCGTGGCCTGGGCGCCGTCCTTGGGTCTCGTTGGGCGGTCTTGTCCCGCGGAACGGTCTGCGGAGCTCCTCCGGGTCTCGCGCTTCTTCCTGCACACCTTGGCGATGTGCCCGCGGCGGCCGCAGTTGTGGCACTCGGCCTTCCGGAAGGGGCACTTTACGCGGTCGTGGGCCGCTCCACAGCCGTCGCATCGCCGGCTCTCCTTCCAGACCCTCCGGACGTCCTCGTTGTCGCTGCTCTCTGTGGACGACCTCGAAGTTCGCCGGGCCGCCTGTACCGGAGCCTCTGCCTTGCTCGACTTCGGCCGCCAGTCCTGGAGTTCTTGGACCCCGGCCTTTGTCGCTTCTGCGGCCTGGGCCGCTCTGACGACCTCCTGCAACGTGGGAGGCGGCTCTTGGTTCATTAATGTGCGCTGGGTCTCGGCGTCGTTCAGGCCGCACAGCACACAGTCCCGGAGGGTGATTTCGGCATTCTCCCATTTGCACGGGCCGGCCGCCAGCCGCAGGGCCGCCACGAATGCGGCGACCGTCTCCCCGGGCGCTTGGACTCGCCTCCAAAACGCACTCCGAGCGGGAAACATCGCCGTGGCGAGCCGGACGTGCTCACGCAGCATCTGCATGAGTTCCTTGGCCTTGAATTCGCTCACCCTCCTCGGTGCAATCAGGTCCACCAAGGTCCTCTTGGTTTCTTGTCCGAGCATCCTGGTGAAGATGGCCCTTTTCTTTGCCTCTTCCGTGACTTCGGACTCAATCAGTGCTGCCTGGAAGTCCATCTCGAAGATCTCCCAGTCGCCCGGTTTCCTGATTTCGAAACCGGCGCATGTCTTGGTCCCGTGGGCTGCCATCATCCCATCCTCGTCGCCAATTTAGTGTAAGGGACCAAAGACAACGAAACAGCCGAAGGGTTGGCTTAACACAGGTTTATTGCATGATGATCCGGAGGAACATGTGGTAATGGCGGATGAGTAGCTCAATATATACAGCTGACTATACATTTGAATGTGGCTCGTCGACAGACTATTGGTTGCTGCCTGCGTGACGTCATAGAAGGTCACGCCCTTCTTGACCAGGTGAAGAGGTGGCGGGGAATCTTCCCGCGCTGCTGAACCAGGTGAATCTGAGCCATGAGAGCTGGACGCTCGCTACTGCCCTCTGGTGGTCACTAGCTCGCGTCCCCTTATCAGGTTTACATTGATACAGCTGATGGTTATAATGTTGCACACAGAAAGGTTACATTGATAACACATGGCAAGGGTACATTGTTAAAGGCACAGCTTTACAGAACACAACAGTGACCCACATAATGTACTTTACCTATCTCTTGATGCATTCTTAAGAGCATATGGGCTTTCACTTCCTTCTGGAAAGAGTCTCCCTTCAGTTCTCTTCCCTGTTCCTCTCACTGCAGTTTCTCATTTGTCTCCCGTATTTTCTGTTTCCTAATTAAGAACTTTTAGGGAGGCACCACAAAGAAGGGGCCAATAAACAGCCAACCTCCTGTCAACACACATTTGTCTCCAAAAACATGACTAGCATTTAGCAGTCCATTTTATAATATGTCACCAGACAGGAGAAGTCCAAAATAGGTCATGTAGAGGCATGCTTCCTCCAAAGTGTGATAGTCACTGATAGGGGATCTGAGGAACGTCACAAGAACTCAGTGCCAAGGGGAAAAGGACCCCGTGACAATCCACCCCCCATTTATGTGATTAAATAAGAATTTACTTTGACTTGGTTAACAAGTGGGATTACAGTTCTCTTTCATCATGGGATATTCAGAGCACTCTGTTAATTGAGACCTAGAGATCTGGAAAAGGTACAGAAAAGAAACCTAATCAGGCTGTACAGGGTACAATGTCCCATTTAATTCTAAGTTAAACCTGAACAAAATCAATCCTTCATTATTTTTCTCACCCACTAGCAGAAACTCTGAAATATTGTTTATAAGTCTTTGTGGAACTTAAAATAGAACAATCCTAAAAAAACAAGTTAAATGCCAGCTTCAGAGTGAGGCTTTGACCATTACATCATAAACACACAATGTAAATTATTTCTGAGGGATTAGTTAATTTCTGAGAAAATTAAGAGTTTATGTAAATTTCTCTAAATTGTCCTTTAAAGATTGAGAAAGCAGCAGAGTATAGGTACAGTCCCAGCTGATTTAACTGGACAAATTAGAAAATTATACAATTTTAATTCTCCAGTGTAGGGTTAATTTTTTGGTACATGCTTCATAACACTTAATGGATGATGCATGCAGATAGATGAGGATTATTCATAAGGGGTTATTGTTGTTGTTATACCACTAGATTCACAGTCAAAGACTGGTATAAAATGAACAATTCAAGACCTAACTTAAGGACCTAAGAACTGTTAAGGTAATATCTGTATACAGGCAGTTCCTAGTAAAGTTGATTTTTGCAAAATTAGGATATTTAAGTCCAATAAATTCAAAATTTCCAAATTACTAGGCTAGGTATTACTCCAAGGGCTCTGATTACTATGGGTACAACAAAAGATTTATTTTTCCATAAATGTTCAACTTCAATTATCTAATCATGATAATTTGTGATTTTCTCCAGTTTTTTGTCCTCAATTCGTGCATCTCCTCATACCTGTCAAGCGCGGCTCTGGACAATACAGGACATGTGCAGAAGGCTTCTGCGCAGAACCCTTCTATGCATGCGCAGAACCCTTCTACGAATGCACAGAAGGCTTCTGCGCAGAACCCTTCTACGAATGCACAGAAGGCTTCTGTGCAGAACCCTTCTACGAATGCGCAGAAGGCTTCTGTGCAGAACCCTTCTATGAATGCACAGAAGGCTTCTGCGCAGAACCCTTCTACGCATGCGCATCCCCTTCTGCGCAGAACCCTTCTACGCATGCATAGAAGGATTTTGCTCTTAGAAGCATTGGAGGGCTGAGTTACCAAAAGACCTTCTGAGGAGAACATTCCTTCAAGACAGTAAAGGAGGAAAGTGGAGGGGGAACAGTGGCTGGAGGGAAAAAGAAATGATCCCTTCCTGAAAAGCCTCCCTTCCGGTCTGTCTTTTTTCTCTCTCCCCACAAGGAGGAATGGGGAGGGGGAGCAGAGGCTGGATGGGGGGGGGGAGGAAGAAATTATCCCTTCCTGAAAATCCTCCCTTCCAGTCCATCCTTTTTCTCTCTCCTCACAAGGAGGAAAGGTGAGGGGGAGCGGAGGCTGGACTGGAGGGAAGAGAATTTCCACCACTGAGAGAGGTTTTTTCTTGGGGCGGGGTGGGTTGGGGTTGGGAGGGGAAGTAGTTGGGGGACCCCTCCCCAGACCCACACCTTGGTCCATAGATTGTTTGTTGGTGTGCAGGAGGAGGTCCCTGGAAGGGAGACCCAGGAAGAGAGCCAGCAGGGTGCAGGGAGGGGAATGGGTGTGGCCTGGCCATGGGGAATTTCTGCTTACACACACACCCCGCGTGGACCGGTGCGATCCAGAAGCTGCCCAACACTGCCTGTCATGGCATTGCAAATAATCAGTCTTTGAAATTTTGCTGCATCCGCTGATCAGATGGTCTACCATTTGATCTTTTTCATTGCAAAGTCGCCATTTGCTATTGTTGAATACATGCTGTATTTTAGCTTTCATGCAATTTGTTGGCCAGATGTGTTCTTGAGCTGCCAAGTTTCCTTCATCAGCACTTCTGCTCTTAACCAGCCCCACATCAGCTTTTGGTCAGCATTTTCTTCTATATTTTTCAAGTATTGACCATACATAGGCTTCCTTTTCCAGTTTGCACTTTGACTTTCAATCCTTTCTTCTCTGTATTCAGCTTTCTTCTTCATTGTTTGCAAAAGACCTTGATTAACTTCCTTAAGGACAGGCTCTTCACTTTTCTTAATGTAGTAATTCAAGCTATGCTTTTCTTCCTCTACTGTCTGTGTTTCACCTGCAGGAGTCCTCTGCCACCTCCCAGCTCTTAGTAGGTACAAATAATCAACATCATTTTTTGGGTGCAAGGCATGATGCATAGTCATTAGGTTGTCTAATTCCATTTGGGTTCAATTAATTATTCCACCTGAATGTTGTATAACAGGTACTGCCCAGATATTAGCTGCCTTTATGATATTGCCTCCACTCAGTTTTGACCTCAGGATTTTCTGGACTTGCTTTATATACTTTGTAGAAGTAGCTCTTTTGACTTACTTGTGTAGCAGGTCAAAAGCTCCCAGAGCTCCCAGGTACTGTACTTGTATCTCTCTTCAGATGTTATTGCTTTTATATATTCTTCATTATCTAATTCAAATGATCTAACTTAAAAATTATTATTGTTGTCATTGTCAATGTCATAGTTGTTAATGCCATCAAGTCAATTCCAATGTATGGTGACCTTTTCCGGGGTTTTCTAAATAGAAAATACACATGAGTGGTTTACCCTTCCCTTCTCCTGGAAGTGTCCTGGGACTGTGCAGCTTCCCCACAACTAAATAGACTGGCTCTTTTCCCAGAGGCACGGCTGGGAATTGAACATCCAACCAGATGTAGCTAGATTATATCCATAAATATTTAGAGGAAAGTCATGCCTGCTAAGTATGCACGCACAAGATTGCAGACTTAGCTGGAAAGAATTGGACCCCATAACTTCTCCATCAGTTTTGCAGATTAGCAGTACTATATTATCTGAACAGAAATGCTAGCTAACTAGCTTAAACTGTTTTGGGCTAGCTGCTGTCACACTCAGTTCTCTTCAGTATCTTATATTTTCAAACATTAAGAACATGTCAGAGAGAAATTTTGATTCACAATATTTGACATAAGTGCAGCCATATTGATTAAAAGTAAAATCAAAATGATATAAAGTGAGTCATCACATGGGTAAGAATGTTCTTTGTGGTTAGGTCACTTTGACCTGACAGAAAAGAAGAACCTCAGCAGGTGACTCAAGGCAGGGTCAGCATTAACCACAACACGTGTCTCATACTGACCACAACACATGTCTCACGTGTCTCTTGCTGACCACAAAATGTGACATGACCTAATGTACTTTAAAAAGGCAGTTTCAGAAGGTATATAAGGGAGGAGAAAAGACAGGCAATTGAGCATTGCAATCACGGGATCTTTGGGAAACCTGTCTTTGCTTTGTTCCAAATTACTATATTATTGGCCAATCTTTATATTACTTGCATCTCTTCATTATTAAGGTATTGTACTTTATATATTGTCTTCTGATTTTATTTGACTTTTGCTTACAATAAACTACTTAATAATATTTTAAGATATTGTGCCTATAGTCCTTTTGTGTGTAGCAGCTGGGGGAAATAGAATTAAATTTTCCCCAACAAACATTTAATACCATTTCTGCATCAATCTGTGAATTATTATTACTGTATTTTCAAAGTCTATTTGGAACATGCTATTATTTTCAAATGTGATTTTCTCAAAATGTGTACATACTTTCCCAAATATATGTATTTTGGAAGCAATTCCCCCGCCAGTTGTGCCCACTTTTTTTTTTTGCAATCTCTTCATTGTTATGCACACTTTTGCTTAATATATACCTTTCTAAATTTGTGAATGCACTGTAAAATTTGAAAAACATTTACTACTAATAACTGCATTCTCTTGTATCATTTCAGAAAGTGCAGATTTGATAATTGCATTAAAATGCAAAGTTTGAAATGTGAATTGCACAAATACCTGCAGGTTCTGTACTTTGGTGTATTTATAAGAAAAACAAGTCCAGCTATTTCCCACTAGACATATTTTGAAGTCTTAGGTGAATATATGTGTGAAAACAAGGCTGGAAATAAATTTATGAGGATAATCTTCTTCTTAACCTATAAGGAAGGGTGTGTGGCCGTACCTTTGCAGAATGCATGTCCACACCCATCGAGCCTATCCCGTGATGCACCATGCACACATACCTTGCCCAACGGACACCATCGGCGCACATATCCTGAGGCCACAGGTGGGTCCTCCACCCCACATCAACAACAAAATGAAAGAACTACACCTCCCAGCATCCTCTATGGCACGCTGCAACCAATCAGGGAGGCCGGACAGCACGCGACACAGACACCACAGCGGTCACGTGGCAAAAAAAACAAAAAAAGGACGCCTCACACGCAGCAAACAGCTGTTGGCCAATCCGACAACCCACCACACAATACCTCTGTAAAACACACCCGAACAAAGTGCCCCCGCCTAAGGCCACAATAAAACCTAAAACCTACTTGATCAGGGAAAACCTCCTTCCTCCACAACCCATCATCATGCAGGGGAAAATATGCAACAGAGAGGGGGGAGGCAGAGAGAAGAAAATGAGAAATAATAAACATAAAATGAAATGAAAAATGGGGTGGTATGGTAGGGCAGAAAGACGGGGGGAGAGAATTAAGAAGGAGAAGGTGAAGGAACAGCTGTAAAGAGAGAATTAAGAAGCAACATCAAGAAGAGGGAGGGCGATAAGAGGCAGACAAGTAGAAGGAGGGGAAAATGAAGACAAGCAATGCAATAAACAAAACAAAAACAAACCTCACAACAACAAAAGCAAAAACTCACAAAACATTCAACAATGAGGAGGCACTCAAACCCAAACAACCTACTTCACAACAAACATTACGAAGAAGCAGACACTGCAGTTGCTGCAACCAGCGAAATTAATAAAAAAATTCTACAAATAAAATGCAGGACGTACCAAAAAACCTGACCGGATGTGGTCACGGAAGACCACAGTTTTTATTGACAAGACAACCAGGTGGACTTCAAAATACAAAATATATGAAAAACCGGCCCCGCCATGA
This sequence comes from Bradypodion pumilum, assembly GCA_035047305.1. Lineage (NCBI taxonomy): Eukaryota > Metazoa > Chordata > Lepidosauria > Squamata > Chamaeleonidae > Bradypodion > Bradypodion pumilum. The sequence goes on along the minus strand of JAWDJD010000004.1, from coordinate 163,676,906 downwards.
AGACACCATGCCCGGGCTCCAAATAAGTACACAGATACAGGACAGACTGCGTGGCCATGGACGAAGACAAGCCATGCAAAGAACAACTATGGACAATACTATACGGGGTGCAATGCAACAGGCAACACCAATAGCAAACATGCAGCCTAGCCGCGGATGCAGACAAGCCATGCCCAGATCTACAATGTGACAATATCTACAGAGTACAATTCCATAATCAAGAGCAATCACAAACATCCTGTCTCAGCACGCTGGAGCTCTGCACAGAGCCACTATGCAAAACACAACAGCAATTCAATACAGCATACATCGCCACATACAAGACATGCTATGGCCCAATTTGCTTCCACACCCACCGGTTGTGATGCAAATTTTACCTGACTTTTAAAACATCCTGTGAGGCCGTGGCCGTGGGACATCCATGCACTGGCCCAATAAGGTAAACAAATTAATAAAACAAAGTTTCTAATCTTCCAACATCATCTAATCTTACTTTAAGATTAGCGTACTTAACATATTATTTTATTTCTTACAGGAAATATGAACACTCTACCTAACAACAGTGGAATTCCAAAAAACATCACTGAGTTTACAAGTTTTGAACAGTTATTACAACAAAATCAGAAAAGTTCGTCTTTGCAAAGTTTGTAATTATGTATTTTCTAATATAAGAACATTTTTACTCATTCAGTTTCTAAAAAAGACACATTACAACTAATTACAGAACAAAAAGGAAAAAGGTCATTGATGCAACGTTATGTACTACACATGTTCAAAAAAATTGTTTGTTATGAATGTTCTAAAATAAAAAAATAAAATGAATTACAGTTGCCGCATCCTCTCTTTAATATAAATCCAAACATAACTCCACTCAACAATTATCACAAAACAAATATCACATATCATATAACAAGCCTCTCACACAACACAAAACATAAAACTTAACTACAAATCACAGGAAAATCGCATCCAAAATACACACAGAGAGAGGTACACAACAACCAGATGAACATTTCATACTAAGGGACATACCTTCCAACAATTAAAAATAAAACAAATATACCCCCGGCAAGGATGGGCAATCAGCTAGTTATCTATAAAAGAGAGGTGTCACCTTGTGGGTGCTGTATACAAATCTACACCCCTTTACTATCCGCGACCACACTTTGCACACACTTACCTAGCCCATTGGCGAAGGTCACAGTGGGAGTCCGGACTCCCGTTGCCGTGTGTGCACCCCCCAAAAAGGCACAAAATGCAAAAACTACAACCCCCATAGTGCCTTGGGGGAAAATCAACGTTCAAAACGGGAAAAAACATTTGAAGTGGCCACGCGTGAGAAGCGCGTGTGCATGCTCAGCAAAAGTGTACCATCATTGCTGCACGGGAACTCCTGCGCCCAGGACAGCATGGGAGGCCAACAACAACGGCTGCAACAGTTCCACGCCTGGGGGACCCGGCCACCTGCCCACACAAAATGCCAAAAGCCTCACAGCCACAGAAACAACAAGGAAAAAAACCGCCACCACCACCCCAGACAGGCGATGAGAGGAAGGGCTGCGCCCCCCCAAAAAAAAAACATTGCCCAGGCAGAGCCGGGCACTCAAGCTAGTGTCATTATATATGTCAGTGGTCTTAATTACATCTGGTTAGAATCAACCATTTCCTTTTCTGTTTTGTTTAAGACAGCAATAAAGTTCTGGTTTAGTTTCTTAAGTGATGTGCCTTTCGTGCCTCTAAAGTCAGAAATAGAGAAAACTGAAATATTTTTCTGTTTTTATCAGCCCACTTTCCCTACATGTTGAGAAACAGATTCTAATAATTTTGAGGGGTTTTTTTTCCCTACCAGACCTTCCTCCTCCTCCTATTCTCCTACTTTTAAACACTGGCTACATATGGACTGTGGTGGCTTAGTGGTTAAGATGCTGAATTTGACAACAAGAAGCAGTTCAAAAGCAAGAAATTGCAAGTAGATAAGTAGGTACCCCTTCGGTGGGAATGTAAACCATGTCCACATATCCACGGAACGTCTGCAGATGCAGACAGCACTGGCTCTTTGGCTATAAATAGAGATGAGCACTGAATACTAGAGTCAGATATTACTGACATTTGAGCAGGTAGAAAATGACCTGTGGGAACAGTGCTACATTATTTTATGAAGGAATAGCACACACACCTCTATTTTAGACACACACATGTACTGTATATTGAAAAACTTCTACTGTTGCATAAAATGTTCATGTGAGTATGCAGTAACTGCATAGATTATCTCAAGATTGCACACCTGGAAGAGATATGAATACTCAAAAACACTAAATGGATGCTAAGAAAAATTAAGATTACCTTTGCTTTCAGACAATACACTATGAGAAATTTGTGAAATGAAATGACAAGCGCCAAAGATGAATTGTCTCTAAAGATAGGTAGTTCAAAGATGTATAATCTCCCCCTTTACAAAATGGATGAAAAATTGCCCACTGGTGCTATTGCACATGTATCATTTTAGTTTCTCTCCTTGCAAAAACTGTGTTATCCTGAGAGTGTTTCCATAGAAACCTCCTTCAGCTGCAGTATTGCATAGCTTCTAAACTAGCTATAATAATAATAATTTTGTGTCAGAAATTATTCTGTGTTGAAAGGATTTTTGTGGAGCTTGTGAGGCCTGAAGAATTAATTCTGGCTTTCATGTCATTCATAATGGCATAGTGTCAACAGGTTAAAAAAAGGATCACTAGATATTCCTGGGTTGGACCTACAGATTTGTAATAATCTGGAGGAAACATGTTGAACCACCATGGTGTTGTGAAAGCTGGAGTGCAACCGAAACCCAGCTCATGATCAGAGTTTGATCCCAACATGCTTCCATCCTTCTGAAGTAATTGTCCTTTGTTGCTAACTCTGTTGGATCGGGGCCCGATGTGGGCCGGAGGGTCCTGGAGGAGTCTGGTCGAGCAAGACACGTGAGGCAAGAAGGAGAAAAGACCAGTGTTTATTGATCAGAAGGCAAATGACTTTATACCCTGCCTAGCTTGGCTGCGGGCATACGTTGCACGCAGCTGTTACAGGAAAGCCCTGAGTCTGCACATTGAGATTACACAAGTTACCCATTAGGGATGACTTCACCGAGGGAAGTTCCTTATCTATCTAATTTACTACCGGGGACATGCATTGTCTACTGTTTATCGGGAGCAAACAGGGACAGTGTGCCAATCATGAACCCCTCCCCCCATAAGCAAGGAAAGGATCAAGATGATCGCCAAGGAATTGAAGGTGATCTGGGACAAAACCGCAACCACAATGTTCTCCGGCGTTGGTTCCATGTTCTGCTGCCGCACGATGTCAGTCACCTCCTGGCACAGGGACTTGACCATCCCCCAGGTGATCTTCGGTGCTCGCATCTGCTGTCGTCGCCTCCTCCGCTTGGTTTTCCCCATCAGGGTCAATCCCTCCACCTCCGGCAGCGGATCCAGGAACGCCTGGCTCCACGCCATTGGACTCGAGATGAGGCTTCACACACCGGGCTGGGATCCAGATGACACCTGAAGGAGACATAATTGCAGCATACCCTCTTCCCCATGTTATTCACAAAATGCTGGGGCAAAATGCTAATTACTCTATGAACCACCCAGAGAGTGCACTAAGCCATACCTGTCAAGTATCCCATTTTTCCCGGGAAAACCCCTTATTTTTACCCCTCTTCCCACCCCCTCCCATTTTTTTAATTTCCCGTAATATCCCTTATTTTTTAAAAAAATAAAACATGACCGAAGCCCTCACAGGCGAAGCTGCATTATGTTTTTCCTGCCACCAGAGGACGCTGTGGCTTTTCGCTTGTGGAAGGGGAGAGAGAAAGAGAAGGTGGTGATGGGGGCATTCTTTCTCTTTCATTTCCCTGCCACATGGCCATGGAGGCTTCATTTTTGCTGCTGCTGGTCAGAGCCACAATGGGACGGGCCAGGAGTCTACTCTAGATGAGCAATATTTCATATATGCAGGGGCAAATCAGCTCTTGGTCTGGGGCAGAATGTTCTCATGGTTTATTGGTGGTGTGGTAAGACGGCTGGGATGTAATGAGAACAAACAGAGAACGAAAACACTCCCAAAGCACATAGTCGTTAAGAAATAAACTGTGTCTTTAAATTCAAAAACCAATTATATGCTGACTTGTATGTTGATACAATGATATGTGACTTGTATGTCTATAGTTGCGGGAAGCATGCATGTGCAAATACGATGCAATATATCAATTTTACAAAAACATAACTCATATGTCTCTAATCAGGACAACTTGCACTAATGCAAACAATAACACTGCATGAGCAAGATGGTATTCTAACAAAGTCCAGTGACCCTAATACATATGAACGCACAATGATAACTACTCCGTAAGCAAGCTCAACCGTTGCTGTATTTCAGTAGATAAATTCAGTCTATGTCTGCGGTAAACAACGCAAAGTCTTTGCAAGAAACCAACAAAAGCTATGTCAATGGCTGGTTCTCGTGCGGCGGGCCACGTCAAGCAGTTGTAGGCGGATTTCCGATGTCTTTCCGGTAACGGGACATTTCGAGTGACTTTCTCAAGTGTCTACAACATAACATAAACATGAAAGTATACAACACTATCTTAACAGATATATGAGTCTATCTAAGAAGCATACAAAACGCAGTGTAAAATATAATATGTGTTGCAAAATTACACTATTATTCGACAGACAAAGAGGAAACAAATAAATCACATACCTCCAAGGGAATTTTTGTCGCACGTATAGCACCTCTGTGTGTGTCTTTTCTGTGTGTGCACACGTTAATTACTTCCAGCAGAGTACTCCATATATAATCCAAACTAAATGAAAAACATGTGTGCCTGAATGGTTAAGCTTTTTTTCGACCTTCTATTAGACTCCTTTCCTACTTAAAGAGGTCTGTGCATCTACACTTGTTAAAGAAATGGAGCAGAACTATAGAAATGCAGAGAGTTCCCAGTCTGTATTTAGCCCATAGGGCGCCAAAGTATTAAAGCGGTGGATGTAGAATGCCTCTCCCTGTAAGAGTAAGCGCTCTACATCCGTAATTTGATGCTTATTTAGCATGAAAGTTTCTAATACGACCACCTTGATGTCCTTCAATGTATGCTTTTTTTCAAGAAAGTGATTGACAAGAGGGGCAGTGGTCACACGATTCCTTATGCGGGAAAGATGCTCGCCCAGGCGTACCTTCAAAGGTCGTCTCGATTGTCCTACATAAGCTAACTGACAGGAACAGATTATCATATAAATGGAATCTTTTGAGTTACAATTTGAAGACCTGGTGAGACTGAGAGTGAAGTTACTGTTTGGCAAATTTACGACCAACCATAGGCTTCAGGAGAACGCAGACTATCGCTAACATGCTCTCCAGAGCGGATATCACCACTCCGGGTGGCACGTCTCCCGTAAGCATATCTGGACACTTTGCCTGTGGACACTGCAAATATTGTGTTCATATGTGGTGTACTAAACATGTAAATTTGCCAAACAGTAACTTCACTCTCAGTCTCACCAGGTTTTCAAATTGTAACTCAAAAGATTCCATTTATATGATAATCTGTTCCTGTCAGTTAGCTTATGTAGGACAATCGAGACGACCTTTGAAGGTACGCCTGGGCGAGCATCTTTCCCGCATAAGGAATCGTGTGACCACTGCCCCTCTTGTCAATCACTTTCTTGAAAAAAAGCATACATTGAAGGACATCAAGGTAGTCGTATTAGAAACTTTCATGCCAAATAAGCATCAAATTACGGATGTAGAGCACTTCCTCTTACAGAGAGAGGCATTCTACATCCACCGCTTTAATACTTTGGCACCCTATGGGCTAAATACAGACTGGGAACTCTCCGCATTTCTATAGTTCTGCTCCATTTCTTTAACAAGTGTAGATGCACAGACCTCTTTAAGTAGGAAAGGAGTCTAATAGAAGGTCGAAAAAAAGCTTAACCGTTCAGGCACACATGTTTTTCATTTAGTTTGGATTATATATGGAGTACTCTGCTGGAAGTAATTAACGTGTGCACACACAGAAAAGACACACACAGAGGTGCTATACGTGCGACAAAAATTCCCTTGGAGGTATGTGATTTATTTGTTTCCTCTTTGTCTGTCAAATAATAGTGTAATTTTGCAACACATATTATATTTTACACTGCGTTTTGTATGCTTCTTAGATAGACTCATATATCTGTTAAGATAGTGTTGTATACTTTCATGTTTATGTTATGTTGTAGACACTTGAGAAAGTCACTCGAAATGTCCCGTTACCGGAAGGACATCGGAAATCCGCCTACAACTGCTTGACGTGGCCCGCCGCACAAGAACCAGCCGTTGACATAGCTTTTGTTGGTTTCTTGCAAAGACTTTGCATTGTTTACCGCAGACTGAATTTATAGACTGAATTTATCTACTGAAATACAGCAACGGTTGAGCTTGCTTACGGAGTAGTTATCATTGTGCGTTCATATGTATTAGAGTCACCGGACTTTGTTAGAATACCATCTTGCTCATGCAGTGTTATTGTTTGCATTAGTGCAAGTTGTCCTGATTAGAGACATATGAGTTATGTTTTTGTAAAATTGATATATTGCATCGTATTTGCACATGCATGCTTCCCGCAACTATAGACATACAAGTCACATATCATTGTATCAACATACAAGTCAGCATATAATTGGTTTTTGAATTTAAAGACACAGTTTATTTCTTAACGACTACGTGCTTTGGGAGTGTTTTCGTTCTCCGTTTGTTCTCATGGTTTATTGAGCTGTTTCTGCCCTGCCTCCTGGAGGCTTTCGTTTCTGTTCTAGAGTTAACTTGGGAGGGGGGGATGTTGCTTGATCACTATATGAGAGAGAGAGAGAGAGAGAGAGAGAGAGGTGAGTTTTATTTTGCTTGCAGTTGCCTGGCTGGGTTCCTTTTACAGTAGGAAAAGCTGCTGCGGCTGCCGAAGGTTTCCCCGCCCTGCCCAACAGACACCCCACCTTCTAACAAACCATCTGGAGGGAGATTAACTCCTCAGATGCTGGGAAGCTTGGAAACTACAGAGGTTGCTTTTTACTTTACTAATTCCCTTCCTTAAGCTGGATCCAACATTCTCAGGTGTTGGTGCTTCAATTGGTTGCAGTGAGGAACAAATAGATTGGTTAATTTGGGGGAATTAATCCCTTGCTCCTCCACCCTAATTGGGGGGGGGGGGTTGTCAAGCCATGTGCAGGGCTAGTTCATTAAAGCCAAGCTGCTTACAAGCAGTTGGTAACCCTAGGGGGCTGGTTTCCTATTCTGCACTTTGCTTCCCAAGAAATTTTTTAAATTAAAAATGAGTAAACAAGAAAGAAAACAAAACAAAAGTCCCCCAAGAAGATGGGGAAAGGGTTCTTTGACCCACACAGCTTTGTGCCCATTGCATCTACAATACGATCTAGCCATCTTATTTTTGGCCACCCCCTTATTTTATCCTCCACCTTTCCCAGCATCAAGGCTTTCTCAAGTGAATCCTCTCTTCTCATTTGATGTCCAAAGTACTTTAGTGTCATCTTTACTATTTGACCTTTAATGAGCAGTCATGGTTGATTTCTTCTAGGAAACACCTATTTCTAACACCACATTTCAAGGGCATCTATTTTTCTACACTCAGCTTTCCTAGTGGTCCAGCTCTCATACCCATACATTACCACCAGGAATGACATTGCTTTGACTATGCAATTTTTTGTTTGCAAGGTGATGTCTCTACTTTTAACTATGTTCCCCAGGTTTCTCATAGCTTGTTTCCCAAGCATCAGTCACCTTTTTATTTCATGGCTGCAATCACCATCTGCAGCAATCTTTGATCCTAAGAAAGTAAAATCTGCCAGTCGTATCCAACTCTAGGGTGCAGTGCTCATCTCCATTTACAGCCAAAGAGCCAGTGCTGTCTGTGTTTGCAGACATTTTCATGGCCATGTGGCAGGCATGACTAGAGCCCAGCAAGTCACATGGCTATGTTTGGCCACGCCCACAGATGTGGCCACACCTGTGTGGCCAGAATTTCCCTTATTTTCAAATCCAAAACTTGACAGGTATGCACTAAGCACAATGGAAGTGTAATTGCTTTGTTTTGCTTTCCTGTGTCATTTGGATTAAAGCTGGAAAGGGTCTCAGAGTAGTTTGTTTTGTTTTTAGATACAAACAATCAAGTTGCACCCAATGTATAGCAACCATAATGCAAGCGCGGCGCCAAAATGGCCGCTGCGCTCTTTGCGCCCCCCCCCCCACCGGACTTGGGCATCCGGGTAGTTAGGGGGCGTGGCCAGCACCCTTTAAAAGGGGTGGCCACGAGGCAGCAGAGCTGCCATTTTGCGAAAGCGACGGAGAAGAGAAGTTTTTAGCTCCGTCGCTCTTCGTGTTCCAGGGAAGCCTCTTTTTGGGCAGCAGTCAGATTTTCTTCGCCTGCTTCTTAGGCTTCCCACCCAGGATCAGCGATGCCTTCCAGAAAGAAGGCAATGGCGAATTCGGTTCGCCCAACAAGGAGGCGGCAGCCGGGTCGGAGGACCACGACTGCGCCCTCTCAGCTGGCCCCCTTCGCGGGGGCACCCACCGGGACCGGTGGAATGGGGCAGATTAATCCGTGGCCTGAGGCTGTACAGCTCCAGGCCGGCCCAGCGGGGGCCGCGGCCCCCGGCCCGCAATCCTCGGCCATGGGCCCGGGACAGGTGGATGGGCATAGCGCCGCTGGGCCTCCGGCCCCTGGCCTGCATCACCCGGCTGTTGTTTTTACACAGGAGGGTGGGCTGGGGTCATTTCCTTGGCAGGGTATGCCCCTGGCACCTCAAGGGCCAGAGCTTCTGGCGGGGCCATACCCAGGACCAAGTGCCTCTGCACCGGCCCCAGGCCTGGCGACCAGTGGGTTGCACGCCCCCCTTGGCCCCCTTTGTGTCGGGGGCTCCGTGAACGTGGACGCCCTTCTGGCCCGTGTGGCGGCCTTGGAGGCATCCATGGGGATATCCACCCCATCGGGGGCACCTTTTGGCCTACAGTTCACCGCAGTGCCGGCCAATCTTCAGCAGGCGGCCGGCCGGGTTGAGCTGCTTCAGGCCCATAGGCCGGTGCCTGCCGCGGCCTCGCAGCTCCCCACACAGCAGATACCACCAGCAGGTAGTGGTCTGGTATGTCCGCCGAGCTCGATTCCGGTCACGAGCTCTGACGCCCGCCGTGGGCCAGAACCCCCAGTGGGGGCGGCCCATGGGGGTGCAACTTGTGAGTATCCGGTTCAAACTAATGCACCCACACCACCATCCACTATGGGGGGTGGGGTCTACAGTGGCCGTGGCCACGTCAGGTTGGGACTGGGGGACAGCAACCCCCGGCGTACCCAGGTGCGGCTTTGCCGATGGCAGCCCCCACATGGGGTGGGGGGGCCTCATGTTACAGGGAGTGCAGCGGGGGTTTCAGGGCAGGTTGCGGCCAATTGTTTGATGCCCCGTACTGTTAACGTGCCAGTGTTGGCACTCCCAACGGCTGGGTACTCTTTGCCCCTCGGGGATCATTTGGCACAAGCCACAAAAGAGAAAATTTGGCGGGGAGAGTACGTGGATATTTTCTCCCTATTGAACAGGGAACCCACCAAGGAAGAGAGGGAGGGGCAGGATGAAAAGGACAAGGAGCAGTCCCGCCGTCGTAAGCCACCACGCACGTGGGCCAACTGGTTGCCCGCATATCTCATATACATGGTGGTGTACCTTAGGGCCCGGCCTGATCTGGCCATTCCGATGGTCCAGTATTTGGACAACATTTACAGGCAATGGTTGATTTCCCTGGCCCGTCGTGGTTGGCTTACGATGAGGAATTTCGAATGAGAGTGCCCCTACACCCGGAGATGAGGTGGGATGAGCCCTGTCAGAAGCTGTGGCTTCTGTATATGACCCCCACGCGCCCCGCGCCTGGGGAGAGGTATCATTGTGGACATGCGGTCCAGCGAGCCGCTCCAGCGCAGGCACCCCGCCAAGTGGCGGGGCAGGGGGTTCCAGCCCGCCTGCTGTGCTGGAGCTTCTCGGCCAATGGTGCGTGCAATAGAAAACAGTGCCGGTACAAGCACGAGTGTCTCTCTTGCGCTGGCCCCCATGCCGCTGCTGCGTGCCCGCGAGCGGGCGGATTTCGGGGCAGGGGTAGAGGTGGACAGGGAGCGGGCAGACCTCCCGCTGATCGTGCTGGTCAATCAAAAGGCCCCCTCACCAGTTAATGTGGTCATGTTGGAGCGTTGGCTCGCAACATATCCGAGGAGGGGAGACGCAGCTTACCTACTGGAAGGTTTCCAGCGGGGGTTTCGCATTCCGTTTATAGGGGATAGGTCCCCCCAAGATGCGCCCAACTTATTTTCCCTTAAGGGCAGGGAGGAGGTGGCCACCCTCAGTATTGCTAAGGAGGTTAATGCAGGTAGGGTTGCTGGCCCCTTTCACGCCCCGCCCTTTCCCTATCTGAAGGTTTCCCCTTTGGGGTTGGTGCCCAAAAAGACACCGGGGGAGTTTCGTTTGATTCACCACCTGTCGTACCCGGCTGGCCATTCGGTCAATGATGCCATCCCTGATGACCTTTGTTCGGTCAGGTATACATCATTTGACCAGGCCCTGCGCATGGTGCGCTCTTGTGGCCCGGGTGCACTATTAGCGAAGTGTGACATTAAGTCGGCGTTCCGTCTGCTGCCTGTGCACCCGGGTGACTTTGAGTTGATAGGTTTCAAATTCCAGGGCAAATTTTATTTTGATAAAGCCATGCCTTTTGGTTGCTCCATCTCATGCTCGGCATTTGAACGCTTTAGCACCTTTCTCCAGTGGGCCTTTGTTCGCAGGTCGGGAGCTCGGTCTGTAGCCCATTACCTCGATGATTTTTTGTTCGGGGGTGAACGGGGCTGGGACACGTGTACGCGTCTCCTCAACACATTTCAGACGCTAATGCAGGAACTTGGTGTCCCTTTAGCGCCCGAAAAGACCGAGGGCCCATCCACCAAGCTCACGTTCCTGGGTGTCGAAATTGACACGGTTGCGCAGGCATCCAGGTTACCCATCGACAAGGTGTCCCGGATCACTGTATCGATCTCAGCCTTGCTGGCCAAATGCAAAGTGTCACTCCGTGAGCTCCAGGTACTCCATGGTCACCTTAACTTCGCTTGCAGGGTGGTCGCACCTGGCAGAGCTTTTGCTCGCCGCTTGTGTGACGCCATGGCTGGCTTGTCCAGGCCCTACCATAGGGTCCGACTGAACAGGGGCATGAGGGCTGATCTGCTGATATGGCTTCAATTCCTTAAAGAGTTCAATGGGGTCTCATTTTGGAGATCTGACCTTCTGGTGTCCCCTCGCTTCCAGGTTCAGTCGGATGCATCAGGGTCCCTGGGTTATGGGATTTACTTTGAGGGGAAGTGGGCATATGGTCAATGGCCACCAGCTTGGAAGGGCACGGATCGTTTATGCGATCTCATGTTCCTTGAATTCTTTCCCATTCTGGGAGCTTTGATGCTATGGGGTGCGGAGTGGGCTAATTCGGTCGTACATTTCTGGTGTGACAATGCTGCGGTTGTGCACATTGTCAACTCTCAGACGTCTAAATCACCCAGAGTTATGGAATTGGTGCGCCAGTTTGTTTTGCGCAGCCTATGCCTCAATGTGCTATTTCGGGCTAGGCACATACCAGGTATTAATAATGACATCGCTGATGCTTTGTCCCGCTTGCAGATCTTCCGGTTCCGTGCCTTGGCCCCGGACGCAGAGGAATTTCCCTCGCCGCTCACGGACAACATATGGACGTTTGGCAAGGAGAGGTGAACCGGGCGATCGGCATGTCGCTGGCGCCCCGCACGCGTAAGGCGTATCTCCATGCATTCAGTACATTCCAGGCCTTTTGTGCCCAATTTCGATTGCCCGGAATCTGGCCTATCCCAGTGGCACAGATTCTTCAATTCATGGTTTACCTACACAGCCAGGGCCTGGCTCCCCGCACCATAGTATCCAGGCTGTCAGCACTGGCATTCATGGCCAAGGTGGGGGGTTATGCTGACAGCACAACTGACTTCCGTATACGACATGTTTTGGAAGGGTGGGCACGGGAGCGTGGACGCTGCCCGGACAACCGCCACCCAATCTCTCCAGGGATACTTACCCAACTTGCACGGGGCTGGCATGACCTGTGTTTCGACAGGTATGAGGCAGCCTTGTTTCATGCGGCTACCACGGTGGCCTTTTTTGGAGCACTCCGCATCAGTGAGCTTGTGCTACTGTCTAAGGCGGATGCGACGCGTAGGGCACTGGAACTCGAAGATGTCTATGTTTCCGATGAGTGGGCTCAGTTGAGGATACGCTCCTCAAAAGTTGATCAGCACGGTGTAGGCAGTGGTGTAAGACTGCTACGATGTTCAATGGCAGACATCTGTCCAGTTGGTGCCCTACAAGAGTTCCTTGCACTGGCCCGTTTTTCTGCCACCCTGTACGCACCCTGGCCCGTTTTTCTGCCACCAAGATGGGTCTCCCCTTACTAAATTTCAATTTTGGAAGGTGACCGGTAAGGCACTATCCAGTGTTGGCCTCCCTGGGGCTCGTTATGGCACCCATTCTTTTAGAATAGGAGCGGCTTCTACTGCAGCTGTATTCGGGTACTCTGGGGCTGAGATACGCCAGATGGGAAGGTGGGGATCGCAGTGTTTTCAGTTGTATGTTCGCCCGCTTCAATTGTGAGTACCAGTTAAGTCACTGTCCTGTTTCCTTTTTTCTTTGACAGACCCTGGGTGCCGACTTGCACCGGTGGCAGTATGGCTGGTGGGCCATAGCTACGTGCACAGGGCAGCGCAGTATGCTGCGGCGACAGAGTGGGGACCCCAGCTGGGACTACATGCGTCCGCATGTCTAAGGTGGTACGGTAAGCGCGGGATGTTATGGCGGGAACTGTTGCCATTCCTTTTTTCCATTAGGGATGCTGACCCGCCTGATGTCCTGGTTATACACCTCGGGGGCAATGATTTGGGCCAGGTCACCGGCCTGTCATTGAAACACGCGATATGTGGTGACCTGGCTTACTTGCATTATGTGTGGCCTGCCACAATCCTGATTTGGTCGGACATCATACCGCGTCACGCTTACAGGGGGGGGCATTAACCTCCAGGCCCTTGACCATGCTCGCCGCTCGGTGAACAGGGCAGTAGCCCGGTTCGTGCTAGACAAGGGTTGGGGGCGCGTCATCCGACACCCCGATATTAGTCTTCCAAATTGTGAACTTTACGCAGGGGATGGGGTCCATCTGTCGCCAGGAGGTATGAACCTCTTTTTGGAAGATCTGCAAGCAGGCCTGTTGACCAAGCTGACGGTCTGGGGGGGGGGCGGTGAGCCTTTATTGAAGCCTCCCCGTGTGGCGGGTAGCACTGGTAAGGTAAATATTTATGACCCACAGGTATCCGGCAGGTTCACAATTGACTGGACAACACTAGATAGGCACAAGTTGGTTAACGTTGTCCGGTCAACGACGAACCAGGCAATGGGGTGATGGCACGAGCTAGGCAGCATGCATCACCCTGTTATTTTACGGCTACGCGTCAGAGGGTGGGGTCAGTAGTTAGTTTATTGACTACGGTCAACAATTTGTTTGTTGCCAACAAACAAATTGATACAAATGGATACATTGTAACCAATTGCTGTTGGCAATTTTGGGAGGTACCTTACCGTGTTACTGCGGCCTGCTTGCCTTAAGAATTATAATTGGTTGAGTACCAATCGAAATTTATAATTCGGACTAGGGCATGAATCAATAAATGTGGCCCAATGCCGTTATCCACTTTCACCAGTGTCTGAGTCCTTTTTTGGGGGGTGCGCCTGCAATAGGGAACTCAAAAGTAATTGGGATATTTAAGGAGTCATTTTAGCAGTGCTGTACTGCACAATGAATTTCTATGACTGAGTTTGGATTCAGGTTGTCAGAGTCATAGTTTGTCACTCTATCGTCTGTTGGATTGGGGCCGTGAAGCGGCCCTTGGGGTCCCGGAGGAGACTGGTCAAAGGAACGACACGAGACAAGATGGAGCGAAGACCAGTGGTTTATTGAGGAAAAGACATCATCATTTATAGGAATTCAAGGCAGCGTGTGATACAATCGTCATCTGACAGAAAATCATATCACCCATTTACTCGGGTTAATGGGGAATCTCTCTTGGGGAAGTTAATTAACTCGGGCAAACACTGACAGGGGACATCCATTGTTCGGGGTTTACACCAGGGTAAATATGGCCTCTATTTGCACTTCGGCTTGGGCTGATCTGTGAGTCAGTAATTGCCTAATACGTAACGGAGGTTAGTGATTCGCTTCCTCAGCAGAATCGCCAGTCAGGTCAGATGCGGGTGAATAAACCCTATGATTATTACTATTAATCCGCTCCCCCAATTTCTGGGCCCGCAGAGCCCACGGACCAGGAGCCTTCTCGACCGGAGTGGCCTCTGCCAGCCGCCGCATTATGCCAATTGTGCTCGCGGAATCCATATCTCCCCTTGTTTTGTTATTTTTGGACCTGACAGGCGACCCTGCGTAAGATGGGCATCAACTGGTATACGGGAACAACGCTGCGGGGTTCCCCCCACGGGGGACATCTCGATAACAGTGAGGGAATACATTGCATGAAACAACATCCTGCTATGCCCAGTATTATCACCCACACAATCACTTTGAGCGTCATCTGGAGCCATCCCCATGGGAGCCATGACCACAAGGAATCCCACCACCCCCATGAAGAATCCTCCTTGATGTTCTTGACTAGGGTGTGGAGGTCCGTGAGCTGGCTCTGCACTTTACGGGTGTTGTCTGTTGTGGACAGATTCGCAACCCAAATGATGTAACAACAAAAGGTAGTCGATAGCTGCTCGATTGTCTAGGATGGCATGGCAAAGCTCTGCCTGCTCCTGGTTGAGCAGCGCTATCGCTGAGGAGGTATGGTTAATGGCTTTTGCTAATCCGCAAGCCAATTGACCAATTCTCCGAGCGTTGCCGACGGCTAAGCCTGGCATGCCAAGTATGCTGACTGCCAATGAGACGTACTCAGCTGGACTCAGAACCCTAATGTTGCTATCACATGAGCTGTCTAACTGGGTGGCACGAGTGCGACGTATGGGTGCAGAAACATTTGTGCTTGGAGCAATCATATCCCTAGTGGGGAGTAACAATGTCAAGCGACTGATACAACACATGGAATCTGATACATTTGCGGGAATGTAGTTCCACGTGTATTGATTGCATGTAAAGAACCAACCTGAAGGTTGGGTAACATGAGCATACATTGAACCAAGTGTCTCTGGGTTATTACAAGTCCAGTTGCCGCGGCCAGCATCAAGGCAGCGGCGCCGAGTCCAGCCGGCTGCGGAGCAGCCGGTCATTCGAGCACAAGTAGAGTTCGGGCTGACCGCCACTCGAGGGGTGTGGAGAGTGGCTGCATCAGCCGGCAAGGTCATAGTCAGCTGCATTCCCCAGCGAGCGTATGCTGTGAAGCTCGTAGGGAGGTACGGACCAAAAATCCGCCTCACCAGCCAGTCGCCGTCCCTGGTGCGCGCGTCCAGAGTGTGGCACACCGGGATGAGACAGGTGCTCAACATTGAGGCAGAACCAATGTCCTGCTTCAGGCAAAAATCGGACTGGTTGACGAGACCCGCCAACCTTTCCCATAGATTGTAGTGCATCCGGGCAGAGAGATCTCCGCCTGGCATCAAATCGCTGGCCTTTAGTGAGGCTGCCTGAATGCCTGCCCCCGCAAGTAGGGAGAGGTTCAGGAGGATGGTGACTGCCACGGTGTTGGCAGTAATCTGGGCAAAGACTGCAGCCAAGAGGTTCTCTGGTGTCGGCTCCCACTCCTCGCGTTGGATGGCATCCTTGGCCTCATGGCAAAGGGCCTTGACCATCCCCCAGGTGATCTTCGGCGCTGTCCGCTGTGTCCGCTGTCTCTCCCACCGGGTCCCCTCGGTCAGGGTGAGGTCCTCCATCTCCGGGATCGGACTCAGGTCGGTCTGGGTCCATGCCATGTGGTTCCAAGTGAGGCTTAACACACCGAGCTGGGATCCAAACGACACCTGTAGGAGACATAACTGCAGCATACCCTCTTCCCCAGGTTACGAGTGGCGCCGGGCCCCTCCAGGAAGGGTCCGGTGGCACCCGGTAACGAACCAGCGGTCGCGGGAGAGCTTCCGAATGGCGGAAGTGTTTCTCCTGCGGTGTGCAATTGGAAAAAACATTAAGGTGATTGTACATGAACAATACCTTATTCAGACAATGCTGTGCCTGACCCTGTGACTTGGGGAGGGCTGGTGGCTCCCCCCTTTTTGTTTGTTTGTCAATATAGGACTTGAGCGTCCGATTGACTCATTCCACAATCACTTGCCCCTGCGGATTGTAAGGAACGCCAAAGGTATGCTTAATGTCCCAGGTGGTCATGAAGTTAGCCAACTGCCTAGAGCTGTAGGACGGGGCGTTATCGGTTTTCACGTGACGAGGTTTACCCATCGCTGCGAAGCAGGCTAGGAGGTGCTGCTCCACGTGGGAAGCAGTCTCCCCTTTTTGCGCTGTCGCCCAAATGAATTGCGAAAAGGTATCAATGCAAACGTGCATGTACTGCCATCTGCCAAACTGCGGGACATGTGTGACGTCCATTTGCCACACCTGGTTAGCCTCTGTCCCTCGTGGGTTGACCCCCCATGAGGCCCCCCCCCCCGTGCCCCTGCGCAATGCTGACAAGAGCGAACTATGCCTTGGGCTTGAGAAAGTGGCAGGTTAAACTGTCTGGCAAGCGCTTTGGCATTCTGATGAAAGAATGCGTGACTCTGAATTGGAGTAGTAAAAACACCTAACACTGATTGTTGCTGAATTTCCTTTGCGGCCGCATCCGCTCTGCTATTGCCCGTGGAGATTGGACCCGGTAGGTCCTGGTGACTTCAGATGTGGGCAATATAGAGCGCTTCCGTGCGGTTTCGCAAGTAAAATTGAGCTGTGAGGAACAGACTCAGCAAATTTTTGTCTATCGCGGGAGTGATGTATGCTCCCGGCAGACTGTGAAGCAGATTCCTAACATACTGACTGTCAGTAATAATGTTTAGGCGCTCTTTGGCGAAGGTGCGCAAAGCGAGGTTCACCGCTGCCAACTCTGCCCGCTACGCGGACTTCTGTGGAAGAGTTAGAAGTGTGCGCCAAGCCTGGCCCTCCTGCCAAGTCAAGACACCATACGTGCGACCCACATCTGTAAAAACTGTTCTGGCCCCCTGAAGTGGAACCAGCGAGATCAATTCATACAAGGTGATTGTCTGCGTTTGAAGCGAGACAAGTCTGGGGTCCTTTGCCAAGTGGTATGCCAAGCATCCGGTGAATCCTTCCAAGGCAATCGAAAGCAAGTCACCGAGCTGCATCAGCTGCTGAATTTGCTCTTTGGTGAACGGGACCATGATTTTTGCTAAGTCGTGCCCTGAAATGTCCCTAGCTCTCAGCCTTCCACGGTAAACCACCGTGGAGACCAACTCTTGGGGAGGAACGATATTTCGGGAAGAGGTGTTCGGCAAGTACACCCATTCCACGATACTCACTCCTTTCTCGGAGTCCACTCCTAGGGCTCCGGTGAACATGGATCCGGCCTGAACGATGTACAAGTTCAGGATTGGGGCATATGTCCCCTGAGCAATCCTGTCCACCCACCTTTGGCTGAGAATTTGGTTGACTTTCTCGAGAGCCAAGCGTGCTTCTCGAGGAATTTGTATCCGGTCTGCCGGCTGCTTACCTAGCGTTAGCAGCGAGAAGAGCGGTTTCAAAAGATCCGTATCCAATCTGAAATACGGTCTGGCCCAATTAATATTACCTAAAACTTGCTGCAATTCTACCAAGGTGACTGAGTCTTTTAAATTGATCTGAGGCAAAACGGGTGCTGCGAAAGAACGGAGAAGCCGATGACCCAAGTATGAGAAGGGCTCGGTTCTCTACACTTTCTCTGGGGCAATGAGTAACCCTTTCTCCCCCAGGCTGGCCTGGAGGTCTGTAAACATTTCGCTGCCGAGTTGCGGCGCTGCGACCAAGCTATCGTCCATGAAATGGCATACTAAAGCTGCGGGATGAAGGTTTCGAAACTTTGCCAGTGCATTGTGAACATAAATTTGGCACAGGGTGGGTGAATTGAGCATCCCCTGTGGCAAAAAAATTCCACGCGTAACGCTGCGTGGGCTCACTGTGGTTCACAACCGGCACCGTAAAGGCGAACCTTTCCCGGTCCCTGGGGTCTAAGGGAATGGTGTAAAAGCAATCCTTTAGGTCTACGACCAGGATCTCCCAACCCTCGGGAATCATATTCGGATTTGGGATGCCGCATTGAAGCAGACCCATTGGCTGTATACATTTATTGATCTCCCTGAGATCGTGGAGGAGTCGCCACTTCCCCGACTTCTTCTTAATGACAAAAATGGGCGAATTCCAAGGACTAGTGGACTGCTCTATATGTCCTGCATCTAGCTGTTCTTTAACCAGTTGCTATAGGGCGACTAATTTCTCCCCCACTACCGGCCATTGTTCCACCCAGACTGGCATGTTGGTAAGCCATTTAAGTGGCAACGCCATTACCCGAAGGTGAGAGTGGCACCGTACTGCTGTAAAATGTCTCGCCCCCAAAGGTTGATGTGCACGTCCAGAATGTGCGGCCGAATGACCGCTGTGCTGTCAGCCTTGGGGATTGTGACTTCCACCCACTCTCGGCTTCTAAACGCTTCTTGGATGCCGCCTACCCCCCACACATCGGAGACCGGCTCAATGGCCCACTCCCATGGCCACTGGCTTCGGCTGACCACGCTGACGTCAGCTCCGGTATCTAGCAACCCTGAGAACGATTTTTTGTTCAAAAATACCTCGATAACTGGTCGCTGTTTCCACTCAATGTTGGTCTCCACTGTCGCTAAGACCTGGTATCCTTGCACTGCCTCACTTGCGCTCGAGCGGTCTTCTGACCCGGACCCTGCGCTGTCCCTGAGCCTTCCCTGGCTATCTGCTGGTGAGTTACAAGGAACCATAATCAGTTGCGCTAATGTGTCTCCCTTGTGAATGGTTTGGGGTAGGTGCGTCCAGAGTTGAACTTGGAGAACGCCCGAAAAATTGGAGTCAATGACTCCCGGAATTACAAGAATTCCGCGTGCTCCTGCTACACTGCGAGGCAAAACTAAGCCTATGAAGCCCTTGGGCAGGGGTCCCATGTACTGGCAATCCACCAGATAGACTGTGCCTGGCAAGTCGCATGTGACGTCCGCCTGGCAAGTCAATTCTAGCCCTGTACTACCCTTGGGGCTGGCCTGCGCCTTCGCAATGCCTGGAATGTGAAGGGAATCTAATCTAGCTCTGGCTCGCCCAGAGCGACGGAAGCCTCTGTTTGGACCGGGGCCAGAGACGTGCCCGCGTTCCGGTTTCCCGAATTCGGACAGAATCTGGACCAATGGTAGCCTTTTTTACACTTCGGACACGGGGTGGTCGGAGCCTTGGAACGACCGGAATGTTGTCCGCCGCTCTTGGATCGGCACTCCCTAGCCAAGTGACCGATCTTGCCACAATTGTGACATGTTCCCTTGGGTCGGGGTTTCCTGCCTCCTTGCACCGCCGCTGCCAACAGACCCATTTTGTAGGAGTCTGTGCCAATGTCGGCGCAAGCTCTAATCATGTCCATGAGAGTCAAGTGGGGACGATTACCCAGTGACTGCAAGATCTTACGGCAGTCGAGATTGGCGTTGTCTTTAGCCAATTTCATCATGAGCTCTTGTTGGGCTTGCTCATTATCGATCTGCCTACTAATCGCTTCCTCTAAGCGATTGACAAAGTCCATGTAGGACTCCTGGGCGCCCTGTTTGACTGCACTGTTATTTTTGGCCGCTTTGCCAGTTGCTGGGACTTTGAGGAAAGCCCTGAAGGCCGCCTCAGCTGACATCTGAAGAGTGGCGAGTGGCAAGTTGGTCTGCGCATCGATGGATTCGAAGGCACCTGAGCCATATAACTGGTCAGGAAGTACTGCCCCTCCCATCCTGGCAGCCCTTGTCTGAGCCTCGAGGCGAAACTCGCTGTCCCATAGCAAATACTGGCTGGGGTTGAGCATCATCCGCACGACGGCTTTCCAGTCGTGTGGGATGAACATGGTATTCTCGCACACTTGCTGAAGCGTGCCCCTAGTGAACCGACTTTGGAGTCCTGTCTCTGTGATGGCCTTCCGTATAGCCATGAGGAGCTTATACGGAACTGGTGAATGAACTACCTGCTGCTGCCCTGTGAGGGCATCCATTTCCAAGCGAATTGGACAAATCTGACTAAGCTCAGCTAACTCTTCTGCTGGCAATTCCCCCTTCCTGATCTCTTCCTCAACTGTGCGCTGAAGAGCACTCTTAGTTCGGGAACCTGTAGCTGTCAGAGAAGTGCCTGCGCTCCCCATTCCATGCATTCCACCGGTGACGTCTGCAGCTGTCACCGAGGGAAAGCTCCCTACACTACTCTGCTTAAACTGAAGTGACGGATAGAGCGCCATGGGCGCCGATGGCTCTGCTGACGCTGGGGGTTCTTTAGCCTCTACCCGGACTGGATCTACCTCTGCTAAAAGCCTCCTACATTTACTCCATGTGCGAATTATGCCCTTCGGAGCTTTCGGGGGTTGCTGAATGCAGTCTCCTATCTGATCCCAGAGCTGGAGGGTTAACGTACCTGCTTCTGGGTAAAGCAGGCAGTGTTCCCTCAAGAACACCAAAAGTCTCGCTAGCTCCCCACTGTGAAAGCGTAACTGATATACCCTGGCCAGGATTTTGAATTCCTCCTCATGAATTCTTTGGCTAGCGGACGGATGTTGCCGCTGAGGACAAGTCCCCATATTACCTGCGAGGGTCCTTTGAAGTCTCCTTCTCGGGACGAGTCGACGCGTCTGAAGTTCAGGCAATAGGTTTTGCGTGACAAATCTCTGGGTAGAGCTCGGAGCGTGGCCTGCCGCCACGGCCCTCGGTGGCCTCTGCGCTGTCAGGGGTTCACAGCCGACCCTGAGCGGAACGCATTTTTCCGTGCTGCAAGCCGCCGCGAAAGCCGGAGCAAGCTGTAGGATGCCTCTCTGTAATGCCTCGTCGCGGAACCGTCCTCCCAATCGGCTGGCTTACCGACCGGGCTTCCGCGCTGTCCTCCGGGATGATCGGACACGGTTCTAGCGTAGAACCGGACCGCGTTGATCGCTTACTCTCAGGTAAGATCACGTCTCGGGGTCACCAGATGTTGGATTGGGGCCGTGAAGCGGCCCTTGGGGTCCCGGAGGAGACTGGTCAAAGGAACGACACGAGACAAGATGGAGCGAAGACCAGTGGTTTATTGAGGAAAAGACATCATCATTTATAGGAATTCAAGGCAGCGTGTGATACAATCGTCATCTGACAGAAAATCATATCACCCATTTACTCGGGTTAATGGGGAATCTCTCTTGGGGAAGTTAATTAACTCGGGCAAACACTGACAGGGGAAATCCATTGTTCGGGGTTTACACCAGGGTAAATATGGCCTCTATTTGCACTTCGGCTTGGGCTGATCTGTGAGTCAGTAATTGCCTAATACGTAACGGAGGTTAGTGATTCGCTTCCTCAGCAGAATCACCGGTCAGGTCAGATGCGGGTGAATAAACCCTATGATTATTACTATTAATCCGCTCCCCCAATTTCTGGGCCCGCAGAGCCCACGGACCAGGAGCCTTCTCGACCGGAGTGGCCTCTGCCAGCCGCCGCATTATGCCAATTGTGCTCGCGGAATCCATAATCGTCTATCCACTGCACCACAGGAGAGTAAAAACAAAAGTCAAGATTCTCCCTTCTCTGTGTCCGCACCTGCCCTATGGAACCTCCTACCAACAGAGGTACGGCTATGTAGCTTTATGTTGCTAGTGGTTTTGAAAGGTAATTGATGGGAGCCAGGAACTGCAGTTGAGGCTTAAATATGATCAGTAATACACTGTCAGGGAAAACCAAATTGAATCTACAGTGGCTCCTGTCATATCAAGTGTCATTAAGCCCTACTACAGTTTAAAATGGTGCCCATTACATTTTTTCTGCTCCGGATTTCACAGATACTCCAATGGTGCAGAACTGTCCCTTTTTTTTCCTGCTAGGCACCTGACCTGCTCATGGCTGCTTTCAGGGCTTTTTTTTGTTGTTGTTGTTGTGGAATTTTGGTTATTCCTTTATATATTTAGCAGAGTATGAGATCAAAGGCAAGCTATGGCTCGGAATTGCTGCCCTTCAGGAAAGGACTTAAAACCCAGATGGCGGGGCAGGTGTGGGGCACTAATGGAGGTGTGACCCCCCCCCACCTGCTGGCTTATATAAGATCCTCCCTCTTTTTTACAGATGGGGTGGGTGGGATTTTTTAATGTGGATGGGATTTTATGGATGTTTTTATTGTTTTTTATGCTTTTATTGTAAGCCACCCGGAGTCGCTGCGGCAAGGGGGCAGCAATACAAATGCAAAAATTAAATTAAATTAAATTATGTTCAATTTTACTATCTTCTAAAACAGGGGTGCCCAAACTGTGCCCTGTGGGCCAGATCTGGCCCCCAACACCAATTCATCCAGACCGTGTTGCCCTTGCCACTCCTGGAAGAGGAAGTAAAATGCACCTGTATGGGCGCGTTTAACTTCCACTTCTAGGAGCGGCAAGGGCAGCATGGGCTGGATGAATTGATGTTGGGGGCCGGATCTGGCCTGTGGGCCATAGTTTGGGCACCCCAGTTTAAACAGAGAAAATGGTGGCCTAAAAATCTATCTCATCATGTTGTAAAACAGGTTGCAAGGCATATTTTACTTCCGCTTCTGGTGGGAGGAACCACATGACCTGCCTGCTAAACCACATAACCGACCCACTGAACCCACGGCCTGAAAAATTTGGGCACCCATGTTCTAAAATAATGTGAGGGAGAACAAAAAAAGGAAAAGGGAGACAAAAAACCTGTGGTCAAACTGTACACTACTTTTAGGGTTCTGTGAAGATGAAATTACATTTTTAAAACATGAAAGTTAAGTATCTATGGTCCAGATCTAGATTAGAACCAGAGTAAATGGTGAAGGAATTTTAAACTTTCATCTGGATTACATCTAAAATGTCTGCTGTCCAGAAAAGAAAAAAGGAAGGAAGGAAGGAAAAATTATATTTAAGCCAATGCTAATATTACTCTTTTAAATCCATGTGCTCCTTCTCAATTTTTAGATGAGAAATAGATAGGCAGGGAAGATTTAAACTTCTCCCACCCATGCAAGATCATTTTGATCTGAGCTAAGGCAATGCATGATTATGTTTGAGTAAAATCCTAACTTGTGTCATATCTTTTTAACACATGGTTTGATCCTTTGATATAAGTGATTAATTTTAAGAGGTTCCTTAGCTTAGTGGAAAGAATTATATTCACCTGAGCTACTGGGATAATTGAGCTACCGGGAAAATTGCCTTTTGACACAAGACAATTTAAACTGTTTAGTGTATGGGACCAAAGACGACCGGACAACCGAAGGGTTGGTTTAACACAGGTTTATTGCATGGGGTTCCAGTAAGCATGAGGTAATGGCGGTGATACATCTCAATATATACAGTAGCGTTCTTCATTTGAATCCTGTAGCACGGTAGCTCATTGGCTGCTACCGGCGTGGCCTCGCCCAGGCACGCCTCCTTTCCTGCTGCTGTTTGCGGGGAAGGTTTTCCCGCGGCTGTCCGTGATTGCGCAATGTGAACCATGTGAGAGTGAACGCTCGCAGCTGCCCTCTATAGGCTGTCTGCTCGCGTTCCTTTACAGCTGATATCGTTTGTATCTGGAGTGGTTACAATCTTGCCTTTACAGAATCATGAGCATGCATACATACATACATAACATCCCTCCCCCCTAGGATGGGACGAAGTCCCGCAACCATTGTGGCTTGCCGCACCTTCGCTTGGGGCGTGCTTGCGCCTGCCCTAATTCTGGAGAGCCCGTGATCCCTGACTCCGCGGGTGCTTGTCCTGCAACGGGAAACGGGGATTCGTTAGTGGCTCTGTGGGGCGTCCGTGCCTGCCTTGCGCTTGGGGAAGGGAATGGGATGAACAGTTGGGAGGCAAATCCCTGCCTATTGCCCTCGGACCCCGGGGACCCTCCTAGTGTGAACCGCGGAACCGATGAGGTCGCCCTTGGGGAACGGCTACCTTCTGATCCCTGCTCGGGGGACCTTAAGACTGTGGTGGGCGGACTCGCTGATGCCTCCGGTCTTGGAGGTGTCGGTCTCCGGAACATGGGCGCTATGTTGCATTCTAACTCACAGGGGCTACTGGGACTGGAAGTACCAGGGGCTGAACTGAAACCCCTCTTTTCGCTAGGACGGGTGGGGGACCACTCCGCTAACTCCCCCTGGTACTGTAAATCAACGTCTAAACTTCTATGGGCCTCTGGGCCTCTGGGGGACTTCCGCGGTTTCCGCGGGGTATGAGTGTGGTTGGGGCTCCTCCTTTCTGACGGGGACTCCCGCAACCCGGGGCTCCTCCTCTCTGGCGGGGACTCCCGCAAAAGATTTCCGTGGATCGATTGCCTTTCCTCCCCCCTTGGTGGGGACCCATGCTCCCTTTTCCTCCCCCTTGGGCTAAACGGGTGGGGGAGTACCCTAACGCTGATTCAATGCTGATCTCCTCCGCGTCTTGCTCTCCGGGGACCCTACGCCTGAGTTGGTCCACGTGTCGCCTCCACAGGAAACCTGTACTGGTCTCTACGCGGTATGAGACGGGGCCGGTTTGATCTACTACGGTGCCCGGCACCCAGGCTGGCCCCGCGCTGGCGTAATTCCTGCAGTATACTGGGGCGCCTATGCTGAAACTCTTTGTGGGTTCCACCCCTATGTTCCGCCCTTTGTCCTCTACTCTCGTGGGGTCTAGCTTGGATATCCCCGTGGCCAGCTTTCTGCGCATCAACAGCTCCGCGGGGGAGTACCCTGACGCTAATGGGGTGACCCTCTATCTCAGCAGGAATTGACACAATTTCAGGTCGAGGTCTCCGGGACCCATGCGCAGTAGCGCGTCTTTCGTGGTGCGCACGAGGCGCTCTACTTGGCCATTGGTGGCCGGGTGAAAAGGGGCGGAGGTGACGTGCCGAATGGCGTTGCGCTCCATGAATGCCCTGAACTCGGCGGACGTGAAAAAGCTAGCGTTATCGCTGACGAGGGTGTCGGGTAAACCGAACGTGGAAAAGACCCTCCTTAACTGTTTAATTGTTGTGGCCGAGGAGGTGCTCGAGACTGGAATGACCTCCAACCACTTAGAGAACGCGTCCACCACGAGGAGGAAAAGCGTCCCCCTGAACGGGCCAGCAAAGTCTACGTGTACTCGGGACCAGGGTCCCCTTGCAGCGTCCCATTCCCTAGGTGGCGAGCGAGCCTCTTCTGGCCTAGAGCTTTGGCACGCCTCGCAAGTGCCGACCATGTGTTCGATGTCGGCGTCTAACTGGGGCCACCAAAAATAACTGCGGGCTAGTGCCTTAGAGCGTACGATCCCCGGGTGGCTGACGTGCAGCAGTTTAAGCACCCTCGGCCGGAGAGACGTGGGGATCACTACCCGCTGTCCCCACAAAAGGCAACCCCTCTCTAGGGACAACTCTAATCTCTTTTTGAAAAATGTGTCGAATTCCGCTGCTGGGGAAGACACGGGCCACCCTTTCTGCACCCAGGAGCAAACTGTGGCCAGCGCTTTGTCCTTGCCTGTCGCTTTGGCGATTTCGGCCGGTACTACTGGAGGGGAGTCTAGGACCTCTATCATTAAGACCTGGTGGTCCCTCTCTACTCCGCCCACGTGGCAGCAATCCCGGGGAATGGGGGACCTCGACAGAGCGTCGGCATGGCTTATCTCCCTCCCGGGCCGGTATACCAACGCGTGCTGATACGCGTTGAGAAAAATGGCCCACCTGAGCATTCTCGGGGACAGGATCTGGGGTGTGGGCTTATCTGCGGTGAAGATGCCCAGCAAAGGCTTGTGATCAGTCACTATGGTGAAGGGGCGGCCGTACACAAAATCATGAAATTTCTTGGTCCCCGCAATTATTGCTAGCGCCTCCCTGTCTGTCTGAGCATAGTTCCTCTCCGCTTGGGACAGGGATCTAGAGTAGAAAGCTATCGGGGCCTCCCTACCGTTCTCCAGCACGTGGCAAAGCACCGCCCCCACCCCCACCGGGGATGCATCACATATCAGGACCACCGGGCGTTTGGGATTGAAGTGGGTCAGTACAGCATCTGATGCCAGGAGTCGCTTCAGGTCATTGAAAGCCTTTTCCTGGTCGTCGCCCCACTTCCATGCCTCGTCCTTTTTTAACAATTTGTGTAGCGGTTCTGCCACGGCTGCCTTCCGCGGAAGGAAGGAGTGGTAGAAGTTGAGCAGTCCGAGGAACGACTGCAACTCGGGCTTGGAGGTGGGGCGAGGGGCCTTTTTGATGGCGGTTACCTTGGATTGGGCTGGCCTAATTCCCTCGGGAGTGACACGGAACCCCAGGAACTCAACCTCTGTAGCGAAGAAGACGCATTTGTCTTTCCGCAACCTCAACCCCGCCTTTTCGAATATTGTCAGGACCTTTCCCAACCTTGTTGCTAATTCGGCCCGGCTCCCCCCTGTAATTAATATGTCATCAAAATAGGGTAACACCCCCTCCAACCCCTTCAGGAGGCGTTCCACCAATGACTGGAAAATCCCGGGTGCCGAATTCACGCCGAATTGGAGGCGCGAAACCTGGAACGCCCCTTTGTGGGTGACTATGGTCTGTGCAGCAGCTGTGGCGGGGGTCACCGGGAGTTGCTGGTAGGCTTGGGCCAGGTCGAGTTTGGCGAAACACCTCCCCCCGTGTAACCTGGCCAACAAGTGGCTGACTACCGGCACCGGATACGCATTAGGGCGGATCGCCTTATTGATGGTGCACTTGTAATCAGCGCATATGCGGACTTCCCCGTTGGCCTTAAGCGCTGTTACAATTGGAGTTTCCCACTCCGCAGAATCAACAGGAACAAGGATCCCCTGGCCCACCAATTTGTCCAACTCCGCCTCTATTTTGTCCTTTAGTGCGAAAGGCACTCTGCGCGGTTTAAGTCTGATTGGACGCACTCCAGGGTCCAGGTCGAAAGTCACTGGGGGGCCCTTGAATTTTCCCAGCCCCTTTTTAAAAACCTCGGGGTGCGCGTCGCACACACTCTGTATTGGATCAGTCCCGGCGGTGTGTGCTCCCACGGCGTGCACCCCCCCAATGAACAACCCCAGGGGCTGGAACCATTGAGTCCCGAGGAGGCTGCATTTACCTCCCTTGAGGACGACTAGGGGAAGCGTTGCGGTGTACTTTTTGAACTGGACCTGGAACTTCCCAACCCCCAACACTGGGATGCGGTTCCCTTGCACGTCCTTCAGTGTGGCCCTCAACGCCTTGAGCTTGGGCCGCCCGCGGGGGGCGATTTTCATGAATTCCCCCTGGGAAATAATAGAGTATGAAGAACCCGAGTCCACCTCCATTCTAACAGGGGCCCCTTGTATTACTACCTCAACGAAGTAACGGGGGTGCTCCGTGGAAACGCTGCAAACCGGCGCGTCGTCCTCGCTGTCGTCGGAGACTCGCCCTACTCCGTCCCGCGTCCTCGTGGTCCGGGTGCCGTCCTTCGGCCTCGTGGTGCGGTCCTGCCTCGTGGTGCGGTCCTGCCTCGCCGAGCGGTCTGGAGAACTCCGGGTGGCCTCGCGTCGTTTCCGGCAGACCTTGGCGATGTGCCCGCGCCGGCCGCAGTTGTGGCACTCGGCCTTGCGGAATGGGCATTTGATGCGGGCGTGGGCGGCGCCGCAGCCATCGCAGCGCTGGCCCTCTCTCTGGACCCTCCGGACGTCCTCGTCGTCGCTGCTCTCTGCAGACGAGTTCGAAGCCCGCCGGGCCGCGCGCACCGAACTCTCTGCCTTGGCGGTCTTCGGGCGCCAGTCCTGAAGCTCGTGCACCCCGGCCGACGTGGCCTCTGCGGCCTGTGCCGCGTCGAGGACTTGTTGCCACGTGGGAGGCGGTTCCCTTTTCATCAGCGCGCGCTGAGTCTCGGTGTCCCTCAGCCCGCAGAGCAGGCAGTCCCGGAGTGTGACGTCGGGGAGTTCCCACTTGCATGGGCCGGCGGCCAACCGCAGGGCCGCGGCGAACTCAGCGACCGATTCTCCGGGTGCCTGGACTCGCCTCCAGAACGCGCTCCGAGCGGGGAACATCGCTATTGCCGGCCGGAGATGGGCGCGCAGCGCCGCCAGGAGCTCTGTGGCCTTGGGGTCGCCCACCTTCCTCGGCGCGATCAGGTCCACCAAGGTCCGCTTGGTCTCTTGTCCGAGCATGCGGACGAAGATGGCCCTCTTTTTGGCCTCGTCTGAGACTTCGAGCTCCACCAGCGCAGCGTTGAAGTCTATCTCAAACAGCTCCAAGTCTCCCGGCTTCCTGATCTCGTAGCCGGCGCATGTCTTGGTCCCGTGGGCAGCCATATCCCACCTTCGTCGCCAATTTAGTGTATGGGACCAAAGACGACCGGACAACCGAAGGGTTGGTTTAACACAGGTTTATTGCATGGGGTTCCAGTAAGCATGAGGTAATGGCGGTGATACATCTCAATATATACAGTAGCGTTCTTCATTTGAATCCTGTAGCACGGTAGCTCATTGGCTGCTACCGGCGTGGCCTCGCCCAGGCACGCCTCCTTTCCTGCTGCTGTTTGCGGGGAAGGTTTTCCCGCGGCTGTCCGTGATTGCGCAATGTGAACCATGTGAGAGTGAACGCTCGCAGCTGCCCTCTATAGGCTGTCTGCTCGCGTTCCTTTACAGCTGATATCGTTTGTATCTGGAGTGGTTACAATCTTGCCTTTACAGAATCATGAGCATGCATACATACATACATAACAAACTGTTAATGAGATAAGCACAATATTGACAAGAAAACAAGGGTTCTTTTTGTGAGATTGTTGTTGTTTTGCTGAAAATTGTTCTCTTTCTTGTCTGTCTCCCCCTCCCTTTTCTCTTACTGTTTTATGTCTCACCACTTAAAAAAGGCCAATTCACTGTACTATGTTTTCTTCCAACTTGAAAGAGAAAAAGATTTTGTTGCAAATGTCTTTGTTTTCTTTAGTCAAGTGCAAGAAACCAAGTTTTATGCATGTGGTATGTGTGTGTGTACTTGCTCCACTCTCAAACTGTGCTCACAAGGGTGTCAGCCCATCTGTTGTGAAACAGTTCTTTCTGAAGTTCAGAGGAACTCATCAGGGTAGCTTCAAAGACTTTTCCAAAGGAAAATTCCACTGAGTGTTCCCAACCCTGGCATTTTCCTGGCTAAAATTTGCTGGTTGCTTCCTGACACCCTTTAGGACTCCTGCAGCTTGCAGTTTATTTAACAGAGCCATGCCCACCTAGCTCAGCAAATTACTGATGTCACGCTGCTCCCTCTGGCTCCACATCTGGAAGGGAAATCTTTGGGAACAAGCATACCGAGCATTTCCCCTGACCTTTGAGACTTGAACTCATTTCACTATTGAAAGGAGGGTTTCACTTTCTTGCTCTTTTCTTCATAAGGTGACTTTGAACCGGCATAAAAGCAAAAACAGGTCCTCGGAGTTTGGCAACCTGTGCGCGCTCTGTGGTCATCTCTATTGCAGGCTACTTCATTCTGGGAGCCTGTCAGGAAACAAATTACACAAGATACTAGATTAGTGTAGATAAGGCAAGCGCATGGCCAAGTAAACACTCCAGCTATCTTTGGGTAGTTCAAAAGTATATTGTAATCAGAGTAAGTTACAGAAGACTGTTCTTCAAAAGTTCAAAAAGCACATCATAGCAAAGAGAGCTTCTTTAATTCAGGAAGCCCAAGGGGCCCCTCCCTTCTCTTAAGTCCCTACATGTTTCTCAGTTCACACCTCACCCTCCCAGTGAAGCATCCGATCAAAAGAGCATTTTGGCCCCACCTTCTGAGTTTTATCTCCTTACACACGGTCCACCCCCTTTCCATTACCCTAAAGGAATCCAGCCAATGGTCATACAGTATAACATGTCCATCACACATTTGGTTTCATGTCTTCCAACCCGTGAGGCCAGCATGTTTACACATTCCAATCCCTCTAAAGTATGTGCTAAAGATTCTCCCATGCATGGAAATCTCCATCTTGGATGAGGCTGAACCCAGGCTATAAATCATACCCTGACAGAGCCATTCTCTACAACAGTAACATTTCCCTCTTTTAATTATCCCTTGAGAAGAAAGTGCAGTAGAGAGAATCAAGTGAAGGGTTGGGTGTGGTTTATTGGCTTGTTTGGTGTGATATCTCCTCATATCTTTTTTCTACAGTATATGTGTTTCCTGCCAACCTAGCAGTTCAAAAGCAAGAAATTGCAAGTAGATAAATAGGGACCACTTCAGTGGGAAGGTAACAGTGTTCCATTTGCCCCGGTGTCTATTCATGCCTGCCACATGACCATGGAAACGTCTGCAGAAGCAGACAGCTCTGGCTCTTCGGCTTTGAAACAGAGATGAGCACTGAACCCTAGAGTCAGATACGACTGGCTTTCGAGCAAGGGAAACCTTTACCTTTACCTATATGTGTTTTATGCTAAAGTGCTACAAGGCATTGCAACTGCAGCCGATATTCCATTTTAAAGAAATGGCATGTTTTTCTAAATAGCCACACCCTTATCTGAAGATTTCTGAATCAGCATCATAGAGGAAATGCACCTTCTTGTTTCCTAGTTAGTTCCAGGAGTACACAGAAAGAGCTTCCTCAAATTTTGTTGTATTTCTGAACAACAGTCGTGCATACCCTGGTAACAGCAACCTTGTGTTGCCAACTAATCTTTCTCACACTAGGTCAGTTTAGTATATGGGACCAAAGACGACAGGACAGCCGAAGGGTTGGCTTAACACAGGTTTATTGCATGATGTTCCAGTGAAGCATGAGGTAATGGCGGTGATACATCTCAATATATACAGTAGCCCTCTACATTTGAATCTTGTAGCACGGTAGCTCATTGGCTGCTACCGGCGTGGCCTCGCCCAGGCACGCCTCTTTTCCTGCTGCTGAATGCAGATCTTTCTTCTGCTGCTGAATGCGGGGAAAGGTTTTCCCGCGTGTTGTGTTCTAATGGTTTTACCTTCCACATGGATTACAATGTATCTGAGCCAATGTAACCTTGCCTACAGCAACAATGTAACCTTCAGCTGTATCATATAAACCCTGTAATAGGACGCGAGCTAATGACCACCAGCTGGCAGCAGCGAGCGTCCAAGCTCTCTTGGTCCGAACTCATCAAAGGCAACAGCGCGGGAAGTTTTCCCGCCACCACCTACACCTGGACAAGAAGGGCGTGACCCACAATGACGTCACGCAGACAGTAGCCAATGGGCTACCATGGCACCACGTTCAAATGTATCCCTACTGTATATAAAGAGCTATCGATCCGCCATTACCTCATGTTCCCTCTGTCCACGATGCAATAAACCTGAGTTAACCCAGCCCGAGGCTGTGTCCTGTGTCTTAGTTTCATACACTAAATTGGCGACGAAGGTGGGATAATGGATCCCCAAGGAGCAGCCAGGGCACAGAGCGGGTTCAACATCACCAAACCGCAAGACTGGGAGTTGTTTGAAATGGACTTCCATGCGGCGCTGGTGGAACTCAAAGTCAAGGAAGACGATGAGGAGAGGAAGAGGGCCATCCTCACCCGCATGCTTGGGATGGAGACCAAGCGGACGCTGGTGGGCATCATCGCTCCGAAGAAGGTGAGCGAATTTAAGGCGGACGACATCATGAAGCTGCTACGGGAGCGCTTCCAACCCTCGAGGGCGATGTTTCCCGCTCGGAGCGCGTTTTGGAGGCGAGTCCAAGCGCCGGACGAGTCGGTCGAGACATTCGTGGCCGCCATGAGGGTAGCCGCCGCCCCCTGCAAATGGGGCAGCATCCTAGAAATGGCCCTCAGGGACGGCGTGCTGTGTGGCCTGAAAGACAAGGAGGTCAGCGCAGCTTGATGAATAAGGAGCCGCCACCAACGCTGGCAGAGGTCGTCGAGGCCGCGGAGGCCGCAGAGTCCACGAATGCTGGAGTGGACGAGATGCACCAGTGGCGTGAGTGGCGTCCCAGAGCCGGTAAAGCGGAAAAATCGGTGCACGCAACTCAACGGGCCTCAAAGTCGTCTTCGGAAGGCAGCGACGGCGAGGAGGTCCAGAAGGTCCGAAAGGGGGGGCGCCGCTGCGATGGTTGCGGAGCGGCCCATGAGCGTGCGAGGTGCCCATTTAGAAAGGCCGAATGCTACACCTGCGGCCGTCGGGGGCACATCGCCAAGGCATGCAGAAAACGGAAGGAGGGCCGGAGGCAGTCACCGGACCGTTCGACCAGACCGGACCGTTCAGCGAGGCCCAAAGATGGCGTCCAGACCACGAGGAAGCAGGACGGCGTGGGCCGCGTCTCGGACAGCAGCGAGGACGACGTCCCAGTGCTCAGTGTGTCCGCGGAACAGTCCCATTATTTCGTTGAGGTACTAGTACAAGGGGCCCCTATCAGGATGGAAATTGACTCGGGGTCCTCCTATTCCATAATTCCCCAGAAAGAGTTCTTGAAAATCGACCCCCACGTGCGGCCCAAACTTAAAACATTGAGGTCCACGCTACGAGATGTACAGGGGAACAGCATTCCGGTGTTGGGGGTCGGGAAATTTCGGGTTGAGTTTAAGAGACACTCTGCGGAGCTGCCCCTAGTTGTCCTCAAGGGGGGGAGTTGTAGCCTCCTAGGGACACAGTGGTTCCAGCCTCTAGGCCTGTTTATAGGGGGAGTACATGCAGTGGGGGTGGACCCAATACAAGCGGTGTGCGATGCGCATCCCGCCGTTTTTGAAAAAGGACTTGGAAAATTCAAGGGACCCCCTGTAGCTTTCGACCTAGACCCGGAGGTCCGCCCGATAAGACTCAAACCGCGCAGGGTGCCCTTCGCACTAAAGGACAAAATAGAGGCGGAACTGGACAAATTGGTGGGCCAGGGGATCCTTATTCCTGTTGATTCCGCGGAGTGGGAAACTCCAATTGTAACAGCTCTGAAGGCTAACGGGGAGGTGCGCATTTGCGCTGATTATAAGTGTACAATTAACAAGGCGATCCGCCCTAACGCATACCCGGTGCCGGTGGTCAGCCACCTTTTGGCCAGGCTAAATGGGGGAAAGTGTTTCGCTAAGCTCGACCTGGCACAAGCCTATCAGCAGCTTCCCGTAACACCCGCCACGGCCGCGGCACAAACGATAGTCACACATAAAGGAGCGTTCCAGGTGTCGCGTTTACAGTTCGGCGTGAACTCGGCACCCGGCCTTTTTCAGTCGCTTGTGGAACGCCTCCTGAAGGGGCTGGAGGGGGTGTTGCCTTATTTTGATGACATATTAATAACAGGGGGGAGTGAGGCCGAGCTGGCAAAGAGATTGGACAAAGTACTAACGGTGTTCGAGAAAGCGGGGCTGAGACTGAGGAAGGACAAATGTGTCTTTTTCGAAACCGAGGTCGAGTTCTTAGGGTTCAGGATTACACCCGAGGGTATCAAGCCATCCAAATCCAAAGTAGTAGCCATCAAAAAGGCCCCTCGCCCCACATCCAAAACCGAGCTACAGTCATTCCTGGGGCTCCTCAATTTTTACCATACATTCCTTCCGCGGAAGGCGTCCGTGGCCGAACCGCTTCATCGGTTGCTAAAAAAAGAGGAGACTTGGATGTGGGGTGACGAGCACGAGAGGGCGTTCAAAGAATTAAAGCAACTCTTGACCTCTGACGCAATTCTAACACATTTCGACCCCAAACGGCCGGTGGTCCTAGTCTGTGATGCATCACCGGTGGGGGTGGGGGCGGTACTTTGCCACGTGTTGGATGACGGAAGGGAGGCCCCGGTTGCATTTTATTCAAGGTCCCTGTCCCAGGCAGAGCGAAATTACGCACAAACCGACAGGGAGGCATTGGCAATTGTAGCGGGGACCAAAAAGTTTCACGATTTTTTGTATGGCCGCCCGTTCAAAATCGTGACGGATCACAAGCCCCTGTTAGGGATTTTCACGGCAAGCAAGCCCACCCCGCAGATCCTATCACCGAGAATGCTGCGATGGGCCATTTTTCTCAACGCTTACCAACACGAGTTGGTATACCGGCCCGGAAAAGAGATCAGCCATGCTGATGCACTTTCGAGATCCCCTTTGCCCTTGTCGGACGACCAGAAGGCTAGAGTAGGAAGAGACCGCCAGGTGTTACTAATTGAGGTTTTAGATGCACCCCCAATAGTACCAGCCGATATTGCGAGGGCGACAGGCAAGGACAGGACACTCGAGAAAGTCAGCTCATGGGTACAAAAGGGGTGGCCGGCATCGTCCCCAAGCACGGAATTCGACCCATTCTTTCGGAAAAAGCTAGAGTTGTCCCTAGAAAGGGGGTGCCTATTGTGGGGCCAACGGGTGGTGGTTCCTGCAGCCATGCGGCCGGGGGTGCTCAAACTGCTGCACGTCAGCCACCCGGGCATCGTGCGTTCGAAAGCGCTGGCCCGCAGTTACTTTTGGTGGCCACAGCTGGACGCGGACATTGAGCACATGGTCGGCACTTGTGAGGCATGCCAGGGATCCCGACCAGAGGCGGCCCGCCTCCCGCATAGGGAATGGGACACAGCAAGGGGGCCGTGGTCCAGAGTACATGTAGATTTCGCTGGCCCATTCCGAGGAACCATGTTTCTCCTGGTGGTGGATGCGTTCTCCAAGTGGCTGGAGGTTATCCCAGTAAAGAGCACGTCCTCCGCCACAACAATTAGCCAACTACGGAGAGTCTTTTCCACGTTCGGCTTACCCGACACTTTAGTCAGCGATAACGCGAGTTGCTTCACCTCCTCGGAGTTCGAGGCATTCATGGGAGCAAACGCCATTCGGCATGTCACATCCGCGCCGTTTCACCCGGCCACGAATGGCCAAGTGGAACGGTTGGTGCGTACAACAAAGGATGCGCTGCGGCGCATGGGCCCGGGGGACCTAAATCACCAAGTATGTCAGTTCTTGTTAGCGTATAGGGTGACCCCCTTAGCGTCGGGTTACTCGCCGGCAGAACTCTTGATGCGGCGAAAACTGACCACGCTTCTGACCAGGCTGGACCCAACGAGAGTCGAGGATAAAGGAAAAAACATAGGATTGGCAGTCTCGAAAGGGTTCGCCGCCGGCGACCTTGTTTACTGCAGGAACTATGCAAGCGCAGGGCCAGCCTGGGTGCCAGGAACGATAATAGAACAAACAGGGCCAGTGTCATATCGGGTGGAAACGAGCACCGGTCTCCTCTGGAGGAGACACGCTGACCAACTGAGGCGCCGAGTGAGTGAAGGGCCGGTCAGTGGGGCACAGCAACAGGATTCAGCGATAGGGTTCTCCCCCACCCGTTTAGCCCAAGGGGGAGAAAACGAGGGACATCAGTCCGCATCCGGGGGGGAAAGCAGTGATCCCGACTCATATCCTTTTGATACCCCAGTTCTATCAGAGCCCGGGGGGAGGGAAAAGGAATGTGCGGCCGCCGCCGCGTCCCCCGAATGTAATTTTGATTTTGATTTTGGGTTTGCGAGCCGGGGGGGTTTTCAGGAGTGTTCCCCCACCCTTCCAAGCGAGAAGAGGGGTTTTTCGTTAGCCCCCAGTGCCCCCGGTTCTTCCCCGAGAAAGAGCACACCTCCCAACAACGCCGCGGAACCGCGGCAAGTCACTAACAAGTCTCCCTCTCAAATTACAGGGCAGGAAACCAGGGGACAAAGAGAAGGTAGCAAACCCGGGGAAAGGCAGCCCGCATCGAGACCCCAGCGTGTTCGAAATAAACCATCTTGGCTGAGAGACTTTGTCTCCTAAGGGGGGGGAGTGTGTTGAAGTGTGGGCTCGAGACATTGTCTCGTCCTAGGGGGGAGGGGTGTTGTGTTCTAATGGTTTTACCTTCCACATGGATTACAATGTATCTGAGCCAATGTAACCTTGCCTACAGCAACAATGTAACCTTCAGCTGTATCATATAAACCCTGTAATAGGACGCGAGCTAATGACCACCAGCTGGCAGCAGCGAGCGTCCAAGCTCTCTTGGTCCGAACTCATCAAAGGCAACAGCGCGGGAAGTTTTCCCGCCACCACCTACACCTGGACAAGAAGGGCGTGACCCACAATGACGTCACGCAGACAGTAGCCAATGGGCTACCATGGCACCACGTTCAAATGTATCCCTACTGTATATAAAGAGCTATCGATCCGCCATTACCTCATGTTCCCTCTGTCCACGATGCAATAAACCTGAGTTAACCCAGCCCGAGGCTGTGTCCTGTGTCTTAGTTTCATACACTAAACCGCGGCTGTCCGTGATTGAGCAATGTGAACCATGTGAGACTGAACGCTCGCAGCTGCCCTCTATGGGCTGTCTGCTCGCGTTCCTTTACAGCTGAGATAGTTTGTATTTGGAGTGGTTACATTCTTGCCTTTACAGTACAATGAACATGCACACATACATACATAACATCCCTCCCCCCTAGGATGGGACGAAGTCCCGCAACCATTGTGGCTTGCCGCACGTGCGCTTGGGGCGTGCTTGCGTCTGACCTAGTACTGGAGAGCCTGTGATCCCTGACTCCGCGGGTGCTTGTCCTGCAGCGGGAAACGGGGATTCGTTAGTGGCTCTGTGGGGCGTCCGTGCCTGCCTAGCGCCCGGGGATGGGAATGGAATGAACAGTTGGGAGGTGAACCCCTGCCTGTTGCTCTCAGACCCCGGGGACCCTCCTATTGTGAACCGCGGAACCGATGAGGTCGCCCTTGTGGTTCTGCTACCTTCTGATCCCCGCTCGGGGGACCTTGAGACTGTGGTGGGCGGACTCGCTGTTGCCTCCCGTCTTGGGGGTGTCGGTCTCCGGGAAATTGGCGCTATGTTGCATTCTAACTCACAGGGGCTACTGGGACTGGAAGTACCAGGGGCTGAACTGAAACCCCTCTTTTCGCTAGGACGGGTGGGGGACCACTCCGCTAACTCCCCCTGGTACTGTAAATCAACGTCTAAACTTCTAGGGGCATCTGTGTTTCGGGGAAACTTCCGAGGGGTATGTGTGAGGTCGGGGCTCTTCCTTTCTGCCGCGGACTCCCGCAAAAGATCTCTGAGGATTGATTCCCTTTCCTCCCCCCTTGGTGGGGACCCATGTTCCCCTTTTCCTCCCCCTTGGGCTAAACGGGTGGCGGAGTACCCTAACGCTGATTCGAGGCTATTTTCGTCTCCGTCCTGCTCTCCGGGGACCCTGCGCCTGAGTTGGTCCACGTGTCGCCTCCACAGGAGGCCTGTACTGGTCTCCACGCGGTATGAGACGGGGCCGGTTTGTTCTATTACTGTGCCCGGCACCCAGGCTGGCCCCGCGTTGGCGTAGTTCCTGCAATGCACCGGGGCACCTACGCTGAAACTCTTTGTGGGTTCCACCCCTATGTTCCGCCCTTTGTCCTCTACTCTCGTGGGGTCTAGCTTGGAGATTACCGTGGCCAGCTTCCTGCGCATCAACAGCTCCGCGGGGGAGTACCCTGACGCCAATGGGGTGACCCTGTACCTTAGCAGGAATTGGCACAATTTCAGGTCGCGGTCTCCGGGGCCCATGCGCAGCAGCGCGTCTTTTGTGGTGCGCACGAGGCGCTCTACTTGGCCGTTGGTGGCCGGGTGAAAGGGGGCGGAGGTGACGTGCCGAATGGTGTTGCGCTCCATGAATGCCCCGAACTCGGCGGACGTGAAACAGCTAGCGTTATCGCTGACGAGGGTGTCGGGTAAACCGAACGTGGAAAAGACCCTCCGTAACTGTTTAATTGTTGTGGCCGAGGAGGTGCTCGAGACTGGAATGACCTCCAACCACTTGGAGAACGCGTCCACCACAAGGAGGAAAAGTGTTCCCCTGAATGGGCCAGCAAAGTCTACGTGTACCCGGGACCAGGGCCCCCTTGCTGCGTCCCACTCCCTATGTGGCGAGCGAGCCTCTTCTGGCCTGGAGCTTTGGCACGCTTCGCAAGTGCCGACCATGTGTTCGATGTCGGCGTCTAGCTGGGGCCACCAAAAGTAACTGCGGGCTAGTGCCTTAGAGCGGACGATCCCCGGGTGGCTGACGTGCAGCAGTTTAAGCACCCTCGGCCGGAGAGACGTGGGGATCACTACCCGCTGTCCCCACAAAAGGCAACCCCTCTCTAGGGACAACTCTAGTTTCTTTTTGAAAAATGTGTCGAATTCCGCTGCTGGGGAAGACACGGGCCACCCTTTCTGTACCCAGGAGCAAACTGTGGCCAGCGTTTTGTCCTTGCCGGTCGCTTTGGCGATGTCGGCCGGTACTACTAGAGGGGAGTCTAGGACCTCTATCATTAAGACCTGGTGGTCCCTCTCTACCTCGCCCACGTGGCAGCAATCCCGGGGAATGGGGGACCTCGACAGGGCATCCGCATGGCTGATCTCCTTCCCGGGCCGGTATACCAACGCGTGCTGATACGCGTTGAGAAAAATGGCCCACCTGAGCATCCTCGGGGACAGGATTTGGGGTGTGGGCTTATCTGCGGTGAAAATGCCTAGTAAGGGCTTATGGTCAGTCACTATGGTGAAGGGGCGGCCGTACACAAAATCATGAAATTTCTTGGTCCCCGCAATTATCGCTAGTGCTTCCCTGTCTGTCTGGGCATAGTTTCTCTCCGCCTGGGACAAGGACCTAGAGTAGAACACTATCGGGGCCTCCCTCCCGTTCTCCAGTACGTGGCATAACACCGCCCCCACCCCCACCGGGGATGCATCGCATATCAGGACCACTGGGCGTTTGGGATTGAAATGGGTCAGTACCGCATCTGATGCCAGGAGGCGCTTCAGGTCATTGAAAGCCATCTCCTGGTCGTCGCCCCACTTCCATGCCTCGTCCTTTTTTAACAATTTGTGTAGCGGTTCCGCCACTGCTGCCTTCCGCGGAAGGAAGGAGTGGTAAAAGTTGAGCAGTCCAAGGAACGACTGCAACTCGGGCTTGGAGGTGGGGCGAGGGGCCTTCTTGATGGCGGCCACCTTGGATTGGGATGGCCTGATTCCCTCGGGAGTAACACGGAACCCTAGGAACTCAACCTCAGTTGCGAAGAAAACGCATTTGTCTTTCCGCAACCGCAACCCCGCTTTTTCGAATATTGTCAGGACCTTTCCCAACCTCCTTGCTAATTCGGCCCGGCTCCCCCCTGTAATCAATACGTCATCAAAGTAGGGTAACACCCCCTCTAACCCCTTCAGGAGGCGTTCCACGAGTGACTGGAAGATCCCGGGCGCCGAATTCACGCCGAATTGGAGGCGCGATACCTGGAACGCCCCTTTGTGGGTGACTATGGTCTGCGCAGCAGCTGTGGCGGGGGTCACCGGGAGTTGCTGGTAGGCTTGGGCCAGGTCGAGTTTAGCGAAACACCTCCCCCCGTGTAACCTGGCCAACAAGTGGCTGACTACCGGCACCGGATACGCATTAGGGCGGATCGCCTTATTGATGGTGCACTTGTAATCAGCGCATATGCGGACCTCCCTGTTGGCCTTGAGCGCTGTTACAATTGGAGTTTCCCACTCCGCAGAATCAACAGGGACAAGAATCCCCTGGCCCACCAATTTGTCCAACTCCGCCTCTATTTTGTCCTTTAGTGCGAAAGGCACTCTGCGCGGTTTAAGTCTGATTGGACGTACTCCAGGGTCCAGGTCGAAAGTCACTGGGGGGCCCTTGAATTTTCCGAGCCCCTTTTTGAAAACCTCGGGGTGCGCGTCGCACACGCTCTGTATTGGATCAGTCCCGGCGGCGTGTGCTCCCACGGCGTGCACCCCCCCAATGAACAACCCCAGGGGCTGGAACCATTGAGTCCCGAGGAGGCTGCATTTACCTCCCTTGAGGACGACTAGGGGAAGCGTTGCGGTGTGCTTTTTAAACTGGACCTGGAACTTCCCAACCCCCAACACTGGGATGCGGTTCCCTTGCACGTCCTTCAGTGTGGCCCTCAACGCTTTGAGCTTGGGCCGCACGCGGGGGGCGATTTTCATGAACTCTCCCTGGGAAATGATAGAGTATGAAGAACCCGAGTCCACCTCCATTCTAACAGGGGGCCCTTGTATTACTACCTCAACGAAGTAACGGGGGTGCTCCGTGGAAACGCTGCAAACCGGAGCGTCGTCCTCGCTGTCGTCGGAGATGCGCCCTACTCCGTCCCGCGTCCTCGTGGTCCGGGTGCCGTCCTTTGGCCTCGTGGTGCGGTCCTGCCTCGCCGAGCGGTCTGGAGAACTCCTTGTGGCCTCGCGCCGTTTCCGGCAGACCTTGGCGATGTGCCCACGCTGGCCGCAGTTGTGGCACTCGGCCTTGCGGAATGGGCATTTGGCGCGGGCGTGGGTGGCGCCGCAGCCGTCGCAGCGCCGGCCCTCTCTCTGGACCCTCCGGACGTCCTCGTCGTCGCCGCTCTCCGCGGACGAGTTCGAAGCTCGCCGGGCCGCGCGCACCGAGCTCTCTGCCTTGGCGGGTTTCGGGCGCCAGTCCTGAAGCTCTTGCACCCCGGCAGTCGTGGCCTCCGCGGCCTGTGCCGTGTCGAGGACTTGTTGCCACGTGGGAGGCGGCTCCTTTTTCATCAGCGCGCGCTGAGTCTCAGTGTCCCTCAGACCGCAGAGCAGGCAGTCCCGAAGGGTGACTTCTGGGGTCTCCCACTTGCATGGGCCGGCGGCCAGCCGCAGGGCCGCGGCGAACTCAGCGACCGATTCCCCGGGCGCCTGGACTCGCCTCCAGAACGCGCTCCGAGCGGGGAACATCGCTATTGCGGGCCGGAGGTGGGCGCGCAGCGCCGCCAGGAGCTCTGTGGCCTTGAGGTCGCTCACCCTCCTCGGCGCGATCAGGTCCACCAAGGTTCTCTTGGTCTCGTGTCCGAGCATGCGGACGAAGATGGCCCTCTTCTTGGCCTCATCTGAGACTTCGAGCTCCACCAGCGCTGCGTTGAAGTCTATCTCAAACAGCTCCAAGTCTCCCGGCTTCCTGATCTCGTAGCCGGCGCATGTCTTGGTCCCGTGGGCAGCCATTATCCCACCTTCGTCGCCAATTTAGTATATGGGACCAAAGACGACAGGACAGCCGAAGGGTTGGCTTAACACAGGTTTATTGCATGATGTTCCAGTGAAGCATGAGGTAATGGCGGTGATACATCTCAATATATACAGTAGCCCTCTACATTTGAATCTTGTAGCACGGTAGCTCATTGGCTGCTACCGGCATGGCCTCGCCCAGGCATGCCTCTTTTCCTGCTGCTGAATGCAGATCTTTCTTCTGCTGCTGAATGCGGGGAAAGGTTTTCCCGCGGCTGTCCGTGATTGAGCAATGTGAACCATGTGAGACTGAACGCTCGCAGCTGCCCTCTATGGGCTGTCTGCTCGCGTTCCTTTACAGCTGAGATAGTTTGTATTTGGAGTGGTTACATTCTTGCCTTTACAGTACAATGAACATGCACACATACATACATAACAGTCAGGCAAAAGGAATTGCAGAATGAACTCACCAAAATGTGCCTTCATTTTGGCATTTTCATGTCTGGCCGAGACACAGAAGAAAAAGAAGTTAGTTCCACATGCCAGTGGAAATACCAATACAGTACAGTAAAACCCCGACTTACACATGCCTTGAGTTACATAAAATTCTACTTACATATTGGTTTTGTGCTAAAACCATATCCCGATTTACACGATTTCCTATGGGTTTGCTTCGAGTTATATAAAGATTCTTTTTCCTATGGGTTTGCTTTAAGTTACGTAAAAATTCATTTCCCTATGGGTTTGTTTTGATTTACATAAAAATTTCATTTTTCCTATGGGTTTGCTTCGAGTTACATAATTTTTTTATTATGGGTTTGTTTTCAGTTACAAAAAAATTCGATTTAAGCAAAAGCCTATGGAATGGACTTTTTTTTGTAAGTAGGGATTTTACTGTACATGTTAAACGGGTTGTTTTCTCTGGAGCTCAGGCCTATTTTTTATTTATGTATTGAATTACCTTTAATTGGTTGGTTCGTTGGTTGGTTACCTTTCAGATCACCCCTTCCATTACAAAAGATACAGTGGCACCTCGGTTAACGTAATTAATGCATTCTCCAAGTGAAAATTCTACAGTGAAAATTACAGTAACCAAATTTCCCATAGGAAAGCATTAAAAACCAAAATTATTTAACCAAAATGCGGTTTCCCATAGAAATGCATTGAAAACCAATTAATTCATTCTGA
Source organism: Bradypodion pumilum (assembly GCA_035047305.1). Taxonomy (NCBI): domain Eukaryota; kingdom Metazoa; phylum Chordata; class Lepidosauria; order Squamata; family Chamaeleonidae; genus Bradypodion; species Bradypodion pumilum. The sequence goes on along the minus strand of JAWDJD010000004.1, from coordinate 163,634,619 downwards.
AAAAAAGTCCATAAAACAAGCCACTATTTTCTATGGATTTCCTTTTGTTATGCTATTTTTATGTTGACTGAGCTATTTGTTAACCGATGTTCCACTATAATTAGTTTCATAATGTAGGAATATTGTATCTCCATGTGTTTATGGTTTAATCCATTTTAAAGATGATATCCAGCACTTGGCTTTGAACCTGGCAGCAAATGGAGAACTAATGTCTTCCTTAAGATTTGTCTAATAGGCTTCAGAATTCCATGCAAATATAAGATGTTGAAATGTTTTGCATATTTACTTCACATATAATACTCTCTCTGTCGCTGTCTTTCATGCATACAAACACACACACCTTCCACATCCTCAACTAACCTACACAGAACATCTAAGAAGGGGAAATGTTCCTGTTCAGTGCTAAAAAAAAAAATATTGAGAAGCTGAGTAGAGATAGCAGCAGCTTAGTCAGTGGTGTTTCCTCCAGCTGTGCAGTACCAAAGGCTCTCTTTTATTCTAACAGCAGAGACTTAGCTGCTGACTGAAGATAAGAGCATTTGCCATGAAAGTGGCAGGACCTGGGGGAGAAACTTGTGGGAAACCTGAGCTCTGTTGTGTGACCATAGGTTGGATTTCCCCATGTCTACTTTAGAGAGGCTATGACAGGCAGCAATTCAGTGACTCATGAAGCTGCCTCCAAGCACAGTGATGTAGCTCCAGTTTCCTTTCTGTGGCATCAGCAACAGCAGTTGTTACCACAAGATTTGTTACATGAATCTCCATTCTCCCTTCTTCCACTGAATCATTTTCTGTCTTTCAAGAGATTGTGTGTTAATATTGAAATAAGGCAAAAATCATGCAATGCTTCCCAGGTGGAGAATCCCCATGAAACACATACCTGTCAACCTTCCCGGATTGGCCGGGATTTCCTGGGTTTTGGCGCAGATTTGCGCCATTTCCCACTCCGCACTGCCAAAACCCTGGAATTTGGCAGCGGGGGAAAGGAGGTACTGTGCAGCCCTTCTGCGCAGGTCACCTTCTACACATGCGCAGAAGGGCTTTACGCTTGCATAGAAGGTTACACATGTGTAGAAGGGGGTTACGCAAGCGTAAAACCCTTCTATGCATGCGTAGAAGGCGACCTGTGCAGAACTGTTCTGCGCAGGTTCCGGATTGGTGGTTGACAGGTATGATGAAACATGGCAGACCTGAGTGTAAAGTGTCACTCAAACTGCTGGTCAAGACATTTTTCTCTCTCAGTGGTTTCCAAAAGCAGAGAAGAAAGTGAGTTCAAATGGCTGGAATAAAAACACTGTGTCTGCTTTATTTCTACAACAATTAATTCTCTCGTGTTTTCACATAATGTATGAAATGCTCTAGAAAAACAGTTAAACCCATTATTTCACATTAAATAATCTTTCTGAAAAGGGATTTTTCCCCCCAGATTACAAACATCTAATGAGGGATTTTCAGATAATTTCAGTACAGTGCTTTCAAACAATGTTAAACTTTATCTATGCTACCTATTTACATTTTGTACCTAGCCTCACAAGATTCCAGTCATTAAATGGCCATGCATCTCAGGCTTACTTCTGGCTGGTCAGGTTTGTCAGAATCAATATTTATGCAGCCTACATCCCTAATGTACCCTACACATGGCAGGAAGGAGTGACAATTATCCAACATGTGCCTGGGTTACCAAAAGATGCCTTTAAAGGTGACTTTGTTATGAATATGTCAACATTTGTACAGCCCAAACACTGAGGCTTAGTGGAAACAAAAGTTGGACCCTAGAATCTGTTTTCATTGTTGCAGGGAGACGGGATATGAACAGTTGGATTCCTAGCTCTTGTAGAGGAAGGACAGTCTTTGAGTCCTTTGGCTATTTTTTCTTGGTATGTCTTCTTCCATTTGGTAAAGTCAGTTAACCTAGAGAAGGATCTTTGCTCCTGGAAATGCCACAGGCGGTCCTGTTAGTTATAACCAGGTCAAATCTGCAATTAAATTTACGTGCTACTTAGGTCCCTGAAGGACCATATTCTCCCACAGTAAATGAGTATATGTTTTAAGGCCTTCCTTTGGGGGTTTCTTTTGGGGCATCAGTATTTGTAGAAAGAACACACTGGATGAACTGGTGAATATACTTCCCAGACACATTTGACATAGTCACTGTTTGTGCTGGGATAGTTGAAACATTCCTATTTGTTGTTTTTCAGTCGCATAGTTGAGTCTGACCCTTTGTGACCCCATGGACCACTGTGCGCCAGGCACCCCTGTACTCCATCATCCTCCGCAGCTTGCTCAGCTCTATGCCCATTGTGTCAACAATGCCATCTAGCCATCTCATCCTCTGCCACCCCGTCTCCTTTTGCCTTCAATCTTTCCGAACATCAAGGCCTTCTCGAGTGAGTCTTCTCTTCTCAATTGGTGGACAAAGTTGGAATTAAGCAAATTGTTGAGGGATGTTGTGTATGTACAATGTTGCTTTATATGTATGTACAATGTCGCTTTAAGAAATGTATGAATGTAACCTGGCCACAATCACAATGTAACCCAGCTGTTAAAGGAACGCGAGCAAGCTGCCCATAGAGGGCAGCTGCGAGTGTTCAACTCACATGGTTCTCATTCCTCAAATCACCTGCAGCCGCGGGAACTCCCCGCAACAACAAACTACTACCGATCCACCACCGAAGATGGGCGTGACCCGGACGACGTCACGCCGGTAGCAGCCAATGAGCTACCGTACAGCAAGATTCAAATGTATTGTACCACTGTATATAATGTGAGGTATCTCCGCCATTACCACATGTTCGTTCTGATCATCAACCAATAAACCTGTGTTAGTCCTTACTGCGACTCCTTCTATGTCTCCCGGAAAAGACACTAAATTGGCAACGAAGGTGGGATCGATGGCGAACCCCAAGGTCAAGGCGTACCAGTTCGATGTCAGCGAGCCCGAACAATGGGAGCTCTACGAGTGCCAGTTTTGGCACGCGATGGAAGCCGCGGGTGTTGACGACGACGTGAAGATGCGCTCCCACTTCCTGGCCCAAGTGGGGCCGGCCACGCTGCGAATCCTGATGACCCTGGTGGCCCCCCGGAAGGTAGACAAGGTGCCCATCGACCGTATCCTGGAGAGGCTGGGCGAGCATTTCCAGCCGCCCGTCTCGATCTTCTCAGCCCGGGTCGCGTTCCACAGGCGAGACCAGCGACCGGGCGAGTCCGTGTCCGCCTACGCGGCGGCCCTCAGGCTTGCGGCGGTCCACTGCCAGTGGGATGACCTGGACCAGGCCCTCCGTGACCGCATGTTGTGTGGTTTGAGGGACGAGGAGCTGCAGAGGAGGCTGATGACCTGAGACCAACGCCTCACGTTCAACGAGGTACTGCGGGAGGCCCAAGCAGCCGAGGAGGCCAGGAGCGGGGTTAGACTGTTCAAGTCCCGAGGGGCCGCGTCCGAGAGGGCCAAGTCACCAGTACAGACGGCCTGGCGGACACCAGCGAAGGCGGCCTGGCGGGCCCCCAAGCCGCCCGCCGGCACACCAACATCGTCCGAGGGGTCGTCCACGACAGCGGACCCCTACTCCAGCGAGGACGATGACGTCCAGAGGATCAAGAAGCGTGGTGAGAAGCGGCAGACCCGAGAATGGCAGGACCGCCGTTGCGACGGTTGTGGAGCGGCCCACAACCGCACGAGGTGCCCGTTTCGAAAGGCCGAGTGTCACAACTGCGGTCGAAAGGGGCACATCGCCCGAGTATGCAGGCGCGGGCGAGTCGAGGACAAGGGGACTTCCAGCCATCCCCAGATGCACCAACGGAAGGCAGCCGGCACCAGGAAGGTCGCAGCCAGCTACAGTGAGGAAGGCGTGAACCGCGTGGGCCTGGAGCACCGGTGGTTTTTCATAGAGGTACTGTTGCAAGGGGTCCCAGTGAGGATGGAGATAGACTCGGGGTCATCTTATTCCATCCTGTCCCAAAAGGAGTTTATGCGTATTCCCCCAGATAAGCGGCCCAAGCTCCGGGCCATGAGGTCACACCTACGGGACGTGCAGGGAAATGGGATCCTGGTGTTGGGGGTGGGGAACTTCAAGGTGAAGTTCAAGAACTACTCCGAGAAACTGCCCTTAGTGGTCCTCAAGGGGGGGAGGTGCTGCCTTTTGGGAACGCAGTGGTTTGCTCCCCTGGGAATCGAACTGTCTGGCATTAACGCCATCGAGACTGACCCAATGCGGGACGTGTGCAATGCGCACCCGGACGTTTTCAAGAAGGGGCTTGGGAAATACAAGGGGCCCCCGGTTTCCTTCGAGCTGGACCCAGAAATCCGGCCCATCCGCCTCAAACCAAGGAGAGTGCCCTTCGCACTCAAGGACAAGATCGAGGCGGAACTGGACAAATTGGTGGGGCAGGGGATTTTGGTTCCAGTTGACTCGGTGGAGTGGGAAACGCCGATTGTTACAGCCCTTAAGTCGAACGGGGAGGTTAGGATTTGTGCGGACTATAAATGTACCATCAACAAGGCCATTCAGCCAAATGCATATCCGGTGCCCGTGGTCAGCCACTTGCTGGCCACGTTACATGGGGGGAAGTGCTTTGCAAAGTTAGACCTGGCCCAGGCATACCACCAGCTCTCTGTAACCCCGGCTGCTGCCGCAGCGCAAACGATAGTGATGCACAAGGGGGCGTTTAAGGTAACGCGCCTTCAGTTTGGCGTGAATTCGGGCCCCGGAATTTTCCAGTCCCTCGTGGAACGCCTTTTAAAGGGGCTTCCAGGCATCCTCCCACACTTCGACGACGTGTTGATAATGGCGGGGAGCGAATTAGAGTTAGCAAAGAGGCTAGATGGGGTCCTTTCAGTGTTCGAGAGGGCAGGTCTTCAACTGAGGAGGGACAAATGCATATTCTTTGCGAGGGAGGTCGAGTTTCTAGGTTTTAAGGTAACCCCGGACGGGATCAAACCCTCTGAGTCAAAGGTTGCGGCCGTAAAAAACGCCCCTCGCCCCACCGCGAAACCGGAGCTACAGTCATTCCTAGGGCTCCTAAATTTCTATCATACCTTCCTGCCTCGGAAGGCATCGGTCGCGGAGCCACTGCACGCGCTGCTTAAAAAGGATGCGGTTTGGCGGTGGGGGGACAGGCAGGAGAGAGCGTTCAAGGAGCTCAAGTCACTCCTGTCCTCTGACGCTGTCCTGACCCATTTCGACCCCAAAAAGCCAGTGGTCTTAGTCTGTGATGCATCCCCAGTGGGGGTGGGGGCGGTCCTGTGCCACGTGTTGTAGAGCGGGAGGGAAGCCCCGGTGGCGTACTACTCAAGGTCCCTCTCGAAAGCCAAGCGCAATTATGCGCAAACAGATAGGGAGGCCCTGGCCATAATTGCGGGAACGAAGAAGTTCCACGATTTCCTATACGGCCGCAAGTTTACGGTAGTGACTGATCACAAGCCACTTCTGGGGATCTTCACTACCGGTAAACCCACCCCACAAATCCTGTCCCCCAGAATGTTGCGATGGGCCATTTTCCTCAACGCCTACCAGTATGAGCTGGTCTACCACCCAGGGAAGGAGATCTCCCATGCGGACGCACTGTCCCGGTCTCCCCTCCCTAGTCTAGGGGACCCCGCTTGTGAGGTAGAGCAGGACCACCAAGTCCTGCTGATCGAGTCCCTCGAGTCACCCCCCATTGTCCCGGCCGACCTCGCCAAGGCCACGGCGGCCGACAAGATGCTGGCCCAAGTTAGTTCCTGGGTTAGGAAAGGCTGGCCCACTACTCCCCCCGATGAAAAGTTCAGGCCATTTTTTAGGCGCAGAGTAGAGCTTTCGCTGGAAAGGGGCTGCTTACTCTGGGGCCAGCGGGTAGTTATCCCAGAGAAGCTAAGGGCCAAGGTGCTGAGACTACTGCACACCAGTCACCCCGGGATCGTACGCTCCAAGGCTCTGGCCAGGAGTTTCTTTTGGTGGCCCCAGATAGACGGGGACATAGAGCGTTTAGTGGGCACGTGTGAGAGCTGCCAGAGCTCTCGGCCCGAGGAGTCCCGGTTGCCCCATAGGGAATGGGATACGGCCCGCAGGCCATGGTCCCGGATTCATGTTGACTTCGCTGGCCCCTTCCGCGGGTCCATGTTTCTGCTGGTAGTTGACTCCTACTCCAAGTGGTTGAAGGTAATCCCCATGAACAGCACCTCCTCTGCGGCAACCATCAAACAGTTGCGCAAGCTTTTTGCCTGTTTCAGCCTGCCAGACGTCCTTGTTAGCGACAACGCTAGTACCTTCATGTCTGCAGAGTTCAAGACGTTCATTGAGCGAAACGCCATCAGGCACATTACCGCTGCCCCGTTTCACCCCGCCACAAACGGTCAGGTAGAGCGCCAAGTGCGCACTACGAAAGACGCACTGCGGCGCATGGGTCCCGGTGAGTTAAACCTCCACCTGTGTCAGTTCCTCATCTGCTACAGGACAACCCCCCTAGCTTCAGGATTTTCCCCAGCCGAACTCCTCATGAGGAGGCGTCCGGTAACGCTCTTTGACCGGATGGTTCCGTCCAGGGTGGAGGATGAAGGGAGAAATATAAACATAGGGGGAGAAAGCTCCAAAAGTTTCTCGGTAGGGGACCCGGTTCACTGTAGGAACTACGTGGTTTCGGGGCCAGCGTGGGTTCCAGGGACAATCATTGAACAAACGGGGCCTGTATCCTACAGGGTCGAGACCAGCTCGGGTCTACTCTGGAGAAGGCACGCCGACCAACTCAGAAGGCGAGTCACCAGTGAGGGGGAATCAGCGTTAGGGTCCTCCCCCACCCGCATTACCCAAGGGGGAGACACGGCGGAACCCGCAGATACAAATGCGTATCCTGGGTTCCCAACCACAGAGGAGGATACTTTGAAAGAGAGGGATCAGTTTGATTATGATTATGATTATGATTATGATTATGATTATGATTATGATTATGATTATGATTATGATTATGATTATGATTATGATTATGATTATGATTATGATTATGATTATGATTATGATTATGAGTTGCCGTACCAGGGGGGTGTAGCGGAGTGGTCCCCCACCCGTCCTAGCGAGAAGAGGGGTTGCAGTTCAGCCCCTGGTACCTCCAGTCCCCCCAGTCCTTTTGTGTTAGAATATACCATAGCTCCAGCTCCCCGGAGACCCACACCCCCAAGGCAGGCAACGGGGGAGAGTCCGCCCGCCACAGTCCCTAAAACTTCCAGGCCGGCAGCGGGGGGGAGGGCACGAGGGTCTCTTCGTCGGTCCCGATATTCGTACTGGGGGGGGACCCCTAGCTCCTCAAACGGTAGGCAGGAGTTCACTTCCCAACTGTTCATTCCATTCCCGTCCCCCAATACAAGGGGATCGCAGGGCCCACACCGAGCCACTAACGAGTCCCCCCTTTCCGTTGCAGGACAGAACTCCGCAGAGCCAGGCTCCCCTGTGTTAAGTCAAGCGGCCGCTCGCCCCAGGCACATGTGTGGCAAGCCACAATGGTTGAGGGACTTCGTCCCATCCTAGGGGGGAGGGATGTTGTGTATGTACAATGTTGCTATATATGTATGTACAATGTCGCTTTAAGAAATGTATGAATGTAACCTGGCCACAATCACAATGTAACCCAGCTGTTAAAGGAACGCGAGCAAGCTGCCCATAGAGGGCAGCTGCGAGTGTTCAACTTACATGGTTCTCATTCCTCAAATCACCTGCAGCCGCGGGAACTCCCCGCAACAACAAACTACTACCGATCCACCACCGAAGATGGGCGTGACCCGGACGACGTCACGCCGGTAGCAGCCAATGAGCTACCGTGCAGCAAGATTCAAATGTATTGTACCACTGTATATAATGTGAGGTATCTCCGCCATTACCACATGTTCGTTCTGATCATCAACCAATAAACCTGTGTTAGTCCTTACTGCAACTCCTTCTATATCTCCCGGAAAAGACACTAAAAGGGCTGATTGTCTTATTCCATTCTCACCCTTATTAAAGATAGTAACCATGCCTAGGAAAGTTAATATTTGCTCTCATTAGATTTTTCTCTCTCTAAGTAGAATGACCTCAGAGAGGGCTACCAAGTCTCAAAGTGCCAGCTGAAGTCTCAGGGAAAAGGAAATCTTCATGTAAGGAGACAAAGCTCAGGGTGAGCACTGTTAGAGAAGAAAAAATGATTTTTCTTGAATATGATGACTTTAATGCAGGGGTTCTTTAGTGTTTGGGAATCAAGACAATGGAAACGGCTGTAGACTAGCCTAACACATCTTTATTGCATCGAGTACAGTACGAACATGTGGTAATGGCGGACAAGCAGCTCCTTTTATGCAGTGGCTATATAATTGAATGTGGCTCTTCGACAGGGCATTGGCTACTGTCCATGTGACATCATCCTTAGTCACGCCCTTCTTGTCCAGGTGAGGTGAGCGCAGGAATCTTTCCCGCGCAGCTGAAGGCATTTGAGGAATGTGTGCCATGTGAGCTGGGCGCTCGCTACTGCCCCCGGTGGCCACTAGCTTGCGTCCTCATACAGAAGGTTACAGTGTTACTATTAGAGATTGTTACATCCACTCATTCGTGTGGTTACAATTACATTCAATACACAACATCCATCCCCCCTAAGATGGGACAAAGTCCCTCAACCAAACTGGCTTTCCGCATGTGCGTTTTGGGCGTGCGGCCGTTATGCTTGACTCGGCCATGCCCCCTCGTCTGTGTCCTCCTGGCTCTTGTCCTGCAATTGGAGAGGATGACTCGTTAGTGACTCGCTGCGGACTTGCAGCTCTGGTTTGGGTAGGAGAAGGGGGAGGATGGGTTTCTGATGCGGATGTGGGCAAACCGGGGGCACTAGGGGCTAAAGAAAAAACCCGCTCTTCGCTTGGACATGTGGGGGGGCACTCCGAACCCCCCCCCCAGTTTGGTAACTCAAAATCTAACTCAGGGGCAACAGGGGCAAACTCATTCCTCTCTTTCAAGGGGTTGGGGGGAACTGGTGTATCTAAAGGATACGGATTTGAGCCTGTTCTTCCCCCCCTTGTTTGGGACTGTTGTCCTTCATTTTCTCCCCCTTGGGATAAGCGGGTGGGGGAGGACCCTAACGTTGAGTTTTGCTGCTGGGAACCTCTGTCTGGCCCCCCCAATCACTCGATGCCTTAGTTGGTCAGCGTGCCTTCTCCAGAGGAGACCCGTGTTGGTTTCGACACAGTATGAAACTGGTCCCGTTTGGTTAATGACTACTCCCGGCACCCAGGCTGGCCCTGTAGCTGCGTAGTTCCTACAATGTACAGGTTCATCTATCTGGAAGTTTTTTGTGGGGCTGCGCTCAATGTTTCTTCCCCTATCCTCCACCCTGGTGGGATCCAACCTGGTTAACAATGAATGCAATTTCCTTTTCATAAGGAGTTCAGCGGGGGAGAATCCCAACGCCAATGGCGTCGCCCTGTATGCCAACAAAAATTGGCAGAGCTGCCGGTCCAGATCCCCTGGTCCCATGCGCCGCAGCCCCTCTTTCATTGTGCGCACCAGGCGTTCCGCCTGGCCGTTAGTTGCAGGGTGAAAGGGGGCTGAGGTAATGTGCCGAATGGCGTTGGATTCCAAGAACGCCTGGAACTCAGCCGACGTGAAAGTACTTGCATTGTCACTCACAATGACGTCAGGTATCCCAAAGGTACTTATCAGCCTGCACAGTTGTTTTATGGTTGCAGCTGATGAGGTGCTGCGCATTGGAATCACTTCTAACCACTTGGAGTATGCATCCACTACCAGTAGAAAAAAAGAACCCCTGAATGGACCTGCGAAGTCTATGTGGAGGCGAGACCACGGCCCCCTAGCTGTGTCCCATTCTCTGTGTGGAAGGCGGGACTCCTCAGGGCGAGAGCTCTGGCAACTTTCACAGGTGTTCACCATGTGTTCAATGTCTGCATCAAGCTGTGGCCACCAGAAATAGCTTCGGGCCAGCGCCTTAGAGCGCACGATCCCCGGGTGGCTGACATGTAAAAGCCGTAGCACCCTTGCTCTTAATGATTCTGGGACCACCACCCTCTCCCCCCACAGGAGGCACCCCCTTTCTGTGGACAACTCAACCCTCTTCCTGAAAAACGAAGCAAACTCGTCTGTGGGGGGAGCCGTGGGCCACCCCTTCTTACCCAGGATCTAACAAGGGCTAATGTTTTATCCTTTGCCGTGGCTGCAGCGATTTCCACGGGAAAGTATGGGGGGTGCATCTAGGGCTTCTATGAGGAGGACTTGGCTGTCTTGCTCTATCTCACATTTTGGGTCTGCCAGCTGGGGAAGAGGAGACCTTGAGAGTGCGTCAGCGTGGCTTATGTCTTTCCCGGGGCGGTACTCTAATGAACCCTTGTACACATTGAGGAAAATAGCCCACCGAAGCATCCTTGGGGAAAGGATCTGTGGAGTGGGCTTGTCTGAGGTGAAAATACCCAATAGTGGCTTGTGGTCGGTTACAATGGTGAATGGACGACCATACAAAAAATCATGGAACTTCTTTGTGCCCGCCACAATAGCAAGGGCCTCCCTATCTGTTTGGGCGTAATTTCATTCTGCCTTGGACAATGATCTTGAATAGAAGGCAACTGGGGCTTCTCGCCCACTCTCTAGCACGTGGCAAAGGACCGCCCCCACCTCCACTGGTGAGGCATTGCAGACCAAGACTACCGGCTTCTTTGGGTCGAAATGGGTTAGAATAGCCTCCGAGGAGAGGTGCTGCTTGAGTTCCCTGAAAGCCCGCTCTTGATTTTCCCCCCACCGCCAAACCACATCCTTCTTCAGCAGCCTATGCAGGGGCTCTGCAATCGACGCTTTCCTGGGCAGGAAAGAATGGTAAAAATTCAGCAGCCCCAGGAAGGATTGTAGCTCGGGTTTCGCGGTGGGGCAAGGGGCGTTTTGGATGGCTGAGACTTTGGACTCAGCGGGTTTCACCCCCTCATGGGTTATACGGAACCCCAGAAACTCAACTTCTCTTGCCAGAAACACACATTTGTCCCTCCGCAGCTTCAACCCCGCGGATTCGAACACTGTAAGGACCTTATCTAATCTCTGGGCCAGTTCTGCTTCGCTCCCCCCAGATATCAATATGTCGTTGAAGTATGGCAAAACACCCGGTAGCCTCTTTAACAAACGTTCCACAAGGGACTGAAATATTCCCGGCGCCGAGTTCACCCCAAACTGTAGGCGCGTCACCTTGAATGCCCCCTTGTGAATTACAATGGTTTGCGCAGCAGCTGTAGCTGGGGTATGCTGCTGGTACGCCTGCGCCAGATCTAATTTGGCGAAAAACTTTCCCCCATGTAAAGTAGCTAGCAGATGGCTAACTACCGGCACCGGATAGGCATTAGGGCGGATTGCCTTGTTGATTGTACACTTGTAATCAGCGCAAATCCGCACCTCCCCATTTGCTTTCAGCGCTGTAACAATAGGAGTTTCCCACTCTGCAGAATCCACAGGCACTAAAATCCCAGGAGTTCAGTTGTGTTCCCAGGAGGTTACACCCCCCTCCCTTAGAACTACTAGAGGGAGTTTCCTCCTGAGTCCCTTATACTGTATTTCAAAATTCCCAACCCCCAACACTGGGATCCCATTTCCCTGCACGTCTCTTAAGTTTGACCTCATCTCTTTGAGTCTGGGTCGCTCCTTGGGGGGAATGCGCAAAAACTCCTTATGGGAAATAAGGGAGTATACGGACCCCGAGTCTATTTCCATCTTAACGGGAACCCCTTGCAACAGTACCTCAACATAAAAACGTGGTTGCCCTAAGGGCATGCTGTGGACGGCCAGGTCGTCTTCCGCATGTACTCTTCGGTACATGTGCTACCCCTCTGGGTCGTCGCTGCTATCGTAGACTCTGCCGACGCCATCCTGTCTCCTCGTGGGGCGCTTGCTATCGTCCCGCCGTTGCTTGCAAACCCTGGCAATGTGGCCCTTCCGTCCGCAGTTGTGGCACTCAGCCTTCTGGAATGGACACTTGCTCCGCTCGTGGGATGCTCCGCAGCCATCGCAGTGCCGACCCCCTTTCCCTTTCTTCTTGCTCAGCCCATTTCTGACTTTCCAGACTCCCTCATCTTCACTGGAGCCTGGGGTGGCGGAGGCCTCTGAGGATGTGGGCGAGTGTGGGGCAGGGGGCGCCCTCCAAGTTGCCTGGACTGCTGATGCAGCTGCCTCCATTTGTGGAGGCTTTGCTTTGAGAAGATTGTACCTGACCCTTGTGGACTCAGCAGCTAGGGCCTCTTGTAGTACCTCTTTGAAGGTGAGGTCATGGCCTCGGGTCATGAGCTTCCTTTGGGTGTCCCCATCTCACATCCCGCAAAGCAGCCTATCCCTCAGGGCCATGTCTAGAACTTCCCACCATTCGCATGGGGTTGCCGCCAAACGGAGGGCCGCCGCATACTCGGATACGGACTCACCCGGCTTTTGGTCCCTCCTCGCGAACGCAGCCCTGGCAGAGAAGAAGGATACCTTGGGCTTGAAGTGGTTTCTCAGGGTAGCCAGCAGTTCGGTTACAGAAATCTGTTCCACTTCTCTTGGTGCCACCAGATCCATCAGCGCTTGCACTGCGTGATAGCCGAGCATCATGATGAGAAGGCCTCTCTTCTTTCCCGCGTCTGTGATGCCGGCAACCGCTACCGTACTCTTGAAGTGCATCTCGAACCAGTCCCATCGCTCGGGCTGGGTCACGTCAAACACCAGTTGCTGCGAATGTGTCTTGTCCCCGTGGGAATCCATATCCCACCTTCATCGCCAATTTAGTGTTTGGGAATCAAGACAATGGAAACGGCTGTAGACTAGCCTAACTCATCTTTATTGCATCAAGTACAGTACGAACATGTGGTAATGGTGGACAAACAGCTCCTTTTATGCAGTGGCTATATAATTGAATGTGGCTCTTCGACAGGGCATTGGCTACTGTCCATGTGGCGTCATCCTTAGTCACGCCCTTCTTGTCCAGGTGAGGTGAGCACGGGAATCTTTCCCGCGCAGCTGAAGGCATTTGAGGAATGTGTACCATGTGAGCTGGGCGCTCGCTACTGCCCCTGGTGGCCACTAGCTCACGTCCTCATACAGAAGGTTACAGTGTTACTATTAGAGATTGTTACATCCACTCATCCGTGTGGTTGCAATTACATTCAATACACAACAGGTTCCCAACCTTATCAAGGCAGCCAGGGGCTGGTTCACACTCTCTCAGTCAGCTTCAAGGACCAGATGGTCATTTTGCCCTGCCTGCAAGATGGGGCGGCCATTTTATCCCAAGAGCTTCAAAAGGATCGCCATTTTGTTTCTCAAATGCCTTGGAGGCATATGGGGCCACATGGAATGGTGCCATGGGCCGGATCTGGCCCACAGGCCTTATTTTAGGAACCCCGGCTTTAATGGCTGGGTGTCTGTCTCCTTCCATCTGGTGCCAGGGCTTGCTCCCTCAGTTCAAAGCTGCTTTTACACATGTTGTGTAAATATTATTTTGCTTCTGTTACAGAATGGCTCTCCTTATGTTTCATTACAAGAAGCCACTGCCTCATGGCAGGTTTTGGCCCTAAAATCTGAATGAATGGCAAGCTGCTAATTCTAGTTCCCCAGTGTAACTTTTCCTCATAGGGAGTATATTCTTGCCTTTTATCATATTGACTGCCTCTTTCAGCTCCTTTTCAAGCTCCACATTTTGATGACCACTACTGTGCTCACTATTTTAAGAACCTGACTTTGGACATGAAAGGTACAGATGTTTGAACACAATAGTACATTCCTGAGCATCTTTATTTGAGGGCTGTAGAAAACCTGTTTCTCTCTTTACCCAGTTTGATGCTGTCAGTAGTATTTTCCATGAAGGAATACTCTTGCACCACAACACACTGTGTGCAATATGTTTTTTTTTTAATGAAAATGAGTCAGGCAATAATTTGACTTACAAGAAAACAAGACTAAGCAGCAAGAGGGAAGTCATTATTACTAAATATGAGGCAAGTCAAGAAAAAAACAGTACTGAGCTAATCAAGTGGTTGCCTCACTGTGACAGCAACAAAAGTGCTCTCCCTCCTTCTCTCACCATAGACAACCCCCCCTCACCACAGACATTAATCATTCATTACTTTGTAGGAAGATGGGGAAACACACTCTGCCCTTTAGTTGCCAAGTTACTAAGCATTTCCTTTTTTTATTTGCTCTCTGTGCTTGAGTTCATTCTAGGCCATCTTTGTCTTTCTGTGTTGTAGGGACAGCATACTATACTGAAGACAAAATCGAACAAGTGTTTCCAGTCCTTTCATGACATTCCAGATCTGCTGTCACTGGTGGCTACTTCACTCTGCCTAATGGTGGGGCCAACCATGTGACAAAACAAATCAAAATTGAAGGATGAGAGATGGCTGCTCCGTTGCACGATGCTGTACTTTTATACAGTCTCCTCTCTCACTACTAAGAGTGTGACTACATTAGAAAATACTTTACAATTTGCTCCCTCTTCTCCCTAGCGTCGATCAAGAAACTGCTTACAACTGCGGTTTCACTCAGTGCTACAGAGGAAAAGTAAGGAACAATATTTACTGTCCTAACCAATGCAGTTCAACAGTGATCAGATAGGAAGGGGGAAATAATGACATGTTTCCTCCCCCTCCACAGAGGAGCAGAGGAAGACTTTAATTTCAATATTTGAGCTGCAGCAGGAGCTTGTTACACCCAGCATATATGAAAGCACGTCTGAGAAGCTGAAGCCCCTAGGCCCCTTCCAACTCAGTGATTCCATGATTCTATGATGTGCCTTAGGGGTAGCTAGAACTGCTCTGGAATTCAATGTGTCTTCATGCAGGACCAACTTACCTTTAAAAAAACTAGAGAGGGGATTTAATGCCTGTCTGGACAGGTTATATGTCACTTTCACTGGTATACATAGCTGAAAACTACTGCTCCAGGGGATACAGAATTCAATAAAGCTAATGTGCCAAAAGTGGATTATAAAATTATGTAAGATTTTATAATGTCTGTGGGAGCAATTGCAGGGAAACACCTGCACTGCTCTTAGCAACTTGGCATCTTCCATAGAAGAACACTGAAAGAGCTGGTCTTAAGTCCCTTGGGAAGGTGGTATTTATGGATGGCATACGATTATGTAATGTATACCTTTTGGACTGGGGCAATCAAGCACTGAAGCTAATTCTGTGCAAACTAGTTCTTTCTTTCATTCATTGTAGCACCTTAGAGAAGAAATGGGTTCTAGGTTTTACTTCCCACAGAATTGTGAATGCTGATATAGTTCCCGCTCTTTCTTCTTGTCCACTGGCTTCCATTTCTAAAGAACCTTGGTGGTGCAGTGGTTAAATTGCTATATTGCAGCCAAAACATTGTGACTTTAATCCTGATGGGGACAAGGTTGACTCATCCTCTCATCCTACTGAGGTCAGTAAAATGAGTAACCAGCAGGTTGGGGGTAAAAATGTTAATTACCTGGTAAACCTTCCAGAGAGTGCACTAAGCATGATGGGGTAGTATATAAGTGTGAGTACTTTGCTTTGCTTATAAACAACTAGCAAAGGTTGCCTGGCGTTGCCGGGCTGTTTTAAATGGTGTTTGAAAGTTTTTGTTGTTGTTGTTGTTAATGTTTGTAAAGAAGAGGTTAATCTATATTTGAAATTTTTAAAATTTTTATTTACACAAGAAAAAATTGATGGCCTGTTTTAAACTGTGATGAGTTTTGTTTGGTGTTTTGGTTTTGTGGATGAAAAAAAGAAAAAAGGATGATATACTTTTTCGAAAAACTTTTGGGGCCTTTTGTGTGGGGCTATTGTGTCTTTTTGAATTTTTTTATTATTGTGGGCAGCAAGTGGTGCTGGTAAGGATTATCTTGTATTTTGACTGTTTTTTCTCTCGTGGCCTCTGGGTGGAGCTTCTTCCAGTAAGTAGTCTCTTTCTTTATTCATTTCTTTTCCAGTCGTTGTGGTATGAGGTCGTGTGGTGGTGAGTTTGATGGTTTTTTTTATTTGTGGTGGTGGTGGTGGTTGGATTTTGTGGTGTTTGGCTGGGTGCTGGGTGTGTTTGGAAATGTTTGTTGTTGTTTACTTTTTGGTGTTATTTTTGTTTGCTTGTGTGTATTTTTGAATGTTTTTGATTGGTTGTTTTTTTGTGTTTTTTGGTGTCCTGGGGGGGGGGATCCCCTCTCAGACAGACTCCTTTTGTCCCCCCCCTCTCAACCCCAGGGGAGCCAGTAGAGAGGGGGATTCCCCCCCCAACTCTGTTTTTAAAGAGAAGTAACCACTTGGTTTCTTCTCTTTAATATGGGGCGTGTGTGTGGGGGGGAGGGAATCCCCTCTCTGCCGGGTCCCCTGGGGTGAGGAGGGTGGGGGAGACAGACTCCTTTTGTTCCCCCCCCACCCTCTCAACCCCAGGGGAGCCAGTAGAGAGGGGGATTCCCCCCAAACTCCGTTTTTAAAGAGAAGTAACCACTTGGTTTCTTCTCTTTAATATGGGGCGTGTGTGGGGGGGAGGGAATCCCCTCTCTGCCGGGTCCCCTGGGGTGAGGAGGGTGGGGGAGACAGACTCCTTTTGTCCCCCCCACCCTCTCAACCCCAGGGGAGCCAGTAGAGAGGGGGATTCCCCCCCCAACTCCGTTTTTAAAGAGAAGTAACCACTTGGTTTCTTCTCTTTAATATGGGGCGTGAGTGGGGGGGGAGGGAATCCCCTCTCTGCCGGGTCCCCTGGGGTGAGGAGGGTGGGGGAGACAGACTCCTTTTGTCCCCCCCACCTTCTCAACCCCAGGGGAGCCAGTAGAGAGGGGGATTCCCCCCCAACTCCGTTTTTAAAGAGAAGTAACCACTTGGTTTCTTCTCTTTAATATGGGGCGTGTGTGTGGGGGGGAGAGGGAATCCCCTCTCTGCCGGATCCCCTGGGGTGAGGAGGGTGGGGGAGACAGACTCCTTTTGTCCCCCCCACCCTCTCAACCCCAGGGGAGCCAGTAGAGAGGGGGAGCACAACACCCCCCCCCAGTGATATTAAAGGGGAAACTCCGATTAGTAGCTTCAGGCGCCGTTGGGGAGGGGGGCTTTGGTTCCTGCGGCTTGGCGGACTTGCTCTCCCGGTGTTTTTGTTTTTGTTTTATTTTTTGGGTGCCGGCTTCCTCAGCGTTCTGCGCGCTCATGGTGCGCAGGACGCTGGGGCTTGTAGTTATGGGTTGGTGCTTTGTGTTTGTGCTGCGTTTTTTTAAAATTGTTTTCTTTTGATTGGCTGCGGCGCGTTTCCGAACGCTGCACCGTGCGAGAGCCTCTCAGCCTGATTGGCTCTGGCGCGGCGCAAGGAATGTTGGGAAGTGAAGTTGTTTCCCTTTCTTCGCATTTGTGGGGCTGTTGCCCCACTGCCGGTTTTCTCAATCCTTCGTTGACCTGCGGACCCAGATCGGCCGTGTGCAGGAAGGGTGAGTGCAGGCAAGTAGGGCGAGGCATAGCAACCTATAGCCAGTTCCAACGGTTAACCCTTGGATTTATAGGTTAAGATATAAAGGTGCAACTCAGTAGCAAAAAAAACACCCCTATGCATCTGGCTCCTTACTGTGTCTCCTTTTCTTAAACTAAGGGTATGCATGGAAGATGGGCCTGTCTCATAAGTCACTGCGTACTCTGATAACGGAGACAGACTGTCATCCTCCTTATGTATTACCCTGTTAGGAGGGTCTCTAGACTATGTCTGATCAAAAGTAGAAAACAGGTTGTGCGTACACTATGATTATGTCTCCTAGTTCAAAACTTTAGTTCTCTCCCAGACGTGAATTGGCAGCAAGTCAAAAACAGAAGAAAAGATTATCCTTGGAGATTTTATTGGCATGGGAGTATCTGGAGCAAGAATGGTTCTATTATTCCCCTGAACAGAACTCGTTGAGAACTACTAAATATTAATTTTGTCCAGCCAGAATAACTAGTCCTGTCTAAAATAATACCCCTGGTGGTGCAGTGGTTAAATTGCTTTACTGCAGCCAAAACATTATGAGTTCGATCCTGACAAGGATCAAGGTTGATTCAGCATTCTATCCTACCGAAGTCAGTAAAATGAGTAACCGGCAAGTTGGGCAAAAATGCTAATTACCTTGTGAATCACCCAGAGAGTACACTAAGTGATGTGGGGTAGGATATATGAATATGTCTGCAGGAAGACTGAAATGTGCAAAAATAGAAAATATTTTTCAAAAGCCAAGAGAGGGCATCTCTCTCAACAGACACACAGTCTCGAGGCTTTTTTGTTGACTTTTTTTTTTTACCCTGCTCTGGGTATGTCCTAATTTGTCATTATTATTCTTAAATAAGGTAAAGATCAAATGTATGCCACTTGAACAATGACCGCAGGACAAAATAAAATGTATGTTAATATTTTGATGACTTTATATATTCCATATTTGCAACTTTGAAGTGGATTCATAGGTGGATCAATCAGAACATAGTTGGTTAAAACAGTAGATTTTTGACTGATTGGCAACCTAGGCTCTTTGATGCCCCATTTGCCCCTGCGGTGCAAGTACCCAAAGTCTGGCGATGGAGCCTGACAAAGGCTTGTTCTCTGTGATATCCATAGGCCTTTAAAGAGGTTAAAGCAGCAAGAACTGTGTGCCACTTTTTGTGTCTCTGCATGGGAATGATACCACCCAAAGGAGGGATGCTCTTCTCATGAGGGTTTCCAAGTCAGTTAGTCCCATCTCTTCGCTGATTGCATTTGAGAGACCCACTTGGGATCACTGCACAAGGATACAAGTTCTAGGCAGCTGGCTGCCCATGTGAAGCCTGGCCTGAATAAGGGACTGAGAGAGAACATGCAATACCTGCAACAGAGCACAAGAGAAAGAAGGCCATGGTGTACAGAGACTTGATTGTTCCAGTTCCTTGCTTGAGCAGATTTTGAGGGGAGGCAGAGATTAAACCCAACCAGGAAAATAATGTTGCTCATTTCTGTGCTTTCTCCCCACTCCCTCCTCCATTTCTGAATTCCAAGTTGGCACTCGCCCTGCTCAAGATGGACATTACATAATGGAGCTTATGAAAGCAGAATTACCCGGCTGTGCCAGGGCGGTTAGGCCAGTATGAATAGAGAAAACATGCTAATGCTTCATCTTTTCGAGCTCTGTCCTAATTGGAGTTGTTTGTTCAAGAGCTTTGAGATTTCAGGGGTTGGTGGGTCACTGAATAGAACAACAGATCCACATGTGGTCTTTGCAGGATACACACATGGGATCCCATTGTTCATTGAACTCGGGACTTACACTCTTAGCAGGGAAGAAATAACATTTTATGAGCAACGAAGAAAGGGAAGGAGTTGGCAATTGGCAACATGCACAGGATTTGGATTTTAAATATAACATTGTTCATAACCCTGATTCCTTTGGATTACAATTCTCAGAACCCTCAGCCAGAATGGCCAGTAAGCATCTTTATGACTGAAACTTCAATAAACCCTTTGCAATTTTTTTATTCCAGTGTGCCATAACGCCCTCCAAAGAATGCTGGGAGGATGCAGAAAGTTGTATATTACTCTCAAGAAGCATAAGTCCCAACATTTCAGATGCAACCAAAGATTCTTCAAGCAAAGCCTGGCAGAAGATACAAAAATCTGGTGGGCTTCTTTAATTGTTTTCATTTGATTGTAGAACACTGGTAATTGTTAAACAAAGGTATTGCTAGCTTTTACCTAGTCCAAGGAGTTGGCTTTTCCATGCTGTCCACACATTGTTCACCTTGATTTACCCCAAAGCTCTCGTTCAAACAGATGCTACCTTGATGCTTCTTGGAGCTTACAAACAGGCATGATGGAGTTGTTTGACCACCCTGCAGCTCTTCTCTAGAGAAATGTCAGTACTGATCAGGGATGGAGTTGTCATTTCTAAAAGCCCCTGATAGACTGGCTCATTATACCCGATTTATTCTGCTTCTTTGTTATATATTATATTATAACTGCGGTGGCCTAGTGGTTAAGATGCTGAGTTTGGAGACTGGAAGGTTGGGTTTCAATACCCGAGTGCTGCACAGCAGATCTTGGAGACGTGAAAGGAGCCTTACTCAAGCATCCCCTGAGCAGAGTTTTTCCAGGAAAAAATCCTTTCATCCCAAAGTAATGTCTCACATGAAATTTATTGTTATACACTGGTCTGTGTGAGGGATCTCATGTTGGTATGAAGGTAGTACTTCTTCCCTGCTTTCCAGTTCTTTCTAATGGGTTGTAATCTTTAAACAATGTTTTTACTTGTGGTTTGTCTGGATATCATAATATTCCTGCATTTGTGTTGGGTTTCCTAAGGTGAGAATTGATTTAAAGATCAAGAAGTTCATGACATATCTTTTTTTTCCTTGCTGGGAAGGGATTTGTTTGTAACACCCAAGTGAGGGTTATTTATTTTGAATCTTTTCCAGTCATACATGGTTTTGTATTGTTTTGGCATGTGCAATCACCTGTGTTGAGATGAGAGGGAGGGAGCGAATGAGTGAGCAAAAGAGCCATTTTTAACCCCCAAAGGGTTGAAGATGTTGCCAGCAGGAAATCTGAAGGAGCTAATGAGACCATAAGAACATAAGAACAGCCTTGCTGGAACAGGCCACAGCCCATCCAGTCCAGCATTCTGTCTCACACAGTGGCTCACCATTTCCTTCAGGGTATTCCCAAGCAGATGCCTTCACCTGCTTAGGATTCCCTGGAAATGGCATTGAGAGATACCCTGCCTATCTCTCCAACCCGGAGGTTGTCCTTAGGTATCCATAATTATAGCCATTGATACCCTTGTCCTCCATGAACTTGTGTAATCCTTTCTTAAAGTTGTCAAGAGTGACAGCTGTCACCACTTCTTCTGGCAGGGAGTTCCATAGACCAGTAATCCTCTGGGTGAAAAAGTACTTTCTCTTATTTGTTTGAGAGCTAGTACCCAAAAGTTTCATGGAGTGTCCCCTAGTTCTAGTGTTATGCGATAGGGAAAACAATTTTTCCTTATCTACTTTGTCCACACCGTGCATGATTTTATAAACTTCAATCAGGTCACCTCTTAGACGTTGTTGTTCAAAAGTGAAGAGGCTCAACCGTTGCAGCCTCAGATGGTAAGGAAGGTGTTCCAGTCCCCTAATCATTCTGGTTGCCCTCCTCTGCACTTTTTCCAGCTCCATAATATCCTTCTGGAGGTATGGCGACCAGAACTGTACACAGTATTCCAGATGGGGCCTCACCATAGATTTATAAAGAGGCAAAATGACACTTGCTGACTTATTTTCTATACCCTTCCTAATGATCCCTAGCATTGAGTTTGCTTTTTTCACTGCTGAGGCACACTGGGTTGACACCTTCATTGAGTTGTCCACCAGGACACCAAGGTCCCTTTCCTGGTTTGTCGCAGAGAGTTCAGACCCCATCAGTTTATAAATGTAATTGGGGTTCTTTGCCCCAACATGCATCACTCTGCACTTACTAATGTTGAAGCTCATTTGCCACTGTTTTGCCCACTCCCCCAATGTCAAGAGATCCCTCTGGAGCTCCTCACAATCTCTCACAGTTTTCACTACCCTGTATAATTTAGTGTCATCAGCAAATTTGGCTACCTTGCTTTTTACTCCTACCTCTAGATCATTTATGAAGAGGTTGAAAAGCAGGGGTCCCAGTACTGAACCTTGGGGGACCCCACTCTTTACTTCCCTCCATTTGGAGAAGTGTCCATTTAGTGCTACCCTCTGTTTCCTGTCCCTTAGCCCGTTGCTGATCCAGGACAAGACCTGCCCCTTTATTCCATGACTGGTAAGTTTATTCAAGAGCCTTTGGTGTGGGACCTTGTCAAAAGCCTTCTGAAAGTCCAGATAAACAATGTCAACTGGATCCCCCTTATCCACATGCTTGTTGACACTCTCAAAAAATTCCAGCAGATTAGTGAGGCATGATTTGCCCTTGTAAAAGCCATGTTGGCTCTCCTTTAGCAGCGCCTTCTGTTCTATGTGCCTATTAATTCTATCTTTTAGGATGGTTTCCATCACTTTACCTGGGACACATGTCAAACTGACAGGTCGGTAATTTCCTGGATCACCCCTGGATCCTTTTTTGAAAATTGGTGTTACATTCGCTACCTTCCAGTCATCAGGCACAAAGCCTGATTTGAGTGAAAGATTATATATTTTGGCTAGGAGATCAGCAATTTCATCTTTAAGTTCCCTGAGAACTCGTGGATGGATGCCATCTGGTCCTGGTGATTTGTCAGTGTTTAGTTTAACAAGACATGCAAGGACCTCCTCCATGGTTATTTCTATCTGGCTTAATTCTTCGGTTTCCCTCCCTACGAAGATAGGCTCTGTTTTGGGCATGTGGTCTCTGTCTTCTTCAGTGAATACTGAAGCAAAAAATTCATTGAGTCTCCCTGCAATCTCTGTTTCCTCTTTAATAACCCCTTGCCTTCCATTGTCATCTAATGGTCCAATGGCCTTCCTAGTTGGGTTCTTACCTCTAATGTACTTAAAGAAGTCTTTGTTATTTCTCTGAGTATTGCTTTGCTTTCCTGATTGTTGCCTTGCCAGGGAGAGATGAAAACCAGGATGAAAACCAGGGAGAGATGAAAAAGTTCGGTTTCACTTACCAGTGATAACTTTCGTTCTTCGAGTATATAGTTTGTGAATACACACTATTGGGTTATGCGCCTGCGCAGAACGCTGATCGGAGGCTTAAAAAGCTATTGGTCAAAAGTTTTGGTGGTAAGACCGCCCACCGTACCGCCCACCCTGAGGCGGCAGTCCGCCATTTTACCTCAGTTCCATACTTAAGCCAAGCACAGGATAAACCAATTGATCTCATCCGTGCAGCTCAAAAGGGGAGGCAGGGTGGGTAGTGTTTATTCACAAACTATATACTCGAAGAACGAAAGTTATCACTGGTAAGTGAAACCGAACTTTCTCCTTCGTATAGTTTGTGAATCCCCACTATTGGGAGATTAGCAAGCTCACACTCACTTGGTCGGTGGGCAGTCAGATGAGATGATCCCACGATGAGTATGCTGGTCAGGTAGAGTGAGCCGTCAAGGGTGTTGAGCCCGGAGCCCCCTGGTGAGGACGACACGGCCAAGCCTGGCGTCCGCAGTGGCTCTGGTGTCCACTCTGTAGTGCTGGACAAATGTAGAAGGTCTGGACCAGGTGGCAGCCTTACATATGTCCTCAAGCGGTGTGCCCTCCAAAAAGGCAGTGGATGTGGCAACCGCCCTCGTAGAATGTGCCCTGACATGCAGTGGAGATGGCAGCGAGGCCGACTCGTAGGCCAGGTAGATGGTAGACGTGATCCATTTGGAGAACCTCTGGGCAGAGATGGGTTCACCCTTGGACTTTCCTCCATAAGCCACAAAGAGGCGTTGTGACTTCCTGAACTCCCTTGTCCTGCTGGTGTAAAACAATAAAGCTCGTTTCACATCCAGCGTGTGCCAAGTCCTTTCTTGGGTGTTGGTGGGGTTCTGGAAGAAGGTTGGCAAGGAGATAGTCTGTGCCATATGAAACTGGGAGACCACCTTGGGAAAGAAGGTGATATCCGCTTGGAGCACCACGCGGTCATTGAAAAACTGAAGAAACGGTGCGTCTGCCTGCAGAGCAACCAGTTCACCAGCTCGTCGAGCAGACGTGATAGCCACCAGAAACGCCGTCTTCAACGTGAGGAGATGAACATCCGTGGTAGCCATAGGCTCGAAAGGAATCCTGGTGAGAGCATTGAGAATGGCAGACAATGACCATTGTGCTGTTGGAGTCCTGACCGGCGGGAAGGCGTTCCGCAGTCCCTTGAGGAAACGCTTTACCGTTTGGTCGCGAAAGGCACCAGAAGCAGGCGAACCAGCCGAAGAGTGAGCCACCACCGCTGCGAGGTGGACTCGGATGGAGGTAATGCTAAGGCCAGACTCCGCCAAATGGAGGAGGTAGGCCAAGACGTCCTGTAGCCCCACCTGTGGAAGGGACATCTGCTGGGATGCCAGAAAAGCACAAAAGCATCCGTATTTGGAAGCATAAGACTTCCTTGTGGAAGGGCGCCGTGCTAGCTCCAAGATCCTGGATAGTCTGGGGTTATCCTCCACATGATGAGGTGGAGGCTGGGTAGGTCCGAATGGTGAAGCTGGCCGTGCTCCATTTGGAGGAGCGTTGGTGATTCCGGCAGCGTGCGATACTGCGACGACATGCGTAACAGTAGCGGAAACCAGGGCTGGCGAGGCCATGCTGGAGCCACAAGAATTGCGTTGGTCTGGTGTTGGTACATCCTAGTGAGGACCTTCTGGACCAGAGGAAATGGAGGAAAGGCATAGAGGTAGTCCTGATCCCACCGTTTCATGAAGGCATCGCCCTCGGAGTTCAGTCCTATGCCTGCCCTGGAACAGTACCTGTGGCATTTCCTGTTGGACTCCGACGCAAAGAGGTCGATGCTCGGAGTCCCCCAGGCCCCGCAAAGGGACCGAAATACTTTGTCGTCCAGTTCCCATTCGTGGGTCGTCGAGGTGAGACGGCTGAGGTGGTCGGCCAAGACATTCAGTTTGCCCTGAATGTGCATACCAATCGGAAAGATGTGTCTTTCCAGGCACCACTCCCAGAGTTGCACAGCAAGGTAAAGAAGGGTGGTGGATCGCGTTCCTCCCTGTTTGTTCAGGTATGCCACTGCCGTGGTATTGTCCGAGGCCACTTGAACCACCTTGCCGGTGAGTAGGGTCTCGAAGGAACGTAGGGCCTTCCAAACGGCCAAAAACTCCAAATAGTTGATATGGTGCACCATCTCGTGAGGCGACCAAGCGTTGTTGACCGTGAGAGTCCTGCAGGCAGCCCCCCAGCCGAGGTTGCTTGCGTCGGTCAATACCTGCAACGAGGGTTGTGGGGGGTAAAAACTCTTCCCCGTGGCCACATTGAGTGGCATCGTCCACCACAGCAGCTGGTCCATCAGTTCCGGAGATGGAGTCAAATGTTTGGACTGGCTCTCCCGGAGCGAGTCGAATTCGTGGAGGAGCCACGACTGCAGGGACCGGAACTTCAACTTGGCGTGAGGAATCACCGCCGTCGTAGAGGCCATGAGGCCTAAAAGTCTCTGTGCCTTTTTCGCCCTGACGAACGGTTTGGTTCGGACGTCACTTATCCCTTGTGCAATGTCCAGCAAGCGTTTCTGGGGGGTGAAGGCTCTGGTAGCGAGCGAGTCGAGTACTGCTCCAATATACTCGATGCGCTGAGAGGGAATCAACTTCGATTTGGCGAAGTTGATCCTGAGGCCAAGACTCTCCATGAGGTGAACTGTGAATTGCGTGTCCCGAATGGCTGGCGAGCTGGTGGGGGAAACAATCAGCCAGTCGTCGATGTACGGGAAGACCTGGATCCCCCGCTGGCGGAGGAAGGCAGCCACTGGAGCCATGCACTTGGTGAAGATCCTCGGCGCCGTGGCCAGACCGAACAGTAGACACCGGTACTGGTACACAGAATTGCCGATCCGGAAGCAGAGGGGCCGTCTGTGGTCCTCGAGGATGCTGACATGGAAGTAAGAGTCTTTGAGGTCTATGACTGTGAACCAGTCCCCTTTGTTGATGAGGGGGAGGACGGTCTGTAGGGTCACCATCTGGAACTTCTTGGTGCGGATACACTTGTTCAGGCGGCGCAGGACCAGAATTGGGCGAAGTCCTCCATCCTTCTTCTGGACCACGAAGTACCTCGAGTAGAAACCGTTGTTCCAATCGCTTGGTGCCACCCGCTCGATGGCTCCCTTGGACAGAAGAGTTGATATTTCTTCCTCCAAATGGGGAGACGAGGTGGTGAAACGATGTCTTCCTACCCGAGGCACTTGCACGAACTCGATGGCGTAACCAGCAGACAAGATCTTTAAGACCCACCAGTCGTCCGTGATGCCCGACCACACCTGGAGGAAATTCCGGAGGGGAAGGTATGGGAGGTGGAGCGAGAGAGACTTGGCCATCGCGGTTTCAAACTCGGGACTTGGATTTCGCATCGGAACGCTTGCCCTGCCCGTAAGGTTGGTAACGAGACTTGTGTTGGCACCGCTGTTTGTAGGGGCCAGGCCTGGGCAGATCCATCGAGCCACCTTGTTGCTGCGGGTTCCCCTGATACCGACGCGTAAAGGGTTGGAATCGCGGCCTGGCGGGTGGAGCCAGCGTGGTAAGCCCCAGGAACTTAGCCGTCGAGTTCGTTTGGCGCATTTCATTCAGTACCTTATCGGTGTCCTGTCCGAACAGGCCTTGCCCATCAAACGGGAACTCCTCGATGAGCTTTTTCATTGCATCGTCGAGGGAGGTGCCCCTAAGCCAGGCATGACGACGGAGCAAAATGGCAGAAGACATGTCCTTGGCCGCGTAATCATTGATGTGCCTGGCCGTCCTCATCTGCTGCTCTGACAGAAAGTCGCCTTCGGTCGCCAGCGCATCGAATCCCTTCTGTGCATTGGCAGGCAGCTTAGCCGCCAGGACCTTCCCCTGCTCCCAGAGGTGGGACTGATAGAGGCCCATGGCAGCCGAGTAATTGGCGGCTCGGAGGAAGAGGGAACCGGTGGCGTAAAACTTACGTCCCACCGCGTCCAGCTTCTTCCCTTCCGGAGTCGAAGGTACCGGAAAACCGCTGACGGCCGTTCTATGCTGGAAGGCCTTGACCACCAACGAGTTCGGCAAGGGGTGCGCTTGGAGGAACTCAACGTTTTTGTCCAGGACTCTGTACATTCCGTTGAGCCTGGACGAAACGGAGTGTGATGACGCCGGCTTCTTCCATGTTGCCTTCGCTGACGTCAACATGGATGGAAGCATGGTGATGTGGACCGGTCGAATCGCCCTTTTGTCCAGTTTGGCGGTCATTTGGTCCTCGCCCTCCAGTGGAGGCTGGTCCACCTTCAGATTCAGGGCGGTCCCCAGGCGGGTCAGCATTGCCGTGAGCGAGCGTTGATCCTCACCACGCGGTGGCTCAACCGCGCCGATGGCCTGGTCCATCGTCTTGTCGGCGTTGACGTCCCCCTCGTCCTCCTCCGAAGACGCGCTGGAATCATCGGAGGACGAGGGAGGAATCCTGGTATCCACGTCGGGACCGCGCCAGTACGGCCTGGGCGGGTCGACGGGATGGGAGCTCACCGCATCGACGTCTGGACCACACCAAGACGATATGGGTGGGGCAGCGGAGCGGACACTCGACCCTTGTGAGGCCGGTGGAGCCACAGTAGGACCAACATCCCTGGGGCTTGCGGTGGTCGGCACCGGAGCCGCAGAGGCCGCAGGCATGGAGGCCTTGAACTGTTGGGCAAACGATTTTGCCATGGCCTCGAACATCCCTTTAAAGAATTCCATCTGGGATGCATCCACCGTCGATGGTTGGGACAAAACGGTGGCCGACGAAACGGTGGTTGGGAGGATCGGAGATGAAACGGTGGCCGGAATGGTGGCTGCCGGTTCATCAATTGTTGGAGTCCTAGGCCTCGGAGAGACGGAAGCCTGCCTCGTGGGTGAACGGCCCCTCTCACGAGGAGGAGAAGGGAGTACCTGCCGTGGGCGAGCTGGAGCCCCAGCCCTGCGACCTTTTGCAGGAGATCCCGAAGAGGACCATCTGCCCCATATCGAAGATCCGGGTGAAGGACATCTCGCGACCGAAAAAGGAGGTGAAGGCCCCGGAGAGACAGGAGGGCGAGGCGTAGGCGGGAGAGATCGCCTTTTCTCCGACCCATGTTTCTTCTTCTTCTCCCCATTTTTATCCTTCTTTTTCTTCTTTCTGATGGAGAGAGTTGAAGAAGAAGGAGGAAGCGGAGGGGGCTGAGAGGCACCAGTAGAGGTAGAGGCAGCCGCGGCGGGAGCCAAAGCAAGCTCCATAAGGTGCGCTTTCAACCGGTTGCTCCGGTTCTGCACTGCAAGTCGAGTAAAGTTTTTACAGTGAGTGCAGGACTGGCTCTGGTGAGATTCTCCCAGGCAAAAAAGACAGAGGCTATGCCCGTCGGAGGCAGGGAACTTCTTGAGGCAAGCAGAACACTGCTTGAAGGCAGCAGCCATCAAAAAATTCTTCCAACGGAAGGTTCGAGAAGGCGAGCACCCTGAAGGGCAGGCCAGCCGCCACCCCCTTGAGGGGGGAAATGGTGACCGGAGCGAGTAGGCAACTGAGTCCACCAGAAGGAAGAAACAGCACCGGGGTGGCAATCCTGCCCAAAGGACAAGATCGCCGAATTTTTTTTGTTAAAGTTAGCCAAAGACTTTCCCTCAGAAAGGGCGAAAAATTGAGGAAGCTCTCAACGATCATCCTGCTGCTAAGGCGGAAAGAAGAGAACTGAGGTAAAATGGCGGACTGCCGCCTCAGGGTGGGCGGTACGGTGGGCGGTCTTACCGCTAAAACTTTTGACCAATAGCTTTTTAAGCCTCCGATCAGCGTTCTGCGCAGGCGCATAACCCAATAGTGGGGATTCACAAACTATACGAAGGAGAACTTCCTGCAACTTCAGTGCTCCAGGATCAAGAGTAGGAGATGTCAAGAAACTGCCCTTGACAGAAAGGACCACACAAGTCATTGAGGCACACTACTCAAATATTTCCTGGTGTAGGTAATTTCAAGGAGAGCTAAAATGCTGTGGTCAGCTGAAATCTCCATATCAGTCTTTCTTCCACCTTAGTGTCTTAGGGAAAGAAACTCAGTTAAACCACAACATTGCATACTTTGACTTGTGTGTCAACATTCCAAGGTACCCCAACAAAATAAAGGCCTTACCAAACCACTGTGGCACGAATACCTTATTTGTCTGGTTTCAATGTTATCACACTGTTTCATCACAGTCTCTCCATTCTCCTGCTGTGTAATAAGTATCCCACCTTGCATTAGTGATTCTATAGCCTCCAATATTTTTCTCAGGTTGTAAAAACTATTGGGGATCCACGGCACTGTGTTGCTCTGGTTCTTCTCTTTCCTGAGTGGCCGGACCCAGTCAGTGGGGGGGGGGGGTTGGAGTCGAGTCCAAGGCAGCTCATGTGTGGGGTGCCACAGGGCTCAGTTCTCTCGCCCCTACTCTTTAATTTCTACCTGAAACCACTGGGTGAGATCATCCGATCCCACGGGGTGAGATATCATCAGTATGCTGATGATACTCAGTTGTATGTCTCTGCCCGTAGTGATCCCAGTGATGCAGTCAAGGTCCTGACCAGTTGCCAGGAAGCGGTTAGGGTCTGGATGGGGGACAATGGACTACAGCTGAATCCTGGCAAAACTGAATTGCCCCAATCCAACCCGGTATGCAACCAGGGGGTTCTCCTGGACTCATGGCTTCTGAAAAAAATGTGTGTGTTATTAATCAATTGCACCCACTCCTGGATCGGGAGGCCCATGTCCTGGTCACCTCCTGTTTGGACTATTGTAATGCACTCTACATGGGGCTGCCCTTGATGACCATCTGGAGACTGCAATTGGTCTACAATGCAGCGGTCCATGCGGTAGTGAGGTGTGGTCATTTCACCTGTGCCTCGCCACTGCTGCGGGAGCTGCACTGGCTGCCTATATGTCTATGGGTGCAATTCAAGGTGCTGGTTATCAGCTTTAAAGCCCTTCATGATAGCGGACCAGGATACCACAGGGACCGTAATGTTCCTAAGACATCAACCCGTCCCATGAGAGCAAACCGAGAGGGCACCCTCCATATACCATCTGTTGGGGAGGTGTGCCTCTCCAGCATGAGGAAAAGGACCTTCTCGGTCTTAGCCCCCACAGTATGGTACCTCCTCCCGGTAGAATTACGCCTTGAGCAGTTGCTACCGTTTAGGAGAGAACTGAAAACATGGTTAGCAAAGCGGGTCTGGGGGCCAGGATTGTCAACAAGCTCCTCTTTTTGGCTCATCTGAAGTCCCCCCCCCCCAATAATTGTTATTAAAATAATTTTTAATGATTTAATGATTATATCATTTTTAATGTCATGCTGTTTTTATGGCTGTTTTAAGAGATCAATAAAGGCACAGGGGGGGAGCATTGTTATGTTGGAAGGGTTTTTAACTGTTTTTATATTGTTTTTTAATTGTTGCTGAGTGGCCAGTGAGGCGGTATATAAATCTATTGTAAATCAATGAATAAAATAATATTGTGTGCCTGTCTAACTGATGTGTATAAATTGATTCCATGAGTCCTCACTCATATATCTGATGAACTGGATTTGATCCATGAAAGCCCACATTTAAATTTAGGAGTTAGTCTTTAAGAGGCCACAATATTTTTGTCTTTTTTCTGTTTTGTTTACTGTTTTTATTTTGGTTACTCTCTGATATGCTAGAAAAAGAAGTGTCCCTTTTTCCCCACCACTCTCATTCTTTTACTTTCGTGTAAGAGGTTGGGGGTGGCACTAACATTAAAATAAAGGTAAAGGTCACCCTTACTCAAAAGCCAGTAGTATCCAACTCTATGGTCCAGTGCTCATCTCTGTTTATTCGCCAATGAGCCAGCACTGTCTGCATCTGCAGACGTTAACATGGACATGTGGCAGGCATGCCTCAACACTGAATGCTCTTTACTTTCCCACTGAAGTAGTTCTGCAAGGGCGGAAGAGAAGATCAGAGGCCACCAACCCTGAGGAGCCGGGCTTAACGCCGCCAGAGCCCATCCTGGAGGCAGGGAAGGGCGAGTGGGTGGGTTGCCAGCATGGTGCCGGGGTCTTTGTGTCATTTTGCTCTCCCTTTCGCTCAAGGTGCACTTTAAAACAAAGCAACGTCTCACCGAGCAGTTTCCTGTTTTGTCCACACCAGGAAACTGCTGATTCCAGCTTCACAAGCTGGCAGACTGTAATTAAGCCAATTCCAAACCGTGGTTTAATATCCTGCTTTTTCCAATGATGGTGATCAATGACCTGATCAGAAAGAAAGGGTTTTGTTGTTCAGTCATACAGTCAAGTCTGACCCTTTGCAACCTATATGGACCATAGCACACCAGGCTCCTCTGTCATCCGACAACCTCCATAATCTGTCCAGATCTATGCCCACTGCAACAATGATGCTGTCTAAACCATCTCATCCTCTGCCACTCCCTTTTCCTTTTGACTTCAATCTTTCCTAGCATCATGACCTTCTCCATTGAGTCCTCTTTTCATGTTTTGTGGCCAAAGTAATTCTGCTTCAGCTTCAGTAGTTGTCCTTCCAAGGAGCAGTCAGGGTTGATTTCCTTTAGGATTGACTGATTTGATCTCCTTGCAGTCCAGAAGACTTTCAAAAGTGTTCTCCAGCGCCATAGTACAAAAGTGTCTATTCTTCTGCACTCACCCTTCCTTATGGTCCAGCTCTCATATCCATACATGATTACTGGGAAGATCATCACTTTTACTATGCTGACTTTTTATTATGCTGTCTAGGTTTGCCATAGCTTGCCTCCCAAGGAGTAAGGGTCTTTTTATTTCATGGCTGCAACCACCATCTATAGTGATCTTAGATCCCAAGAAGGTAAAGTCTGTCACTGCTTCCATTTCTTCTTCTATTTGCCAGGGAGTGATGTGTCCAGGTGCCATGGCCTTGGTTTTTTTATGTTGAGTTTCAAGCCAACTTTTGCACTCTCCTCTTTCATCCTCATCAAGAGGCTCTTTAGGTCTTCTTCACTTTTTGCCATTAGAGTAGAGTCAACAACATGAGATATGCAGATGGCACTATCCTAATGGCAGAAATAAAGGGTAACAGGCTAATTGAACAGTTCCTTGTTGCTTGCACCTTAGGTGGAAGAACAAAAAAACCTCTGGTTTATTACAGTATTATCCCTTCTCTCTTTACCATTACCAGAATAAACCTAATAAACCAGGGGTGCCCAAACTACGGCCCACAGCCCAGATCTGACCCCTGACACCAATTCATCCGGCCCACACTGCCCTCGTAGCTCCTGGAAGTGTAAGTAAAATGTGCCCAGACAGGCACATTTTACTTCTGCTTCTGGGAGTGATGAGGGCAGCATGGGCCAGATGAATTGGTGTGGGGGACCAGATCCGGCCCATGGGCCATAGTTTGGGCACCCCTGGTTTAAGTAGAGAAAATGGCAGCCTAAAATCTCATCCTGTTGCAAAATATATGTGTTGTAAAACAGATTGCATGCGTTTTACTTCCACTTCTGGTGGGAGGAACCACGTGGCCAGCCTGCAATCCAAAAAGTTTGGGCACCCCTGTAATAAACCAAACAGAAGAAGTAAAAGGAAGAAAGACCAAAGAAAGAGCCTTGAAAAATTGTTTAGATGCAACATGATCTCATTGTTTGTCTGCTGCATCCATAACTGAAATAGCTGAAATAGGCATGATTGCATCAAATATCTTGACAGGAGAAAAAGCAGATTCTTTCCTCATCCTTCAGTGCTTCAATTTAGGCTTTAATATCTGTAGGAACTTGCCATTGTTATGTTAGTTACTATAATGATAAAGAACTATATCATTATCCAGAGTCGCTTCAGCAAGGGGGCGGCAATAGAAACCCTATTAAATAAATAAATAAATAGATCCCAAAGTAAATATATGTAGAACTATATAAGCTTCATGTTGACACACTGGCAACAAGAATAAGCAGGCAAAAAACAAAACAAAATTGAGAGAGGGAGATTGTGCCACTTTAAAGACTAATTGCTCTATTTTAATGCATTTTTCCCCCATGAATCAAGTCTACTTCCTTAGACATGAGTGTGACTATGTGGTGACCATTTATGTGTATCCTCAAGATCAGGGGTTCCCAACCTAAGGCCCACAGGCTGGATCGGGGCCCCGGCACTATTTAATGTGCCCCCCACCCTTCCAAAGGCATTCAAGGAACAAAATGGCAACCCCTTTGAAGCTGTTGGGACAAAATGGCCACCCCCCATCGTTCAGGCAGGGCAAAATGGCCATCCAGCCCTTGAAGCTGACTGAGAGAGTGTGACTCGGCCCCCAGCTTGAAAAGGTTGGGAACCCCTGCTCAAGATGAAAGGATGGTGATTGGCTGAGTCAATTAGGAATTGCCTGTCTTGTGATGACATAATATCTCTATTTGATATTCATTCTTTTTCACATTATTTGCATCTATGTTGCTATCTACCGCCTGAAGTTCCTGCATCCACCTACCATTGCTACTGAACTTATCTCTTTGGAAAAGAAATGTCTCATCATCTGTTGGCCATATATAAACGATCACCTGGTAGTCTCACTCCTATGTCTGAAGAAGTATTGTATTGTATTGTATTGTATTGTATTGTATTGTATTGTATTGTATTGTATTGTATTGTATTGTATTGTATTGTATTGTATTGTATTGTATTGTATTGTATTGTATTGTATTGTATTGTGGACTTGATCCATTAAAGACGGAGTGCGATATGTGAGATGTTATTTCATTATTGAGATGTTACTGTATTACTGGGATGTTATTGTGTTACTGAAATGTTACTGTATTTCTGAGATGTTACTGTACCCTATTGTATTTTTGCTGATTGTATCTTTGGTCTTGTATATTCACTATTGTAAGCCGCCCTGAGTCACATTTTTGTTGAGTAGGGTGGGATATAAATCTAATAAATGAAATTAATAATAAATGAATGAAAGCGCACATTAAAACATAGTAGCAAGTCTTTAAGGTGCCACAACATTTTTGCCTTTTTTTTTTTTTTGGTGGTTTATGCGCAGATATAATTGGCATAACCTTCCCTGAAAGGTTGGGGGTTCAGGCGCACACGCCCTCGAGCCCTCATAACTTGGTTGTAATGGAAACTGGGTGCGGATGAATATTAGCCATAGTTAAAGATTCATACATAACACCTTGGCCATTAGCTCGGGCATAGGTAAAGACAGAGTTACAAGGTGGTAAATAAAGGTAAACACACTGTGTATTAATCATATCCTCAGATGCTCTAAATAGGAGAGCAAACTGCAATGTGTTATACCTGGTTAAGCTAGTCCGGGAAAGATTCCTTGATAGGGCAAGACAATGGTCTTGCCAGCCAGCAGTTAATTAGTAGATAAAAGACTCCCAGGTAATATCCTGATTACACATCACCTCCAAGTAACTTCTGAAAATGTAACTGGATTAACTTGTGCCACGTAGGCATTCTTCTGTGATGGGTCGCGAGCAGCCTATGCAAGCAATGACCCGAGGCAGGGAATAAAATGCCAGCCCTCAAGCCAATGGGCACTGGACTTTCACCTCATTTTTGCCTATGTGCCTTCCTTGTGTCCAGTCACTCTGTGACCCCGTGGGCCATTTCTGGCCCACTGCAACATTTTTTAAACTTTGTTTTGTTTCATTTCTTGTCTGATATTCCTGTACAAACTAAAACCGGTACCACTTTGAAAAATAATAAGCAGAACTATCTAAAACTTCCTCTTCATTTTGTTTTTGTCAAACCTCTTCCCTTAAGGGTCACTTTATTTATTTATTTAGCTTCACATAGCCTGTGTAAGATAACATGGAACTGCAATTTCCTGGAAGCTATATAAAATGTGTAATAACAAAACCAGGCAAAGTTCCTATTTTTGGATTATAGTTCCCATAGTCCTCCAGCCAGCATCCATTGATGCTTCATGGCTTTCAATGGTCTGTTTTCAGGCAGCAGTGCAAACAAGATTTTAGCTATCTGCAAACCAGCTTTCCTGTCAAATAAGAAAGGATGAATTTGCATCGAATAAATGTGGAAGACTCATTTCTTAGAAAACCATTGGCCAAAACAGTGATATGTTTTGCCTTATATCTCCAGTTCTATATAGGCTAGACTTCATTTTTGTTTTGAAATAAAATTTGGACATCTGATGGTCTAAATAGACACTGGTTGGCTTGTTTAAACTCTGAGTGAACAACTAACAGTAGTTGCTTTACAATTTTTTGCAGTGTCTCTGAAGCCTACCTGAACAGATTTTGATACAATACAAATTCTAAGTTTTATCAATCATTTAATACAGGGGTTCCCAACATTTTCCTGCCAGGGGCCAATTCCCACCACCACATCCAGCTGTGCAGGCCAGAGGTGTGGCTGCACCCACTGCTTACATTTTCATCGTTGTCATCGTCATTGTCTGCAGCGACAGGAATCATGCCATTTTAGCAGCTTCTTGCACAGCCTCTGCCGCTTGCCAGGGTAGCAGGAGGCTTTTCAAAGCAATTTCACTCCATTTTGGGATTTTCCCGCCACTTTTCTGCTGCACTTCGGCAGCCAAACCTCAGCAGTTGGCAACTTCCTGGTTCCACACTGGGAACCCAGGCACTGATGTAAGCTCTGCCTGGCACTGGAAGTTGCCAACCGCTACGGTTTGGCTGCCAAAGTGCAGCGAAGCAGTGGAAAAAATCCCAACATGGAGCGAATTTGCTCCAAAAAGCCTCCTGCCACCCTGGAAAGCAGTGGCAGCTGTGCAAGGAGCCACTAAAATTCCATAATTCCCACCACCACCATGTTAAGTGATGTATTTTGACTTCTGGTGCTGGTGGGCGGTTCTAGAGGTGCCCGGGTGGCCACTGTGGTCCAGATTAATGAGCTCCATGGGCTGGATTAGGCCCACAGGCCATAGGTTGGGAATGCCTGATTTAATAGATTGGGTTTGGGGCAGATA
This sequence comes from Bradypodion pumilum, assembly GCA_035047305.1. Lineage (NCBI taxonomy): Eukaryota > Metazoa > Chordata > Lepidosauria > Squamata > Chamaeleonidae > Bradypodion > Bradypodion pumilum. The sequence goes on along the minus strand of JAWDJD010000004.1, from coordinate 163,599,177 downwards.
ATTAGTCAGGTAAGAACATTTATCTTGTTGACAGCCCTGTTTTAAAAGAGAAGAATGTTCATATGTGAGACCCTGGTTCTGCTGCATGCCATGAGAATTCCTAAATGTTGATCAATGGAATAATCATTTGTGAAGGAAGCCATTGATAGTTAAAGTCCATCCATTTCATGATTTTAAAAATCAAAGATTCATTTTCAGAAAATACACATGCTTGCCTTTTACCTTGCTATGCTCTTTTCTTACCTACATTATTGGGTTGTGGAATGCTCATGGAATGCAGCAGTGTAGTTTTTTTATCTCCCATTTGATCCCCCTGGATGCTCTTCATATTAATATAATTTTTCATTTTCCTCCTTTGTTCTTTTCTGTGGGCATGAATTGCTGTACTGTGGAATGTATGTAATGTAGGGTATTGTGGGGTTTTATATGTAAACCACCTAAAATAGCAGTTGCACTAATGGGGCATTATATAAACCAAATAAATATATAAATTTGATATTTTTTTTATTCCAGGCAAAAATCAAGAGAACATGGTATCACCTTTCCTCCCCCATGGCTTTGAGGTGACCTTACTAAGCACTGTACACTAAACCCCATGTTAGTGCCTGCTATGGAATGAATGGAACACGCTAGTTGCAAATAAATTCTGCCAATTTCCAAGCGTCTACCCCTAGTTGGCACGAATCACCTGATTTTAACCACTTGTGAACCATCCCTTCAAATAGTTTGGACTGGAATTCCAAGAATCACTTACTATTAGCTAAAGCTGTCAAGAGGCTGAAAACATTTGCAGAGCCACACTTGTGCCCACCTTGAATTTAGTCCAATAACTGCAGCAAATATTATAAGTAAATTCAAAAAGAAAGCTATAAGCTGATTGTGTGTGATCGTGCTCTTTGTCCATTGTTCTGTTTATCCTAGAGCTGTCCCTGAGCAGCCCACTGTAATATGGACTTCCCATTTGGGAGCGGTAAATAAATGGTAGTTCCCATCACCACATTCCCCCAAGCCTTGGTTCTGCGATCAATAGTGCAAGCCAATTCAAAAGTTACATTTATAATATTCAAGAGGGTCCCTTCCAGGCAAGCGTATGTAGATCAGAAATGCAAGGTAAGTTCAGGGGGAAAAACAATCAGCTGAGTAGCCTTGTGTAAGTAAGAATGCTCTCAAGTGTATGAAAAGATGAATAATGATGATGATTTTTTCCACAGTTTGAATGCTTACCATTAAAATAGATCTATTAAATGCTCTTAGCAGCTAGCTATAGTCTTTTTGAGAAACTGCAAAGCAATCCCAGTCTGAAAGGAACATGTACCTTTGATTTCTCAATAAAGCCATAAGGGATAATCAACCATAGGAAAGGGACTGGAAAAATCAATGAATATCAATATCAAAGCATCAGAGCTTGGAAAAAGATGCAGCTTTACACTGCAAGTCCCCGTATTGTCCACCTCACATGTTCAATGAATACAAATGACAACAGATCAAGCGTCTGTTGTTAAGACTGAGTAATTGATGATCATGTGTAGAGGCAGCACTCATGAATACCAAATGCTGAGATCACCTCAACCCCTCTAACACATGAGGGAAGATCAAAATCTTTACACACTGACATTTGGCTGCCTACCATTGGAAAGAAAACAATTGGCTCAGTATGGGAGCTGAAGACGGTGAGAGTGCATTTAAAACACATTGAAAAGAGAAGAACCCACACCTAAACTCAGAGCCAAAACAAATGTTATAGATGTCCTCTCATTGTTGTTGTTCAGTCGCACAGTCGATTCCGACCCTTTGCGACCCCATGGACCATTTTCCTCCAGGCGCCTCTGTCCTCTACCATCCCCCTCAACCCTCCCAGCTCTGTGCCCATTGTGTCTATAATACCATCTAGCCATCTCATCCTTGGCCTCCCCCTTCTTCTTTTGCCCTCCACCTTTCCTAACATCAATGCCTTCTCAAGTGAATCCTCCCTTCTCATTTGATGTCCAAAGTACTTTAGCTTCATCTTTACTATTTGACCTTCCAATGAGCAGTCAGGGTTAATTTCTTCTAAGATTGACCTATTTGTTCTCCTCGCTGTCCAGGGGACTCTCAAAACCCTCCTCCAACACCACATTTCAAAGGCATCTATTCTTCTGCGTTCAGCCTTCCTAATTGTCCAGCTCTCACATCCATACATTACTACTGGGAATACCATTGCTTTGACTATGCGCATTTTCGTTTTCAAGGTGATGTCTCTGCTTTTCACTATATTCCCCAGGTTTCTCATCACTTGCCTCCCAAGAATCAGTCGCCTTTTTATTTCATGGCTGCAATCCCCATCTGCAGTGATCTTTGATCCTAAGAAAGTAAAATCTGTCACTGCTTCTACCTCTTCCCCGTCTATTTTCCAGGAACTGATTGGGCCTGTTGCCATTATCTTGGTTTTCTTGATGTTGAGTCTCAAGCCAGCTTTTGCACTCTCCTCCTTCAGCCCAATCAAGAGATTCTTTAGGTCTTCCTCTCATTAGGAGATGAAAATCCGTAAGGGAATGCTGATTGTTAGGACCAAATTAAGAGTTTCCCTCAACTTCTGGGATTTTCAAATTAGCTTCCATTGCTTGGTGATAGGTTGTCACAACTTAAGCATGGGATTTCTTTGAATCCTGCTGCATAAGCTCTAAAGACTGCCAGGACTCACAGTACCTCAAGATTAACATGCTTTCAGGCTCTTAAAACTGTTCTACTTCCCAGTTGCCAGACTTGACCCCAGTTATCAAGGCAGGCTCATTCAGAAAACAAAATCATGAACAGGTTAGCATGAAAAGAGGAAGACAAAAAATAGTAAGTGGGTTTGAAGTTATTTTATTATAAAAAAAACTATTCTCAAGTCCAAATGCAACGGAACCCCATCGGCACCATCCATGATACCAAAATGCAAAATCCCGGAACGTTTGAACCCGCTAGCATTACCTCTGCGGGCAGCTATTTTTATTAGTGGAATCCTGGCAAAAGTGGCAGGCTATTATTTATTTATTGAGTGTCAGGATGTACCTACAGGAACAGCAGTGGTCTCTGTAAAACTGTACAACTTTAGAAATGCCTAAAAACGTATTATTTAAAATCTCTAGATACCCATTTCTCCACATTTTTATTTATTTATCAAAAGCTCTGCTTTAGTTGACATGCAAATCCTACCAGAAATTTTAACTTGCTCCTTACCCCGCCCCATTCTCTGCCAAATACTCATCAATAAACATAGTTTAAGTTGACCAGCCAACTACAGTCTCTCTTTAAAGTACAGATGCATATTTTGTTGCCCTAGCCAGCCACATGTGGCCCTGCCCAGCCAGCCCAATGGCTTCAGTTTAAATTAAAAATTAATGCCTATTTTAAATTATAAGCTTGTAAACAGATAGCCTTTTGCCTATAGCGAACCATCAAAGCTGTTCTCAAACTTGGGAAAAAAAACACTTAATCTCTCTCTCTTCTCAACTAGCCTTTTCTTGTCTAGAATCCCCCTTCCATCCAAGTATTAACTTCCATCCAGTCCTAGCCCCACTGCAAATGGCTGATTTAATGGACCTTAATTTTAAAAAATCTTTAAAGTATGTTTCAGACATTTAAGTATTTTTTAAAAACCCTACTTCACTCTGTGTTAGAAAAAGAATATCTCATGGCTTCCAAAAACAGATCCAATGGAAGTCTGACAAATTGAGGATGGAAGAATTGAGTGTGGATTGTAGTGCTCAAAGAGTCTAACACTGTCAAAACATTCACAAATTGCCCCTATATTCCATAAATGGGGTTAGTAGGATCCCCTTCTGTTCTCGATCCTGGTGGAGCTGGGTTGAGGTTGGTACCATGATATTTTTAGTGGTGGAAAGCTGAACTTATTTTTAAACACCACTGAAGTGAACAAATGAAGCACAACCATGGTTTTACCCATTTCCATTTCAGCAGATCTTATGAAGGGCAAATTCGATGGGAGACATTTTATACCCTAAACCAGGGGTGCCCAAACTTTTCAGGCTGTGGGCTGGTCACATGGTTCAGGAGGATGGTCACCATGGCCCCCAATGCCAATTCATTCAGCCTGTGAAGCCCTCGCCGCTCTGAGAAGTGGAAGTAAAACACACCCGTAAGGGCGCATTTTACTTCGGCTTCCAGGAGTGGCGAGGGCTCTCATGGGCCAGATAAATTGGCTTTGGGGGCTGAATCCGGCCCCCATGCCGTAGTTTGGGCACCCTTGCCCTAAACAGTTGTGTTTCTTATTGTTCCACACCATTGTGCTGTTTGTGGAAGCTACTGAAACCCTTGTCTTGAGACAAACAAATGAATTACATGAAATAGTGGTTAATTCAGGTTTTGTTTCCTCTGTCACCCACTCCTTCAATCTCTTGCCCCTCAAATGACAGAATAAACACTGAAAGAGACCAGACTTCCTTCTCCCAAAAGAAGAAGTAAGAGGGTGAATTTTAAGGGAGGGTAACAACAAACATGGTATCTCATGCCCTCAGAATTAACATCTAGAACAGAGAAAATATGGAAAGAGTGGGTGCTTGTGAGGCAAAGTCCATTTAGTTCTTATACTCAAACGGCTCATCTCCAGTTTCATTGAGGAGGCAAGTACGGACTAGTGCTTCGGTCACAGCGTAAGGGTCACAATTGGCAGAGGGTCGGCGATCTTCAAAGTAACCCTTCTTCTCCTGGCCCACATTTCTTGGGATGCGGATGCTGGCACCACGGTTGGCTACTCCAGCAGAGAACTCGTTAATGTTGGATGTCTCATGGAAACCGGTCAGGCGCCTGGCATTATCAAGCCCCCCTTTGGGATCGTAGGCACGGATGTGGTACTGATGACGCTTACCCAGCTTCTCAATGGCTTCTTCAATATGCCTGCAGTAATAAGAAAAGACAAGATGTTGAATCCTTCCACATCTCTCTTTGTGTTTTGATCAGTTGTACATATTGAAACAATACATATAGGACTACGTACATATAGGAGAAACAATATTTGAGTATTTGGTCATACAAGGTCACTCACAAATCAGATCTCATATATGTATGAATGTGAAGGGGAAAAGAAATAAGGGGAGAAAGAGAAAGCTGAACATGGGTATTCTAAATCATTAAACCATTCAGAGAATTTTAGGTTGGAGCATTCTTCTGGTAAACATATGGTGTGGCAATGCAAGGAAATAGTTCTGAACTGGAAGAATAGCCCAACATTCAGAATACTTCACACAGACCCAATGTAAAGGGTGTTTTTCATTAAAAAGATGGGGCTGTTGTGGCTCAGTGGTTAAGAAGCTTGCCTTGGTAGCTGGAAGACCAGCAAGTTGGCAGTTTGAGACCCAGGTACTGCATGACGGATTGAGCGCCCATCTCTGTCCCAAACTCCTGCCAACTTAGCAGTTCAAAAGCAAGAAATTGCAAGTAGATAAATGGGGACCACTTTAATGGGGAAAGATCTTGGGGACATGAAAGGCACCTCATTCGGGCGTCCCGAGCGGAGTTTCTCCAGCAAAAATCCTTTTGATCCAGAATAATTTCTGACACAAAATTATTATTATTAAACAAACGTTGACCTCTCTCAATATACAGCAAAATGAGAAGGTACTACTCCAGAGTTTATGGGGTGGGGAAATCACATTTTTAATGTTCCCTGTGTGTGAAAAACATATCAAACTCATACACCGTTCTGAAAGCAGAAAACAGGCATGTCGGGGAAAAGCTCTGCAAACTCAGCTTTCTCATTTGAATCTTCTCTTTGCAAGGTTACAGATAACAACACATTCAGCCATTTTAGTCCCACAGTCTATAGTGGTTCAATCCATTTTACAATCCCCAAACCTGAAGCCATGGTAGTCTGGACAGCACTTACTTGAGGCCTCCTTCCTCTCGCATTCCCTTGGTACTAAAGTTAGTGTGGCATCCAGCTCCATTCCAATTCCCAGGGATAGGCTTGGGGTCAAAAGACACCACAACTCCAAAGTCTTCACATACTCTATGAAGGATGAAGCGAGCAATCCAAAGGTGGTCACCCATCTCAGTTGCTTCACAGGGACCCACTTGGAATTCCCACTACAAGAGAAAAAGAGAGAAAATCAGGACTGGTCCTGGGGGCAAACCATCTGCGCAATGCTGTTCACACCATCATCCTTATATCCTAAGTATTACAAAAAACCCTACAAATAAGAAGGACTGTAGTGCAGAAAGATGAGCTTAATGATAGGTCTTTGGCTCAATTATCTACCTGTGCTGGCATAACTTCTGCGTTTGTACCACCAATGTTCACACCAGCATATAGGCAGGCCCGATAGTGAGCTTCTACAACATCTCGGCCGTAGGCTTTGTCTGCTCCAACTCCGCAATAGTATGGGCCTGCAGAGAAACAAGAAACATTAGTGGCAGTCTCTTGTATTGAACTACCATTTTGAGAAAACATCTGTTTTGCTTAACAAGCTCTGGCAAGATTTAGCAGATCATGACAACAGGATAATCTTAGTCATACCCCTAGTTCAGATGTTTAAAGTAAAGCTGAGTTCACCCCCGCTGGGTTTTGTTTTACAATTCTTTCAAGCAGTGTGGAAAAAAACACTCTGCTTTTGATCTTTTTCAAGTCCTCCTCTGAAAAGGCTAGCAGTGTTTCCCAACCTTTGGTTCTTGGATTTCAATTCCCAGAAGCCTAAGTCAATTCACAAAAGCACTAATCAGCCAATGTGTTGACTTAGGCTTCTGGGAATTGAAGTCCAAGAACCTATGGTTGGGAAACCCTGGGTTAGCCTATTCAGTTATATTGTTTGCTCATGTTCTCATACTCAATTGGCTTAGTTTAGCCCTAGCAAATGTCATCAGGCAGCCATATATGACTCACTTTCTGATGTCAACCTCTTCAGGACTCATACCTGATTGGCTGGCATCACCCATCTGACTAATCTTGTAATCCAAGAAAAAACAAGCAGCAACTACTGCTGCTACCAAAATGAGAGTAGATAAAGGAGAAATCTCAAAGAGGACTGTAGAGGGAAGCTGAATAATCTTCCCAAGTGGATTTCTATTAGAGGTAAGGGGAAAATCATTGTTTCCGATGTGAAATACAAGCACATTCATCATGGAGTTAGTCTTGAATAGTTCTAAGTAGAAGCCAAGGGGAATGGGAATTAGACAACATATACAGTATAAGTGAAGGCCCTTGAAGTACATTTGATCTATCCCATCCTTCAATCCTGAGTTGTCAAATACAGTCTTGGGCTTCAAAGCATTGTTCAGTTCCTCCTGTACCACTCTGAAAAAGCCTATTATCTTCTCATGTTTATTTGAAATATCAGTATGTCACCCTATACCCAGCGTAGTTCATAGAAGGAGTATAAAAATGTGTCTAGTCATGCCAGCCACATGACCACAGAAATGTCTGCAAAAGCAGACAGCGCTGGCTCTTCAGCTTTGAAACAGATATGATCACTGAACCCTAGAGTCAGATATGACTGGCTTTCGAGCAAGGGAAACCTTATGTTTCACCATGCAAAGGCTTTGTCCTGGAAAGCAGCACAGAAATACTGGAAAGAACATCATATTAAATTCTTAAATGGTATCTCAACTAGTCTGACATGACCATATGATCAAAAGAGGTAAATGTGACTAGAGCAGCCACAAAAGCCATGGGAACCAGATCCATTTGCAGTAACACAGGAATAAGGTCTTACTTTTGATCACCTATATTTTGGAAGAGCTTAATATTTCCCTTTAAATATATTTATATTTTAACAAGATATTAAACTCTGTTATGGGGAATTAAGGCAACAATCCATCTTCCACAGTGTATTCCATCATCACTGTCTGGGGCAGTGATGGTGAACCTTGGCACTCCAAGTGTTCTTGGACTTCAATTCCTAGAAGCCCAAGTAAGCACTCTGAGGCATGATCCCTCATTAATGGTGATGGTATGAGTTTGGATTCCTGTTCTATGTGTACAAATATGTTGTATCACCAGCCTGATCTACACAGCAGCAATCTGCTCTTTGTACATTATGCATTCAAGACCACTAAGTGGTGTTTCATCCTAGAATCCTACCTTGTGGTCCAGGAAAGCCATTGGAAGGCCAACCAAAAGGATGTCCATCTGTCCCTAAAAGGGTGTATTCTTGCTCCATCCCAAACCAGGGCCTTTGGTTAGACACCATGTCCATAATCCTTTTACAGCTATACCTTAGATTTGTTTCTAATAGGGAGGAAGAGTAAGGCAAAATTACTACTCAAACAACACCATTAATTTGCACTAGGAAGGGTGACTTATAGGCCATCCATATGTTTGATTTGCAAATCCCATCACCTCCAGCCAGCACAGTCCATGTCAGAGATGGAGGCTATAGCTCAAACTCTCTGGATAGTCAAAGTTTTCCCACTCGTCACCTGCACAGTGCTTTATGGTGCAGTGCTTGTCTGAAACACATACACTTTTAGCAAGGATAACAAAAAACTAAATGTGAGCAGATGCAATTGCACACATGTTGAAACTTTGCAGCAATCAGTAACAAAGAACAGGGGTTAAGCATGGATTTTATAGCAGAGGTTGGATTTTCATTGACTGTGACACCAGTGCATTAGCAAAGCAGTCTCTAAAATCCAGAATGCCCATAAGTTCTCCCTAAACTACATTTCCTCATGGTAAGATGGGTTACTATCTTCATTTTATATGTCAGGAGAGAAAGGCAGTTGGGTGATTTCTTGCTCAATTCAATTCTTTTAGCTTTATTGGATTTGAACCTTGAAGCCAAACCACCCTGAACATCCAAAGAGCAAACAGTAGCATGGTTAAAGAATGTGCTAGAAACATCACCTTGGCAACAATATTGTTGCCATGGCTACTATAGCATTGTGGCTTCCAGATGCTAATAAATTCAGCATTTCTTCAGAAAGGAGAAGCAGTGGTTAAAAGGAAAGAGTAATGTTCAATATATTGCATGAGAGGAACACAAGTAAAGCTATGCATGTGATCACCAGATCAGCTGATGAGAGATCAGCTGATGTGGCTTAAAGAATGAATGTCTTGTGGACTGGGATGAAAAAGTAGACTTGATTTTACTCAGCCAACAACATGGCATGAATGTCCAGAGGCTGGCTGCTACAAAATATAAAATGTTGGATTGGATGCTCCCTTCATTTGATATAAGATAGACATTCCTTATAATTTTATTTTGCCTTATACCACAATTATTTTTTTTTAAAAAAAACATTTGGGGGGAGGCAATTACTCCCTCTATGTTATTGCAATTAACCAAGATTATACTATTGCAATAATAAATGGACTGTATTAACATGATGTTTTGAGAATGATGTTTGATACTAGCATAGCTGTCAAGTATCCCTTATTGGCCGGGAAAACCCCTTATTTTACCCTCTTTCCCGCCATCATCCCTTATTAATTAGACTGCAATGCCCTATTGCCACCATTGGAGGGCAGCACAGGATAAGCATAGCTGTCAAGTTTCCCGTATTTGCCAGGAAATTTCCCTTATTTCCAAATCCAAAATTTGACAGGTATGGATACTAGAGCAGCCTTTTGCCGTTTTCAGCCTCAGAACTCAGATCATATATTTGTAAGAATGTTCATATATATATTCACATCACCACATGCATTAAAAAATCTTTTCCTGAGACATGACTGTGGCAGAGACACAGTGTCAAATATTTCATGTCAGAAATTATACTAAAGATTGGCACTTACAGAGTGGTGGCATTGTATGGCATGCATAGGACTACTTGATAAACTGTAAACTGTTAAATGACAGGAGATTTTTACTCAGGAATGAACTGAAACACACTTCATTTCATTGTCATAAGTGTGGTAAGCAAACAAAAAAAGGGGAGGAGGGGAGAGGATATTACTAGGGGCAGCAAAAGGACCTCTACCTCCGAGCCACAAACTGCTTTTTTTAAAACATTATATTAATTTCTGAGATTTCTGGATTAAAAAAACCCCAATGGTTATTAGCTTGTATCTTGACCTCAAAATATGGAAACTGCATTCCGCAATCATGACTGCTACTGAAGTTAATGTCCATTAGCTTCATACGTCTTCAGTTTTATCAATTTTTTCATTTCTGACATGTATGATTTTCTCTGTTTTTCCAGGCCTGCCTGAGTAGAGCAGAAGGTAAAAAGAAAGGGGTTGGAACATACCTGCAGGCTTGCGGTTGTACTTTAAGACCTCACAGAGCACCAATTTGTTAGGGTCTTTGCGGAAGGGATCCCGAAACATGGCAGATGGCACAAGGTACATATCACTGTTGGAGCCCTCTGACTGGTAGGTGCTGGATCCATCAAAATTCCATTCTGGTAGATCTGGAAACAGAAGAGGAATGAAACCTCATGCTTTCCTAGAATCCTAGAAATGGAATCAGTGTGGATTGACTATTGTCCCTTATTAGATACTATGAAATAACAAAGGCTTCTAGTGAGAAACATAAGATACTAAAAGCTGCATATAGAAGAAACTAGGATTTAAAGCAGGAGTGCCCAAACTATGGCCCAGGGGCTGGATGTGACCCCCGATGCCAATTCATCTGGCCCATGCTCCTGGAAGCAGAAGTAACTGGCCCGCAGCCTGAAAAGTTCGAACACCCCAGATCTAAAGTTTCTCCACAAAGCCTCTGTCATTCTTTCTTTTACTCGCAGGGTCCATTAAAATTTATGAAGTCAGAGAATTTTCATTAATGTTGAGTGAAATAACCTCATGGCACAATCCTATAAATGTCTACTCAGACATCAGCCCCACTGACTTCAGTGGCTTGCCTCCAGATAGTTAAGAATAAGATTAGGGGCTCAGTATGCTTTCCCTCTTTACAGCACAATTGTTTTGAATTCTGGTAAAAGCTCACAAATGACACCGTAGGTGCTCAAGGCCCATCATCCAATATTTTGTCACTGATCTATCAGCCGTGCATGTATCTCAGGTGCCTAGGGAACAAGTTGTTGGTAGAATGTTTATTTGTTGGTGTTCATTTCACAATTGCTTATAGACTGTTGTATTTCAGCACCAATAATATGTTATAATATATAGAAAGTCTTAACAGGAGCATCTGCCATGAAACACATAGCCAGGTTTGTAAAGGAAGTCAGTTTTCCTAATGGTCACAATGTTTGTTTTCAAAGAAGTCTAGACTAGTGATGGCCAACCTTGGCACTTCAGGTGTTCTTGAATCCTGATCAGCAGGAGTGCTGATTTGGGTTTCTGGGAATTGAAGTCCAAGAACACCTGGAGTGCCAAGGTTAGCTATCACTGGTCTAGACAAACTACCTACAATGTTTTAAAACAATTGCAAGTCATCTGGAGTGGTGCTTCTCTTCCTTGTTTATGACCTTTTGCCTTATTTCATGCTTTCTCACTTTTGAAATCTTTGTCTCATTATTCCTTACTAAATATAACTAGGTGTGAGGCAAGAACCACAGAATGGAATGTGCAATTTTAAAAAGAAAGAAAAATCAGAACTCCTGCATTACATAATACCTGCTTGAAATAATAGCGCAGAATTTGTGTACACGTAGGATAGCACCTAGAGTAGCCAGGGAAAGAGAATTAGCAAAAAGTAGAAGCATACTTCAGTTGGCATTAAAGTGGTTAATCCTCCCAGCCAGCTTGAGCCCTCTCATCCACATGAGGTGGTGGAATTATTTAACCAAGCAGTGCCAGCCAGTTTCTCAGAATAAAAGCCAAAGCACTCAAAGTAAATACTTCTAATTAGCCATACATGGTATATTGGTTTCATAATCATCTCTGCATAGCTCCATGGTAACCAGTGAAGAAATCCTAAAGCTATTTATTGTGTCGGGATGGCTACTTTGTCTGGAGGGACAAACAAAAGCCAAACTCATTGTACACTCTGGAGTTCTGATGGGCATTTTAATATCTGCCCTACAGCCCTCCCTCTAACAAGAATGTTACAATACAACATAAAGATCCTGATCTTTTCCCTTCCTTGCAATAAGAAATTGTGGATCTGAGAGGAAGAAATTTAACGGTTGCATCCTTCATTAAACTTAGAAAGTAGATAAACACATAGGAGGCAGATCGGACCTCCAAGACAAGACCGCTGAATTTAAAAAAGACTGAGCAGGCAGGGGACTAATGGAGGTAAACTGAGAAGAGGACAAACAAAAGAGAGGAAAGCCAAAAATGTTAGGGAGGGTGAGGTAACATCCAAAGGACAGAGGCATCTCGGGCCTTTAAGAATTGCAGGTGGGTGGATTCTTTGACTCGCCAAAAATCCCTTTCAGCCTCTCCCTCCCACACCCTCACCTTAGAACTGCACACCTAGAAAGGACTTGATGGGTCATCCAGCCTTGTCAAGGAAACACAGTCAAGAACTGAGCTCCCAAGCACTGGCTCCGTAGCCAAGATAGTATTTTCAAAGAATTTTAAAACTTCACCCACAAAAAGGGGTTTCTGGTGAGTAGAGGGGTTTTTTAAAAATAAAATCAACATGTTGTTAAAACTTACAGGAAAATATTAAACAAGACAGGAACAAAACAACCTAGAAGAAACAGAATCCGAGTTTGTAAATATAGGTGTGCAACCAGAAATTCAGAAATTTCATTTTTATTCCTCTTTGAATAAAAACCATGCATTATGAATGAACACCAAATCAGTCCTACTTCTCTGAGGCAAATCTCTAGTTAACATATTTTATATGTGGAGAATAAGGAAGTAAATAGAGTAGGTACACTTGCTTGATTTGTAGCCCCAACAATACTTCCATAGTTCTTGATATGCAATTGTTGTCAATAGCAGTAGTAAAAGAAGGATCAGACATGAGAGACTGATTTAAGAAAACCCACTCCTCAACTACTGACAGTCATGCACATCCTCTCTTGGGTTTGTCAGCTCTTAGTCAACTGGCAAGTATATATTTAAATTCCCATCTTCAGTGACAATAAAACAGGGTTGCCTTCTTCTCACAAAGAATGCAAGTTGTTTGTGGCTCACTGGCTTGAAATTCCTGTGTACATGTTAAATTACTATGTGTTCTTGCAATGTTATATAAGAAAAGAAAAAAAGGGAGGGAAGATCCTAATGCAAAAAGCCTTATGATTCACATTTCTACAGAGTATGATACTCAGAGGGCAGAAAAGATGGAGGAGGGGAGAAATACTGGCAAAGAAAGAATGTGAGCAGCCATCTTTCAACTAGGGAAATGCCCTAGGAAGATAAAATAAAGCATTCCATTTTTAAAAAAACGGAAAGTTTGAGAAGAAGAGACTACATCAAGCAGATACCCTGGAAGAGCATTGCAGGCACAAACAGGCAAGAGCAGAGGAGGCCATCTGCAAAACAAGAAAAAAAGTCTAACCATATTTACTCAGAAGTACATCCCACTAATTTCAATAGGCTTACTCCCTGGTTAATGACTATTATAACAGCAGTGCTGGGCTGCATTCCTAAACACACAAATCCCCTCAAACCCACTGGGCTGCCTTCGGTGCAGACATATTCAGTAGGAACTGCCTACCTGTCAGCAGCCCACAAAACTCTGAAGGACATATAGAGCACTTTTGAATGAGTGATGCTAAAATAAGTCTTGTTATTCTTTTAAACCACAGAGGCTCAAATGTGTTGCCACACAAAAGGACTGAAAGGGGAAATATCAAAGAGAGCCTTTCCCCAGCTACCTAGAAAAACAACTTCCTCAACCTGCATGATTCACTTAAAATGCAGCTGAGAAAAGAACTGGTAGACAGTCAATATACTCCAGAGCTTCGCCTGTTTCTCCTAGTGTGCAATGCACTCCTATGTAAATTTATTCAAAAACCAGTACCACTGAGTCTGAAAAAGTGAAGCTCTCAATAGGGACTGTGTAAGGAAGTCAGCATAAACCTTATGAGTATGAGCTCATTACAAGTGCTACTTTTCATTTCACCCCCTAAAAGTGCTTTATTCATCATACCAACACAGCAAAAGAATTATTAGATGGACTGGTAGCTTTTTTTGCAAAGACTGGAAGAAGGGTTGAACAGGTATAGCACTGGGAAGGAGAGAAAATCCGTTTGTGGCCAAAAAGCACAAAGGCTAAAAAGTAGCAAAATGTACGTATAGCAGTAATCAAAGTAGAGAAAAGTCCAAGATAATAGTCCATATAACCATATTTATATTTTATGTGCACTGCGGTTCCATAATGAGATAAGGTATTCAAACAATTCACCACTGAGAATATATTTTCAAAAGCTTTTCCAGTAAAATATAAGCTTTTCTGGGCATAAGCCTTTTCCTCAGGGAAATCTCAGTATAAAATGGTAATCTACTACAAACGATAGAATCTCGCATCCTAGCCTCTGTGTACGTCCGCAGCACTTAGCAGACTTTGCATGTAAGCGTACAGCCAGAAGGAAGACCTTGCATGTATCCCTAGAAGACCAGACACGATACAATGCTTGCAATTCTTCACCCACATGGATTCCCAAGACAGAGCTCACCCAAAAACTCTCTGCTTACCTTCAAGGTTCTTGGGCTCTTGTTCCAGTGTCCGGGTTTTACAGCGTAGGAATTCGCCAGTCCCATCAATCCATATGTACATAGCTTGCACCTTGTCCCCTTGAGGCAGCTTCATGTACATGTGCTTTATAGCTTTGCTCAGATGGGAACTTGCAGAAGTGGCCATGGCTGCAGAAGCTGTTACTGAAGACCTACAAAGTGATGAGCAAGGATGGAGTGGGGGAAGAAGAAAAGGAAGGTCTGTGAAAATGTCCAAAAGGGATTCTTGCCAGCCACCAGATGGGGACACTTTCACTGTGTCCTATGTTTTCTTGCAATTAAGACATATAATGTTGCCCTAGTTTGTGAGGCAGCTTTCCACACCTAGTCAGAGCACATGGACTAAGTCCACACCTGCTACAAATCATCATATACCTCCTGAAAGTCATGGAAATCAGCCAATGCCTTCCCCAAGCTGAATATCATGCCTGGTATAAATTGATGAAATGTGATGCAAGCTATGCTTGGAGTTATGGTTACCAAGCTCCATGTGCAATACAACAGGCACACATTCAGTGACTAAAAGACTGCAGTTACAAATTCAGGTGACTGAATTAAGAACATAATTATGTTGGTCAAGTAGTATATGAAAAGGAGACATAAATTGATACACATGCCATAAAAGGATGAAGAATTAGATACACTATCTGGATTATAACATTGAATCTCAGATGCAGGTATGCAAAGGGGGTCTGAGCCCAAACAGTCCAGTCCTTTTTTGACACTTCCCAGTATTAAATCTGTTGCTAGACCACATATTTAAGACATTTGTGATAAAGGAGCAGGGATGGAGAAATGCCTAATTTTAAATCAATCATGGCCAACAGTGGGTTTCAATTCAATACCTGAAGTTGTATATCTAATATTGATCTGGGTTCTAGTTTTAACCTATGGTGAATGTTAGGGAGTATTTTAATGGCTTTTTAATGTTTTTATGATTTTAACTGCTGTCGGGATGTTTTTATATTTCAGTGTTTCTTATTGGTTGATTATAAGCCGCCCGGAGTCACTTCGGTGAGGGGGCGGCAATAGAAATTGAATTAATTAATTAAATAAATAAACTCTTTATCTCTATGTTCATTTGTTTCAGCCATTCTTATGTAGCTTTTATGTCTGACACTTTCTCCCTTTTTATCTAGGGTTTTTAACAGGCACCCTAGTTTGTTCTGAAGATGTATCACTGGCACTTCCACCTGCTGTGCTTGTACTAAATGGAAGGTAACTATGTATTGTTATTACAATAACAATCTCAGACTATAAAACAGCATGAGTATAGCCAAAAAGAATCCCCTTGGAGCAGGTTGGAAAATATGTGCTAAATAAATTATATAATTTCTTTCTGGAATGCCATCTGAACTGATTTCTAAGAATCCATAGAACCAATGTAAAAACTTTAAAAGTATAAAAAGCAAACTTTCTCCTGTTCCCAAAGCCAACCTAAACAGGGTCAAGTTTTAACCTTCCTCCTAAAAGGAGGAAAAGGGACTAATTTAACTGGAGGGAGTTCCAGAGCTTAGCTGCTTCTTCAAAGGAGGTCAGAGCCTACACATATCGGGATACTTCTAGTTCCCAAGGGCTGAGGTCATATGGGGTAAACCTAAGGTCCCATATCCAAGCAACAGACCTCTTGAATTTCTCTCATATCTCTCTCAATGTGGAACAGAGAGGAATAAGGCATGCTACTTGGATACAGTGTTACAATATGGATAAAAAGCATATGCTCTTCACCACAGCCAGTAGATGGCCCAACCCTAATTGACAAGGACTGTAATTTATTGGGAAACACACTAAAAGCCTCCCAGTCAATGAAGGAAGAACACACCTGGCAGTTATAATGTGAAGTCAATGAATCTGCCTTACATTTTCCACCCTAGCATCACAGAGGACATAAGCTCACATCTACAGCCCTATGCCTTCAGCTGAATTCTGCACCATGTTAGTGTTACTTCTGTTTGCTATTTTTAGCAACTGAGAATCACGTCCAAGAATGTGTTGTTGCCCTACTTGTAACATTATATATCTCAATATGGCTATTGATACTTCTTGCTTAAAACAGACTACAGGGGAGCCAAAGCCCTCTGTGAACCTTTTGTCATGGCCAACGTGTAATAGATTTGGCTATTTTCCAACACACCAGGTTTACACTAGATGGAACATATGCAGGGCAAAGTCAGCTTTCTTGCAGAGGGAGGGCCTTTATGGCTCGTACTCCTGATTGTAATCCTGACATTTTGCTATGCACAGTTGTCCAATACTTTGCAATCAATTCACCTCAACCTCCTTTATCAAGAAAACTAAACGGCCAAAGAAAATAACTAAAATTTTCACATATGTTAAAAGCTACTTGAAAAAGATTCACAGCCTCTCGTTATGAAGAACCAAGAGTTCAAATGTAGCACAGGCAAAATTTCTATTACAGTTCTCTTTAATCTACAGTAGACTATTTGAACCTTTTTTGTAAGTAAAATTAAATTGATTCTGCAAATATAGAATATCATATTCCAAATAATGCATCTCAGCAGCTAAGGAAGGCAAGAAGTGCATTAAGCATGGGAAAATTTGGTGATACAGTATTTTGAATGTTTCCATAGACTACATTGAATAATGCATGACTCAGTAAAAGAAACTGTGGCCTTTAGTTTGCAAGAATTGAGCAAGGCTGTTTATGATAAGATGCTTTGGACACCATAAGATTGCCGTAAGCTGGACTTGACAGTAAAATAACAACAACCCTATATTCCATTTTCTTGTCTCCTTTCACTGACTCTCCCTCTAATGGCCCACTTGCAAATACAGTACAGAACAAAAAGTCCTATAAAACCGTAACAATTAACATATGCATTAAGCCATAAAATCTTTGTGACCTTATTTTCACTTACCAGCATTGTAAAACATTTTATATGCAACAGCATACACCTAAAAATCTAAAAGTATGAATAAAACAAGCCTATTTTAACAGAGAACTTAGCTGTGGTTCTCCTGTCCAAAAGTTTAACATAGGACTCACACTGCTAGGACTGCTATTGCAGTATTGTATTTGGCAAAAGTGAAGGCAGGCAACCTACTGAGCTGTACAGAGTTCCCTCTGAGACACAAAGAATTCAGCACATTGGGAATACCTGCATGATCTTCTATGAACAACATTCAGCAACTGGTGCAGCATTACATTAAAATATTTGCTCTGTACTAGGCAAAGGTCACAACCGTATTGCTTAATACTGGACATGCCCTTCTGCCAGACAAGAAAAATAGTAATTCACACATATTCTCTCTATCAAACTTGCCCTCCAGCCTTTTAATTTGCTTTTTATCACACTCTCAATAAATAACAGTGACAAGAATTGCCTGTTAAAATGCTACTCACCAGATTAAGGTAGCAATTTCTTACAGTGGCCCTTACTGTATTTACAGTCATCTAACTTGTTCCTATCCTTTCTCCTCTTTCTTTCCTCCTTTATCTCCTTCCGACATCCTCTTGCAAAAAGAGATGCATTTAACCTATTCTGGACCAAGCAACAGTAAACTACAGTGGGTGGGAGGAAGGGAAGGAAGGAAAGAATTAGATAGTTTTATCTCTTTATCTCTTTCCTACTTCAAGTTGACTTTCAAATTGTCATCTAGTTCAGCAGCTCTCTTCTCCAAAAAGCAGTGTATTAGCTGACTAACACAGTGAAGACAAAGATCTCTTTACTGGCCTGCCTGGCTTAAGGGTCATGTGCAAGAGACATGGAAGCAAATCTTGATCCAGAGAGTTCTCCTGACTCCACTGTACACTCTTACAGTAGGTGCATCTCTGAAGAAGCTTAAAACACAAGGCGCACACTTTCTCTGTCACGTGATACCTAACATAAAGTTTGTTGATGTTTGTTCTGTTATGGCAGAATGGCTCGACACAACTACCTAGACTTTTAAAATTTAACGTGTGGAGCATTCCCATGTACATATGCCAAAGCACACTAATTGATTTCTTGCTGTTTGACCCAGCACTTCATCAGTCTCTGAAAAAAAGAGTCCTGATGAGTTCCTGAAATAGTTTCTGTGGCCTCTATACATTCCCTCGCCAGCCAGGAGTTTGGAACTTTCCTTTGACTCCAACTCTAAAAGTGGAGGGTGGGGATGCTTTCTACGTCTGATCAATCAAATGTGATTCTTACTAGTTCCACACTGTATTAGAGATCCTTCCCCAGTATTATTCCGAAGGAAGACCTTTCCATTAAGCTCCTCCTTAGGCATGCTTCTGCATAACCCTTGTTTTTATCCATCCTGCTGCTTTGAGAAAAACAACCCGACTAGAGATCTCTTTGCCTTGGAAAGTGAAAAGAAAGAGGAGAGGGAGGGAGAGACAAACAGACAAGGACTAAAGCTCCCAAGGCCACTATTTTCTAACCTCTCTGTCTCTCCCCCCTTTACTCAAAAGCTAAAAGAATAATATCTTTTTGCTTCTTTTACAAGGCAGCCAAAAAGCTCAGCTCTAGGAAAGCCTGGTGTTTTGTGCCCCAGAAAGGCAATGAGAAAAAAGGGGTGAACCTTTCCTACCCATGCACATATAGGCAGACAGAGTTTCCATTGTCTATCCGAAGACGGAGGAGTAGGAATCCCCTGGGTTTATGCAATCAGGGGTAACGGGAAATGCAAATTCAAACAAGACCGCTTTATCTTTGGTTAGGCCTACTGTGTTATACTGTATTCATATTGATAGTGATGTTAAGACTTTTTTTTTATTGCAATGTGATATTTTGTATCATGAGATTTGTACCCATTTTGTTATTTTTTTATTTTTGTTGGACTTATTTTCGCCTTGACTATTGTATTTATGATGTATTTTTATCTGACAGCTCTATTTTTTTTACCGATTCTCTGTTTTTCATATGTTTGTTGCATTTTTGAATTGATTGTACGATATGTATTGTACTTTTCTGAGCTTATTGATTTTTTTTCTTATTGATATTCTGTATGTGTCCTATATTTTGGTTTTGTTATATTGTATCTTAATTATGTTGGAAGCCGCCCTGAGTCGGCCTACAAACTGAGTAGGGCGGGGTACAAATTAATAATCTAATCTAATCATGAGAGAGGAGTTGGGGGGAGGGGGAGGAAAAAAGAATTAAAGGACCATTGGGGGAAAAAATACACAGTACTGTATATGCTAACAATATCTAAGCTTCCTGCAGCCCCTCTTCCTCGGCAGGAGTCGGGAGAGGGTTGCGTAGCTGCACAGCAACTTCGATGACTTTTATTGGAAGAAAAGAAAAGAAAACAAACACCCGGCTCTCCTCCCTCCCTCCCCTGCTCTTCTTCGCTAGACCCGTGTGAACAGCATCGCAGCAGATCGCGTCCAAACAACAAGCTCATCATCCCCTGCAGAATCACGAACACAAGAGGCTGCCTGCAATACCACTTCGTGCCCCGCCACCCCCACTCGAGGAGGATGAGGAAGAGGGGGGGGAGAGCAATGCGCAGCCCCTGATGCCACTGCCACTGCCACTGCCACTGCCACTGCCACTGCCACTGCCACTGCCACTGCCACACACACACACACACACACACACACACAGTCAAACAGGCACTGTCGGGGGGGCCCCCGCCCCCCAAGGGAGACCTCACTGAGACCATGGAGGCATCGCCCCCACCCCCACCCCTTTCAGGTGTGTCCCCCTCTCCAGGTGCTTGCAGGACGTGAGTCCCCCCCCCCATTACCTCGGCTCCTGGCTGGCGAGAAAGCACCCGGCGGAAGGCAAGGGGCGAGCGAGTGGGCCGGCAGGGGGCGCACCAGAGCAGGGCGGGCTGCACTGCGAGGCAAGCGCTGCTCCTAGCGGGTCACTCGGCCGGGGAAGAATGGCCCATCGTGTTCAGCTCTAGCGGCGCAAGGCTGCCTGCGCCCTCCTTTAAGGGCTGCCCGGTGCCAGCCCCCCCTTCCCGCTCGCTGATTGGCCTCTTCCCGACGTGAGCAAAAAGGGATCTGGTGGTGGTGCTTGGGGAGAGGGGGGGGTGGCTTATGGCTCCCAGCCATTGGGTAACAGGGAGACGCGAACGAGGGGAGGGGAGGGGAGGAGCAGCAGCTCCCTCCTCCTCCTCTGGGTTTTGAGGGGGGGGACCTCGCTCGGCCTCAGGAACAAGAGGCGAAGCATGAATTCCCAGTGGGTGGCCCTGATGCTGGGTCTGGCACGGAAGGACCCCTCATTTAAGGTTGGCAAGTGCAGATGGAGCCCCAGCGGCCCCTGTGCCCCCCCCTCTCTCTCTCTCTCTCTCTCTCTCTCTCTCTCTCACACACACACACACACACACACACACACACACACACACACACACACACACACACGATCGTGCGCGTTTATCGGCTCTCAAGAGGGACTGCGGGTGGCTGAGTGCGCTCCCGTCGTCTGCCCCTGCTCCTGCCAACCCAGCCGTTCGAAAGCAAGACATTGCAAGTAGATAAACAGGAACCGCTTCGGCGGGGAAGGTAACAGCGTTCCGCGCACTCCAGTGTCTAGTCGTGCCTGCCTCGTGACTACAGCAACGTCCAGCGCGGGCTCTTTGGCTGTCAAGGGAGATGAGCACCGCACCCTAGAGTCGGATACGACTGGCTTTCGAGCAACGGCGACCTTTACCTAAACGGCACTAATCCTGGGGAAGGGGTTGCCTGGGGCGCACGGGACCAGCCCATCGTCCTAGTCCTAGGTAGGCTCCCTCGGGGCTCCATCATGTCGGGTAAACAGGTGTGGGATTGTGGCCGTGGAAGAGGAAGGCCCCTTCTGCTATAAGACACACCGTGGCGAGGAAGACGAAGGGGGCCATCAGGGGAAAGAGATGAACCAGAGGTTCCCAATGTGGGGCACACACACCACATGGAGACTTCAATTCCCAGAAACCTAAGTCAGTACAGTGGCTGATCAGTGCTTTGGGGAATTGAAGTCCAAAAAACCAAAGGTTGGGAAACACCGGCTGGGCTGAGAAAACAAGATGGGAAGCAGGCTGGCTCTGTAGCATGGCCGCCTTTCCCCATATATTTCTGGAGCTGTATCATACCTGTCAACCCACGGCTCCAGAAAAACGGGACCTGCGCACATCGCTTGTGCGCAGGTCACGTTCCACGCATGCGTGGAAAGGTTTTACCCCTTCCACGCATGCACGGAAGCGCTACGCTGCTTGCGCAGCCCTTACGCAAGCGACGTAGTGCTTCCACGCATGCGTGGAAGGGGTAAAACCCTTCCGCGCATGCACGGAAAGTGTTTCTCCCGCTGCCAAATTACGGGGTTTTGGCAGCGGGAACCGGGTTACGACGTCAATCAACGTCAATTTACGGGGTAATCCCGGCCAAATCGGGAAGGTTGACAGGTATGAGCTATATAGGAGATAAAAAACAGGGGTGCCCAAACCTTTTGGGGCACGGGCCGGTCACGTGGTTCAGGGGGCTAGTCACTACAGCTTGTGGGCCGGATTCGGCCCCTGATGCCAATTTATCCACCCGCGAAGCCCTTGTCGCTCCTGGAAGTGGAAATAAAACACGTGTACGGGCGTGTTTTACTTCCGCTTCCGGGAGCGAAGAGGGCTTTGTGGGCCGGATGAATTGGCATCAGGGAAGATCCAGCCCCTGGGCTGTAGTGACCAGCCCCCTGAACGAGGGCTTCGCAGGCCAGATGAATTGGCATCAGGGGCCAAATCCGGGCGCCGGGCCGTAGTTTGGGCACCCCTGATAAAAACCATCCTAAGCTATTTCTTAGGAAGGACCTGCTTGGCTCTCAAACCCCAGAGAGTTCCTGGAAAGGAGGGACAGGACACTTTGCTACGTGTTTACCTCGGGATCTGCCTTTACATAACTCTGAGCCGGCATAAGAATACCGGTATGTTTACAGAGTTGCCTTGCTAAACTCAGGCGCCTTAAACTCTCCCCTCCCATTGCCAAAAGTCAAGCCAGTTTATCCAAGTGCAGTTTGGGCAGGGTAAACACTTTTCCCTGGAAGGAATCAGAGTCAGCTGTTGGGGATGGGCTTCATATTTCACAAACGATGGGGTGGAGAGGAGGGAAGATCTGGTTTATTTTCCCGGCTGTTTGCATGGAATGTCTTCCTTCCTTTTATTACATATATTTTTGTTTGAAGCAAGGCATGGCGGAAGCTATTCTACCACACCAGGGGTGGTCTCATCACCTTCTGTATGTGGAAAAGAGGAGCAAAATGTGCTGGAGCTGCCAATCTCTATCCTATCTTTTGGTCTTATAACAAATCTATAAATCATTAACAGTTATAAAACGTTAAAAATCAATGAATGGAAATTGTAGCCAAGTTAAGTCAGCCATAAAGACCGGAGTGGAATAAGAACATTCTTTAAAGTTTGACTTAAGAGACATCAGTGAGGACCCCATAAGCATCTCTTGGGAGAAGGATTGCCAATAAATGAGGGGGGCACCATTGGAATTTTCTTAGTTTTACTCAGTGGAGGGCATCAGCAGGTTCGCACCAGTTCAACAGAACCGATAGCAGAAATTCTGGCTGGTCCCGCCCATCCAAGTTTTGAAATAAAGTCCTAATTTGGGTGCAACACAGGGCTTTTCCCCTGGCCATGCCCACCATAGTGCAGTAGTAAAAAAAATTGAGCCTATCACTGGTCTTACTCCTAAAATATTAGAGCAGGGGTTCCCAACCTATGGCACATGGGCCGGACCTGGCCCTCGCCGCCCTTGCCACACCCGGAATTGGAAGCGGACACTTTTATGGCAGCCATAAAATGCGCCCGCACATGCGTAAACATGCACACAACTGTCGTAAACTCAGAAGTGGGTGCATTTGTGACAGACGTAAATGTGCCCACTTCCGGAAGCCTAAGCCAGTCCATTGGTTGACCAGTGTGTTGGGGAATTGACTTGGGCTTCTGGGAATTGAAGTCCAAAAACCAAAAGTTGGGAAATGCTGCTTTATGTGAATAAGTAATGAATACTTTGCCTGAGTGCCTTATGTAGTCATAACAGCTAAGAGATGGTAATCCTGAAAATGAACGGATGGGAGCTCATAACAAAATTCTGAAGCTAAGCAAACCTGATTGTATATGTTATGCAGAAGTGAGTCCTAGGATTCTGCAAACCCATAGTGAAAATGTAATTTTTATGTAGATCAAAGCAAACCCATAGGGAAATGAATTTTTACGTAACTCGAAGCAAACCCATAGGAAAAAGAATCTTTATTTAACACGAAGTAAACCCATAGGAAATTGTGTAAATCGGGATATGGTTTTAGCATAAAATCATTACGTAGGTCGAATTTTATGTAACTCGAGGCATTTGTAAGTCAGGGTTTTACTGTATACGTTTTCACAGCCATTGTTACATATTTGTCAGAAAGAGAGGTGAAATCTTCATGAACAAATGGCTTCCTTCTTTAAGAAACAATTTTCTAATAATATTATAATCCTAGTTACATGTTTGTGGAGCATGATGCATACGGATTACTTTGAATGTTCTGAATGCTGAATAATGTTATTCCATTCGGATCCTGCATATGTGATGAAATTCAAGGTGTTCCACAGGAATTTTGAGAGAGCAAAGCTTCACAGTGTTATGTTAGTATAATGTGCATGCATGGTGTGTGCCACAACACACTGCATTTGTCTCAAAATGTTAAAATAAATCAGTTTAGAATTTGGAAGTTCAAGTGCCCCTTTGTTTTTTCTCCCCAACAGGAACCACCCATGTTAAAACTCACACACACAAACCTGTGATAAAGAGTTGAAATCCTCCCTTAACTGTGAAGCTCTCTGGGTGACCTTGAGTCACCTTTTTTCTCCTGGTCTAACTTACTTCACAGACTTGTGGTAAGAATTTTGGGGGAAGAAGAACCATATAAGTCTCCTTGAACTTACAGAAGGAAACATGAGATGTACAAGATGCAACAATTAGGGTCCCAGTGATATTTATTACATTTCTATCCCATCTTTTATCTAAGGATTCCAAGGCAGTGTACACCACACCATGGGTAGACTGCAGTGACTCTGGTTAACAAGCTCACCTTGTTAGCTGGAAGGTCAAGAAGTTGGCAGTTCAAGACCCGAGTACTGCATGACGGAATGAGCACCCATCTCTGTCCCAGCTCCTGCCAACCTAGCAGTTCAAAAGCAAAAAAATGTTCAGTCACACAGTCGAGTCCGACTCTTTGAGACCCCTTGGAGCACCACACACCAGGCTCCCCTGTCCTCTGCCATTCTCCACAACCACACAGGTCTACGCCCATCGCATCAACAATGCCATCCAGCCACCTCATCCTCTGCCATCCCCTTCTCCTTTTGCCTTCAATCTCTCCCAGCATCAAAGCCTTCTCAAGTGAGTCCTCTCTTTTCATTTGGTGGCCAAACTACTTGAGCTTCAGTATTTGTCCCTCCAATGAGTAATCAGGATTGATTTCCTGCAGGATTGACTGATTTGTTCTCCTTGCAGTCCAATTGCAAGTAGATAAATAGGGGCCGCATTGCTGGGAAAAGATCTTGGGTACATGAAAGGAGCCTCATTTGACATCCCCTGAGTTCCTCCAGCAAAAATCCTTTCAACCCAGAAAGCACCTTGGTGTGCTTCTGACATAAAAAAGGTGATTTTTATTTAAATCACAATTTAATTCATTTGTAATCATGTTAACAATGGAAGCAATTGTACAGAATTTACTGAAACTCTAAGTAATTCTTTATTCAGAAGGGAAAACTGGGAAATAAAAAACTGTACTCTGTCACTTTGTGGTCAACAGGGCTTGGCCTAACAGACTGATCTCCCATTATAAAAGCAATACAGGTCTGTTTACATTTTTAAGGCTCATATTCTTCCAATGACTAGAAATCAGCCTTCTTCAACCTAGTGTCCTGTAGCAGTGTGGGACTATAACTCAGTAATTCTGTGATTCTAGATATTCTGGAAAAGATTGTCAAAACTGGGAGGCAAGGTTTTCTTCAGGATGTTTTTTTTTCAGGGCACTGTTAACTTACAGAATTAATTGCCTTGCATCTTATTTTACACAGGGCAACCCCATTTGAAAAGCTTTCAAAATTTGTCCTCTATTTGAAGGGCTGTCCCTTCAAAATCTAGGGACTGTGGTGTCTCAAGTAGTTAAGATGCTGACTAGAAGGCGGTAGGTCAGCAGTTTGAGACCCAAGTACTGCACGACGGAATGAGCTCCTGTCTCTGCCCCAGCTCATGTCAACCTAGCAGTTCGAAAGCAAGAAATTGCAAGTGGATAAAGAGGTACCACTTTGGTGGGAAGGTAAACAATGTTCCGTGCACTCTGGTGTCTAGGCATGCCTACCACATGTCCACAGAAACATCTGCAAACAGACAGCACTGGCTCTTTGGCTATAAACAGAGATGAGCACTGAACCCAAGAGTCAGATAAGACTGGCTTTTGAGCAAGGGTGACCTTTACCTTTACCTTTTACCCATCCATGTCTGGCTTAAATATAAAGAACCTTAGGAACAAGGAGCAAACTGGGGTCTTTAAGCTGCCCATCAACAGTTAGTATCTGACTAGCAGAACATAGATCAGCTTCCTACTAAAGTAAGTGTGTTATCTTTCTATTTAAATTGCAGTAATTATTGCCAAATATGCACCCATGTCTATAAATTAATATGTAAACCCTCCATGTCTAGGCATGCCTGCCACACGTACACGGAAACATCTGCAAATACATACAGCGCTGGCTCTTTGGCTATAAACAGAGATGAGCACTGAGCTTTAGAGTTGGATGCGACTGGCTTTCGAGCAAGGGTGACCTTTACCTTTACTAATGAACATTGCTCCAGGGAGAAACTTCCAAGGAATATCTTAACCTATAAGGAAGGGTTGTAGCCATGCATGTGCGGAATGCATTTCCATACATGTGCAGCTTATCCCATAATGCACCGTTCACACTTACCTTAATTCCCGGACATCATCCCCGCAAGGGTCTGGAAGCCGAGAGTGGGGCCAATGGCCCACGAACGCAAACGAGAAAAAAATTCAAATCCCAGTGCCCTCCGCCAATCAGGCAGGATGGCCTGAGCGCAGAGGAGGCGGGACAACCGGCGCTCCGGGGGGGGGGGGACTGCCAAGATGACACATGCCCAATACAGCTCAGGGCCCTGGCTTACTGAGGCAGACAGAGCCCGGGTTGAGAGAATGGTCTGCCTGCCACCCCTTCCCGCTGCCTGAGGACACAGCTGGGTGAGGCGGCACCATAGGTGCTGCCACTGCCCTGCCACCCCTCTCGCCCTCAGCCACACCACCTGAAGATGTGGCCGGATGAAGTGCCACCTGGGAGAGCGCCTTCTCTGACAAATCCCTGTCTGGCGCCTTTGCATTTCCCCTCCACTGTTTAGAGCCAGCAATCGAAACAGTGGAGGAGAAAATGCAGATGTGGCAGCCAGCGATCCGCCAGGGAGAGCGCCTTCCCTGACGGATCCCTGCTCTCGAAACAGTTCTCAAAACAGCAGAAGGGAAAATGCAGAGGTGCCAGGCAGGGATCCGCCAGGGAGAGCACCTTCCCTGACGGATCCCTGCCTGCTGACAACCTGCTATCCATCCGGGGACACGCGTACCCGGTCGGAAAGAGCAGCCTGGCAGTCACCTTCCCTCTCCGCAGGGCCCAAGTGACCCGACCGGCGAAGCCGGGTAGCAATTGCTAGTAACGTATAAACACCAAACTTCAGAGTATGGTGGATGTTACTGGGAATAGCCTTTCCCAATATGGCTCCATCTAGACCTGTTTGATTGCTGAGCTGGCCAAGAAAGATGGGCACGAGGGCCCCAGTACAATGGCCCTGGGCTGAGGAAAGCTGCCTTAGCTGAAATCCTGCTTTCCACGGTGTGTTCTATTCACCTGAGTTCCCCCAAGCTCGCCCTGTCTTTTCTCCAACCCTTTTAGCCCTTGATCAGAAGGTGCTCCTTTGTTTGGTGCCAGCATTTGTGTTCAGTTAAGGTAATTGGTTACTTCACGGTAGATACAGACAAACTTGCTATTATTCGAGCTAGTTCAGATCTGGTCACTTGAACAAAATTGCTCAGCTAGGGAAGAAATTGGATGAGGTGGAGTGGAGAGGGAAAGAACAAAATTAATTTAATAATCTGTTCTACTCTAAATTAATGAGGATCTCCTAGGAGGTGTCTGCCAAAATACACGTTCTACAGAACACATCTGAGATGGCGTTGAAGATCTATTTTATTATGTTTACAGTTCAATTTCTTCTCTCACTAAAACTGCAATAATGAGGCTGTTGGATGACTAGTGTATTAGTGACATTCGCTGGTAATTTGTTTGTCCTTTATTACAAGTGTAGAAAGTGTTACATATTTTAAAATCATTAAACTGTTTGGTTTCATAACAAATGGATGGGTCCTTTTTAAAAATGGACGAGAAATGTCGACTAAAGCCTTGCTATCAAGTCAGAATTTTCAATGCATCTAAAATGTAATGCATCCAAAGCTAGCTTGTTAGCTTAATGGTTTAGGTATCTGGCTGCAGGGCTAAACATTGGGTGTTCAAATCCCCATTGTGTCTCCAGGGAGAAGAGCCAGCCTTGAGCGAACTGCACAACCCTACAGTGCCTCCAGAAGAAGAGAATGGTAAACCACTTTTATGAATTCTCTACCTTTAAAAATCCCTAAAAAGAGTTGCCATAATTTGGAACCAACTTGATAACACATAAATATTATTTGAATCCAGAATGCTCTCATCAACTTTCTTGCCATCCTGGTAGCTTCCAGTTTTTAACAGAATCTGCTGGCAGTTGCAACTCAGTACGTGTGGAGGCACCAGGTTGGAGAAAATAGGCCAACATTAACCAGTACCCAACTCTTAATTTTTCCTTCCAGAAATTCTAGAGAGTGCCCCTCGAACTAAGATGGCCTGGTGGAAAGAAAAAAATGATAGAGCTCTTGTGCTGAACCAGAAATTTTAGCAGATGTAGCTTGTGTTGAAACTCTCATTGCTATCCACCTGGAAAAACCATAGGAGCCTCTGATCTCTCTTTTTTTTCTTGTCCAAGATCTCTGGGAACTTTGTTTGGAAGCATGTCCTTCCACTGAGCTACAGCCCTTTCAAAAAAAAAAGCAGACAGGTAGGTATGTTTTCACAGGTAACCTGGATTCTTATGCTTATGAGCACTTTAATAAATATAGATGACATTGACACAGGCATAACTGATTTCCCTGTTGTGCTGTTTCCAGGTGCCATTCCAGCTAGCATAAGGAGAGGTTCCTCCCTCTGTCTTAGGGCTACAGAACATGAGGCCCTCTTAAGTGATTTCTGACTGCCTATCTCAAGCATTTGCAACCTACAGCCCATGGGCCAGACCCGGCCCCCGATGCCAATTCATCTGGCCCCTGATGCCCTTGCCGCTCCTGGAAGCAGAAGTAAAACACACCCTGTGGATGCGCAGAATGCTTCTAAGTGCATTCTGCACATATATGCAGGGCACATTTTACTTTCACTTCCGGGTGGGAGGAACCACGTGATCAGCCTGATCAACTGTCCGGGAGGTGTGGTCAGGCCCACAACCTGAAAACATTGAGAAACGCTGGCCTATCTCATCATCATTCCTGATGAATGCTGAAACATCTCCCTCCACATCTGATCTGTTTAGTGTGGACACCGTGCAACTTTATGGTAATGCGATGCACACAAATTATAGTAAAGGTAAAGGTCGGCTTTGCTCGAAAGCCAGTTGTATCCCTCTCTAGGGCTCGTTGTATCCCTCTCTAGGGCTCGGTGCTTATCTCCATTTACAGCCAAAAACCAGCGCTGTCTGCATCTGTAGACATTTCCATGGTCATGTGGCAGGCATGACTAGACACCGGGGTGCACAGAATGCTGTTACCTTCCTGCCAAAGTGGTTCCTATTTATCTACTTGCAATTTCTTGCCTTCAAACTGCTAGGTTGGCAGGAGCTGGGACAGAGATGGGAGCTCACTTTGGTCTCGAACTGCTGACATGCCAATCTTCCAGCCATCAAGTTCAACATTTTAACCACTAAGCCACGGTCCTGTACACAAATTATAGGAGAAGTGAAAAGCTACTCTTGCTCTCTAAGCCTATATATCAAGGGGGGGGGCACTTCTTAGGGCCAGAGCATTTTAGCCCTTCTCATGGCCTCTGCAGACCAACTCCTGAACCACAGAAATAATGTATTGTTATACATAAAACCATGCTCCCAGCTCTCAATGAATGATTTGCCTTCTAAATGTAGCCTCAAGGCTTTTTTGGGGGGTTGAGGGGAGTCAGAAAAGACTCCTTTAAAAACCACCAGGAAGTGACCAGTACAGTTCTTGCTGTTACCAAACTACACCAGGCAAAAGCTCTATAGGGCTGCTTTCTGCTTCTTGTCTATTTTCCTCTAGATCACCAGTACTTTCTTCCTCCTCAGCTGTTGCTGAATTTTGGCAGCCAAGTTGGGTCTTCCAAGGCAGCCCCCAACCCTATAGAACAGGGATTTTCAACCTACAGCCCACGAGCCGAATGCAGCCAGTGGCACCATTTCATGTGGCCCACCACCACCTCCACCACACCAGGAATTGTCATGTGGTGAAGGAAGGGCAAAATGGCCATCTGGCCCTCAAAGCTGTCTGAGGGAGCATGACCCGGCCCCCAGATTTAAAAGGTTGAGAACTCCTGCTATAGAGTTCCATTATCTGTTCATGTCCAATTAACCAACCATTCAGGATGCTGAAGGCTATTAAACAGAATGGGACTAGGGTGGCCACTTGAAAAGGAGGAAGGCATCTTTAATAGGCAATTGAGTAGAAGAAAGAATTTCAGCAGACTCAACCAGACCTGTTCAGAGTCTCTTCTGCTTAGCTATCAAAGGTGTGGGAGGCCCGCCGCCTTCCCTTTTCCTCTTTCCTTTCTAGATGGCACCCTTGTAGTTGTGTTAAGCATGCAAAAGTGAGTATTTGGGCTGGTCCATTTTTTCTTGTCTGTGTGACAAATTTAACCTACTGAAAAACTTTGTTCTGTGGCGCAGCAACAGGAACGCTGTCTTCCTTTGCTAATCCTGCCTGTCAACAGTTTTCCAGGTATTGCCAGTGATTTGTTGCAAGATTCATTTGTTCTGTGACCTAGCCAAAGGAAATTCCCTGGCTGGCTTATTTTGCTCTCTGTTTGTTGCCTGTCAGAAAAGGCGTGTTTCGTAGAGAAGAAAGAAAGAACAAAGTATTTAAGAGGACTGCTTTATTCAGCCATAATCTTGCCTCCCACTCTTCCCCCTCTCCCTCCTCTGCCCATCCTTAAATGTTGTTTACAAGGAAAAGCTGGATAAGGAGACTCAGCAATTTGGCCAGTGTGAATTCAGTGCCATCTAGTGAGGAGTTCTAGGTAAAATCACATTTCCTCTTCCATGCACAGCTTGCTCACATTCTGTTATCTGGCTCCAGTTACACTGTAATCATATTTGTACAGAGCAAATGCTTGGTGCGTCACTCTGACTCTATCTATATAACCTACTAACCTTTCTTTTGGAAAAAAATATATAAAATAAATTATTTCATTTCAGATACTTGTGAAATCTAATTTTGTTTGTTTGTTTTATGTCTATAGTCAAAATTTGGAAATTGACAAGTCAAGGCCTGTTCAAAGGACATGTTGCACTTACATTGGTTGTCCAAAATGGCTAACTATAACACACATCCCATCTCCTGCTCCATTATTGTTCTCTCACACATTCATCTTCATATATGAACATATATTCTCCTATTCATCCTGCTTTCCCCCCCCCCCCTGCAATTAGAAAGCAGACATTAAATTATTTATGGCTTGTCTGAATTGTGAGTAATCAATTTAATCGGAAGCTGTGGGAGCCCCAGGTCAGAAGGAGGAAGCCTTCTGAAAATCTCCCTCTGTTGGTGGTTTCATTACCATTACCCAGGTGTAACTTAAATAATAGGATTTGGGCCACTGTATTTGTAATGTAGGGAAGTGAGAGAGGGGGATGGTAAGATTGTCTGCCTCCAAGGATGTGACTAGCCTAGGGCACAGCCCTTGTTTGTTTTGGAGGGGTAGAAATAATTGCTTTGCCTGAGAATATGAATGTGTCCTAACGGTATTCATGGTTCAACATCACATTTTATATTCTCAAGAATTCTATCAAGGAAACTAAACTGGGAAACAGGGACAGACACTCAGTTTGCTTCATGACCAAAATTGTTTTGAAGCAGGTCTCCCAAAACAAAGTTATTATGGTGCTACTACACTGAGAAGCCAAATCACATCAATTAGGTTTTGCTGTGATTTGAATCACAGCCTGTATTGTTTGGAATCATGGTCTGTGCTCACATAAGAACATAACATAAGAACAGCCTTGCTGGAACAGGCCACAGCCCATCCAGTCCAGCATTCTGTCTCACACAGTGGCTCACCATTCGCTTCAGAGTATTCCCAAGCAGATGCCTTCACCTGCTTAGGATTCCCTGGAAATGGCATATCCTGCCTATCTCTCCAACCCAGTGGTTGTCCTTAGGTATCCATAATTATAGCCATTGATACCTTTGTCCTCCATGAACTTGTCTAATCCTTTCTTAAAGCTGTCAAGACTGACAGCTGTCACCACTTCTTCTGGCAGGAAGTTCCATAGACCAGTGATCCTCTGGGTGAAAAAGTACTTTCTCTTATTTGTTTGAGAACTAGTACCCAAAAGTTTCATGGAGTGCCCCCTAGTTCTAGTGTTGTGCGATAGGGAAAACAGTTTTTCCTTATCTACTTTGTCCACACCGTGCATGATTTTATAAACTTCAACCAGGTCACCTCTTAGACGCCGTCGTTCAAGAGTGAAGAGGCCCAACCGTTGCAGCCTCAGATGGTAAGGAAGGTGTTCCAGTCCCCTAATCATTCTGGTTGCCTTCCTCTGCACTTTTTCCAGCTCCATAATATCCTTCTGGAGGTATGGCGACCAGAACTGTACACAGTATTCCAGATGGGGCCTCACCATAGATTTATAAAGAGGCAAAATGACACTTGCTGACTTATTTTCTATACCCTTCCTAATGATCCCTAGCATTGAGTTTGCTTTTTTTCACTGCTGAGGCACACTGGGTTGACACCTTCATTGAGCTGTCCACCAGGACACCAAAGTCCCTTTCCTGGTTTGTCACAGAGAGTTCAGACCCCATCAGACTGGGGATTGATTTGGGAGTTCACCATTCATGCTGGATGCAATGCGAGTCACATTTCAGTTGAAAGCCCCCACTTCCTTCCTTAAAGAATTAATACACTGAAAATTAATATATTACATGTGATTGCTATATTAAAAGGTGGCCTTAAAATGTGATTGCATGTGATCAAAACATTCAAAAGCAAAAAAAGAAAAAAGGGTCACTGGGCCTGGGGGTTGGGGGAGGCTGAGTTAGGAGAAAAAATAGGCAGAGAAAGTTGATTCAGTCTATGCATCATGTGGTCAGTAAAATATACAGTACAGTAAAGTACTTTGAATAAATTCATTTTATAAGTGGAGCAAGTCCTGCACTATTTGGCAGTGTAGTCAAGCATTTACTGTTCACAATAGATTGGCCTAGACTAATTGCTGAACCACCCCCATAAATTCCTGTTGAGAACCTCACAAGACGTTAGCTTACACCTTCCCTACCAGAGAGGCACCATCTGAAGATATGGGCTGCCACCAGTCATGTGACAATCTTTCCACCATCTAATTTGGTCTTGACAGCCAGTTTATACAATCAACAGAACCTAAAATATGTCTCAGTCCTTCTAAGCCAGGGGTGCCCAAACTACGGCCCGTGGGCTGGATCTGGCCCCCAACACCAATTCATCTGGCCCATGCCACCCTTGCAGCTCCTGGAAGTGAAAGTAAAACACGCCCGTATGGGCACATTTTACTTCCACTTCCAGGAGCGACAAGGGTGGTGTGGGCTGGATGAATTGGTGTCGGGCTGGATCCAGCCCACAGGCTGTAGTCTGGGCACCCCTGGTTTCAGCAGAGAAAATGGCAGCCTAAAAATCTTTCTCATCCTGTTGCAAAAAAGATTGCAAGGTGTGTTTTGCTTCCACTTCTTGTGGGAAGAACCATGGGACTGGCCCGCTGAACCACATGACTGGCCCATGGCTCAAAAAGTTTGGGCACCCCTGCTTTAAATAAAACCTCCCCTGAATATCGTAAAAAAAATGTTTGGGAGGGGGAGATTAAGTTTTCTCTCTGTGTGTACAAGGATCTCTCCCCCCCCCCCAAATGACTGTGGTGGGAAAAGCCCACAAAAAAGTTTCACTGTTTGCTTCTCCTGCAGGTAACATTCTGGCTCCAGTGTGCCTCTGTTCTACATCTTGTTGCAGAGACTGGAAGAGTGGAGTGTCTCTTTTAGTGATTTGGACGGGTGAAGCCTGCATTGACCTTATAGTGGTGGTTGTGGTGGACCTATACATGTCAACATTGAGCCTAAGAATTTATGGTAGCCCAGCTGTTGAAATCCTCACACAGAAGCAGAGGCTTGTGTGCTCAATTTACTTTTTCTAATGAATAAATATTGAAAGATCCACAAAGGTCCTGGGCTAGCTTTGAAGTAGCTGCCAGGTCAGGGGTAAATGTTCCCTGCTTTTAAACAGGTTTTTGAGTGTAGCAAAGGTCAGTAGTTTATCTATGTTGCATTGGAAGGCTGCACACTCATTTTTTTCCCTGAAAAACTGCTCCATCTGGCTGACACTGATAGGCTTGGCTGTGACGTGCGTCAGCAGTGCATTTAGGACAATGTAGTGCCAATCCCTTCAAGAAATTGGGCTGGAGGAAAATGGGTGAAGTAGCAGAGATTGCACAAAAACATCAGTCCTATGCAGAGTTACCTGGGGGTAACTCATCAGTAAACCTAAGGGGCTGTAGTGGCTCAGTGGTTAAGAAGCTCACCTTGTTAGCTGGATGGCTGGCAAGTTGGCAGTTTGAGACCTGGGTACTGCATGACAGATTGAACGCTCGTCTCTGTCCCAGCTCTTGGGGGACTTGAAAAGAGCCTCATTTGGGCATTCCCTGAGTGGAGTTTCTCCCGCAAAAATCTTTTCAATCCAGAATAATTTCTGACACGCAATTATTATTATTATTGTTGTTGTTGTTGTTGTTGTTTGTTGTTGTTGTTGTTGGTGGTAGTAGTAGTAGTAGTAGTAAACCTGATCTAAATAAGGGCTTTCCAAACTGCATTTACCTTATTATGTAAATGCAGATACAAGAGGGGACATTTGCAAGGAGGAATTGGTAGGTGTGTGGGACTCAGATGGCTTGATGCCGTATAACATTTTGACTACTGTTATGTATGTACAATGTTGCTTTAAGAAATGTATGAATGTAACCTGACCACAATTACAATGTAGCTCAGCTGTTAAGGAACGCGAGTAAGCTGCCTATAGAGGGCAGCTGCGAGCGTTCAGCTCACATGGTTCACATTCCCCAAATCACCGGCAGCCGCGGGAACCTTTCCCGCACGAGGATCACCTGGAGAAGATGGGCGTGACTCAGAATGACGTCACGCCGGTAGCAGCCAATAAGCTACCGTGCAACGAGATTCAAATGCATGTACCACAGTATATAATGAGCTGTACCTCCGCCATTACCACATGTTCATCCTGATCATCACTCAATAAACCTGTGTTAGTCCTCACTGCGACTCCTTCTTGGTCTTCCGTGCAAGACACTAAATTGGCGATGAAGGTGGGATCGATGGCGAATCCCAAGGTCAAGCCTTACCACTTCGATATCAGCGACCCAGAGCAATGGGAGCTGTACGAGTGCCAGTTTCGGCACGCGATGGAAGCTGCGGGCGTCGATGATGACGCGAAGATGCGCTCCCACTTCCTGGCCTAGGTGGGGCCGGCCACGCTGCGTATCCTGATGAACCTGGTGGCCCCCCGGAAGGTGGACGTGGTGCCCCTCGACCGCATCCTCGAGCTACTGCGCGAACATTTCCAGCCCCCCGTGTCGATCTTCCCGGCCAGGGTCACGTTCCACAGGCGAGACCAGCGCCCGGGAGAGTCCGTGTCCGCCTACGCGGCGGCCCTCAGGCTGGCAGCGGTGCACTGCCAGTGGGAAGACCTGGACACGGCACTCCAAGACCGCATGCTGTGTGGCCTGAGGGACGAGGAGGTCCAGAGAAAATTGATGACCTGCGACTATCGCCTCACCTTCAACGAGGTACTGCGGGAGGCCCAGGCAGCCGACGCGGCCAGCAGCGGGGTCAGAGTGTTCAAGTCCCGAGGGGCTACGTCCGAAAGGGCCAAGTCACCAGTGCAGGTGGCCCGGCGGACATCGGCGAAGACGGCCTGGCGGGCCCCCAAGTCGCCCGCCGGCACACCAGCGACGTCTGAGGAGTCGTCCACGATGGCAGATTCCTGCTCCAGCGAGGACGACGACGTCCAGAGAATAAAGAAATGCGGGGAGAAGCGACAGGCCCGCGAACGGCAGGACCGCCGCTGCGACGGATGTGGGGCATCTCACGACCGCACGAGGTGCCCGTTCCGAAAGGCCGAGTGCCATAACTGCGGCCGAAAGGGGCATATCGCCAGAGTATGCAAGCGCGGGCGAGCTGAGGACAAGGGCGTCTCGGGCCAACCCCAGGCACACCAACGGAAGGTGGCCGGCACCAGGAAGGTCTCAGCCAACTACAGCGAGGAAGGCGTGAACCGCGTGGGCCTGGAACACCGGCGTTTTTTCATAGAGGTACAGTTACAGGGGCTCCCAGTGAGGATGGAGATAGACTCGGGGTCGTCCTATTCCATCCTGTCCCAAAAAGAGTTTATGCGCATTCCCCCAGATGCGCGGCCCAAGCTGCGGGCCATGAAGTCACACTTACAGGGAAATGGGATCCCAGTGTTGGGGGTGGGGAACTTCAAGGTGAAGTTCAAGAGTTACTCCGAGAAACTGCCCCTAGTGATCCTAAAGAGGGGGAGATGCTGCCTTTTGGGAACGCAGTGGTTTGCTCCCCTGGGGATCGAACTGTCCAGCATTAACGCCATCGAGACTGACCCAATGCGGGACGTGTGCAATGCACACCCGGACGTTTTCAAGAAGGGGCTCGGGACTTACAAGGGGCCCCCAGTTTCCTTTGACTTGGACACAGAAATCCGACCCACACGCCTCAAGCCAAGAAGAGTGCCCTTCGCCCTCAAGGACAAGATCGAGGCGGAACTGGACAAATTGGTGGGGCAGGGGATTTTGGTTCCAGTTGATTCGGCGGAGTGGGAAACGCCGATAGTTACGGCGCTTAAATCAAACGGGGAGGTCAGGATTTGTGTGGACTATAAATGTACGATCAATAAGGCCACTGCATATCTGGTGCCAGTGGTCAGCCATTTATTGGCCACGCTACATGGGGGGAGGTGTTTTGCCAAGTTAGATCTGGCGCAGGCATATCAGCAGCTCTCCGTAACCCCGGCTGCTGCCGCCACACAAACAATCGTAACGCACAAGGGGACATTTAAGGTAACGCGCCTTCAGTTCGGCGTGAATTCGGCCCCCGGAATCTTCCAGTCCCTCGTGGAACGCCTTTTAAAGGGGCTTCCAGGCGTCTTCCCATATTTCGACGATGTGTTGATAACAGCGGGGGGCAAATCAGAACTAGCGCAAAGGCTAGACAGGGTCCTTTCAGTATTCGAGAAAGCGGGCCTCCAACTGAGACGGGACAAATGTGTATTCTTCGCGAGGGAGGTTGAGTTCCTCGGGTTCAAGATAACCCCGGAAGGCATCAAGCCCTCCGAGTCCAAGCTTACGGCTGTGCAAAACGCCCCTCGCCCCACCGCGAAACCGGAGCTGCAGTCATTTCTAGGGCTCTTAAATTTTTACCATTCCTTCCTGCCGAGGAAGGCATCCGTTGCGGAGCCACTGCACGCGCTATTGAAGAAAGAGGCGGTTTGGCAGTGGGGAGATAGGCAAGAGAAAGCTTTCAGGGAGCTAAAGGCGCTCTTATCCTTGGATGCTGTCCTGACCCACTTTGATCCGAGGAAACCAGTGGTTTTAGTCTGTGATGCGTCCCCAGTGGGGGTGGGGGCGGTCCTGTGCCACGTGCTGGAGAGCGGGCGGGAGGCCCCGATAGCGTACTACTCAAGGTCCCTCTCGAAGGCCGAGCGCAATTACGCGCAAACAGATAGGGAGGCCCTGGCCATCATCGCGGGAACGAAGAAGTTCCACGACTTTCTATACGGCCGCGAGTTTACGGTGGTGACGGATCACAAGCCACTTCTGGGGATCTTCACCACCGGCAAACCCACCCCGCATATTCTATCCCCCAGGATGCTGCGATGGGCCATCTTCCTCAATGCCTACCAGTATGGCTGGTCTATCACCCAGGGAAGGAGATCTCCCATGCAGACGCACTGTCCCGGTCTCCCCTCCCTAGTTTAGGGGACCCCGCATGCGAGGTAGAGCAGGACCACCAAGTCCTGCTGATCGAGTCCCTCGACTCACCCCCCATCGTCCCGGCCGACCTCACCAAGGCCACGGCGGCCGACAAGATGCTGGCCCAAGTTAGTTCCTGGGTTAGGAAAGGGTGGCCCACCACTCCCCCCGAGGAGCCTTTCAAGCCATTTTTCAGGCGTAGAGTAGAGCTTTCCCTGGAAAGGGGCTGCCTACTCTGGGGCCAACGGGTAGTCATCCCAGAGAAGCTAAGGGCTAAGGTACTGAAGTTACTGCATACCAGTCACCCGGGAATAGTGCACTCCAAGGCTCTGGCCAGGAGCTTCTTTTGGTGGCCCCAGATAGATGCGGATATAGAACGTTTAGTGGGCACGTGTGAGAGCTGCCAGAGCTCTCGGCCCAAGGAGTTCCGGTTACCCCATAGGGAATGGGACACGGCCCGCGGGCCATGGTCCCGGATTCATGTCGACTTCGCTGGCCCCTTCCGCGGGTCCATGATTCTGCTGATAGTCGACTCCTATTCAAAGTGGTTAGAAGTAATCCCCATGAACAGCACCTCCTCTGCGGCAACCATTAAACAGTTGCGCAAGGTCTTTGCCTGTTTCGGCCTCCCAGACGTCCTCGTTAGCGATAACGCTAGTACCTTCACGTCTGCAGAGTTCAAGACGTTTATTGAAAGAAACGCCATCAGGCACATTACCGCTGCCCCTTTTCACCCCGCCACAAACGGTCAGGTAGAGCGCCAAGTGCACACTACGAAAGACGCACTGCGGCGCATGGGCCCCGGTGAGTTGAACCTTCATCTGTGCCAGTTCCTCATCTGCTACAGGACAACCCCCCTAGCTTCAGGGTTTTCGCCAGCCGAGCTCCTCATGAGGAGGTGTCCGGTAACACTTTTTGACCGGATGGATCCGTCCAGGGTGGAGGATGAAGGGAGAAATATAGATATAGGGGTAGATAGCTCCAAAAGTTTTTCGATAGGGGACCCGGTTCACTGCAGGAACTACGCGGCCTCGGGGTCAGCATGGGTACCAGGGACGATCATTGAGCAGACGGGGCCAGTATCCTACAGGGTCGAGACTAGCTTGGGTCTACTCTGGAGAAGGCACGCCGACCAACTCAGAAGGCGAGTCACCAGTGAAGGGGAATCAGCGTTAGGGTCCTCCCCCACCCGCGTTACCTAAGGGGGAGACACGGCGGAATCCGCGGGTACAAATGCATACCCTGGATTCTCAACCACCGAGGAGGATACTTTGAAAGAGAGGGATGAGTTTGATTATGATTTGCAGTACCAGGGGGGTGTAGCGGAGTGGTCCCCCACCCGTCCTAGCGAAAAGAGGGGTTTCAGTTCAGCCCCTGGTACCTCCAGTCCCCCCAGCCCTTTTGTTTTAGAATATACCATAACTCCAGCCCCCCAGAGACGGACACCCCCGAGACAGGCAGCAGGGGGGAGTCCGCCCGCCTCAGCCTCTAGAACGCCCGGACAGGCAACAGGTGGTGGCGAGGCCACGAGGGCCTCCTCGTCAGTTCCGAGGTTCGTACTGGGGGGAACCCCAAGCTCCTCAAGTGGTAGGCAGGGGTTCACGTCCCAACTGTTCATTCCATTCCCGTCCCCCAATGCAAGGTTGTCACAGAGTCCCCACGGAGCCACTAATGAGTCCCCTCTTTCCGTTGCAGGACAGGACTCCGCGGAACCAGGAGCCTCCGGCTCCCCTATGTTAAGTCAAGCGGCCGCGCGCCCCAGACGCACGTGTGGCAAGCCACAATGGTTGAGGGACTTCGTCCCATCCTAGGGGGGAGGAGTGTTATGTATGTACAATGTTGCTTTAAGAAATGTATGAATGTAACCTGACCACAATTACAATGTAGCTCAGCTGTTAAGGAACGCGAGTAAGCTGCCTATAGAGGGCAGCTGCGAGCATTCAGCTCACATGGTTCACATTCCCCAAATCACCGGCAGCCGCGGGAACCTTTCCCGCGCGAGGATCACCTGGAGAAGATGGGCATGACTCAGAATGACGTCACGCCGGTAGCAGCCAATAAGCTACCGTGAAACCAGATTCAAATGCATGTACCACAGTATATAATGAGCTGTACCTCCGCCATTACCACATGTTCATCCTGATCATCACTCAATAAACCTGTGTTAGTCCTCACTGCGACTCCTTCTTGGTCTTCCGTGCAAGACACTAAAACTACTGAGAAGGAAGAACTGGCTCTTTGTCAGTGTTTTGAATCTAAAGCAGTAGTCATGAGACTGGGAAAAGAGAAAGCAATTGGCAAGTTGCGATAAATGAATTAAACAGTTCAAGATACTCAGGAGCCCACATTAAGCTATCTATCAGCAGAGTTTCTACCTGAGCTTTCTACTCAAGCTCTGATTCTCCAGGTCAGCCCCTTGTGATAGATATGGAGCATTCAGTCAACCCAACATAGAGGGATAGCTCCTTCCTTTGGTGGAAGCTACCTGTTGTCTTTCTGCCATTGAAAGACACTTGCCTCCTTAATCAAACACCCTAAACTGATCTGGGATTTAGGCAGAAACACAGCGATACTCTTAAGGGCGTTTCCAGATTGAGACTCTTACTACAGATTAATCAGGCCAGAACTCTCTATGTCTCTGCTCGTAACTCTGCTGTATTTTTCTAACTACTTTCTCTGCCTTTTTTCTTACCATAAAAATATCTTAAAGAGTGAATGGTGCAACAAATGTCTTTTGAAGAATAGCACCCTTGTCTGAAAGTGCCCTGACAAATAACACCACAACTTTCCTCTATGTGTGTCACCTGAGGGCGAAGGGGACTCTTCTTGGCTTGAGATGTATTGGCCGGATTTCTGGGTCCAACTCAAAAGAAACTGGGAGGGGGCTGTAAGTCCCGAGCCCCTTCTTGAAAACTGCAGGGTACGCATTGCACACGTCCCAAATTGGGTCAGTCTCTATGGCGTTTATGCCGGACAGTTCAATTCCCAGGGGAGCAAACCACTGGGTTCCCAAAAGGCAACAGGTCCCCTCCTTGAGAACTACTAAGGGCAGTTTTTCTGTGAACCTTTTGAACTTCACCGTGAAGTTTCCCACCCCCAACACCGGGATCCCATAACCCTGCACGTCCCGTAAGTTCGACTTCATGGCCCACAACTTGGGGCGCGCATTTGGGGGAATGCGCAGGAACTCCTTCTGGGACAGGATGGAGTAGGACGACCCCGAGTCTATTTCCATTCTAACCGGGACCCTTTGTAACAGTACCTCTACGAAGAAGCACCGGTGCTCCAGGCCCACGCGGTTCACGGCCGCCGCGTCGTCGTTGGCTGAGACTTTTCCGATGCCGGCCACCTTGCATTGGTGTGCTTGAGGGTGTCTCGATGAGCCCTTGTCCTCCATTCGCCCGTGCCTGCAGACCCTGACGATGTGGCCTTTCCGCCCGCAGTTGTGGCACTTGGCCTTCCGGAATGGGCACCTTGTTCGGTCGTGAGATGCCCCGCAGCCATCACAATGGTGGTTTCCTCTCTCGCTGGCTCGGTGCTTTTCTCCGTGCCTCTTGACTCTCTGCACATCGTCGTCCTCGCTGGAGCAGGAGTCCGCAGTCGTGGACAACTCCTTGGAGGTTGTTGGGGTGCCTGTGGGCGGCCGGGGCCCCCGCCAGGCCGCTTGTGCCGAAGTCCGCCGGGCCACTCGCCTGGGTGACTTGGCCCTCTCAGGTGCGGCCCCCCCAGGACTTGAAGACTCTGACCCCGCTCCTCGCCACCTCAGCCGCCTGAGCCTCTCGCAGTAC
Source organism: Bradypodion pumilum (assembly GCA_035047305.1). Taxonomy (NCBI): domain Eukaryota; kingdom Metazoa; phylum Chordata; class Lepidosauria; order Squamata; family Chamaeleonidae; genus Bradypodion; species Bradypodion pumilum. Next base: position 163,557,563 of record JAWDJD010000004.1, on the reverse strand, counting down.
CTCATTGAATGTGAGGTGATGGTCGCGGGTCATCAACTTTCTCTGGACCTCCTCGTCCCTTAGGCTGCACAGCATGCGGTCTCGAAGGGCTATGTCCAGGTCCTCCCATTGGCAGTGGACGGCCACCAACCTGAGGGCCGCCGCATAGGCGGACATGGATTCTCCCGAGCGCTGGTCCCACCTGTGGAATGCAACCCGGGCCAGAAAAATAGAGACGGGCGGCTGGAAGTGATCCCTCAACGTTGTAAGGATGCGGTCAATGGGCACCGCGTCGACCTTCCGGGGAGCCAGCAAGTTCATCAGGATGCGAAGTGCGACCACACCTTCCCTTCGTCGGCAATGCCTGCAGCATCCATCGCATGCCAAAACTGGCACCCGTACAGCTCCCATTGCTCATGATCGCTGATGTCAAATTGGTGAAGCTTGATCTTGGGACACGCCATGGATCCCACCTTCGTCGCCAATTTAGTGTCTTGCACGGAAGACAACGAAGGAGCTGCAGTGAGGGCTAAAACACAGCTTTATTGCATGATGGTCAGGATGAACATGTGGTAATGGCGGAGGTACAGCTCTTTTTATACTGCAACAATACATTTGAAAAGGGTTACACGGTAGCTCATTGGCTGCTACCTGCGTGATGTCATTCTGAGTCACGCCCTTCTTCTCCAGGTGTTCCTTGCGCGGGAAGGGTTCCCACGGCTGCCGGTGATTGGGGGAATTTGAACCATGTGAGCTGAACGCTCGCAGCTGCCCTCTATGGGTAGCTAGCTCGCGTTCCTTTAACAGCTGAGTTACATTGTGATCATTGTCATTGTCAGGTTACATTCATACATTCTTAAAGTGATACAGTTACATACACAACACCTCCTCAATCTTTCACTCTGATAAACTATTCTGCCCATTTTCTAGGCCCTGAAACTCCTTAGAATATCTACATATTGTTATATCTCTCCATACCTCAAATTCTTTCCTTTGCAAATCTTTTCAAGGGGAGCTACCCTATATGTGTGTCCTGTCTTACAGCACTGTACAAAGAACCATATATCTGTTCCTTCAGTGGTTCCTGCATTTTAACAGAAAGTAAACAAAACAACAAAAGATAAAAAACATTGTGACACCCAAGGATTAACTCCTGCATTTTAATAGCTCTTTTTGCTTATACCACACCATAATGATGAGCACAACGTTTTTAAATAAATAATAACAGTAACAATTCATTTAATGTTTGCCTATTTATTTTTTTTGTTACAGTAGACTTGTCAAGTATGCATTTCATTTAGGATTACCGTATAACGTTTTGACTACTGAGAAGGAAGAACTGGCTCTTTGTCAGTGTTTTGAATCTAAAGCAGTAGTCATGAGACTGGGAAAAGAGAAAGCAATTGGCAAGTTGCGATAAATGAATTAAACAGTTCAAGATACTCAGGAGCCCACATTAAGCTATCTATCAGCAGAGTTTCTACCTGAGCTTTCTACTCAAGCTCTGATTCTCCAGGTCAGCCCCTTGTGATAGATATGGAGCATTCAGTCAACCCAACATAGAGGGATAGCTCCTTCCTTTGGTGGAAGCTACCTGTTGTCTTTCTGCCATTGAAAGACACATGCCTCCTTAATCAAACACCCTAAACTGATCTGGGATTTAGGCAGAAACACAGCGATACTCTTAAGGGCGTTTCCAGATTGAGACTCTTACTACAGATTAATCAGGCCAGAACTCTCTATGTCTCTGCTCGTAACCCAGCTGTATTTTTCTAACTACTTTCTCTGCCTTTTTTCTTACCATAAAAATATCTTAAAGAGTGAATGGTGCAACAAATGTCTTTTGAAGAATAGCACCCTTGTCTGGAAGTGCCCTGACAAATAACACCACAACTTTCCTCTATGTGTGTCACCTGATTTTAAATCAGAAGAAATAAATGTATCTCATTTACCCAGAAATCTGGGACATACTCTTGAAAGTTTTTTTTTTTTCTGAAGAGAAGAGACAGAGCTGTAAGAATCCAGTGATATGTCACTGAAGGGCAAAGCAACGGCAGAGAGCAGGGCCCAGATGTTCTGCTGTTTTCTCAACCAGAGTCTGGTGCAATATCAGAGCTCAGGTATGATTTGACCAGCTCAGCTGGTATAAATAAGAGGCAGCAGTAGTAAGATAATGAGACCTTGACCAAGCCCCACAAGGTCAATTCACCCCAGCCCTTCCCCCTGCTCCAATTGGTCCAAAAGATTGTGGGCAGAGGGAAGGAGGCAGAGCTGTAAGAAATGTAATGTAGTAAATTGGATAAATTCACAGGTTTGGCAAATGATGACCGAAGATAGTGTCAATATTGTATTTTCTCCTGTACTCTAGGCTGCACATTTCTTCTTCTCATTCACCTGAGGCTCTGGGCTTGGGAGAGAGATTTTGGCCCTCCATAAGCCGAATAGGTTTTATGTGCCTGAAGGCACCCACCCTAACCCTCTAAATATTCTCTTCTAAATATTCTCAGCCACTTAAACCCAGGGACTCAATACATAGCAAGGCAATCACACTTATATACCACCCCATTGGTGCTTAGTGCACTCTCTGGGCGCTTTACAAGTTAATTAGCATTTTGCCCCTAACATGCTGGGTACTCATTTTACAGACCTTGGGAGGATGGAAGGCTGAGTCAACCTTGTGTCCCGGTCAGGTTCGAATTCACAACCTTTGGGTTGTAGTACAGCAGTTTAATCACTGTGCCACCAGGGCTCATTACATGACCTGTCTCTTGTTCAAGTATGTTTTGCAATAAGGGGTGAGGTGCAGCCTTTCAAGGAATAGAAATTACTGTAACATTATTATCTGCAAATGCTTTCAGTCCAGAATCTAGCTTAGTGACCTGTCTCTTGCTCAGGACTTTTTGAACAATAGTCAAGACAGGCTCTTTTATTCATTTTCCATAAGTAAAATAAATACAACACCGTATACTTGTATGGAACAAAAAAATTTATATGTGAACTGCCAGGAAATATGAAATATTATGATTTTGTTCTCTCTCTCTATCTAATAGCTCAATCAGCAGAATGAGCAAGTGAAGTTTTTCAGATTATAGAAAGAAGCAGCTTCTGAAGCTAGCTGTCAAGCTTTTATTAGAGGTACAAGAGCAGGGAGGAACTGCACTGTCTCATTTTAAAAAGCATGTTGCACAACAGCTCTCACCTGCTGACTGGATCACCTTGACAGCTGTTTCTTTCAAGTATACTGAACATTCCAGTAAATCCTTGCATCGTTTAAAAAATTATCTGCCATGCTCCTTGCACAGATCAGATAAATAACTCCTTAAAAAACTGCATTCATAATTGGAGGGAGCAAAATGTGTCCCTTTCAGATGGATTGAGGCATCTCCGAAAGTTAGCTCTCCATTTAATCCACATACATCAGTAACTTTGAGGATGTAATCTTACATCACAGCTGATAAGCAACAATAATCCAGACTTGGGAAGGAAATCCCTTGTATTAACAATTCTCAGCAGGTCACTCAGATTTTTTGCTATCTTCTTGGTTCAATCTCCTCTAAATATTCAGCTGTTGTAAAACAAGCTTTTTAGTTTCTTTGTGCCACCTGCTGTTGGAAAAGATGTACTAGCTGTCTATTAAATACTATGGTGGAAATCCACAGTATTTAAGGTTTGTGTAGCTCACTGCTTCTAATTGTGGTTAGTTGATGAGGTGCTGGGGCACATCTTGTTTGTGCTGTTGAGTGCATGGCCAGGCGTATGCCCAAGACATGCAATGACACCTTATCAGTTAGCTATCACTTCCACTCTGAACCTATCACACATATCAGATTCATACCTGTCAACCGCGGCTCCGGCGAATCCGGGACCTGCATGGACCGGGTTTGCACAGGTCGTGTTGTACGCATGCGCGTGGAGGGCTACGCCGCTTGCATAGCCTTCTACGCACACAGCGTAGCCTTCTGCGCATGCGTTGAAGGGAGCTACGGAAGTGTAGAGCCCTTCCACGCATGCGTGCAACACGACCTGCGCAGATGGGCTGCGCAGTGCCTCCTTTCCCCCGCCTCCGAAATCCGGGGTTTCGGCAGCGCGGAGCGGGAAAGGGCAAAAATCGACGCCGAAAACCGGGAAATCCCGGCCAATATGGGAAGGTTGACAGGTGTGATCAGATTGAACATATTTGATTTAGCTTTTACGATTCATTCACATACTCAACAGAATCAAGTGGTAAAGCATTTCCTGGATGGGGTCATTTCAGGTGGATTGGCCGCATATTTGGAAGTTCCTATGAACAGTTACAAAACTCATTGCCTATAGATCTAAGGCAGTGTTTCCCAACCTTTGGTTTTTGGACTTCAATTTCTAGAAGCCTAAGTCAATTCCCCAAAGCACTGATCAGCCAATGTACTGACTTAGGCACATGGGAATTGAAGTCTCCTTATGCGGCGTGGGCCCCACATTGGGAACCACTGGTCTAAGGTGACAGTTCTACTGAGTTTATCTCCCTAATAATAATAATTGTGTGCATCAAGTTTCTTTCAATTTATGACAACCATTTCCAGGGCTTTCTTGGTAGAGAATACTCAAAAGTCATTTCCCTTCCTACCCTCTGGGGGCCTCCTGGGACTGTGCAGCCCATCTATAATTATACAGGCTGGCTCTTCCTCTGGAGGAATAGTGGGGAATCAAACTCCCAACCTTTAATTCCTCATCCTTATGCATAAACTACTGAGCTATTCAAGCAGACTCTTTTCCTATGTGATGGGAGTTTGGAGGGAGATCATGTAAGAAATATTCAGTCACCCTCATGTTCCACCCCCAACTGCCATCTCGACTGGTGCAATCCAGGAAAAGCATCACTTCTGCTGATCCTAATAACTGCCCTAAGGTTCCAGCATAACTTTTTAGGCTCAGAAGTTATTTGGGAGAAATGTATATAAAAACATTATAACTGTGTTTATAATCACCTCTGCTGGGTGAGAGCCTTGTCATGGCATGGGGGCTTGAGTGGTCTAACTAGACAGTGTTGCCAATCTCTTGTCAATGATATTAGGCTCACCAATGTGTCTTCCATCGGATGCCTTGGACAAGGTGAAAGTGGAGGACACACGTCATGGTCCGCTTAACCAGTGGGTGACATGATAGCCAAATGGCTAAAAAAACCACATGCACATGGACTTGGTTTTTCAAGTCCATTTTCTTGTGTGGAATGTCATCCACCAATGCGCGGACTCCTTGCTGAATAACGACTCCAAGGTATCCAAGGTATATAAAATATTATTGATGGATTATGATACACATCATGTGAGAAACTGACAGTGGTGTAAGCTTTGCAAAAGGTCACTATTTTAAAAGTGCTTCCTGGATGGAATGTGGAACCTCCTGAAGGAACAAACTGTTCTGGTGTGTCATAACAGAATGGGGGAGCTTTGTTGAAAGGCCATCATTCTGAACACTCTAAATACAGCCTCAGAATGAATATAGCCAGTGAGTTTATATATTATTTTACTGTCTATTTATATGGTAGTGATTACACACCTTGGATCACAGGACAAAGGCTTCTGATAGCCTGTCCCCATCCTTTCCTATTCCCAATAAGCATTTTGATTAATCCCTTTTGGGATTTACTGTCTGGCCAGAGCATGGAACTGCCAGAGCTTGAAACCTGTTATAGCCAAAAATGAAAGTACAGTAAAATCTCGCATAAAGAGCGCCTTGCTTAGAGATTAACTCGCTTAAAGAGCAGAATTTTCTCTGAATGGTTGCGTTGCTTAACAACTAAAACCAAGCAAAAATTCGCTTAACAACTAAATCAGGGTTCACAATCCCCCCACCCCACCCGCCGCCACCAGAAGTCACAATTGGTCACTTATAATGGTATTTTGCTTAAAGAACAAACTCGCTTAAAGAGTAATTCTGTGGAACGCATTATACTCTTTAAGCGAGGTACCACAGTATCTGATCAGCCTGCCTGAACCCAATGTTTGGCCCAAGTGAACCTGGCTTAATTTCCTCTGTGTAATTAACATGTTTCAATACTAATTACATGTTTCAATACTAATTACATTTCTTGGATGTCTGTCCAGACCAGTATCAGTTACTATGTATAAACCTAAGGTTGGGGTACACAGAAAGAGCCTCCTTGAAGATTGTGGTAGTTTTGAACCACAATCTGGCAACGGCCTCCTTGTGCCGTCTAATCTTTTTCACACTCGGTCAGGTAAAAGGAACTAAAGGATAATATGCAGGTATGTTAGCTGGTGCAAGCTTTCCTCTGTACTGCAATCCAAGGCAAGCTTAGTCAAATAAAATATGTACACATTTTTACATACATATATATTCATTATGTTTTTTCTGTCTCAAAAAAAAACCTCAGGGGCACATAGTTCCAACTTTTGGTAAGGTTTCCCTTGCTCAAAAGCCAGTTGTATCTGACTCTAGGGCTCAGTGCTCATCTCTGTTTCAAAGCCAAAGAGCCAGCGCTGACTGCTTCTTCAGACATTTCCGTGGTCATGTGGTAGGCATGACTAGGCACCGGAGTGCACAGAACGCTGTTTACTTTCCCACCGAAGTGGTCCCTATTTATCTACTTGCAATTTCTTGATTTTGAACTGCTAGGGAGCTGGGACAAAGATGGGAGCTCATTCCCTCCTGCAGTACTCGGCAATCAAACTGCTGACCTCCCACCTTCCCGTCAGCGTCTTAGCCACTTGAGCCACTGCAGTAGATATTTAAAGTTCTGTTTGTGACCCAAGCCTCTTGGATAGAGATATTCCAGCCACAATTATCTGTGTTTATGTAATTTATTAGATCGCTGTAATGTACTTTACATGGAACTCCCACTGATGGTAGGTCAGAACTTGCAGCTCCTTCAGAACTTTGGACAGACTTCTAAAAGAGGTGGAGGAGAGGCTGAAGACGTGATATCCACTTTTCTAGCCACTATCATGTCTTGCTGGCTGTAACGCTAGGAGGCTTTAATACTAAACTTGAATATAATTAGTCTCTACTAGATTGTTGGTCAAGAATGGCATGGAATTATTCTGGCATAGAAATAAAGAGCTGCCCCATGAAAGGAAGATTTAGCTGGGACTTTGTATGTGTCATTTCTGGAAATTAAACATAAATATGTAGTATGGTATGCAGTGCGTAGGAAGGCTACTATTTGAGAAAATTCTAGGAGCTGCAATATTAAAAAACCTATTTCAAGCCATAGGTAGGACTATCATTAGATCTGATTCCATGAGTAACATTTTAAACTGTACATCAAAGTCACGCTTCTGTTCTCCTTTGCAGATCTGCTTGGTGGCAAGCACTTGTCAGTTCTCCTACAAAATGAAATCTTTACAGACTTCTTCAATACATTCCTGAATCTTCCTGTAAGTATAACTCTGATGTTTGACATCTCTTTCTCTCTTTCTCTCTCTAACACAGGAGTGCCCAAATGTTTTGGGCTGTGGGCCGGTCATGTGGTTCAGGGGTGCCCAAACTATGGCCTGTGGGCCAGATACAGCCCCCAATGCCAATTCATCTGGCCTGTGCTGCCCTCATCCTGGGTTTTCAGGTCACAATTAGGTAGCTAGGCTTATATTCAGGTCGGCTTATACTCGAGTATATATGGTACTCAATTGTTAGTTGCACAAATAGCATTGTATCTTATCTGCCCATTAGACAGGGGAAAAGGGGCAATTTTTCCAGCAAAAGTGGTTTGAAAGATTATTAACAACATATGAATATTGTCACATTTTTCTGTATGCAGAGTTTCCAGAGTTGTTGTGTTGTTTATAAACACATAAAGGTCGTCTGACCAAAGGTAAAAGTAGGATAAAAGAAATAGCCAATTACACTATGCTCCAAGAAATTGAATTATTTCTTAAAATGCTGCCAGTTCCCACCAGGAGTTACCTCTTCTTACATACAGCCATTTAATTCCATCTTTGTAGAGCCTAGTGCTAGTCTAAAATTTCATCTTCATTTATCAGGCCTCTCTCTCTTTCTTTCTGTAGGTCTTTGGCCAGACACCAATTTTCATAAGCAACATTCGCCAGTGGTATCTTTGGCCAGAGTTACCATGCAACCGGGTAAATTTCAAGAATTACCAAGAATGCCAGCCTTTCGTGCAGAGCAAAACTTGATACCTCTGTAAACTCAAGAGTTGTGGGCAATCCTGGACAGCCTTTGATTTCATCATGGTGAACCATCATCCAAATTTAGATTTTTGTATACAACCAGCTGGTTTTGCCCACTCTAAGTGGCAACTACCCTTATCCAAAAGCAGTGGAGACATTATACTTTCCCACTGAGGCAACAGAGGCAGCATATAAGTTTGAAAAATCTGTCTTTCTATTAGAGGACCAGACAGGCTAAGATTCCCAATAATTGTGGTCTAAAAGTTGACCCCATCGGTGCCCCACACCTGCCTTGCCAGCTAGGTTTTAAGATCTTTCCTAAAGGGCAGCAATTCCATCTGGAGCCGTAACTCTATCGGCAGGAGCTTCTGTAGGGCTGGAGCGGACACGGAGAAAGCCCTCCTTGTGCTAGATAGATGGGCCCCTCTAGCTGGAACATTTAGGGAGCCCCTCTGGTCCGCTCTGGTTGGATGGACAGACATTCTTGGGGAGATGCAGTCTCTTGGGTATCCTGGTCCACTATCATGTAGGGCATTAAAGGTCATCACCAGCACTTTGAATTGCACCTGGAGGCAAATTAGTAACCAGTGCAGCTCCCGGAGCAGTAGAGAGGCATGGGCATAACACCCACAACCCATCACTACCAGGGCAGCTGCGTTCTAGTCTAGAGGTGACCAGTAATCTAGTCTAGAAGTGACCAGAGCATGTGTGACCATGAGCAAGGAGTCCTGGTCCAGGAGCGGGCGCAACTGGCAAATTACAAATTATGCAAAAGTCCTCCTGGCCATTACTGCCACCTGCTCTTTGAGCAGTAGTTGTGAGTCCAGGAGGACCCCCAAGTTGTGCACCAAGCCAGTCTGGGGGAACATAGCCCCATCCAGGACCAAAGATGGTAGCTCCTAGGATAACACAGGGCTTCTAATCCATAGCCACTCAGTCTTGTTGGGATTCAGTTGTAGCTCGTTGTCTGCCAGACCCCCACAGCCTCCAGACACCTGGATAGGACTTTGACAGCATCACTTGGATCACCACAGTCCGAGATGTACAACTGAGTAGCATCAGCATACTAATGATACCTCATCCCGTGGGTACGGATGAACTCACCCAACGGCTTCACGTAGATGTTGAATAGGAGAGTAGAGAGCACCAAGCCCTGAGGCACCCTATATTGGAGAGGCCTAGGGCTGGACCTCTCACTCTCCAACCACACCGACTGGTTCCGGCCCTTCAGGAATGAGGAGTACCAGGACCACAGCTGTTATGCTCTTTCCTTTACCTCTCTCATTTTTAACTAGCCCTTTCTCCAGTTCTTTCCTCTTTCTCTTTGACTTTTTGTTTTGCACAGCTTTGAGTGATGGAGGGGATATTGCAGATCAAACCAGTAGTGTGGAGGTAAATTAAGTGCAGTTACTCATTGCACTCATTGTAAACCTTTGGTTCCCAACATGGGCCATATGCCCCACAGGGGCAGGGGGCAATTTGATTTTTAAGTGGGGCAATTCAAGAATGAGTTATTAATAGTTAATGGCCTTTTAGTCTTCCTCCACGTGAATAGGAGTTCACTTTTTGAATAATAATTATACGCCATGGGGGGCATCATTATTTTAGAGATGCTTGGGTGGGTCATGGCCAAAAAAAGGTTGGGAACCACTGCTGTAAGTCTCTACAGCCATGTCCCCAAGAAAGTCAAGATATACAGGGAACTGTGTTGATTCATATGAACAAACCTACTCATTTTTATCTCTACCATGTAGAGTGGCTCTTTTGTGAAGTAAATGGATATTATTTGACCACAGAACATCAAGCCCAAATGCATGACAAGAGTCCTGAAAGACCCACAACAGTATATTGTCACTGAGAAAACTTATTTCAACTATGAAATTTTAGTGTCTTGCACGGAAGACAAAGAAGGAGTTGCAGTGAGGACTAACACAGGTTTATTGGTTGATGATCAGGATGAACATGTGATAATGGCGGAGGTACAGCTCATTATATACTTGGGGAACATACATTTGAATCTTGTTGCACGGTAGCTTATTGGCTGCTACCGGCGTGACATCATTCTGCGTCACGCCCATCTTCTCCAGGTGATCCTTGCGCGGGAAAGATTCCCGCGGCTGCCGGTGATTTGGGGAATGTGAACCATGTGAGCTGAACGCTCGCAGCTGCCCTCTATAGGCAGCTTACTCGCGTTCCTTAACAGCAGAGCTACATTGTAATTATGGTAAGGTTACATTCATACATTTCTTAAAGCAACATTGTACATACATAACACCCCTCCCCTCTAGGATGGGACAAAGTCCCTCAACCATTCTGGCTTGAAGCACGTGCGTCTGGGGCGCACGGCCGCTTGACTTAACACAGGGGAGCCGGAGGCTCCTGGTTCCACAGAGTCCTGTCCTGCAACGGAAAGTGGGGACTCATTAGTGGTTCAGTGGGAACTCTGCGACAACCTTGCATTGGGGGACGGGAATGGAATGGTTGGGACGTGAACCCCTGCCTACCGCTTGGGGAGCTTGGGGTTCCCCCCAGTACGAACCTCGGGACTGACGAGGAGGCCCTCGTGGTCCCGCCACCCCCTGTTTCCTGTCCGGGCATTCTAGAGGCTGAGGTGGGTGAATTCTCCCCTGCTGCCTGTCTCGGGGGTGTCTGTCTCCGGGGGGCTGGAGTTATGGTATATTCTAACACAAAAAGGCTGGGGGTACTGGAGGTACCAGGGGCTGAACTGAAACCCCTCTTCTCGCTAGGACGGGTGGGGGACCACTCCGCTACACCCCCCTGGTACCGTAAATCATAATCATAGTCATAATCAAACCCATCCCTCTCTCTCAAAGTATCCTCCTCTGTGGTTGAGAACCCAGGATATGCATTTGTATTGGCGGATGCCGCCGTGTCTCCCCCTTGGGTAATGCGGGTGGGGGAGGACCCTATCGCTGATTCCCCTTCACTAGTGACTCGCCTTCTGAGTTGGTCGGCGTGCCTTCTCCAGAGTAGACCCGAGCTCGTCTCGACCCTGTAGGATACTGGCCCCGTCTGCTCAATGATTGTCCCTGGTACCCACGCTGGCCCTGAGGCCGCGTAGTTCCTGCAGTGAACCGGGTCCCCTACCGAAAAACTTTTGGAGCTCTCTCCGCCTATGTTTATATTTCTTCCTTCATCCTCCACCCTGGACGGATCCATCCGGTCAAAGAGTGTTACCGGACGCCTCCTCATGAGGAGTTCGGCTGGGGAAAATCCTGAGGCTAGGGGGGTTGTCCTGTAGCAGATGAGGAACTGACACAGATGAAGGTTCAACTCACCGGGACCCATGCGCCGCAGTGTGTCTTTCGTAGTGCGCACTTGGCGCTCTACCTGACCGTTTGTGGCGGGGTGAAACGGGGCAGCGGTAATGTGCCTGATGGCGTTCCGCTCAATAAATGTCTTGAACTCTGCAGACGTGAAGGTACTAGCGTTATCGCTAACAAGGACGTCTGGCAGGCCGAAACAGGCAAAAAGCTTGCGCAACTGTTTAATGGTTGCCGCAGAGGAGGTGCTCTTCATGGGGATTACCTCCAACCACTTGGAGTAGGAGTCGACTACCAGCAGAAACGTGGCCCCGCGGAAGGGGCCAGCGAAGTCAACATGAATCCGGGACCATGGCCCGCTGGCCATGTACCATTCCCTATGGGGTAACCAGGACTCCTCGGGCCGAGAGCTCTGGCAGCTCTCACATGTGCCCACTAAACGTTCTATATCCGCGTCTATCTGGGGCCACCAAAAGAAACTCCTGGCCAGAGCCTTGGAGCGCATGATCCCGGGGTGACTGGTATGCAGTAGCTTCAGTACCTTGGCCCTCAGCTTCTCTGGGATAACTACCCGCTGGCCCCAGAGTAAGCAGCCCCTTTCCAGAGAAAGCTCTACTCTACGCCTGACAAAAGGCTTGAAATGTTCCTCGGGGGGAGTAGTGGGCCACCCTTTCCTCACCCAGGCACTAACTTGGGCCAGCATCTTGTCGGCCGCCGTGGCCTTGGCGAGGTCGGCCGGGAGAATGGGGGGTGAGTCGAGAGACTCGATCAGCAGGACTTGGTGGTCCTGCTCTACCTCACATGTGGGGTCCCCTACACTTGGGAGGGGAGATCGGGACAGCGCGTCCGCATGGGAGATCTCCTTCCCTGGGCGATAGACCAGCTCATACTGGTAGGCGTTGAGGAAGATGGCCCAACGCAGCATCCTGGGGGATAGAATTTATGGTGTGGGTTTGCCGGTAGTGAAGATCCCCAGAAGTGGCTTGTGATCCGTCACTATCGTAAACTCGCAGCCGTATAAAAAGTCGTGGAACTTTTTCGTTCCCGCGATGATGGCCAGGGCCTCCCTATCAGTTTGCGCGTAATTGCGCTTGGCCTTCGAGAGGGACCTTGAGTAGTACGCTATCGGGGCCTCCCGCCCGCTCTCCAACACGTGGCATAGAACCGCCCCCACCCCCACTGGGGACGCATCACAGACTAGAACTACTGGTCTCCTAGGGTCAAAGTGGGTCAGGACAGCACTCAAGGATAGAAGTGCCTTCAGCTCCCTGAAAGCTTTCTCTTGCCTATCTCCCCACCGCCAAACCGCCTCTTTCTTCAATAGTGCGTGCAGTGGCTCAGCAACGGATGCCTTCCTCGGCAGAAAGGAATGGTAAAAATTTAAGAGCCCTAGAAATGACTGCAGCTCCGGTTTCGCGGTGGGGCAAGGGGCGTTCTGCATAGCCACAACCTTGGACTCGGAGGGCTTGATGCCCTCCGGGGTTACCTTGAACCCGAGGAACTCAACCTCCCTCGCAAAGAAAACACATTTGTCCCGTCTCAGTCGGAGGCCCGCCTTCTCGAATATTGAAAGGACCCTGTCTAGCCTTTGCGCTAGTTCTGATTCGCCCCCCGCTGTTATTAACACATCGTCGAAATATGAGAGGATGCCTGGAAGCCCCTTTAAAAGGCGTTCCACAGGGGACTGGAAGATTCCGGGGGCCGAATTCACGCCAAACTGAAGGTGCGTTACCTTAAATGCCCCCTTGTGCATTACTATCGTTTGCGCAGCGGCAGCAGCCGGGGTTACAGAGAGTTGCTGATATGCCTGCGCCAGATCTAGCTTGGCAAAACACCTCCCCCCATGTAGCGTGGCCAGTAAATGGCTGACCACGGGTACCGGATATGCATTTGGCCGAATGGCCTTATTAATCGTACATTTATAGTCCGCACAAATCCCACCAATTTGTCCAGTTCCACCTCAATCTTGTCCTTGAGGGCGAACGGCACTCTTCTTGGCTTGAGGCGTATGGGTCGGATTTCTGGATCCAAGTCAAAGTAGACTGGGGGCCCCTTGTAAGTCCCGAGCCCCTTCTTGAAAACGTCCGGGTGTGCGTTGCACACGTCCTGCATTGGGTCAGTCTCTATGGCGTTAATGCCGGACAGTTCGATTCCCAGGGGAGCGAACCACTGCGTTCCCAAAAGGCAGCATCTCCCCCCCCTTGAGGACCACTAGGGGCAGTTTCTCGGAGTAATTCTTGAACTTCACCTTGAAGTTCCCCACCCCCAACACTGGGATCCCATTTCCCTGCACGTCCCGTAGGTGTGACTTCATGGCCCGCAGCTTGGGCCGCGCATCGGGGGGAATGCGCATAAACTCTTTTTGGGACAGGATGGAATAGGACGACCCCGAGTCTATCTCCATCCTCACTGGGAGCCCCTGTAACTGTACCTCTACGAAAAAACGTCGGTGCTCCAGGCCCACGTGGTTCACGCCTTCCTCGCTGTCGTTGGCTGAGACCTTCCTGGTGCCGGCCGCCTTCCGTTGGTGCGTCTGGGAGTGGCTCGAATTGCCCTTGCCCTCGACTCGCCCGCACCTGCACACTCGGGCGATGTGCCCCTTTCGGCCGCAGTTGTGACACTCGGCCTTTCGGAACGGACACCTCGTGCGGTTGTGGGACGCCCCGCAACTGTCGCAGCGGCGGTCTTGCCGTTTGCGGGTCTGCTGCTTCTCTCCTCGTTTCTTGACCCGCTGGACATCGTCGTCCTCGCTGGAGCAGGGGTCTGCCGTCGTGGACGACTCCTCGGACGCCGTTGGTGTGCCGGCGGGCGGCTTGGGGGCCCGCCAGGCCGCTTTCGCTGGTGTCCGCCGGGCCGCCTGCACTGGTGACTTGGCCCTTTCGGACGTGGCCCCTCGGGACTTGAACACTCTGACCCCGCTCCTGGCCGCTTCGGCCGCTTGGGCCTCCCGCAGTACCTCGTTGAACCTGAGGCGGTAGTCGCGGGTCATGAGCTTCTGCTGAAGCTCCTCGTCCCTCAGACCACACAGCATGCGGTCTCGGAGGGCCTGGTCCAGGTTGTCCCACTGGCAGTGCACCGCTGCAAGCCTGAGGGCCGCCGCGTAGGCGGACACGGATTCGCCCGGTCGCTGGTCTCGCCTGTGGAACGCGACCTGGGCTGGGAAGATCGACATGGGAGGCTGGAAATGCTCACCCAACAGCTCCAGGATGCGGTCGATGGGCACCACGTCCACCTTCCGGGGGGCCACCAGGTTCATCAGGATACGCAGCGTGGCCGGCCCCACCTGGGCCAGGAAGTAGGAGCGCATTTTCGCGTCGTCGTCGACGCCCATGGCTTCCATCGCGTGCCGAAACTGGCACTCGTAAAGCTCCCATTGTTCGGGCTCGCTGACATCGAACTGGTAAGGCTTGACCTTGGGGTTCGCCATCATCCCACCTTCGTCGCCAATTTAGTGTCTTGCACGGAAGACAAAGAAGGAGTCGCAGTGAGGACTAACACAGGTTTATTGGTTGATGATCAGGATGAACATGTGGTAATGGCGGAGGTACAGCTCATTATATACTGGGGGAACATACATTTGAATCTTGTTGCACGGTAGCTTATTGGCTGCTACCGGCGTGACGTCATTCTGCGTCACGCCCATCTTCTCCAGGTGATCCTTGCGCGGGAAAGATTCCCGCAGCTGCTGGTTATTTGGGGAATGTGAACCATGTGAGCTGAACGCTCGCAGCTGCCCTCTATAGGCAGCTTACTCGTGTTCCTTAACAGCAGAGCTACATTGTAATTATGGTCAGGTTACATTCATACATTTCTTAAAGCAACATTGTACATACATAACAGAAATGTTGGTGGAGTTCCCGCGCTTGGACCCTGGGCTACACACATATGAAAGAGGGAATCTGTGGAAATGTCCTGTGATGTCATAGTCCCTGATAACCCAAATGCCACAGTGCTTTGACTGTGCAGAATCAGCCTCCATTATACTTCTGGTCCCGAAAACACAGCAAGTTCCTTTTATAGAGAGCATCCTCAAAGATAATACATCTCTCCTACTTTATTATTTCCTTTTTAAAGAAAAGTATCAATCTTGACATTTTGCGAAAGTTTTAGAGTCCAAGATAGCTTACCAGTGTGTTACTTGGCCCCCTCCCCACCCAGTCCATACCTGTCAAGTTTTGGGGCATTTATGTCAAATAAGGGAAATTTCCCAGTCAAAACAGGAAACTGGACAGCTATGCTTATCCTGTGCTGGCCTCCAGTCTAACTCCAGTCTAATTTCAGTCTAACTAATATGGGATGACGGCGGGAAAGAGTGTAAAATACGGGGGTTTGACAGAAATTTCCCGAAACTTGACAGGTATGCCACCCACCCCCATAATAACTGACACAACTTTGTTCTTTAACATCTCTTTGCCCTCTGGGGGGGGCCCATACAGATCTCAAAGCACAAAGGCCTCTTGAACTGGATGGAAAGACATCGTCTCCCTTTCTTCTGCAAAACAAACTTGTGCCTACACTATGTGCTCTGTGAGGAGCTTATCAGTTTCATTCGGTCTCCAGAAGCAGGTAAGAGTTTTTTTAAAAAATGTTCTGGGTGTGAAACCACAAGGAAATGGCATTATCATGGCTACATTCCAAGGAGTTATATGAGTACATAATCACAACACCTACAAAATTAAAAAGAATCTCATTATCCTTATCCACACTCTTACTATTACATTTTTTTTTAAAAAAATGGCTGAAATTGACCAGTTTCATACAAGGAAATTGATTATATATATAGGGCTGGTTTCCAGTACTCCAGCCAACCCCCCTGCCTCAAATGCTTTATGGGATGACCTGGTCTTTGCTTCTGCTTTTACAGCGGAGATGCTGAGATGGAAGAAAGCAGATCAATGGCTTCTTGAGAAGTGCATTGGCGGCAGCAGGGGAATGTGGCGCTTCCGCTCCTTCCTGCAAGGCATGGCAGGTGAGAAGGCAGAAAATGTGCAGTTGGGAATTACATTTGCAAAGGCAAAGAGCTACTCAGGGGTAAAAAGGTCCCCCTTTTTGACCAATTGGGGGGGGCTGCCACTGGTGGAGGTGAGGGGGAGGTCCCAGGTTGTTTTTATTTATTTATTTAATCAATCACATTTATGCTGCCACCCTCTCGCCTAGATGACTCCGGGCAGCTTACGCGTATAAAAATCACAATACAACTTATACAAAACAATGCGATAAAAACATTAAAAATATAAATTGTTTAAAATTTAGAATATCCTCCCCCAGCAACCACATTATAAAAATTATTTAAAAGAACTGAAGCTGAAGGCCCAAGTAGTGCTAAATTTTAGTACTACAGGTATTGGTTTTATTTATTATCCGTATTTTCCGGCGTATAAGACGACTGGACGTATAAGACGACCCCCAACTTTTCCAGTTAAAATATAGAGTTTGGAATATACTTGCCGTATAAGACTACCTCTCTTCCAATGCACACCAAATAAAAATTAACCCACACTCAACCCAAAGACGCGCAGCCCTCCAAGTCAAATGGGCAGGTTCTGGTGGAGAGCCAATTCACACTCACGTTCTCCTCCTCGAGGTACAGGAAGATGTGTGCAGCTTGCTTCCCCTTGTTTCATAATCCCCGCACAGAGCAGGGACTCGGCCGCGGCACCCCCCACCATATGCGCCAGACATATGAAGCAAGGGGAAACAAGCTGCAGTTAAGTACCTGTCCTATAAGACGACCCCCGACTTTGGCACAGATTTTTGGGGGTTAAAAAGTAGTCTTATATGCCAGAAAATACAGTAGTTAGTTTTTCTTCAGTGAGCAAATGGCAGTGTGTGCTGGTTCTTGTCCTCCCATATTATCCTCAGAACTGTCCTATGAAGTGGATCAGGCTGAGGGAAAATAACTGACCCCAAAGGTTACCCATTGAGTTTCACAGTTCAGTGGCTGCTCTAGAACCGAGATCTTCCAAGCCTCAGTCCAGTCTCTTAAAATGACCACATTGTCCTACCACCATTAGACTCTTTTTGTATCATTTTGCCTCAGGAAAAGGCAACAGGTAGTTTGAGGGAGGCAAAAGCTTCCCTCAGACTACTTTTGCAGACCACCAGCCTCTATTCCACACCACACACCACTTTTGAAAGCATTTTAAATATTGAAAAAAAGTTGTTCAGAAACTCCATTTTGGGGAACATTTTTTTTTTCATTTTAGAAGGATTCCTGGTCCCCCAGTTTATTTTAGACGCTAGAAGATGCAAGGGTCTTTTCCCATTAGGTAAAGGTCACCCTTGCTTGAAAGCCAGTCATATCCGAGTCTAGGGTTCAGTGCTCATTTGTGTTTAAGGCTGAAGAGCCAGCGCTGTCTGCTTCTGCAGACGTTTCCATGGACATGTGGCAGGCATGCCTAGACACTGAAGTGCATGGAATGCTTTTCCCATTACAAAACACTTTTTGAAAATTGAAACCCCTATTCTATTAACAAAGCCAGTAGTATTTACAGATATTACAACTACTTTCCCTTTTCTTTTCTTTTAAAAAGAACATTTTCCTTTGTGGCTCCATGCAACAGCAACATAAAATGAAGCTCAGCTTCTCCTGGGATTACCCATCCCTGTTTTAGATCAATGGAGACTTTGGCAATTATCACCGGCTTGGTTTTTAGTAGTATATCTCCATAATATACCAGCTTGCTTGAACTTTGAATAACACTGAGTGGAAATTCTCAAGAGCTGTGAGTCTTTGCCATCTGCTAGATTTTGTGGGTCCGACTCTGAAATGAAACCGTGGCCTTTCTGTCTTATCTGACAGGGGAAGATCTGACCAAGTTTTGGCTAGCTGCAGAAAGAATACTTGGGATTGATGAGACAGATGAGTCCCAGCAAGATCTCTATATTTCACTGATCCAGGTGTTGATGGCCACGCACTTGCAGGAGGGCTCCACAGTTGTTACCCTCTGTAATACATCCATTGGTAAGATGTAGACATGCATGCAATATTAGGGTTAAAACATCTAGGATCCTATAGCTGTGTGCTCCCAGAGTGCTGCATGTGTGCTGCCAGGAATGGCTAAATTAATGAATCAAGGGTTCTTTTAATCTGAAGCACCTGCTTCTAAAGAATCTGCCTCTCTGCATCTCCACATGACACTATCTTAACCTAAAAGCATAATCACTGTTCCTGGATCAGCCCAAAGGACTGTCCCCCACAGGGGGACTTCAGTTTCCAGAAGCCTAAGTCAGTACGTTGGCTGATCAGTGCTTTGGGGAATTGACTTAGGCTTCAGGGAACTGAAGTTTGGGAAACACTGGTCTAGTGCCTTGCTTTCCTACATCGACCAGCTGCCCACAAGCTCTAGCCAGTCCAAATCAAAATGTGATGAGTTCATACCTGTCAACTTTTGGCTTTGAAAATAAGGGAAATTTTGTGGGCGTGGCCAAATAGGTGGGTGTGGCCAAATTGATGGGCGTGGCCAAATTGGTGGGCATGGCCAAATTGGTGGGCATGGCAAAATCCCCCCCAACCCTTCCAGAGCTAGGGGAACCGGTAGAGAGGGGATCCCCCCACAGGATACCCGTTATTAAAGAGAAGAAACCAAGTGGTTTCTTCTCTTTAAAAACGGAGTGTTGCGGAGGATGGAATCGATCCCCTCTCCTGGGTCCCCTGGGTTCAGGGGGTTGTGGGGACAAAAGGGGAATGCTGTTACCTTCCCACCGAAGTGGTCCCTATTTATCTACATGCAATTTCTTGCTTTCGAACTGCTAGGTTGGTAAGGATCCCTATTTCCTCCGGAGGATTGGATGGAAGAGGCAGGGAGGAGGCCATGGGACCCCACTTTTCCTTCAAACGAGCAAACACCCCCGACGACCCTTTCCTTTTGGCGATGCTGAACTGCTCAGAGAAGGGAAGAAGAGCCCAAAATAGGTCTTGCAGGCTCAACAGGGTGGAATTTGCCAATCTCTTCCATGGGCTCTAGGGTCTGAGACTTGGGAATTTGATGGGGGGAGAGCTAAAGCAATCACACTTCTATACCGCCCCATAGCGTTTCGTGCACTCTCTGAGCATTTTGCAAGGTAATTAGCATTTTGCCCCCAACATGTTGGGCGCTCATTTTACCTACTTTGGAAGGAGGGAAGGCTGAGTCCACCTCGAGTCCTGGTCAAGATCAAACTCAGAACCTTTAGGTTGCTCTACTGCAGTGGCTCAAGTGGCTAAGACGCTGACTGGGAGGTGGGACTCGGGAGGTCAGCAGTTCGATTCCCGAGTACTGCAGGACGGAATAAGCTTCTGTCTTTGTCCCAGCTCCAGCCAACCTAGCAGTTCGAAAGCAAGACATTGCAATTAGATCAATAGGGACCGCTTCGGTGGGGAAGGTAAAACAACGCTCCGTGTGCTCCGGTGTCTAGTCATGCCTGCCACATGACCACGGAAATGTCTAGCGCTGGCTCTTTGGCTTTTAAACCGAGGTGAACACTGAACCCTAGAGTCGGATACAACTGGCTTTCGAGCAAGGGAAACCTTTTACCTTTACCACAGTTTAACCACCGAACCACCAGAGCTACTACTTCCTTTTCTCGCCCGGATAAGCTCGGTGGGTAAAGCCAAAGCAAGAATCATTCCGTGGCTACCTCGTGGCCACCAGAAGGCCAGCCTGGCTTCTCCCACAGCCGATGCCCCGAAAGTGGCTGCTCTACCACCGGCAACAAACAACCCTTGGCCGCCTTGAGTACCCAGTATGTTGGGGGGGGGGGCAAATTAACTTGTGAACCACCCGGCCCCCGAGAGTGCGCTAAGCTCTGTCCGTGGGGTGGTATAGAAGTCTGATTGCTATTGCCGGAGAGGGGGATTGCAACCCCCCACCCACTGATATTAAAAGGGAAACCCAGATCGGGTTTTCCCTTTTAATATCAGGGAGTGGGATGGATTAGATCCCCTCTCCTGGGTCCAGTGGGTCCGGGAGGGTTGGGGGGACAACTACAGAGCTGTGCAGGGGCCGCCTGGACCGGAGACCACCACCCCCAGCCGGGGGTGAGGAGGAGGAGGAGGAGGAATGGGGGTGAGGAGGAGGAGCCTGAGCGGCGGGAAGGCTAGTTACTACCACCGCCACAAGGCCTCTGTCTGGAGCTGGGTAGGGGCCACCCGGACCAGAGACCACCACCACCAGCCGGGGGTGAGGAGGAGGAGGAGGACCAACTGAGCGCCCCCCCCCCCCACTCCAGAGGCCCTGCAGCGGCGGTAGCTGGCCTTCCTGCCGCTCAGCTGCTGCTCCTCCTCCTCCTCACCCCCGGCTGGGGGTGGTGGTCTCCAGTCTGGGCAGCCCCCGCCCGGCTCCAGATTGAGGGAAATAAGGGGAAATACGGGGAAATTAATAAAACGGGAGGGGCGGGAAGAGGAGCAAAAATAAGGGGTTTTCCCAGAATGGTTGACAGGTATGAACGAGTTACTACCACCATTTTTGTTTGTATAGTCAATAGCTGAAATCCAACAGTAGGTCACAACTAAAGTAGACCCATTTAATCACTGATGATTTGACTCACCAAATCCTCTATAGGTTCTATTGATTCTAGGTACCAATTATTATTGGATTTCAGCCCATAATAATAGTAATAAACAACAATAATTATAGATATGAAGTGTCATCAAGTAATTTCACAGTTAGGGTGACCCTCACTGAGTTTTTTTAGCTAGGAAGTATTTAGAGGTAGTTTCCTAATCCCTCCTCCTCGTGGTCCTGTAGAATCTTGTAGCATGCCTAAGGTTGTTGTTGTTGTAACATACAAAACACAGTCAAACAATATTATAAAAACATTGATCATTATAATATAACAGATACAAGTTTTAACAAAAAATGTAAGTACAGTATCTGTTAAATAAAAGTGTAATATATATATGCAGTTCCTTATACTGTACCACTTTCTTCTGAAGCTCTGATAGTATTGTTCCAGAGATTTGTAGTTAGTTGTAATGTTTTATGAAAAGTTTCAGCATTATCGCCCAGTGCTTGGCTGGCTCTGGGCTGTCTTTGCCCTCCAAGGCAATCAGGAAAAATGCCACTGGCATGAATTTGTATAAAGTGGATCCCAGCTTGCCATGAAGTGACCCATACACTGTGATCATGGAGCCATCTCCTGTGGCACATAAGAAATGAGACATGCAGGACTTAATACCTGAACTGCCACAGCCTTGAGGATATTATCAAGTTGCACCTCCACAGCCATTCCATCTGGCATGGCCTCTTCCACCTTCATGACTGTTGGGAATCAGAGTTCCTCCTCCACTCATTTTGCCATTGGGCCCAATAAGATGGTTTCCAGTGGCATTTCCTCCACTGAGGGGTCCATTACTCCACATAAGGGGCTTATCCACCCATAGCCATTGGCCCCATTAGGGAGTCAGGTTATTTACCATCGCCCTATAGTAATGGTCTACTTACTCCATTACTGTAGCAGGATGTCCAGCCAGACTTATATAGCACCCCATAATCAAATGAAATACTATAGAACAGGGTTTCTCAATCTTGGGCCTCAATTACCTCTTGGGCTTCAATTAGCAGACACCCAAGTCAGCACACCTTCTGGAAATTGAAGTCCAAGACCTTCTGGGGACCCAATGTTAAGAAACCCTGTCATAAAAAAGATGTGTATATATCCAAGAGCAGATTCTACATCTATTGGACTACAATTCTGAATCTTGCCCATTCCCATGCACATTCAGAGAGCTATAACATTGAGAACATGCTCTTTCTCAGTTCCTGCAGCTCTCTGAGATATCATGTAACAGTGATGGCAAACCGTGGCACTCCGGCTGTTCTTGAACTTCAATTCCAAGAATCCCTGATCAACAGGAGTGCTGACTTGGGTTTCTGGTAATTGAAGTCCAAAAACACCTGGAGTGCCAAGGTTTACCATCACTGTTATATAACATTAGTTTAGCAAAGCAGTCATTCTAAAAGATATCCTAAACTTCAGTATATGGTTAAAGGGAAACCCAAACCAGTAAATTGGAAGACCTGCTTTTCATTCCATAAAACTGTTAGTCTCCCAGTCCCTGTCTCTCTAATTCTATTCAATCTTTCCAGAATCCCTTCTGAAAATATCTCCCCATCATCCTCAACATGCCCACACTCGGAGAGAAATCCTGAGTGAGATGCAGAAGATTGCCCTCTTCAAGATAGAAAGTTATTGGCTCCCCAACTTCTACATACATTGCAAGCTGAGTATGGAGAATGAGCCTAAATGCCTCCACCTGCTTAAGGAGTATGAGGAGCGCTTACACAGAGGAGCCTTTCCAAGGCCCTTCGTGTCCCCTCTGCCACCCATCAGCATCCGAGTGAGTAGCATCACAACAAGATCATACTCCAGCCTGAAGAGCAAGAGGAAGGTCTGGGATCAGATAAGGGGCAGAAGCATTTCCCGAAAAGAGAAGCGCAAGTGTTCTCGGAAGCCAAAATTACGGAAGGGCATGCCAGAGGAGAAAAAGCAACCCAGCTCCAAAAAAGGTTCTGTAAATCCAAGCCCTTGCCAGACAGGGCATGTCCTGGAGTCTGAGAGGGCAGCTACTTTTGCTGAATCACAAAGTTTCATAAGTAGTCCAAGTGAATTCCCTCCCTCTCCTATGGGGGAGGATGTTTCAGAGAAGTCCACCCTTAATAAACTCCGTGCATCCACTCCTATGGTCCAGTTTCCCTCCATGCTTGCCTTACGGACTATAGTGAAGTCTCCCATGTGCTTAGATTTCCTTCCTTGGGCTCTCACCGCTGATAAATGTGCAGGACGCCCTTTTCGTGAGTTTTTGCTGCGTCAAAATTATGTCACAGAGGTGCATCTCCTGGATCTATGGCATGACCTGGAGGACTTCTTGCGCATGATGTTGTGCTCCCTGGGGGAAGGAAATATCCTTCTACGCCACGTGATGGGTGAAAGGATCTGTGAGCTATACCTGACTCAGAGCAACAACTGGCATCTTCCTTTGAAACTAACAACTCTCCGGAGTTTGCAGAACCTTCTGCCTTCTGGACATGTTATCCCTTGGGTGCTCAAGGCACAGAAGGAAATCTGTAAGGTGGGAAATTTGCTTTTTCTTCGTGAACATTAATGCAGGAGGAAGCCTTAATGTCATTCATTCAAAATATCACTCGATGTGCCCTAGATACCAGAATCCTTTAGTCTGGACTGTAGCCAGGGTCTATAACAGGGGTTCCCAACCTAAGGCCTGCAGGCCAGATCTAGCCCACAGTGCCATTCCATGTGGCCCCACTCCTCCAAAGAGATTCGTGAAACAACATGGCAACCCCCTTTAAAGCTGTTGAGACAACATGCCACCCCATCGTGCAGGCAGGGCAAAATGGCTGTCCAGCCCTTGAAGCTGACTGAGGGATCATGACCCAGCCCCTGACTTGAAATGGTTGGGAGCCCCTGGTCTATAATATGGTCCACAAGCCAACTTTGATCCTCTGGGAGGATTTAAAATACCCACTGCTTCTTGCCTGCAGGATAAGACCAAAAGGCTACCTAATCCAGCATTCTGCTCCCCTAGTGCTCAACCTGTGAAATCTCACAAGCAGAACATGAGCACAGTAAGTTCTTCCAGGAGGTATTCCTTAGCAACTGGTATTCAGGCATATGCTGTCATCATGAGTAGTGGCCACTGATAAAAAAAAATGTGAGGAGGAGCAAAGCTTGAATTGTTAGAAAAGAACATGTTACTGGAGCTAATTCTTTGAACAGTCAGCATTCATGATCATTCAAGCTCCTCTCATTGCTGATAACCCTACTACACAGGCTGCCAAGTTCAACAGAAAATAATGATATGGTCCAGTCTTTTCCATGGCAAAACCATATTCCCTTTTTAATCCTATCTTCATGAGGTAAGATGGCTAATGGCTAATGCCTGGCTTATAGAGTGAAACTTTTGATCTCCCAATGTAAAAGGTAAAGGAAGTGGTTAATTCAGTGGTGGGCATCAGCAGGTTCGCTCCAGTTCACCAGAACCAGTAGCAGAAATTCTGACTGGCCCCGCCCAAGTTTTGAAATAAACTATTCCTAATTCGGGTGCAACACAGGGCTTTCCACCTGGCCATGCCCACCATACCATGCCCACAGAGTAGGTAGTAAAAAAAAAATTGAATCCCACCACTGGGTTAATTAATTAATTGAAAGAATTTCTTGTGTGGTTAAACAAAACTGTGGTCTTTGACAGAAGACATGAAGGGCAAGTAGATAAAGTTGTTTTTTGGCTTTCCTTTCAGATACTCAGCTTCCTGTATGAAGAATTCCTACAACAAGATGATAAAATGTTCCTGTTTTATGTGGTAAGGGTAAAGTGGAGCATTACAGGTAGTAAAGAGTTCATCATGTGTCCTTCAATGTGTCAAAACATAATCAAGAGGGTCAATCCAGAAGTTTCCTTTTTTTACATAAGGAAGAGGGTGGGAACATAAGAAAGAGATCTTTACAATACACAAGCTTAAATCCTGTTGCACAGTTCCATGCATGCGACAGAGATGACATCATCAGCAGTGACAGATTGCCACTGATTAAAGGCAAAGTGCTGTTGGCTAAGAGTTGATTTGGGGATACATGTGGCTTATGCACATTTCAACAGAGTCATGTGTACCCTGAGATTTTGCAAGGAAGCTTTTATTCCATGGTGATTTGCCACTGCTGATGGTGCCAACCCCACTGCACTCACAGAGCTGTGCAATAGGATTTTAGCTAAGGTTATTTGCCGGGCAATTAAGGGTATGGATGAGTGTGACCTATAGCAGCCTAACCATAATCGGATGCCTGGCAGAGGTGTTTGCCTGCAGTGGATGTACAGGTTGAGAGTGACGGAGGTGATAGTTCCACACATCTGCTATGGGCAACAGTTTTTCAGATCTCCCCACCCCCCACCCCCACCCCGCCCTTGTTGTTGCAGAGTGGAAAGGAGAAGCAACCTAGTGAAGAAACGCCTTATGATAAAGATGAGGACCTCCGACTGGTCAGAAGGATCATTGAATCTGTGCAGCTGAGCCAAGCCTTAGCTGGAATGAGGGACTTCGATCCGCTTTCTGGGGAGCATTGGCGACTGCTTGGCACTCAAAACCTCACCAATGGGGGCTCCGTCCTTATGGAGGTGGAGCCTGTTGTACGACAGCTTGGTAAAAATAGCCCAGCCCTCATATTTCACATAAGAATTGCATTTAACTTAGTCTACTGAGAGCACAGTTTAAAGTGTTTAGAAAGCTAACTGCCTGGAGCATGTGCATGACATATAATTATAGTACAGTATCCTATGGTATCAACATTTGTTTGTTTGTTTGTTTGTTATATTTATACCCCACCCATCTAGGGGATTTTCCTACTCTGGGCAGGATAGTACTATGTAGTATACAGAGCACTGGTGGCATAGTGGTTAAACTGCTGTACTGCAACCAAAAAGTTGTGAGTTCGATCCTGACCAGAGCTCAAAGTTGACTCAGCCTTCTATCCTTCCAAGATTGGTAAAATGAGTCTCCAGCATGTGAACTACCCAGAGAGTGCCCTAAGTGCTATGGGGTGATATATAAGTGTGATTGCATTGCTTTGCTTTTGCTTTTTAATATAGACATTGTATGTATCACTATGTCATCTCTTAGATATGTAGCTTGGGGAGACTTCTGCTTGTGATTCATATAAAATACCTCAAAATTAGCAAGACTTTTGTAGGGGAAAGAAACAAAGAATACCTTGTACAGTAAAACCTTGCATAAAGAGCGCCTCACTTAGAGACTAACTCGCTTAAAGAGCAGTATTTTCTCTGAATGGTCACCTTGCTTAACTAAAACCAACCAAAAACTCACTTAACAACTAAATTGGGGTTCACAATCCCCCCCCCCTTGAAGTCACACTTGGTCACTTACAATGGTGTTTCGCTTAAAGAGCAGACTCGCTTAAAGAGCTCTTTAAGTGAGGTACCACTGTATATTTAAATATAACCAAATCACTCTTCCCACCTCAATATCATACATGCAAAGCTTGCCAAGAGAACCCTATTGACCAAAACAAAAGGCAAAACAAAGGGGCAAACAAAGGGGCAGGCTAGGTGATACAGGATGCTTAACACCACAGAGTGGAGGAAGGGGAGGGACAGGAAGGAGGGAGGAGGAATGCAATGTTGTAAGGAGCAATACTGCATAGGGACATGGAATGTGAGATCAATGAACCAAGGTAAACTAGAAGTGGTAAAAAATGAGATGGAAAGAATAAGCATTGACATCTTGGGCATCAGTGAGCTAAAATGGACAGGGATGGGTGAATTCAGCTCTGGAAACCATCACATCTACTACTGTGGACAAGAAAACCTTAGAAGACATGGAGTAGCCATAATTGTCAATAAAAGAGTGAGAAGAGCAGTAATGGGATACAACCTCAAAAATGACAGAATGATGTCAGTAAGAATTCAGGGCAAACCCTTCAATGTTACTGTGATCCAAATATACGCACCAACCACGGGTGCAGATGAAGCCACAGTGGACCAGTTCTATGAGGACTTACAACACCTCATAGAACAAACACCAAGAAATGATGTCCAAATTATTTTAGGAGACTGGAATGCCAAAGTAGGCAATCAAAAAGTGGAGGGAATAACAGGCAAGTTCGGTCTTGGAACACAGAATGAAGCAGGGCAAAGACTGATAGAGTTCTGCCAAGAGAATGCACTGGTCATAGCAAACACCCTCTTCCAGCAACACAAGAGGCGACTTTACACATGGACATCACCAGATGGCCAACACCGAAACCAGATTGATTACATACTCTGCAGTCAAAGATGGAGAACCTCCATACAGTCAGCAAAAACAAGACCTGGAGCAGACTGTGGCTCAGATCACAACCTACTGATTGCAAAATTCAGGCTTAGACTAAAGAAAATAAGGAAAACAAAGAGACCAGACAGATATCACCTAGATAGCATCCCTAAAGAATACACTGTGGAGGTGATGAACAGATTCAATGGCTTAGACTCAATAGACAGAGTGCCAGAAGAATTATGGACAGAGATGAGGGACATCATGCAGGAAGCAGCAAAGAAAACCATACCAAAAGAAAAGAAGAGTAAGAAAGCAAAGTGGTTGTCTGATGAGGCTCTTAAAATAGCAGAGGAAAGAAGGAATGCAAAAGTCAAAGGAGAAAGGAAAAAATACAATCTTTTGAACACAGAATTTCAAAGAAAAGCAAGGAGAGATAAGGAAAACTACCTAAAAGAACAGTGCAAAGAAATGGAGGAAAACAACAAAAGAGGCAGAACCAGAGACCTTTTCAAAAAAATCCAGGAAATCAAGGGAACATTTAAAGCAAAAATGAACATGATAAGGGACAAAGACGGAAAGGAGCTAGCTGATGCAGAAGAAATTAAGAAAAGATGGAAAGAGTACACAGAGGAACTCTACAAAAAGGAACTCAACACTCCTGATAGTCACAATGATGAAGATTTTGAACCTGAGCCAGATATCCTGGAGAGTGAAGTCAGAAAGGCCCTAAAGAGCACTGCAAACAACAAAGCTAGTGGAGATGATGGTATCCCAGTTGAATTTTTCAAAGCTTTAAAAGATGATGGCATCAAATTACTGCATTCAATATGCCAGCAGATTTGGAAAACAAAACAGTGGCCACAGGACTGGAAAAGATCAGTATATGTTCTAATCCCAAAAAAGGGCAATGCCAAAGAATGCTCAAATTATCGAACAATTGCGCTCATCCCACACGCCAGCAAGGTGATGCTCAAGATAATACAGGATAGACTTCAGCAGCATGTGGAAAGAGAACTACCAGAGGTGCAGGCTGGTTTCAGAAGAGGCAGGGGGACTAGAGACCACATTGCCAACATACGCTGGATCATGGAGAAAACAAAGGAATACCAGAAACAAGTTTACTTTTGCTTTATTGATTACACTAAGGCCTTTGATTGTGTGGACCACAACAAGATGTGGCAAGTGATTAAAGAGATGGGAATACCAGAGCACCTCATATGCCTCCTGAGAAATCTGTACAGGAACCAAGAAGCAACAGTTAGGACAGAACACGGAATGACAGAGTGGTTTGGAATAGGAAAAGGAGTAAGACAAGGCTGCATTTTGTCACCCTGCTTATTCAACTTATACACAGAGCACATAATGCGCAACGCAGGGATGGAGGAATCACAATATGGGATTAAAATTGCTGGGAGAAACATCAACAATCTGAGATATGCAGACGACACCACCTTAATGGCAGAAAGTGAGGAAGACCTAAAGAATCTCTTGATCGGATTGAAGGAGGAGAGTGCAAAAGCTGGCTTGAGACTCAATATCAAGAAAACCAAGATAATGGCAACAGGCCCGATCAGTTCCTGGAGAATAGATGGGGAAGAAGTAGAAGCAGTGACAGACTTTACATTCTTAGGATCTAAGATCACTGCAGATGGAGATTGCAGCCATGAAATAAAAAGGCGACTGATTCTTGGGAGACAAGCCATGAAAAACCTGGGGAACATAGTGAAAAGCAGAGACATCACCTTGAAAACAAAAATTAGAATAGTCAAAGCAATGGTATTCCCAGTGGTAATGTACGGATGTGAGAGCTGGACAATTAGGAAAGCTGAACGCAGAAGAATAGATGCCTTTGAAATGTGGTGCTGGAGGAGAGTTTTGAGGGTACCCTGGACAGCGAGGAGAACAAATAGGTCAATCTTAGAAGAAATCAACACTGACTGCTCATTGGAAGGTCAAATAGTAAAGATGAGGCTAAAGTACTTTGGGCATCAAATGAGAAGGGAGGATTCACTTGAGAAGGCCGTGATGTTGGGAAAGGTGGAGGGCAAAAGAAGAAGGGGGAGGCCAAGGATGAGATGGATAGATGGTATTGTGGACGCGGTGGGCACAGAGCTGGGAGGACTGAGGGGGATGGTGGAGGACAGAGGTGCCTGGAGAACGATGGTCCATAGGGTCGCAAAGGGTCGGAATCGACTGTGCGACTGAACAACAACAAACACACATAGACAATCACAGACCCATGCTCCACAAAGGAGGAGAGATGCAGACAGCATCCAAATGAGATTTTTATTGAGCTGTTGCCCTTGTTTCATTGCAAATTTTTACAGATGTTGCCATCTCCGATTTTTAACTTGCATAATTTTACATCACTTTTCTCTGTTCAGAAAAAAACCAGAATGAAAGACAGAACAGATAGAAGATGGTTGGAATCCTGCTGGTGATAGTGTATGGATTATGTAACTCACTTTGACTAATTCTCACCAGGGCACATCTCCATTGTATGACTGGGCTAGCACATGCCTCTCAAGCGTGGCTGCGGACAATACAGGACCTGAGCAGAACCATTCTGCGCAGGTTCCTTCTACACAAGCGTATAATAATAATAATAATAATAATAATAATAATAATAATAATAATAATAATAATAATAATAATAATAATAATAATAATAATTATTATTATTATTATTATTATTATTATTATTATTATTATTATTATTATTATTATTATTATTATTATTATTATTATTATTATTATTATTATTATTATTATTATTATTATTATTACAATAAAGTTTTATTTATATACCACTTGTCTCTTCCTGAAGGAGACTCCAAGCGGTTCACATTGGGGCATGCTGCCTGAGCAGCAGAAAAAGAGATACAATATCAGTAAACATACAGCATACAACAGTCTAAAAGATACAATGAGCAATAAACAAAGAACAAGTACAACATAACAAGTGCGATAAAAGAAGAAGAAGAAGAAAGACTCTTGTGGCCAAGATCAGGCTGGGGAAGCGGGTCAAGACTAGGCGGCAGCGGTGCTTGACTTTTTAAAGTATCTGCCATGCTGATGTGAGCCCAGGAGTTCACTTTCACTCTTCCCCGCATCAAATGCCACGCCAGGAAAAAGGGCTAAGTCCTCGGGTGGTGCGGGGCAGCATCCTTTTGAGCCCTCTGGGGCTTGGAAAGCAGGGACGTGGCGCCGGCGCCTGGCCTCCCATCCCCAGGACCAGGTGGTGCGAGTCCCAGGGAAAGGCAGGGCGAGTACTTGGGTGGTGCGGGGCAGCATCCTTTTGAGCCCTCTGGGGTTTGGAAGGCGGGGACGTGGTGGCAGCGCCTGGCCTCCCATCCCCGGGACCAGGTGGTGCGAATCCTGGGGAGAGGCAGGGTGAGTCCTTGGGCGGTGCAGGGTGGTGTCCTTTTGAACCCTCCGGGGCTCAGAAGGCGGGGACGCAGCGTCGGCACCTGGCCTCCCATCCCCGGGACCAGGTACTGCGAATCCTAGGGAGAGGCAGGGCGAGTCCTCCAACGCATCCCCTTCTATGCATCCCCTTCTGCGCAGAACCCTTCTACGCATGCGTAGAAGGGTTCTATGCATGCATAGAAGGGTTCTACGCATGTGTAGAAAGGTTGTACGCATGCGTAGAAAGGTTGTACACATGTGTAGAAGGGACCTGCACAGAAGGGGATGTGCAGTAACTACTCTCCCCCCCCCCGGCCATCAAATTACGGGATGGCGGCAGCTCCGGGCAGGAAATGAGGAAAAGCGGCACTAAATTATGGGAAATCCCAGCCAATACGGGATACTTGACAGGTATGGGCTAGCATCCAGGGACATGAGAGAGATGTGCCTGAGCACCTTGTTAATTAGCCACAATTAGCTGCAGCAAGTTACACCAATCTTATGCAAATACAAATAGGATGACAACAAAATTTGGTTAGTAGTGTGGTGTGTGGGTGTCTTAAACCTGGCAAAATTGCCTTCCATGCCATCAGAAGACATGAAGTGGATTTTCTGAGTCATAAAATTTAAAAAATGGGATTGGGGGAAAGGCCCAGGAATGATACAGGGTCTATAGCAGGGGTGCTCAAACTACAGCCTGTGGGCCAGATCTGCCCCCCAACACCAAATCATCTGGCCCATGCAACTCAACATTTTGCTTCCACTTCCAGGAGCAACGAGGGCAACATGGGCTGGATGATTTGGCATCAGGGACCAGATCTGGCCCATGGGCTGTAGTTTGGGCACCCTGTTGCAAAACAGATTGCAAGGTGTGTTTTACTTCCACTTCCAGTGGGAGGACCCACGTGACTGGCCCGCTAAACCACATGACTGGCCCATGGCCCAAAAAGCTTGGGCACCCCTGGTCTATAGGGATGCATTTCACCCACACCAAAAACATAGCATGCAGTTGGGATGGGGAGCTTCTGTCTCTTCTTACATTTTGAGCTGCAGTTCCTATGTCTACTTTTGATGGGCTCCAATGGTGAAGGTTCTGTGGGAGACGGGGGCAGGAAGTGCAAAAGGGGTCACAACTTCCTCACCCTTGATGTACCGAAAGCAGAACCTTCAGCCTTGTGTGAAGCAGGGCTAAGCTGCTTATCTGTGTGTATGATTAACTCAGATACAAATCACACTTTACTCCTCTCATTTCTGGTCAGTTTCAAAGTGAGACCCGCTTTTTGAATTCACTTTAATAGGGCCTACGTACAATGACATTAAACTGAATTCAACCAAAGGAGGTTCTGACTAGACTTACCTGGTTCATTTAGGAAAGCTTGGAGGGGATGCTTTGGATTGGGCTTGCTTAAAATAAAGAAAGGTAGATCTGATTCAGCTGCTTTCAACAGAATTGTTTTGGCCCAGTAAAACACACCTTGCAATCTGTTTTGCAACAGGGTTTTGCAAATCTAAATGGTGTTTAATGGTGTTCTGTTACACATACATACTGTTAAGCATGTATGTATGAGACCATCACTGTTCAATTACTTCTCCTTGGCTGTGGGTGCTAGCCGTGTTAGTAATAGCTATGCTGTTGCTTTTTCTCCCTTTCCTAAAATCAGATTACAGTAGCATGGCATTCGAGGAACTGGCTCGACTAAACCCCAGGATGGCTATACAACTTCTTAGTAAAAATTTCAGGGACTTCTGCAAGAGGTATCCATCAGGCGGTGAGTCTAGTGCGAGGGATTAGTGAAAAAGGTCTAAAGGAGGGAGGAATTAAACTGAGGTGGAGTTCCTGCACATAGATTGGAATCCTGTTCATATCTTAAACTGATGTACAAAATTCCTGCCCGTTCCTGCCTGGTAAAAAAGTGCTGCTACTGTTGTGTTTCTCTGGGGTATGTGTGCTACACTAGCTTGGTACATGCACACGTGCACCCCTAGGAAATGCAGCTCTGGTGTTTTGTTTACTAGGAAGGAACTAGCAGAAAACAATGCATCATGTTACACTATGAACATCCTGCCTTCCCACCGAAGGTCTTTGTAATGTCTAGCATTGACCTGACACGGAAGGGGAATAGGGAAGAAGAAGATTATGTTTTTGTGTTTTAATAGGAAAAGTTAAGAAACATCCATTCCTGTTCATTAAATCTTGCAAGCATGAGGCCACTTGTAGCCTGAGTGGCATACCTGTCAACTTTAGGATTTGAAAATAAGGGAAATTTTGACCACACCCCTCTGTGGGTGTGGCCAAATCTGTGGGCATGATCAAATATAACCATGTGACTTGCTGGGCTCTAGTCATGCTTGCCAAATGGCCATGAAAATGTCTGCAAACACAGACAGCACTGGCTCTTTGGCTGTAAATGGAGATGAGCACTGCACCCTAGAGTTGGATACGACTGGCAGATTTTACTTTCTTAGGATCAAAGATCTGATGCTTGGGAAACAAGCTATGAGAAACCTGGGGAACATAGTGAAAAGTAGAGGCATCACCTTGCAAACAAAAAATTGCATAGTCAAAGCAATGGTATTCCCAGTGGTAATGTATGGGTGTGAGAGCTGGACCATTAGGAAAGCTGAGCGCAGAAAGATAGATGCCTTTGAAATGTAGTGTTAGAAATAGGTTGATCCTAGAAGAAATCAACCATGACTGCTCATTAAAGGTCAAATAGTAAAAATGATGTTAAAGTACTTTGCACATCACATGAGAAGAGAGGATTCACTTGAGAAAGCCTTGATGCTGGGAAAGGTGGAGGACAAAAAAAGGGGGTGGCCAAAAATAAGATGGCTAGATGGTATTGTAGATGCAATGGGCACAAAGCTGTGTGGGCCAAAGAACCCTTTCCCCATTTTCTTGGGGGACTCTTGTTTTGTTTTCTTTCTTGTTTGCTCAGTGGCTTAAGTGACTAAGATGCTGACTGGGAGGCAGAAGGTCAGCAGTTTGATTCCCGAGTACTGCAGGACGGAATGAGCTCCCGTCTTTGTCCCAGCTCCTGCCATCCTAGCAGTTTGAAAGCAAGAAACTGCAAGTAGATAAATAGGGACCACTTTGGTGGAAAGGTAACAGCGTTCCGTGCACTCTGGTGTCTAGTCATGCCTGCCACATGACCACGGAAATGTCTGCAGACGCAGACAATGCTGGCTCTTCGGCTTTGAAACAGAGATGAGCACTGAACCCTAGAGTCGGATACGATTGGCTTTTGAGCAAGGGCAACCCTTTACCTTTACCTAACTCAGATCCCCTTACACAACCGTGCAAGCACACACACCCCACCCCTCCCAAGTTAACTCTAGAACAGAAACGGAACACACACACCCTCTCTCTCTCTCTCATATAGTGTAGGAATCTCTGACTGTGTTGGTGAACCTTGGCACTCTAGATACACTGGCTTTCGAGCAAGGGAAACCTTTACCTTTAGCATATAGTGATCAAGCAACATCCTCCACGCCTCCACCCCCTACCTCTCCCAAGTTAACTCTAGAACTCTAAAAACAGAAGGCAGGGCAGAAACAGCTCAATAAAGCATGAGAGTGAGAGAGAAGTCTCTGCCCCCAGACCAAGAGCTGATTTGCCCCTGCATATATGAAATATTGCTCACCTCTGACTCCCATCCCTCCCAGCATGGTGGTTCCGACCAGCGTCCATCTTGGCCATGTGGCAGGAGGAAAATGAAAGAGAAACCTACAGAACATCCCACCACCAACTTCTCTCTCTCCCCTTCCACAAGCGAAATTTTTATTTATTTTATTTATGGTTCAAATTTCTATGCCGCCCAATCAGGCGAACCCGACTCAGGGCGGCTCACAACAAGATTAAAACATACATATTAAAAACAATTAAAACCCCAACATACCCACCCACCTATTAAAACTAACCATATTAAAACTGCCCGCATTAAAAAGATGGGGGGGGCTTCATTTTATAAGCCAACAGGCGGGGCCACTCTTCCATCTGAGCCCCAGTCCTGCCCCGCCAACCAGGTTTTTAATTCTGCTACACAGCCACAGCGACCTCTGATGGCCAGAAAAAAATACTGCAGCTTCGCCTGTGAGGGCTCCGGTCAGGATATTTGTTTTAAAAATAAGGGGAAATACAGGAAAATTAATAAAATGGGAGGGGTGGGAAGAGGGGTAAAAATAAGGAGGTTTCCCGGGTAAAATGGAATGGTTGACAGGTATGCTGAGTGGGAAGACAGCTCATCCTGCTAATTTTATTTATTTATTTATTTATTTATTTATTCATTCATTTATTTATTTATTTATTTATTTATTTATTTGTTTGTTTATTTATCACGCTTATATACCGCCCACTCAGGTACAACCCAACTCAGGGCGGTTTACATAGCGGACAGTAAATACATAAAAAGACACATGATAAAACAAAGTTAAAAGTTAAAAAACCCACCCCTAAAAGGTGCGCAAGTACCGAAGGGACCTTGGGGGAAGGCACACTTCTCTATACCAACCACCCAACGGTACCCCCATCCCCACCCGCACCCCAAACTTGACCCACGAGCCAGGTCTTTAGTTCCTTCCTAAAGGGCAACAACTCCGTCTGGAGACGCAGTTCCACAGGCAGGAGGTTCCAAAGGGCCGGTGCGGACACGGAGAAGGCCCTCCTCCTTGTGCCAGAGAGGCGAGCCCCCCTGGCTGATGGCACAATTAGAGAACCCCTCCGGTCCGCTCTAGTTGGACGGACAGACGTCCTTAGGGCGATGCGGTCTCTGAGATACCCTGGCCCACTACCATGTAGGGCTTTAAAGGTCAAAACCAGCACCTTGAATTGCACCCGGAGACAAACTGGTAACCAGTGCAGCCCCCAAAGCAGTGGTGAGGCATGGGCATAACATCCACACCCCATCACCACCCGGGCCGTGGCATTCTGGACCAGCTGTAGCCTCCGAATGGTCATCAAGGGCAGCCCCATGTAGAGCGCATTACAGTAGTCTAGTCTGGAGGTCACCAGAGCGTGAGTGACCATGAGCAAAGAGTCCCGGTCCAGGAGCGGGTGCAACTAGCGAGTCACCCGAAGTTGGGTGAAGGCCCTCCTGGCCACAGCCGCCACCTGTTCTTCTAGCAGCAGCCGCAAATCCAGGAGGACCCCCAAATTGCGCACCGGGTTAGTCTGGGGCAAAACAGCCCCATCCAAAACCAAAGATGGTAGCTCCCGGGACAACACAGGACCCCCTATCCATAGCCACTCAGTCTTGCTAGGATTCAGCTGTAGCCCATTTGCCCCCATCCAGACCCCAACAGCCTCCAGACAGCTGGAAAGGAATTTGACTGCATCACTGGGGTCCCCACGGGCCGAGATGTACAACTGTGTGTCATCTGCGTACTGGTGGTACTGCACCCCATGGGAATGGATGATCTCACCCAGCGGCTTCATGTAGATGTTAAATAGGAGAGGAGAGAGCACCGAACCCTGAAGCACCCCATATTTTAGGGGCCTAGGACTCGACCTCTCACTCTCCAACCACACCGACTGGGTCCGGCCCCTCAGAAATGAGGAAAACCAGGACCACACCGTGCCCTGGATCCCCAATCCTTGGAGCCGTTCCAGAAGGATATCGTGGTCAACGGTATTGAAGGCCGCTGAGAGGTCAAGAAGAGCAAGGACGAACGGATGACTGCCATCCCGCTCTCGCCAGAGATCATCCATCAGCACGACCAATGCAGTCTCAGTACCATATCCAGGTCTGAATCCTGACTGGAATGGGTCCAGATATTCTGCTTCATCCAGTACCCCCTGCAGCTGACGTGCCACTGCCTTCTCCAGAACCTTCCCCAAAAAAGGAAGGTTGGAGACAGGTCTGTAGTTGGTTAGGATTGCTGGATCGAGGGATGGCTTCTTCAGGAGGGGGCGCACCAGAGCATGTTTCAGCAGTGCAGGAAACATCCCCTCTTGAAAAGACGCGTTAATTATAGCCCTGACCCAGCCACCTGTCACCGTCTTAGAGGCTTTTACCAGCCAGGCGGGACAGGGATCCAATGGACAATTAGTGGCGCGGACAGCTGCAAGGAGCCTGTCCACTTCATCCAGGGCAACTGGATCAAATCGATCCCAGGTAACACTGCAAGGCTGCACACTGGCTCCCTCCGGACCCTCCCTGTCCACGCCAAGTTTGAACCCCGAGCGAATCCGATCGATTTTCTCCACCAGATGGTCAGCAAAGTCCTCAGCCGATCCCTGCCAACCAGGCACAGGCCCCGCCCTACCCAGGAGGGACCCGGTCACCCGAAACAGGGTGGCTGGGCGATTATCAGCAGAGGCAATAAGGGTGGTGAAGTATTTATTTATTTATTTATTTATTAGTCAAATTTGTATATGCCGCCCGCTCAGGCATGCCCGACTCAGGGCGGCATCACAACAATGCACAAAAATACATAAAACATTATAAAAAACCCCAGCCCACCCCCTTAAAAAACCCCTATATATCCCACCCACCCATCCCATCCACTATAAAAGGAAGAAAAAGGAAGAAAAAGGAAGAGGAAGAGAGAGAGTTCTTATACAAGCCAGTAGGCGGGCACCATAGTCCCATTCGGGCCCCACACCTGCCCTGCCAGCCAGGTCTTCACTCCTTTCCTGAAGGGCAGCAATCCACTTTGGAGTCTTAGGTCTATTGGCAGGAGGTTCCAGAGAGTTGGAGCGGACACGGAGAAGGCCCTCCTTCGGGTGCTAGACAAATGTGCATCCCTCGTTGGTGGCACAATTAGAGAACCCCTCCGGTCCGCTCTAGTTGGATGGGCAGACACTCTTGGGACGATGCGGTCTCTAAGGTATCCTGGCCCCCTGCCATATAGGGCTTTAAAGGTCAAAACCAGCACCTTAAATTGCACCCGGAGACAAACTGGTAACCAGTGCAGCTCCCGGAGTAGCGGAGAGGCATGGGCATATCGCCCACACCACATTACCACCCGGGCCGCCGCATTCTGGACCAGCTGCAGCCTCCGAATGGTCGTCAAGGGCAGCCCCATGTAGAGCGCATTACAGTAGTCTAGTCGGGAGGTAACCAGAGCATGGGTGACCATAAGCAAGGAGCCCCGGTCCAGGAGTGTGCGCAATTGGCGAATCACCCGAAGTTGGGCAAAAGCCCTCCTGGCCACAGCCGCCACTTGTTCTTCCAGCAGCAGCCGCGAGTCCAGAAGAACCCCCAAATTGCGCACTGGGTCTGTCTGGGGCAAAACATCCCCATCCAGTACCAAAGGTGGTAACTCCCTGGATAACACGGGGCCCCTTATCCACAGCCACTCTGTCTTGCTGGGATTCAGCCGAAGCCCATTGGCCCCCATCCAGACCCCAATGGCCTCCAGGCATCCGGATAGGATTTCAACAGCATCACTGGGGTCCCCACGGGCCGAGATGTACAGCTGAGTATCATCCGCGTATTTGCCTCCTCACCACCCCCATCGCCACTAGGTAGGCCCTAATAGTGGCTCTAGCTAGTGTCCAATCGGAATCGCTCTGGGTCTTCACCCAGCGGCGCTCAAGGCGTCTCTTTGCCCGTTTGAGCTCCCGTAGTTCTTCAGTGAACCACGGGGATGACCTAGCTCCACGGGCTCTGATAGGCCATAGTGGAGCGATTACATCCAAGGCAGATGTCGTCGACCTGTACCACAGGTCAAGAAGTGCCTCAGGTGAATCGTGTCGCCAATCCAGAGGAAATTCCCCCAGTTCCCTCTGGAATCCATCCAGATCCATCAGTTGCCAGGGGCGGGGCACTTTAATCGACCCTGCCTCCTTACGATGAAGTGTCGCCACCAGAAAGTCTAGAGCCACCAGATAGTGATCTGACCATGGCACAGGTGTTATGTCTAGCTTCTGTAAACTCAGATCACTCTGCCACCGCCCCGACAAAAAGACTAAATCTGGCGTGTGGCCACTGCCCCTGGTTGGGCCCTGAATTACCTGAGCCAGGTCCATAGCTGCCATGGAAGCCATGAACTCCTGTGCCACCTCGGAACCAGACCCCAGTGAAGGCAAATTGAAGTCCCCCAAAACCATCAGTCTAGGGAACTCCAAAGCCAACGCCGAGACGGCCTCAAGGAGCCCAGGCAGGGAGTCCCTTACCCTGCAAGGAGGCAGGTACAGGAGTAGGACCCCCAACTGACCCTTAGGGCCCAACCGCAGGAGCAGGGCGTCACAACCCGAAATTTGTGGAGCGGTGGCCCTGGTGACTCCCAATGACTCCCTGGCTATAATGGCAACACCACCGCCCTTACCCACATCCCTAGGCTGGTGCCAAACACCGAACCCGGCTGGACACATCTCTGATAGAGGCATCCCATCCTCAGGTCTCAGCCAGGTGTCAGTGGTGCATGCCAGGTCGGCCCGCTCCCCCAAAATAGAGTCTTGTATTAGGGGAGCCTTATTACAGACAGACCTGGCATTCATCAGCAGCAGCCTAAGGGTGGGGTCACCCTGGATCAGCTGCTCAGGACCTAGAGGTGAAATCGGGGGGCCAGAACGCAGGTTCCCGCTATAACGCGACATGCCCGTCACAACCTCTAAATGAGCCCCTGGAACCTCCACCATTAACCCAGACGGAGTTTCGCCTTCTCTTCCCGGCTGGCAAGGCCATCTCTCCCTCCCTCCCTCCCTAATCCACTTAAAACATACCCTCTCACTCCCTCCACCACCACCCCTAACAGAACTCCTCCTCCCGGCCCTGGTCCAAGAGCTGTAACATGTTTGTATCTGAGGAAATGGGTTGCAATCCACAAACATTTATACAGTGGTGGGCATCAGCAGGTTCGCACCAGTTCGCCAGAACCAGTAGCAGAAATTCTGGCTGGCCCCGCCTATCCAAGTTTTGAAATAAAATAGTCCTAATTGTGGTGCCACACAGGGCTTTCCCCCTGGCCGCGGCCACCATACCACGCCAACAATGTGATAGTAAAAAAAATTGGAGCCCACCACTGCATTTATACCAAGTAATATGTTAGACTTTAAGGTGGCCCAAGACTCTTTGTTCTAGCAGACCTCTCATAGCAAGTGACAAGAAGATTAGCTCTCACCTGGGAATGCCCCCTTTATATTCCCTGTAGGGATCTTCTTTCGGCCAACAGTTGCAAGGAGGAGCCTGACCTGGACCAGATCAAGTCTGTCCTTCATGAGAAAAGGGCCCCCCTCAAGAAAGGTCCTCACAAAGCCCAGGTATTAATTTGACCCTGCCTGAGGGATAATTGGTTTCTATCATTTGGTTTTTGGGCAGGACAGGTATGAGAAGAAATGCATGTCTTTCTTTCTTCTTCTTTTTTTTTGTTCTGCAAAGAGCATCTGCAAAGGAAGGTGAGCAGCCTTTGAATGCAGGTCTATGTGCTTCATACCACTAGGACTGTCAAGTGATAACTGTGGTGTGAATTTAATTCTACCTGCTTTAATTAAAACTGAGAATTCAGATGTGCTAATGTTTGAACAAGCTCTAGTTGGCATGTCTAGAGTTCCACTGAAGAGTAGCAAATTGGTCAGTTCCAGTACTGTACATTCCACTCTTTTATCTTTCTCATTTTTTCATTTTTTCATTCTTCCCCTACTCCTTTACTGCTCATTCAGTTTCTCCACACTTTAGTATCTCCACATATCAGGCAGCAGGCACACAATGTGATCATTATAGAAGATGTAGATTTTAATTACATCTCCCTGGCATGAATTTCAGTCTTATCAACTATGTCATAGCAGCTGTCATGAGGCCTATTAATGTTACAGTAATACCTCATACAACATTGCCTAATTTCTTGAAAAAAGTTACCTCATACAAAGTCACTAGACTTTGTATGAGGCATTCAGTTTTTCCCAGGTTGCATTGTGCCTGGGCAGTATAAAAGACAGGACACATGTGTGCATTGCTCTTGAGGGTTTTGCACAAGGCAAAGAGTGTTTAGGAGTGGTTTTGAGCGTGATTTTGGTTTTTTTTTTGAATTTTTCATCAGAATTTTTAGAAGCATTCCTGGGATTTTTGCAGCATTCTTCGGGTTCTTGGACAATCAGAGTCATGTGACATGTTTTTGTAATGTATTTAGCCTTTAGACAATGTTTTCATAAAGTCCTGTCAGTTTCCTGTCTGTTTCCTTGCCTTTGCCTTGAAGTCTGTGCTGTTACAGTACAATGTATCTCTATGGAAACGACGTTGTACGAGGCATCGCAGCAAGGATTTGGATGTTGTATGAGGCATCGCGGCTAGATTTTGCATGCCTCATACAAAGTCCAAATCCGTATAAAGTCCAAACTTGTGGAACCAAGTTTCGACGTTGTATGAGGTATCACTGTATTTTAAATAAAAATAGAGTTTTGGGGGCATTTAAACACAATGCAGAATTCACTGGCTGAAATCCTGTTACTCAGTGCAGTAAGTCACACTAGAGATGGCTGATCGAATCAATGAGGATTTGGTAAGGCAACTCCTAATTAGGTTCCATTAATTCAAACTGGCCTGCTTTAACTTTGTAAGTCACAACTAGGGTAGGCCCATTTCAATCAGTGCATCTTATGGAGGAGTAGACTCAGTAAATCCCCATTGATTCAGTGGGACTACTACAGTGCAATGTGCAATGCTAAGAAGCAAGATTTCAACCACTGTGTTACGATGTTGGAGGAGAGGGGTATCGGGAATGTGTGGCTAGGCCACTGTCTGCTGCGCCACCTGCAAATACGGAACCCGTCCCTGTCCCGGCCACACCTAAACCTTCTCCTGCTGATCGGCTGGTCTGGTCACCTCGTCCCCAAAATGCTGGGACGGTTTGCCAACTCAGAGAGGGAAAGCCCGGCGGACTTTTGGTAGTGTTGTGAAAGGGTGCCTCGACTAGGTAAACCTGGGCAGGGAAAACCAGTGAGAAAATAGGTGTTCTAATGGGCAATGGCGATGCCTTAAAAAGTGTTGCAGTTTGAAAAACTCTGCAAAGCCCTCTGGGGCTGGTAGCATCTTTGCCCATTAGAACTAGCACCCCCTTATCAAAATAATATGGTGGGGATTTGGCCTTCGATGTTGCAGCTTGGGCGAGGGGGAATTAGGCACAGTCCTGTGCTGGCTGGAAAGACAAAGCATCGGTGTTGAAACTAACAAGGCCTTATCTGAAAAATTCCCCTTCTGCTCCTTCATGGCTGAAAGGAGACAGAATAACTCTTGTTGTAGAAGAAATCATTTAAAAGGTTTATTGGAATAAAAATAGAGAATTCCAACATATAAAAATCCTCACTAATTTACGCTAAGCAAAATACGTGGTTCTAGGAAAATAATAAAGCATTTCAGAAAAGCAATACTTATCTAAAAGACTGCAGCTGAGCGAGCCGCGCATCCAGGTAACGGGTTACGGGTTGGATCGATTCTGGAAGGTGGAGAGCAGCATCTCGATGGCATCTGAGAATACTGCCCTATCCCTATCTCCTATCTGGGCTTAATCAGCTAAATATTTATACTGTTCTGGTGAGAACGCATGCTGGGATGTTCTGAGTGACAGACACCTGCTTTATGAAGTCCAGTGTGAGACAGGACATTTAATCAGCGTTTTTATCAGAAAGATGTGCTTCTCACGTTTGATCACAGGTGGTG
Source organism: Bradypodion pumilum (assembly GCA_035047305.1). Lineage (NCBI taxonomy): Eukaryota > Metazoa > Chordata > Lepidosauria > Squamata > Chamaeleonidae > Bradypodion > Bradypodion pumilum. Next base: position 163,515,408 of record JAWDJD010000004.1, on the reverse strand, counting down.
AGTCTGGGAAGCGTGCGGTACACAGGTGCTTGGCCTGAGAGCAGACATTCTCCCAGGTCCTCTGTCTGGGAACAAGGAGCAGGTTGACCTGCAACTTTTAATTGGGCAGAAGTCGGCTTCTGCGCATTGCAACCTTCCAAAATTGATCCATTTAAACTTATTCAAGCTAAACATTTTAACAGAATAAAGACAGATTAATTGTTAAACAACACTAGGCATTAAGTAAATAAAATAATGAATTAAAATTAAATCATCCACTACTATGAATGGGAACTTTCTGTTGTTTTTTTAAAACATTTCCCATAATCCATTTACAACATATGATTTTTTTAAAGCAACTGTTTACATTAATATGTGATATGAACTCTTAAGTCCTCACCATCCTGTCTGTTCTTACCCCTTCTAGATCATTTTCAGAAATTCTGCAGAATGCAACCCACCTGGAATACTTCAGGCACTTCCTCAGGATGCACAATGCTGAAGATCCACTCCTTTTCTGGATGACTGTGGAAGAGCTCAAAGGAGAGACCAATTCCCGAATCCAGCGTATTCAAATCAATGACTGTGTCAGGACTTTCTTCTTCAACCCTATCCCAGCTGGTAGGCAGGCCAGGTCATTCCCATTGAGTTGCTTTAAGCTACGTGGGACTGACCCTATAGACATGTTTTTGCTCTTCAGAATGTACTTTCCATTTCTTGAGACAAAAGAACATGGTGTACACATGCTAATGAAGGACTGAAGAAATGACTAATCTGATGTTCTTTGTTTTGCTGTATAGCCCTGCAGCAGTATTAGCTTAGATACCTGCTTATATATTAGCTTTGATGTGCATTTGGATGCACATCAAAATAAGCATAGAACTGCATTGTGGCATCTTTGAATTCATGCTCTATGTTTGCAGTTGTTATCTCCATCAGGGCATTGCTAGCTCTTATTGTATATCACTTTGCATAGCATTACCTGCAGAATAGGAGTTATGCAGCCACTTATTAATTTTTTTAAAAAATGGAGTGTGCACATTTTTTATCATTGCATGCAAGTTGCGTACTTCCCAAAACTTGAAGCAGAGTGCAAATTGGTGGCAAATCTGCAACTGCACAAATCTATACAGGATATTAACCTGAGTATGATTGGTAACGAACATATGGAGTGGAGGAGTGAAAAACTGAGAAGCAGTGGTGGAATAGTGCTAAAATAGCAACAGTCTATGCCATTAGCTAGTCCAGTCCATAAATAGTCAAAAGTGAAAAGTATGTTGGTTTGTCCCCCTTTCTCCCTAAAACTACCCACTCTGAAATAGTTAATGGGTTAACATTCAGTGCAAGACTATATTGTCAACATGAAAAGCAGAAAGCATGCAGTAAACCCTGTTGCCATTTGTGCAGACCTGGTAAGTTGTAAACACCTCTATTATCCCTTGGCTAGATAATACAGGCAGCTTGCTGCACACCAATGATTTTGTTACTGGGAATAACATGTGTGATTTACATGATATTGAGTGTGCTGATTCCATATCTGAACTCAGAATTTGCCTATCATGTACAGATTTTAAAGTGTGCTATAGCTGTTCAAATGATCTGTAATTGGGTAATGTATTTTTACATGGGAACATTATAACAGTTGCAGCTACCACTATGCCTGCTGCCACCTCAGTTGAATCACACACCCTGGTGGCATGCATGTTCCAGCAGCAGTTGGGCATCTCTGGGCATGTCAGTGAGCTGACATCAGAAATAGGTATACTGTATAAGGTGAGATGGACCGAGGACTTGTCTCTAGTGCAAAACCAGCTTATTGGATAGTACAGCTAGGCCATAGTGAGTCTATTTTGAGCTAAAGATGAGTAGGCACAGCTGTATTAATAAACCGGACAATTTTTCCTACATTTGTGGCAAGTATACCCCGCTTGATCAATGCAAGAACCTAACCAAGAGGGTGAGATTTGCAAACTTAAGATCTTGACATCCTAGGCAGAACCAGACTTCAGATTTTGATTCAGTGCACTTGATTTAGTATTGGACGCATGAATTAGACCAAGTAGCAGACAATATTTATTTTTTGTGATGCAGTGTAATAGCTGACTCTCTGAGCCAGTCATAACCTGTTCATTGTTATATACCTGTGGGAAGTTGGCCCATTTTATAGTGCTATCCAGGCAAAAATAGAAGGTTCTAGAAAATGTGTCTAATCCTTGGCCCCTCATCTTCTTTCTTTACTCAGAGAAGCTGCTGCAGTGTACTGATGATATTATCAGAGAGATTCCAAGGGCAAATCTTGTCACTGTTCCCATGTTGGTGACAGCACAACTGGCTGTCATGAAGATCCTGGGGGAGAAATGGTGAGTAAAATGGAAATCCACAATAAGTTCCCAGGAGCAGTTCTACCAATGTAAAAGTATGCAAAGAGAGCACTGATGTAACTAGTGTTAAAGTATTCATGGCTAACAAATATATGTTTCAAGTCCTGATATGAACTTAAAAGCAAAATTTTAGGAAGTGATCCCATCACAGTCATGGGCCACAGCCTGGTAAGACATTATAGTAGAATTGTAATGTTTAGCTTCTGCAACCAACCAGACATCTATCTTTCTGAATGTAAGATTCCATTAGTTGATGTATTATCTATTTCTTCTTTTCCAAACAGTGGTGCTCAGTATATATAGGGTATAAGTCAGTAAATAATGGCTAAAAAACCTTAGTATATCAGAACTAAAAATAGAATCAATGAAACTTACTGCGTTGACTTACTAATTCTCCACTGATTCAGTGAAACTATTCTAGCTACAAATTACTGCTGGATTACATTAAAGAGTTGAGGCTTTACCAGAGTGATCTTCACTCATTGCATGTCCTAGGATTAAACCTTACACTACAGAAGGCTGAGATCTTTGAGTTTCCAAATACAGTGGATCCTTGGTTAACAAAGAGCTTGGTTAACATAAAAATCGCATAACAAAAGGAAATCCATAGAAAATAGTGGCTCAGTTTAAGGATTCTCATCCCCCTCCAGAACGGATTAATTGGTTTTCAATGCATTCCTATGAGAAACCACGTTCCTGTTAACATATTTTGGTTTTCAATGCATTCCTATGGGAAATTGCATGCAATGCATTCCTATTGAATATTCAGTTTAAGTAATTTTCGCTTTAAGAAACATCCTGAGGTATGCATTAATTATGTTAACCGAGGTTTTACTGTATACAAGTCATCCATTGAGAACTCATGCTTTCATATTTCATGGCTGAGTATTTGTACTTGCAGACGAAGCTTTTGCTAAACTCCCTATGACCAATGACGAAACAAAACAAATTAATTTGAAAACTATAGAATGTCTGAAAAGCTTCTGCTAGACTCTCCTCTGAGACTCTCCTCTAAGCCTGTGAGATTTCCTCGCTTGCTACAAAAATGAAAACCTAGCCTCATGTTTCACTGTATATTTTTGTGCATCTTTTGTTTGTGAGCTCCCTCTACCCACCCCGGTTGTTCTGCTCAATCTAATGCCCTTTCTAAAGAATCCTGTGCATAAATGATGTTATTTTGCACTGGAGCTCAAACAATACTGTGTTTCTTTGGTCCCACCTATGGTTGCAGCTACACAGTTGAAAAAATGTGAATGGATCTGCTGGGAGGTCAGACTGGAACTGCCTTCATTTTGGCAGTTTCTTGTCTGGCCTTAACATGTAAGAAGAAGAACAAGCGAGGACCCATAATGTTTTCTAAAGAAAAGTGGAGGTGGGGCCGAGGATGTTACTCTTACAGTCTCTTGGTGAGAAATCATGGTCAGGGGAATTAAAGGTATGGTGACAAAAGGACGAATGTGGTGGACTGTGGTTAAGAAACTGGTTTCCTTCTTAAACTAGCTTCCTTTTTTGCTGGTTTTTGGCAGGTTTAAATTGTATCAGGGATTATATCCTGATTCTGAAATAACAGTATCACTGACCCCACCTTCTCCAGAGAAGTCAAAGAGGGACTCCATGTTAAGAAACAAGCTGGTGAGTGAAGACTTTGGGATGAGGTGGAAACATGGACTGAAACTCTACAACCATATATCCCTACTGTGTTTGAAATTAAAGGCCTAGACAAGTTACTAATATGCCTGGCCTGATATGAATTTAAAAGCAAACTATACTTTCCAGACTTATGGGGAAGCATTAATGCTAAGGAAGCCAAACTTGCTATTAGCTGCAACCAGCATTTGGTTTATGCTGGAGCCACAGGTGGTAAATAAAATTACCCTGTGGCTTCCAGCCCAAGGAACATGGTTGTTTCTTTTATAAATGATGAAGTTAAAGGTTGGAAAACAGATATAATCTGGGAAACCACTGAATGTGAGACATGGCTTTTAGTTGAATTTACCAGGTCTGTGAACAGGGATAGATCCACCAGTCCAAATCTTAGAATGGTCATCAACACAGTGCCAGAAAAAGAGGAAATGCATCACACATACCCTGAAAAATAGGACAAATGAGGATGCCAATCTGCATTAAATTGCATAGGTTAATTTATATGTACAGATATAACAGCAGAAATGTTTTTGACAAATTCTTATTGATCTATCCATCATAAAAACACATCCATATGGAAAAAATGCTACAAACAGGCACTACATGGCTAAATAATCCATAGCCTGTATCTCTTTGAGCAACTTGGGTCTAGCAAATGCTTTTAATAATTTAAAAAGAAATACAGTGCATATGTCAGACAAGAGGAAAAGATTGTGTGTGTGTGTGTGTGTGTGTGAGTGAGTGTGTGCGTGCGTGCGTGCGTGTGTGCGTGCGTGCCACTGTCCAGATGCTCACTGCAGATGGGTAGATTAAAGGTCCCAACCTTCTTCCATATCGTTCTTTATTTTTTTTAAATCAATCTTTGCGCTGGGAAGTGGAGGACATCTTCAAATGGGGTAGTTTGATCCTCTTGCAGCTCTTCAAACAGAGGAATGTAAAAGAGGACATGTGACCACTCTAGTGAGTAGCAACTGCACAGCATGGTTAGCATGGAATCTTGTCTTCATGCCTAGAAGCAGTGCAAAGCTAGGGCTGTGCTAATGTTCTCTGCCTTTGATATCTCTTCCCTCCTTCAACATCCAAAGCCTTCAGACAATGAGCCAATCAGGGAGAAACATACATGAGAGAGGAAGCTACAGAGGATGGGAGTATGTCAGGTCACGGTGTCTGAAGCCTGAACATCTCTCCAAGAGTCCTATAAAACTTTCATAGACCTCCAGGGGGAGGGGATTGTTTTTCGTCTCAGCTGCTTTATCCCAAAAGGTTTAAGTCTAGTATGATCTAGGACAGTGATGGTGAACCTTGGCACTCCAGGTGTTCATGAAATTCAATTCACAGAAGCCCTGATCAGCAGCAGTGCTGACTTGGGCTTCTGGTAATTGAAGTCCAAGAACACCTGGGGTGCCAAGGTTAGCCATCACTTATCTAGGAAAATATTTCACTCTCTTCTGCTAAGTAGCCTTCATCTTCTTTGCCCCATGCAAGACAGATAAACTGAATGTCCATAAAATGCTCCACGTTTCTTCTTTTGCTTAAACAGGTGCATGCAAACAGATATAAATGTGTCTATTGAATATCCAAATGCTGTAACTGTAAAACCCTCAATATAATGATCTAGGAATAGAACAATGAAGACTTAATGAATTTAATTTTTTTTTTAAAAAAATTATTACTTTATTTAATACAAACAAAACAATGAAGTCGACATAACAGAACGAAAAAATAAAAGAACGTATACATTAAAAAAGACGACTCTACCACATCTACAAACAAAAAATGCTTGTCTCCAGCATTCTTCTTTTCTTCCTGACTTTATACTCTTTTACTTCTTATAGGCTGAAGGCCTTTCACCCATGTGCTCGTTGGGGATTGCTATGATGTCCAAATGGTACAACTTAACTTACAGCTTCCAAAATTGGATCGTTTCTGGGCCGGGTTTAAATCCTTTCCCATTAATTAAAGTGTATTGGATGAATGGTTCCCATATTTCCCAGAAGGAAGTCTTTACCCTTAATCCTTGTTTCTGCCGTATTTGGCTTGTTAATTTTTAATTCAGTGCTAGCTTCCAGGTTCCCGCATACCACCTTTTCGTGTTCAGTTCCTCTTTGCTCTTCCATTCTTGCGCTATTAATTGCCTCATGACTATCAATAGCGCTAGAATTAACTCTTCCTTTCTCTTTTCCATTTTAAATTCTTCTAATTCTCCCAGAATGGCGTGTTTTGGTTCTAATATTATCACTGTGCCTAATATATTATTTAGTTCTTTCTCTATCCCTTTCCAAAATCTATTTGTTATTTTACACGACCACCACATGTATATATATGAACCTATCTCTTCTTTGCATCTCCAACACTTATCTGTTTTTTTATTATTCATTTGGTGGATTTTCTTTTGTGTAATGTACCATCTCCATAATATTTTACAGGTGTGTTCTTTTTCTCTGATAGACATAGTTTTTGTAATTCTATTTTTCCATTCCCCCCCCCCACAATTTTCTTATTTAATAGTAATTTTTAAATCTTCTTCCTAAATCCTTTTAAGTGTGTGTTGGGCTTCTTCTCCTGGAATAAGTAATTGATATATTTTACTTATTAAACCTTTTAATTTCATTCTCCCTTTTCTTACTTCTACTACCAAATCTTTGAATGGTGTCATTGTTATTCTCTTTTCCCCCATTAATCCTTTTATAGAATAATCCCAACTCTCCATTTGTATTTCCTGAAGCCAATTTAAACTCAGTTTAATATATAATTCCTTTTTTTATATGAATTATAATTCTTAATCCAATCTATTTCTAAAAGCGCTTTATTTTGATGTAGGATATCTCTTATTTTATCTAGTGGGGTTAATGGGCAATTCTGGATGTCTAAAATCTCTATTATAGGTGAACGATTGGGTGCCAATTTATTTTTTATTCCTTTCCAAACTTTACATATATTTTTAAGAGAAAAGTTCTTAAATGATTGTTTTTATGTGTCTGACATAGGAAAATCCCTCCCCTCAACTTTTTAAATTCCTCTGGTTCTGTTTCATGTGGTATTGCCTGCTGTTGACTTAATAATTTTATGACCCTCTTTAGATGAAATGCTTGGTAGTAAATTTTTACATTTGGAATGTTTAATCCCCCATGTTTATTTTTTATACCATAGACCTTTGTTAATTCTTGATTATTTCCCGTTATTGCAAACTTCATTTATTAATTTGTGCCAGCTTCCAAGTTCTGAACTTTTGATTTTGATTGGTAATTTTTTGAATAAAAAATTTAATTTGGGTATAATTTTCATTTTACAGATATTTATCCTCCCGAACCATGATACTTTTGCCCGTTTTATTTGCTCAATTGTTGGTTTCAAATCGTTTCTCAATTTTGTAAAATTAATCTTATATAAATCTTTCGTTTCTCCCATGACATATATGCCCAAATATTTGAGTTTATCTTTTATAATAATGTTATGTAATGCTGTAATTTTCCTGTTTTCCTCTTGCGATAGATTGCATGTAATTGCTTGTTTTTGCCCAGTTAATTCTCAATCCTGTTACTTTTTCGAAGTTATTTAAATGCATTTGAATTATTTTAATATTGTCAATAGGGTTTTTTATTACTAACAGTGTGTAGTCTGCAAAAAGACTTATTTTTTTTATTTCCTGACCCTATTAATTTCTCATCCTGTCTAATTTCATTTGCAAGTAACTCCATAGCCAATATAAATAATGACGGGGATAATGGGCAACCTTGCCTTGTGCCTGCATTAATATTAATTTCTTTACTTAAACAATTATTCAATTTAATTTTAGTCTTACTTTATTTATATAGTTGGTCTATTACATGTCTAAATGTAAGGCCGAATTGTAATTCCTTGCATAAACCTTTTATCGTTTTCCATTGTACCGAATCAAATGCCTTATATATATCTATTGCTAAAATACAATTTTTTTGCTTATACCTTTTTATTGTGTCTATTATATTCACTAATCTATTTGTTAATTTGCTCATATGCCTATCCTTAACAAAACCTACCTGGTCCTCTCCTATATATTGGTTTAAAAAAGAATTAAGTCGATTATTTATGATTGAGGTGAAAATTTTTGCATCTTGATTTAACAATGAAATCGGTCTATATGCATCCATTTTTAAAAATCTTTACCTGGTTTGGGAATTAATGCTATGATAGAATGGCTCCATGATTTTGGAATTTCTCCCCCTTCCAATATATAATTGTATAATTTCTTTAATTCTGGAATCAAAGCTTCCTGGCATTCTTTATAAAATTCTGCTGGGAGGCTGTGTTTTATCTTTTTTCAGATTTTTTATTACTTCCTCAATTTCCTTATTTTTATTTCTTGTTCTGTTAGATTTATATGGTCTTTTATTTGTATTTTCAAATTTTTATTTAAATAAGTTTTCAGAATGTTATCATCAATTTTATACTCTTCATAAAGTTCTGCAATTGCTAATTTAGTTTCAGTTTTATGTTACCTTTCCCCTTTCTTATCTATTAATGTCTCTATTTGTCCTTTGCTTTTTTTGTCCAACTTTTTGCTAAGTTTTTAATATCTTTTTTATTAAATTCAAAATCATTCCTTTTTAAATATGCCATATCTTTCCTTACCTTTTCCACTTCCACAGCTAATGTTTCCTTTTTTAATGCTTGCAGTTTATTCCAAATTTCTTCACTTCCCATGTCTGCATGTCTTTTTTCTAATTCTTTATGTCTTGATCTCTCTTAATTGCCTGTCTATTTACTTCCCTTTCATAAATAGCTTTTTCCTGAATATAGTCCCCCCTAATAACAGCTTTCATTGTGTCCCAAAGAGTGTGTAATTCTACTTCCCCGGTGTCATTATTTTCCCAATTTATTATCCATTTATTTATTAAGCTTTTTTATTACGTCATTGTTAAGCAATTTTGTATTCATTCTCCATGCTCCTTTCTGATGTATTCTATTTATTAATTGGACTTCTAACTTAATCATCGCATGATCTGAAATTTTAAAATTTCCTATTTTAAGATCTTCCAAATTCCATACCAAATTTTCCGAAACTAAGAAATAATCCAGGTGCGAATATGATTTATATTTTGTGGGAAAAACCATATATGCTCTCTCTTTACCTTTTAATATTCTCCATATATCTCTGAGACCTCACTTCCCAATCCACTTATCATTAGGTTATATTTAATTTTCCAATTAATGTGTTTCGATGTATCTAATTCTGATCTAATTAAATTAAAATCCCCTCCTATAATTAAATTTAAAGATCTTTCTTTCTTAATAATGGGCAAAATTTTGTCTAAAAATATTCCTTGCTTCTCATTTGGTGCATATACATTTATGAGTGTATACTCCTCCTCCTCAATTTTACCTTTTATCAATAAGAATCTTCCTTCTTTATCCTTAATACTTTTAGACATTACAAAATTTAATTTATTTGATATGATGGTGGACACTCCTCTTGAATTAGATGATCCGAAGCTTTTTTCATATATCTCTATTCCTTTTACATATAAATTATTTTTATTTTCACTTTTTTGATGTGTTTCCTGGAGAAAAATAATGTCTGCTTTCTCTCTTTTCAACGTGGCTTCCAGTCTTTTCCTTTTAATTGGGTTCCTTAGGCCCTTGACGTTCCAAGAAATAATTTTTAACTTTTTAAACATTTGTAATTAGTACTCATTTTACTATTGTTGCAAATACCCCTACAATCTAAATACATAAACTTTAACATACATCCCATATCCCCGGTTCCCTCCTCCAATTGCGCTGAGCAAGAGGGGGAAGAACAAGAAAAAACACAAAAATAGAAAAAGAAAAAATTCTACCCTACCCATTTTCCTAATGAAAAAAAAACCTTTAAAAAATAAAGAGGGGAGGGAGGTTGCAGGCGGCGAATAAAACTTGTAGCTAATACCTGTTCCTTGTTCCTTACATATTTTTGTTACCAGCGGTAATTATATTCTTAATGCATGTTAATTCCTGATTTATTTTCTTATTCACTTCCACCTTCTGCTCCTACGGTTTCTTCTTCTTCTCCCTGCCCCCCCCCCATGGTCTCCTCCTCCTTTCTTTCCATTGTAGGAGATGCTCCTGCATTAAACAGGGTTTCTTTAAGTTGCTTCCACTCCTTCGATCCCTTTTCTATCGCCTTTGCTTCTATCAATGTGTTTAGACTGTATGGATAATCTCTAATCCAAAAAAATTTCCCCTGTGCTGTGAAAGTTAATTGTTTGTATGGCCTCCATTTATAATTTATATCGTTTTCCCATTATTTCTTCGTTATTGGTTTTATTTGCGATCTCCAAGTGTGCTCTTCTAAAGCAATATCCTTAGAAATCTCTAACTTTGCACCCTCTATTTCTAGTGCTTCTGATCCCAAGGAATTAACATGCTTCATTATTTTTAGTTTTCGACCCAAATTGGAAAATTGTAATAAGACATTTCTTGGTCTTGCCCGATTCTTTCTTTGGCCTAATCTTTATACACTTTCTATTTCCTCTGGTCCCATCTCCTCTCCTAATCCCATCTCATTAATCCAATCCACCAGTCTTTGCCACAAGATTGTCTGGACTCCTTTCTGGAATATTTCTAATAATCAAATTATTCCTTCTCGCTTGATTTTCCAATCTTTCCAACCTTCTATCATATTGTTTCTGCCTTTCTTCTTTTATCTGTACATGCTCTTTGACTTCTTTTAGTTCATGCTTCATTTCCCAATTGCATTGACTCCCTCTTTTAAATCGTCTATTTCCTTTAACAGATTGGTGCATTCCTTTTTTGTATTTCACTTGGGCAATACTCTCTTTTACATCTTTTTGAAATTTTTGGTTGTATTTGATCTCTGATCTTCCAATGTTTGAAGCCTAATCTGAAGTTCTTGCTCCATTTTGTCAAACCTAGCTTCCAACTCCCCCTTTAAACCACTCAAGTCTGGGCTTGTATCCATATCACAAATTGGCTCTTCTTCTCCTCCCTTCACTTTCCCTTTATCCATCCCTTTTTTCTTAGTAGCCATCTTTCCTTCTAACTCTAACTCTTTGGACAACTCCTGTCTGCCCTCTTCTTGTTGTACTACGTATCTCTCTTGTTGCTCTCTTTCTTCTTGTTCTTTAATTCTCAACCTTCTTTCCTCTACCTTTTTCTTCAGTTGTTCCAATTCCTGAATTTCTTTGATCTCTTCCTGCAATGATCTTCTCCTTCCTTCCTCCTCTCTCTAATCTTCCTGTCCTGACCCAGGTCACATCTTGTTTGAAATTTTCAGTTTCCCTACTCATTAATACTACTACCCTATGTTATTATAATCCAAAATCTTACCCTTATAATCTATTATCTATAATTATAATTATAATTTTCAAAATTTTATACTCACAAACAGAGATATTACTTCTTAGATAGAGGAATTATGAGAAGGTTATAAAGAGAGAACGATACAGATATTATGTTGCTGACAGTTCCCATATTTCTTCTTTTTTAAAAGAGGGTTTCTATTCCTCTCCCTCCTTTATTCCCTCCTCCCTTCAAAATAAATCCAGGTGCTACAGTACATGAGATAAGGAGAGCCTTGAACAGCTAAATCGTCAGCTGGCAGCGTTCAGAGTCCTTGAAACTTTGTATCTCCTCTCAACTGTCTCTGCTAATCTGATCTTCTCCTCGCCAGCCGCTATTCACTTTTCACTTCTCACTGGAATGCAGCTCCATTCTAAATCAATTACTCAACCCAATTGTCCAATGTTGCTCTATCAATCTTCAGAAAAAAATCCACTTGTGCAGTTGCCTGTTGTCCAGAACCTACAAAAGATTAAAGACTCTCAGATCTTTCTCCAAATCTCCAAATCCCCTCAATGTGGTGTTCAGAAGGAGACCCTACTTCTTTAATTCGCCAGGCTGATTTGTATTATAGTCTTGTATTATAGTTCCGTAGCCCCTGCTCTTGACTTCTCAGTCCGTCGCCACTGCTGCACGCCGAAAAATCCTTCCTTTTACCGGCTGTCTTTCGTCGATCCAGCTACTCTCGCTTCTCCTCGATCCTCCTGTCATGGTCCGTCACCGCTGCCTCTACTGGTGTCTCAAAAATTAAATTCCCCTCTCCGGCCGTCCTTTATGGGTCCAATTAATCTCACTTTCCTACAATCTTGTCACAAAATCCACCTCATTCTCCTTTCCCCACATTTCACTCCTGTGTTTTCCTTAGCGCCGTCTTTCCTCAGCCCAGTTTGAAAGCATACACGATCAAATATAGTCTCTCTCCAAGTTCCCTCTGGCCGTTCAACTGTTCCTTTTAATTCCTTTTAATTTTGATAGATTCCCCCCCCCTTTTCCAATTCACACTGATTTCATATTGGGCATTCAGCTTCAAATCGAACTCGCTCCGAACAGCCTCTTGCCCCACACCCTGACGGAGTCAGCCCGGGTTACCCAGACTGCTCTCGTACATTGGAATCCGCGGGGCTATGATGAAAAGTCTATAAAAATTTATCAAAATCTATAAGTCTCTAAGGCTGATTTTCAAAGCCCCAACTTTATCTCTTTTTATCCAGCCCCAGGACCTGGGGGGGGGCCCTCTAATAACTTTTTGTTTCTCTACCAACTTACACTTCAAAGTCAGCCGGTCTCGTCGCTTTCGATCTCACCAATGCGCCGCCGTCTTTCTTATTTTATTTTATTTATTTATTATTTATTTATATTCAAATTTATATGCCGCCCAATCAGGTAAACCCGACTCTGGGCGGCTCACAACAAGTTAAAACCCACATAAAACAGTACAATCAATTAAAACCAATTAAAACCCAACATATCCACCCACCTACCCCCTCTTAAAACCCACATAAACCCACATTTAAAAAAAAGCTGCTCTTACATCGAGCAGCTTGCGATTTCTGGACAATATTATTTCATTTACTTTGTTCAAGAGGGATCAGTCTCTAAACCCATTTCCAACAAAATAATCCAAAATAATCCTTTCCCCCCGCTTTTTGCGGCTCACCCTTCAGAACTGACGGGAAAAAGCTGTCGGTTAATCCGCCATGATGCCACATCCCCCAGACTTAATGAATTTATTTGAAAAATACAAATAAGGACTGTCAAGAAATTAAAGAGTTAACTTGTTGTTCTGGTGAAAATGCTCCCTGTAAATGCTCAGAGGAAATGTAAAAGGCCAATTAATGTGGAACATTTCATCCAGAAGCACTCTGACAGAGAGGTAAAGTGTGTCTGAAGCAGGTGTATGTGGGAGTGATAGCTAGAGGTGATCTGACTAGCAGCTCAAGAATTTGAGAATTCCTTCCAGGAAGTCTTCCTGGAAGAAGAACATTAGGAGAGAGAGGAAGCAATCCAGAGTAAATAGCCAGAGCTATCCAGAACAATTGTTATAGAAAAGTGGGATTCCCAGAGAAGGAATATGTCTTTCATCTACATCTCTTGAAGGAACAGGTGGGAGTCCAGGGATTGCTGCCCTGTGGAAGAATAGGACAGGGATGTCTTTCTATCTTCTAAAGAATCTAAGGGGTTTGCAGGAGAATAAGTGTAGATAATAGGTTTTTAGTAATGGATTAGTCTTGCACTAATTCTAATCCTTGATCATTTGAGCTAGAATCTAAGACAGTTTAATAACCAAAGAGAAGCCATGTTGAGTGACCATTCCATTCCATCACAGTACTGTTTGATGCATTTCAAAAACCTTTGATTCTCTCCTTTGTTTACTTCTACACTAAACTTTCAGGCATGAAAGAAATTCATCTGTAAGGCAATTACTTTTAGGCTTGGCTGGAGCTAATTGTTTTGCAATAACTTTTAGTATAGGTAAAGGTAAAGGTTGCCCTTTCTTGAAAGCCAGTCGTATCCAACTCAAGGGTTCAGTGCTCATCTCTGTTTATAGCCAAAGAGCTAGTGCTGTCTGCATTTGCAGATGTTTCCATGGACATGTGGCAGACATGACTAGACACCTGTTGTGTATGTAACTCAGATGTAACATGATTGTAATTGGATCTAACGACCCTCTATCTTTCCTTCTTCCTCCTCTTGTGTAAATATCTCCTCTTGTGTAAATATTGCGGGACTTGTTTCCCGCCTCAGTTGTAGTGTTAATTACCTTGTAACCAATCAATGTGTTGTTGCCCTGTTGTTTACCGTGTTGTCCAATCACTTGGCTCTGCGCCAGGTTTGAATCCTTACCTATTGTATATAAGGAGCATTGCTCCACCATTGACCTCATGTTCAGATTGACTACATCCCAATAAAGATGTGTTTGACCCCCTGACTTCTGGCTACTGCGTATCAATCTGCAAACATCAAAACACCGGAGTGCACGGGACACTGTTTACCTTCCCACCGAAGTAGTACCTATTTATCTACTTGCAATTTCTTGCTTTTGAACTGTTAGGTTGGCAGGAGCTGAGACGGAGACGGGAACTCACTTCATCGACCAGTGCTCGGGTCTCAAATTGTTTATCTACTAACCTGCCAGTCATCAAGTTCAGTGTCTTAACCACTAAGCCACTGCAGTTCTGTATACGTTTAGCATACAGCCATTTCAAACTTCATTGCTAAAATACAGTGTCCCTTTTTAAGGCTGTTTTTTCTACACCTCCCCCTTAATTATTTTTGCACTCTATACACACTAAAATTTCACATCTTTCCAAGGAAGGCTCCATATCACTTACCTGTGCTAGCCTTGCACTCCTTAAACAGAGTTCCCACAGCTCCCTCCCCACCTTCTACATAGGTGGGATGGATCCAGCTGAACTACCATCATTATGTCTTGCATAGTCCTTAGGAAAGAAATTTCCAATTAGTCAATTGTGGGGGTTTTTTATAAAAAAAACTAGCAGAGGTTGCCCGGCATTGCCGGGCTGTTTTAAATGGTGTTGGAAAGTTTTTGTTGTTGTTCTTAATGTTTGTAAAGAAGAGGTTAGTCGATAATTTAATTTTTTTAAATTTTTATTTATACAAAAAAAATTGGTGGCCTGTTATAAACTGTGATGAGTTTTGTTTGGTGTTTTGGTTTTGTGGATGAAGAAAAGAATAAAGGATGATATACTTTTTCCAAAAAAATTATTTAACCCAATATTTTTAGTATGTATTTTTTTATGTTGTTGTACCGTAGGTAAGAATTTTAAAAAATGTGAAAGTACATGTTTTTCACAATAAATGTTTTTAAACTGTGTATTGATGTTTTTGTTTTTTATTTGAGTAAAAATTCAGCACAGGATTTTTGAATAGTTTTTATTTTATTTTATTGACATCTGTTTTTGATTTGTGTAAAATTGTGATTTTGTGTTATTTGTTTTTACTTGTTTTTTCTCTTGGGGCCTTTTGTGTGGGGCTGTTGTGTCTTTTTGATTTTTTTTTTACTATTGTGGGCAGCAAGTGGTGCTGGTAGGGGTTATCTTGTATTTTGACTGTTTTTTTCTCTCGTGGCCTCTGGGTGGAGCTTCTTCCAGTAAGTAGTCTCTTTCTTTATTCATTTCTTTTCCAGTCGTTGTGGTGTGAGGTCGTGTGGTGGTGAGTTGGCTGTTTTTCTTTATTTGGGGTGGTGGTGGTGGTTGGATTTTGTGGTGTTTGGCTGGGTGCTGGGTGTGTTTTGAAATTTTGGTTTTTGTTTACTTTGTCTTGTTTGTTGGTGTTATTTTTGTTTGTTTTTGTGTATTTTTGGATGTTTTTGATTGTTTGTTTTTGTATTTTTTGGTGTCCTATGGGGGGATCCCCTCTCTGCCATCTCCCCTGGCTCTGGAAGGCTTGGGGCGACAGACCCCTTTTGTCTCCCCAAACCTTCCAGACTCATGGGATCCAGGAGAGGGGATCGAATCCAGGCCACCCTCTGATATTAAAAGGGAAATCTCAATTGTGGTTTCCCCTTTAATATCGGGGGGGGGTTATGATCCCCCTCTCCGCTGGCTTCCTTGGGTTTGGGAGGGTTGGGTGGAGAAAAGGAGTCTGTCTCCCCAACCCTTCCGGACCCAGGAGAGCCATCGGAGAGGGGGATTCCCCCCCAAAAAACTCCATTTTTAAAGAGAAGTAACCACTTGGTTTCTTCTCTTTAATATGGTGTGTGTGTGTGTGTGTGTGTGTGTGTGTGTGTGTGTGTGTGTGTGTGTGTGTGTGTGTGTGTGTGTGTGTGTGTGTGGAGAGGAATCCCCTCTCTGCCATGTGCCCTGGGGTCAGGAGGGTTGGGGAGACAGACTCCTTTTGTTCCCCCCAAACCTTCCAGACTCATGGGACCCAGGAGAGGGGATTGAATCCAGGCTACCCTCTGATATTAAAAGGGAAATCTCAATTGTGGTTTCCCCTTTAATATCAGTGTGGGGGGGGGTTGTGATCCCCCTCTCCGCTGGCTTCCTTGGCTTTGGGAGTGTTGGGTGGAGAAAATGGATTTGTCTCCCCAACCCTTCCGGACCCAGGAGAGCCATCAGAGAGGGGGATTCCCCCCCAAAAAAAACTCCGTTTTTAAAGAGAAGTAACCGCTTGGTTTCTTCTCTTTAATATGGGGTGTGTGTGTGTGTGGGGAGGGGAATCCCCTCTCTGCCAGGTCCCCTGGGGTCAGGAGGCTCCCAACCCCAGGGGAGCCAGTAGAGAGGGGGAGCACAACACCCCCCCCACCCAGTGATATTAAAGGGGAAACTCCGATTAGGAGCTTCAGACACCGTTGGGGAGGGGGGCTTTGGTTCCCGCGGCTTGGTGGACTTGTTCTCCCGGTGTTTTTGTTTGTTTTAATTTTTGCGCGCCGGCTTCCTCAGCGTTCTGCGCGCTCATGGCGCGCAGGACGCTGGGGCTTGTAGTTATGGGTTTGTGCTTTGTGTTTGTGCTGCGTTTTTTTTAAACAGTTTTCTTTTGTTTGGCTGCGGTGTGTTTCCAAACGTTCCTTGTGCGAGAGCCTCTCAGCCTGATTAGTTCTGGTGCGGCGCGGCGCAAGGAATGTTGAGAAATGAAGTTGTTTCCCTTTTTTCGCGTTTGTGGGGCTGTTGCCCCACTGCCTGTTTTCTCAATCCTTTGTTGACCTGCGGACCCAGATCGGCCGTGTGCACGAAGGGTGAGTGCAGGCAAGTAGGGCGAGGCATAGCAACCTATAGCAAGTTCCAACGGTTAACCCTTGGTTTTATAGGTTAAGATAGGCTTAAATTTAATTTAGGGTGTCTCGTGAATTTGCTGTTGTTTTTCTGTCCTGCCCCCAAAATTCTATTGCAGGCTAGTATGGAAATATTTTAAATAAATAAACAAGATGTGATCCCTTGTAAATAGACAAATAGAAGAGCAGAGGAAAATGTTCTATTGCATTATTTTTGCAAAACATACTCTGCTATGAGTTCATAATGCTATTCCATTGTTAGCTGTAAATCAGGGGTTCTCAACCTTTTCAAGCCAGGGGCTAAGTCACGCTCTCTCAGCCAGCTTTGAGGCCCAGATGGCCATTTTGCCCTGCCTGCATGACCGGGGTAGCCATTTTGTCCCATTTTGTTTCTTAAATGCCCTTGGAGGGGTGGGGGGCACATGAAATGGCGCTGGGGCCCGATCCAGCCTATGGGTCTTAGGTTGGGAACCCCTGCTCTAAAGAGACTAGACAGGAGAAGGAGCAAACATATAAGTATTCCAGGTCTTGTCGTCATGTTTGAAAGACTGTGAATATTCTGTTGGTACTAGGCCACAGAGAACAAAACAGAATCTAGATCAGTGTTTCCTAATATGGGGCCCAGGTTCCACAGGGGGAACCTCAATTTCCAGAAGCTTAAGTCAATACATTGGCTGCTCAGTACTTTGGAGAATTGACTTAGGCTTCTGGAAATTAAAGTCCAAAAAAACAAAGGTTAGGAAACACTGATCCAGATGAATCCCCAATATAGAAAGTTTTAAGACACAAGCATTCTGATTTTTAAAACATTTTCAATTGCATGCTTGAAGTTGTTGGAGTTTGTTTTGCTAAACTTCATCTTTCCTCATCAATGAACAAACTGTGTTGTATTCTTCTACAGAGAAGGTGCTGGCATGTACTTGATGCAGTTATCAAAATGGTCTGCAGGTTTCGGAAATCAATGAGTTATCCGTTGCAGCGCAAACGCTTTGAGGAATTCCTTCGACGGGAACTAAAAAATGACAAGGAAAGTATGTCCTGTGTTTCTTATTCTTCCCCCTGGCCCCCAGCTTGCCTGTTGGGAAGATCATACTAGAAGTCCTCCTCAGTTTATTTCCTGCCATTTCTTATATAATGCATGGGGAGAGATGGTCACCAGATACAAGATTAAAGGAACTAACTGATCACTAAGAATTCAATCTAACCTTGAGAGCAATGAGATGAAATATTCAAAGCCAAAAGCCAAGACAAGTTAATAAGGAGGAACAGCAACAAGTCCCCATGATTCTTTAGAGTTGTCCACAAATTGGCACCATCCTATTTTCTGATCTTATTTTCTTACTCAGAACTTAACTCCACTCACTCTTCTGTTCTCAGCAACTCTCAGATGACAAGACAGATTTCCTCCATAACAGATTAAGTAAAGGTAAAGGGTGTGGGTCTACATTAGGATGCAGTGCTCATCTCTATTTACAGCCAAAGAGCCAGCACTCTTCTTTGGTCATGTGGCAGGCATGACTAGATGCCAGAGTACCCGGAATGCTGATACCTTCCCACCAAAGGGTACCTATTTAGGTAAAGGTCACCCTTGCTCAAAAGCCGGTCATATCCGACTCTAGGGTGCAGTGCTCATCTCTGTTTCGTAGCTGAAGAACCAGCGCTGTCTGCTTCTGCAGATGTTTCCGTGGTCATGTGGCAGGCATGATTAGACAACAGAGCACACGGAACGCTGTTTACCTTCCCACCAAAGTGGTCCCTATTTATCTACTTGCAATGTCTTGCTTTTAAACTGCTAGGTTGGCAGGAGCTGGGACAGATGACAGGAGCTTATTTTGTCCTGCCGTATGTAGGTATCCAACTACTGACCTGCCGCCTTTCAGTCAGCATCTTAGTCCCTTGAGTCATTTACCTCCTTACAATTTCTTGCTTTCAAACTGCTAGGTTGGCAGGAGCTGGGACAGAGACGGGAGCTGACTCTGTTGTGCAGCACCCAGGTCTCAAATTTTGACTGCAGTTGCACTAGGTTTTGTCACATTAAACAGACTACTTACATTATTCCATCAAAACAATAAGGATGTAGTATGCCTCAGATTGTACAGGGAATAATTTTCAACATGGTTTAATAGTTTCCCAAATATCATGGTAGAAAGAACAATACAAATCATTATGAGTAAGTAAGTGGGCAAGAGATCTTTTTGAGTGGAGAACGATGTAGTGAGTGGGACAAGCCCATAAGAAATCGTGTAAATCGGGACATAGTTTTAGCACAAAATCATTATGTAAGTCAAATTTTATGTAACTCGAGGCATTTGTAAGTCAGGGTTTTACTGTAATTTGTTTTTGTTTGGAATGGTCATCAGGTAAACAATGTGCTTTTGATGTTGATTGCATTAATAATATAGCTGCTTCATTAAATGCCTCATTACAGAAATGATGTTTTACCTCCTAATTACAAAGCTGCAGTCTTGACTAGTCTATCCCTTAGAATCTGCTGTCCTAGGCTAAATATTTTCCGCACCCTCCTGTGCTGAGTCTATGAACTTTGTTGTTTTAATAAGCCTAGCAACCAGCCGATGCTTATCGGCAATGATGAGTCCGGGGTCTCTCCGTTTTTGCTTTCCAGATCTGCCAGTTGACTGTAAGATACGTCAGAGCGTTAGTGCACCCAGCGGGCGTACTGGTGCTTTCTCGGGTGCCTCGGAGGATGTTGAAGTGATACAAGTGAAGCGCAAGATATTTGGCAATCGTATCATCTCAGTCAATTTCCTGGTCAACGACCTCTATTTTTATCTGGAGATGGAAAAGTAAGAAACATTTTTCTCCTACTTAGCCAATTATGGTTCTTATATTTATTGCCACAAAACGATGCCAGTTGACTTCTTTCTTCCATCCAGTCTGGTTTGGCCCTTGGCTGATGAAATGGTGGCCCTATGTCTTGAGCTAGTAGTAGCTCTGTAGGTTACCATCTAATCTCAAATTACCAAGGCCCCCACTGCTTGGGGAACTCTAGAAATTGTAATCCGTGAAGTAATCTTAAAGCTCTAAAAAAGCATAGTGTTGTTAACATGATGTTCTCACTCAAGCAGTTGGTCAGCTGGCTAGTTCCAGTCTCTTTCTAGGTACAGTATTTCACAGTAGCAATCAGGAGAAGCTTTTGCTTCAGGTCTACATGACTGATGGGTATCAGTATGATAACACTGCCAAGTGTACTTGGTATTTCCCCATGATCAGCATTGAATTACCTAGGGGAGGAAGATCTCACTGCCCCCAGTATGGTACACTGCCAATATGACCCCAATTTTAGAGTAATTGCAGTCACTGATGCCAATGCCACCCAGCCTTAGATTCTAGAACATACAAAGAGCTTTCTTTCCTATTGCCTGCACTTTCTCAGTATACTTGCTTCTTCCTGTTAACAGGTTTTTTCACCTGGCTGACTCAATAGTGGTGCTCAGCTCCCTAGGTTTGTATACAGAGAAGGATATTGCTTTTATGAAGAGCAAAGTTGCTACCATCAACAAACTCTTTTTGAATTCAGACATCCCACCTAAATTGAGGGTAAGAGCAGTGGTGGGCAGCTACCGGTCCGCACCGGTTCGGGAGGGGGGTAGTAAAAATTTCTAGTGGCCACGCCCATTTCCCCACTTGCTGCGCCACGAAGCCAAGCCAAGCCGGCATTTCCTGCTTTGAGCTTGGAGGCGGCAGCAGAGTGGAGGTATCAGGCAGGGAGGCCGTGTTGGGCGGCCACGGTTTTTGCTTGGTCAGGGGTGTGGGGGGAGAGGTAGGAGAGGTGGCAGGAGCCTCTTCTCCCCCCTCGCCCCAGGCCAGCTATTGGGCGGTCACGGTTTTTGCTTGGTTGGTGGAGGGGTGGAGAGGGGGTAGGACCAGGAGCCTCTTCCTCCTCCCCCCCCCCGCCCCACTGGATCAGGGGCAAGGCAAGCATGGCTGTAGCATGACCACGACTCAAACCCACCACCGCCGCTTCTTTGTCTGCCCACCCGATGCTGAAGTTCCTCTGCCGCTCGCCTCCTCCACTGCTCTGGCCATGGCTCTACCCGATGTCGCCCTGTCTCTGATGAGGAGGGGCTGCAAAGGGCCTCTGGTGCAAGGCTGCCACCGCGCCACCGCCACCGCCCTCAGCCACGAGGCCTCCTCCTCCACCTCTCTGCCACCATGCAGTCAGCAGCAGAGCTGAGGGCCAGGCCTACTGAAGTGTGGTGGCGGCAGAGAGGCAGAGAAGGAGGCCTCATGGCTGAGGCCCTCAGCGGTCTCGCCGGCGGCCTTGCACCAGAGGCCCTTTGCAGCTCCTCCTCATCAGAGACAGGGCGGCGTCAGGTAGAGCCGTGGCCGGAGCAGCGGAGGAGGTGAGCAGCAGAGGAACTTCGGCATTGGGCGGGCAGACAAAGAAGCGGCGGTGGTGGGTTTGAGTCGGGGCCATGCTACAGTCATGCTTGCCTTGCCCCTGATCCAGTGGGGCGGGGGGAGGAGGAAGAGGCTCCTTGTCCTACCCCCTCTCCACCCCTCCACCCCCTCTCTTCCTCTCCTCCCTGGGTCGTGGGCACCAGCAGCAGGAGGAGGAGGAAGAGACGCTCTCCCGGGAGGAGGTGGGCGTGGTGGGGAGGGGAGGCAGCGGCAGCCACTGGAGGAGGATGAAGGAGAGGAGACGATCATGATGACAATGTGGCCATGAGTCTCCACCTGTGTGTGTGTGTGTGGGGGGTTAAAATGGGTGGGGGCGGGGGGAGACAGGGTCTGCATGGATTTCTAGGCATGACTAGACTTCTGAGCGCCCGTCGTCTGCCCCAGCTCCTGAACCTAGCAGTTCAAAAGCAGGAAATTGCAAGTTGATAAAGAGGGACCACTTTGGTGGGAAGGTAAACAGCATTCCGTGCATCCCCGGTGTCTAGTCATGCCTGACACATGTCCACGGAAATGTCTGCAGAAGCAGAAAGCGCTGGCTCTTTGGCTTTGAAACAGAGATGAGCAACCTGAACCTAGTGTGGGATACGACTGGCTTTCGAGCAAGGGAAACATTTACTGCTTCAATCCAGCGCTGCCTCTTTGGCTGTAAACAGAGATGAGCACTGAATTGAATTTAACTTTTAAACCCTAGAATCAGATACAACTGGCTTTTGAGTAAAGGCAACCTTTACCTTACCCAACATGCTTCGTAATCATTTTAGTGACTTTGGAAGGATGGAAGGCTGAGTCAACCTAGAGTCCTCAACAGGATTGAACTCATAACCTTTGGATTGAAGCAGTAAAGGTTTCCCTTGCTCTAAAGCCAGTCGTTACCCCACACTAGGATTCAGGTTGCTCATCTCTGTTTCAAAGCCAAAGAGCTTCTGCAGACGTTTCCATGGTCATGTGGCAGGCATGACTAGACACCGGAGTGCACGGAATGCTGTTACCTTCCCACCAATGTGGTCCCTATTTATCTACTTGCAATTTCTTGCTTTTGAACTGCTAGGTTGGCAGGAGCTGGGACAAAGACAGGAACTTGCTCCATCCTGCAGCATTCGAGTATTGAACTGCTGACCTGCCACCTTCCAGTCAGAGGTTTAGCCACTTGAGCCACTGCAGCTCAGTGGTTAAGAAGCTCACCTTGTTAGCTGGAAGGCTGACATGATGGTTTGAGCTCCTGTCTCTGTCCAAGCTCCTGGCAACCGCAAGTAGATAAATAGGGACCACTTCAGTGGGAAAGGTAACAACATTCTGGTGTCTAGTCATACCTGCCACATGTCCACAGAAACATCTACAAACAGACAGTGCTGACTCTTTGGCTATAAACAGATGAGCACTGAACCCTAGAGTCAGATACGACTGGTAGCTTTGGATCTAACAGTAGGTAAAGGTAAAGGTTTCCCTTGCTCAAAAGCCAGTCATATCCTACTATAGGGTGCAGTGCTCATCTCCATTTACAGCCAAAGAGCCAGTGCTATCTGTGTTTGCAGATGTTTCCATGGGCAATGTGGCAGGCATTACCAGATAGGACACCCAGTCAAATGCCCACTGATTAGGCCACGCCCACCGATTAGGCCACACTCACTGATTAGGCCACACCCACCAATTAGGCCACACCCACAATGTGGCAGTAAATTTTTTTTGTGCCCACCACTGGGTAAGAGGAAGCTGTTTTTCACAGCAGTGAGGCAATGTGTCATCCACAAGGTCAAAAGTAGAGCCAATTAGACCTTTCTGGCTGCAGTCGCAAAAATGCATACATTTGCAGAGGGCTGGAAGGTTCACATTGCAGTCTCAAAGAAACAGGCACTTTTGTTCTGATCAAGCTTTCTGGAGTCACCCCTTAATACAGGGCCATAGCCAGGGGTTGGCCAGGTTTTTTTTTGCCCCCCTCAGTTAGCAGTTTGCCTCCCTCCCCCCATGGACAGAGGACTACAGCACCTGGTGTCCTCTGAGATAGGGCAGGCTTGTGGTTTGTCCTTCGCCAGACTGAAAATTAGTGTGGAATGGCTTGGGGAAAGAGGAGTGGATTCCTGTGCTGAAGTAGCAGGTAGGGCGGGCGGGCAAAGAGGGCTCCGTGCATGCCTGCCTGCCTCCCTCCCTCCCTCCCTGCCACACAGCTGACCCTCCACTTTTGGCAAGTCCATGTCTTATTAGAGATACATGCAGAGTTTACAAGAGAGATGAAGACATTGTATTTTACAAATGGTAGAGGTAATTTAAATGTGACATCAACACATACACTTGTGTTTCTATTCTTTTTTTTTTGCCTTGGAGGAAGGCTTACAAAAAAGAAGTTGGGTCACTGTTCAGTAGAGCATGCTCTAGCACATGGGTCAGCAACCTTTTAAAGTTGGGGGCTGGGTCACGCTCCCTCAGACTGTTGAGGGGGCTGGAGTCGTCCCCATGCTGTAAGCGCTGCTGTAAACGCATCCGTGGCTGGCGTAAATGCAGTTATGGCTGTTGTAAATGTGTCCACAGCCACTTCTAGTGGTGGCGGTGGTGGCTGGAGCAATGGTGTGAGCTGGGTGATTTGGTGCCATGGGCCAGATCTGGCCCACGGGCCAAAGGTTGCCGACCCCACTCTAGCAATTAGTGCCCATGGTCTAGCACCTATGATGTTGCCAACTCTTCACCTTGTCACCAATTCTCAGAGAGCTTTACAGTACTTTTAAAAACAGGTTTGAATATGGTAAAAGGTGAATGCAATGATATACACTGTATGTGCCCAGAGTATAGATAATTCCCGGTATACAAATCCTCTCCCCACCACCACTGCTCCATGGCTGAGACTTTAGTCCCACTGTGAAGCTATGCAATAGGTTGGCTGTCCAGCAAAGGAGTCTCTGAGAGATGAGCAAAATTGAATGTTTAATTTACAATAACTCAAAACTAAGTGAATTTAGTGTATGAAACTAAGACACAGGACACAGCCTCGGGCTGGGTTAACTCAGGTTTATTGCATCGTGGACAGAGGGAACATGAGGTAATGGCGGATCGATAGCTCTTTATATACAGTAGGAATACATTTGAACGTGGTGCCATGGTAGCCCATTGGCTACTGTCTGCGTGACGTCATTGTGGGTCACGCCCTTCTTGTCCAGGTGTAGGTGGTGGCGGGAAAGCTTCCCGCGCTGTTGCCTTTGATGAGTTCGGACCAAGAGAGCTTGGACGCTCGCTGCTGCCAGCTGGTGGTCATTAGCTCGCGTCCTATTACAGGGTTTATATGATACAGCTGAAGGTTACATTGTTGCTATAGGCAAGGTTACATTGGCTCAGATACATTGTAATCCATGTGGAAGGTAAAACCATTAGAACACAACACCCCTCCCCCCTAGGACGAGACAATGTCTCGAGCCCACACTTCAACACACTCCCCCCCTTAGGAGACAAAGTCTCTCAGCCAAGATGGCTTATTTCGAACACGCTGGGGTCTCGATGCGGGCTGCCTTTCCCCGGGTTTGCTACCTTCTCTTTGTCCCCTGGTTTCCTGCCCTGTAATTTGAGAGGGAGACTTGTTAGTGACTTGCCGCGGCTCCGCGGCGTTGTTGGGAGGTGTGCTCTTTCTCGGGGAAGAACCGGGGGCACTGGGGGCTAACGAAAAACCCCTCTTCTCGCTTGGAAGGGTGGGGGAACACTCCTGAAAACCCCCCCGGCTCGCAAAACCAAAATCAAAATCAAAATTACATTCGGGGGACGCGGCGGCGGCCGCACATTCCTTTTCCCTCCCCCCGGGCTCTGATAGAACTGGGGTATCAAAAGGATATGAGTCGGGATCACTGCTTCCCCCCCCGGATTCGGACTGATGTCCCTCATTTTCTCCCCCTTGGGCTAAACGGGTGGGGGAGAACCCTATCGCTGAATCCTGTTGCTGTGCCCCACTGACCGGCCCTTCACTCACTCGGCGCCTCAGTTGGTCAGCGTGTCTCCTCCAGAGGAGACCGGTGTTCGTTTCCACCCGATATGACACTGGCCCTGTTTGTTCTATTATCGTCCCTGGCACCCAGGCTGGCCCTGCGCTTGCATAGTTCCTGCAGTAAACAAGGTCGCCGGCGGCGAACCCTTTCGAGACTGCCAATCCTATGTTTTTCCCTTTATCCTCGACTCTCGTCGGGTCCAACCTGGTCAGAAGCGTGGTCAGTTTTCGCCGCATCAAGAGTTCTGCCGGCGAGTAGCCCGACGCTAAGGGGGTCACCCTATACGCTAACAAAAACTGACATACTTGGTGATTTAGGTCCCCCGGGCCCATGCGCCGCAGCGCATCCTTTGTTGTACGCACCAACCGTTCCACTTGGCCATTCGTGGCCGGGTGAAACGGCGCGGATGTGACATGCCGAATGGCGTTTGCTCCCATGAATGCCTCGAACTCCGAGGAGGTGAAACAACTCGCATTATCGCTGACTAAAGTGTCGGGTAAACCGAACGTGGAAAAGACTCTCCATAGCTGGCTAATTGTTGTGGCGGAGGACGTGCTCTTTACTGGGATAACCTCCAGCCACTTGGAGAATGCATCCACCACTAGGAGAAACATGGTTCCTCGGAATGGGCCAGCGAAATCTACATGTACTCTGGACCACGGCCCCCTTGCTGTGTCCCATTCCCTATGCGGGAGGCGGGCCGCCTCTGGTCGGGATCCCTGGCATGCCTCACAAGTGCCGACCATGTGCTCAATGTCCGCGTCCAGCTGTGGCCACCAAAAGTAACTGCGGGCCAGCGCTTTCGAACGAACGATGCCCGGGTGGCTGACGTGCAGCAGTTTGAGCACCCTCGGCCGCATGGCTGCAGGAACCACCACCCGTTGGCCCCACAATAGGCACCCCCTTTCTAGGGACAACTCTAGCTTTTTCCGAAAGAATGGGTCGAATTCCGTGCTTGGGGACGATGCCGGCCACCCCTTTTGTACCCATGAGCTGACTTTCTCGAGCGTTCTGTCCTTGCCTGTCGCCCTCGCAATATCGGCTGGTACTATTGGGGGTGCATCTAAAACCTCTATTAGTAACACCTGGCGGTCTCTTCCTACTCTAGCCTTCTGGTCGTCCGACAAGGGCAAAGGGGATCTCGAAAGTGCATCAGCATGGCTGATCTCTTTTCCGGGCCGGTACACCAACTCGTGTTGGTAAGCGTTGAGAAAAATGGCCCATCGCAGCATTCTCGGTGATAGGATCTGCGGGGTGGGCTTGCTTGCCGTGAAAATCCCTAACAGGGGCTTGTGATCCGTCACGATTTTGAACGGGCGACCATACAAAAAATCGTGAAACTTTTTGGTCCCCGCTACAATTGCTAATGCCTCCCTGTCTGTTTGTGCGTAATTCCGCTCTGCCTGGGACAGGGACCTTGAATAAAATGCAACCGGGGCCTCCCTTCCGTCATCCAACACGTGGCAAAGTACCGCCCCCACCCCCACCGGTGATGCATCACAGACTAGGACCACCGGCCGTTTGGGGTCGAAATGCGTTAGAATTGCGTCAGAGGTCAAGAGTTGCTTTAATTCTTTGAACGCCCTCTCGTGCTCGTCACCCCACATCCAAGTCTCCTCTTTTTTAAGCAACCGATGAAGCGGTTCGGCCACGGACGCCTTCCGCGGAAGGAATGTATGGTAAAAATTGAGGAGCCCCAAGAATGACTGTAGCTCGGTTTTGGATGTGGGGCGAGGGGCCTTTTTGATGGCTACTACTTTGGATTTGGATGGCTTGATACCCTCGGGTGTAATCCTGAACCCTAAGAACTCGACCTCGGTTTCGAAAAAGACACATTTGTCCTTCCTCAGTCTCAGCCCCGCTTTCTCGAATACAGTTAGTACTTTGTCCAATCTCTGTGCCAGTTTGGCCTCACTCCCCCCTGTTATTAATACGTCATCAAAATAAGGCAACACCCCCTCCAGCCCCTTCAGGAGGCGTTCCACAAGCGACTGAAAAAGGCCGGGTGCCGAGTTTACGCCGAACTGTAACCGCGACACTTGGAACGCTCCTTTATGTGTGACTATCGTTTGTGCCGCGGCCGTGGCGGGTGTTACGGGAAGCTGTTGATAGGCTTGTGCCAGGTCGAGCTTAGCGAAACACTTTCCCCCATTTAGCCTGGCCAAAAGGTGGCTGACCACCGGCACCGGGTACGCATTAGGGCGGATCGCCTTGTTAATTGTACACTTATAATCAGCGCAAATGCGCACCTCCCCGTTAGCCTTCAGAGCTGTTACAATTGGAGTTTCCCACTCCGCGGAATCAACAGGAATAAGAATCCCCTGGCCCACCAATTTGTCCAGTTCCGCCTCTATTTTGTCTTTTAGTGCGAAGGGCACCCTGCGCGGTTTGAGTCTTATCGGGCGGACCTCCGGGTCTAGGTCGAAAGCTACAGGGGGTCCCTTGAATTTTCCAAGTCCTTTTTCAAAAACGGCGGGATGTGCATCGCACACCGCTTGTATTGGGTCCACCCCCACTGCATGTACTCCCCCTATAAACAGGCCTAAAGGCTGGAACCACTGTGTCCCTAGGAGGCTACAACTCCCCCCCTTGAGGACAACTAGGGGCAGCTCCGCAGAGTGTCTCTTAAACTCAACCCGAAATTTGCCGACCCCCAACACCGGAATGCTGTTCCCCTGCACATCTCGTAGCGTGGACCTCAATGTTTTAAGTTTGGGCCGCACGTGGGGGTCGATTTTCAAGAACTCTTTCTGGGGAATTATGGAATAGGAGGACCCCGAGTCAATTTCCATCCTGATAGGGGCCCCTTGTACTAGTACCTCAACGAAATAATGGGACTGTTCCGCGGACACACTGAGCACTGGGACGTCGTCCTCGCTGCTGTCCGAGACGCGGCCCACGCCGTCCTGCTTCCTCGTGGTCTGGACGCCATCTTTGGGCCTCGCTGGACGGTCCAGTCTGGTCGAACGGTCCGGTGACTGCCTCCGGCCCTCCTTCCGTTTTCTGCATGCCTTGGCGATGTGTCCCCGACGGCCGCAGGTGTAGCATTCGGCCTTTCTAAATGGGCACCTCGCACGCTCATGGGCCGCTCCGCAACCATCGCAGCGGCGCCCCCCCTTTCGGACCTTCTGGACCTCCTCACCGTCGCTGCCTTCCGAAGACGACTTTGAGGCCCGTTGAGTTGCGTGCACCGATTTTTCCGCTTTACCGGCTCTGGGACGCCACTCACGCCACTGGTGCATCTCGTCCACTCCAGCATTCGTGGACTCTGCGGCCTCCGCGGCCTCGACGACCTCTGCCAGCGTTGGTGGCGGCTCCTTATTCATCAAGCTGCGCTGCACCTCCTTGTCTTTCAGGCCACACAGCACGCCGTCCCTGAGGGCCATTTCTAGGATGTTGCCCCATTTGCAGGGGGCGGCGGCTACCCTCATGGCGGCCACGAATGCCTCGACCGACTCGTCCGGCGCTTGGACTCGCCTCCAAAACGCGCTCCGAGCGGGAAACATCGCCCTCGAGGGTTGGAAGCGCTCCCGTAGCAGCTTCATGATGTCGTCCGCCTTAAATTCGCTCACCTTCTTCGGAGCGATGATGCCCACCAGCGTCCGCTTGGTCTCCATCCCAAGCATGCGGGTGAGGATGGCCCTCTTCCTCTCCTCATCGTCTTCCTTGACTTTGAGCTCCACCAGCGCCGCATGGAAGTCCATCTCAAACAGCTCCCAGTCTTGCGGTTTGGTGATGTTGAACCCGCTCTGTGCCCTGGCTGCTCCTTGGGGATCCATCATCCCACCTTCGTCGCCAATTTAGTGTATGAAACTAAGACACAGGACACAGCCTCGGGCTGGGTTAACTCAGGTTTATTGCATCGTGGACAGAGGGAACATGAGGTAATGGCGGATCGATAGCTCTTTATATACAGTAGGAATACATTTGAACGTGGTGCCATGGTAGCCCATTGGCTACTGTCTGCGTGACGTCATTGTGGGTCACGCCCTTCTTGTCCAGGTGTAGGTGGTGGCGGGAAAGCTTCCCGCGCTGTTGCCTTTGATGAGTTCGGACCAAGAGAGCTTGGACGCTCGCTGCTGCCAGCTGGTGGTCATTAGCTCGCGTCCTATTACAGGGTTTATATGATACAGCTGAAGGTTACATTGTTGCTATAGGCAAGGTTACATTGGCTCAGATACATTGTAATCCATGTGGAAGGTAAAACCATTAGAACACAACAGTGAATCACGCTAGAATTAGCCATACTGCTCATCCCTTTCCCATGCATTTACAGGGCCATGATCCAGAGTGTATGGTAGATTTGGGTTTCTTTCTCTGAAAAAGGACTTGGGAATGGGAGGCTTTATGCTACCAGGAAGGCACAGTGTCCTCAGTTCTGTGCTGGCCCCCCGGCATATTCCCATTTCATCCTTTGGTACCTTAAGGGCCAGGGTAAAGTAGAAAAGGCCAGACTGTGCAAGCCCGCCCTGATGAAGTACCTTCCTGGACAACGGCCTTGATAAGTCATCAATTTTTGTTAATTTTCCTGCACTTTTATAGGTACTAAGACAGATACTTGAATCCTTTCTCTACTGAAAGGGTTTCACTGAATTCTAGGAGGGTGTTGAGAGGTCCTCAGTGGGGTATGGCAGGTCAAGACTGAGGGTCAGCACCTCAGTTGCTAAGATAGATGCATGCACAAAGCAGGTGGTGAAGTTGGGTTTACACTGTAGGTGAATTGCCACTCATGATTACTCCAGTCACAATCTGGGACCAATCAGCTGAAAAATACTTCTGTCCTCTCCAAAGACAGCTTCACATGTAGGCTTCAGGCTTGTATCCAGTTTTTAAGGTTGGCTCTCAGGGATTGAGACCAGCCACACCACTTGATCTTTGAAATGCTTGCCTTTGTTTCTGTGTCTGGATGGATGTTTGACTTTGTGCCATCCACTTCAATTCCACGGCCAGGTCAACCTCACAGACGCCCAGGTTGCTCATATCCGGAGCCAAATTGTTGAAGGTGTGCTGAACAGGACTCTTTATCATATTGCTATCATCTCTATTTTCCCAATTTTATTGCTCTTCTGGAAGAAGTAAGTGTTGCCCCTTTCTGCCTTTTTTTTATTTTAATGAACTATCCAGTTGGTCTTCATGGTCAGTCCTTGGCACTATAGTCAAATGCAAAACCTAACTGGCAGCATGGAAATTCAGAAGTATTTTGTCACAATGGTATCAGCAGAGTATCCTGTGTGCGTGCGTGCACATACCATGATCCTAGATGAAGTCAGTGTATGTGGTTAAAGATCATAAATAGATCTGCTGATTCAGGCCTTTGCAGTCTGACAGTGTTGTCTTTACTGTTAGGAAGAGCAAACGTTGCTACCCCATTATCAGATTTTGGGAATCTTGTCACTGCACTACCATTGGGAACTGTGTCTTCTGCTGAGGGTGGGTGTGGGTGGATTAACTGGAGTCTTTGGACTGGGCAGAACTCCACTGAACTTATGTTCTTTGAGTCTTCATGAAGATAGACAGTCACTGGTGCCTAAGGAGGCTTATGGTATAGAAAATAGACAATGGACAGAGACTTTGCATGAGACCATGTGACAAAAGGAAATACAGTGGTACCTCGACATAACGAATGCATCGCATAGCAAAAAAATCACATAACGAAGCGTTATGCAAGGGCGATACCCCACATAATGAATTTTTTTCATTATGCAGGATTTTTGGTATACTCACTCAAAAGTTAACAAACTTTTTTCTTATTATGCGGGGTATCTCCCATAGGGACCCGCATAATATAAAACCGCATAGCAAAGAGCTCTGTGGAATGGAGTTTTCTCGTCAAGTGGGATTCTACTGTAAGCAGATGTACATGTGAGCTTATCTATCAATATTAGTACAGTATGGGAAAGGAAGCAATATACTGTGTCAGGAGATGTGGGACTACATCAGGGGATCCTAATTACCGTTTTCTGCCTCTGCTTCCCTGCTAGGCAGATAGTTGCAAGTTTTTCCTGTTTGTCTGCTGGTAACAACACCGCCATAATAACATGGTTGTGCAAACCATGCCTAAGCCCATGTGCCACCTGAAGCTTATCCACCAGCCATGTATGGTAACCCAGTGTGGATGTGAAGAACTTTCTGGCTAGTCAGTATACCCTGTTCCTTGAGACTGTCCCCACCACCACCAACACTTGATCATATCTGTCAGATCTGGTTCTGTTGATATAAAATATCTGTATTAAAAATTTCCCTTGCAGATATTGCTATTGGAAAGTGATGAGAGGCTTCAAAAAAATTAAAATAGAAAAGATGGACACTTCTCCATTATCACCAACACAAGGTCTCACAAAAAAACCAAGCAGAAAATTCAGTTATTATAGTGGAGGTAAGCAGTGTGTATAGTTTCCATGTTCTGTTCACTGCATCATATGAAATAGACATTACACTTGAGTGCTTGTGACTATGCACCATGTACAACTAAATCCCAATAATCTATACCTATAAAATGGTGCATTAACCGTTGGAATGGGACAAAGGATGTTGCACCAGGCCCCACTAGCCCATAATGGGCCTCCGTTCACTCGACCGAACCCGGTTCGCAGGTAACTGTCGGGTTGAAATTTTCAACCCTGGGGCAGGAGCCCCCCAGTCGCAAACAAAAAAAGGGAACTTCAATTCCCAACGTTCCTGGCACCGCGCCGCGCCAGAGCCAATCAGGCTGAGTGGCGCGGCAAAAGGAACGTTCGGAAATGCGCCGCGGCCAATCAAAAAAAAGCCGCAGGGGAAAAACCGCTGCAGTAAGCAAACACGCGCAACCAAAACTACAAGCCCCAGCGTCCTGCGTGCCATTAGCACACAGAACGCTGAGGCGGCCGGCACGTGAAAAATAAAAGTTTTTTAAAAAATGCCCACCGCCGCTGCCATTCTTCCCCATGGGCCAACCAGCATGGCCCGTGGGGAAAAAAAGAACACCTCCTCCTGCCACCGCTGCCCTTCCGTTCGAGGGGCCAGCCGGCACGTGAAAAATAAAAGTAACACCACCACCCCCGCTGCCACTGCCCTTCCCCATGGGCCAGCCAGCATGGCCCGTGGGGAAAAAAAGAACCCACCCCCCCGCCGCCGCTGCCCTTCCATTCGAAGGGCCAGCCGGCACACAAAAAATACAAGTAACACCCCCCCCCCCCGCCACTGCCCTTCTTCCCCACGGACCAGCCAGTATGGCCCGCGGGGGAAAAAAGGAAACCCACCACCACCGCTGCCCTTCGTTCCCACGGACCAGCCAGCATGGCCCACGGGAAAGAAAGCCAACCCCCCTGAAAAAATAAACACAAAAACACAAACCAAAAACAATCAAAAACACTCAAAAATCCAAAAATGAAACACAAAAACAGCCAAAAACAAACAAGAAAAAACACACAGACACCCCCCCAAAAAAAACACAACACCCAACACCCCCCCCCCCCGAAAAAACCCCCAGAGAGCTTACCAAAAGACATCTTCTATCCACGAGGACCGGAACTCAAATGAGAAAAGAAAGAAAAAACTTACCAGAAGCGACACCCAGAGGACAGAAGAGAACAATTGTAGAGAGGCAGAAAAGCTCACCACCCCCACCCAGAGGCCAAATGAGAAAAAACATTCAAAAATATTAAAACTAATAAGATTAATTCCAAAATTAATCAAATAAGTTATAAAAACATTCAAAAATAATCACACTAATCTCAAAAAATACCAAAAAAAACCCAGAAATCACTTTTCACTCCAAAAAACCAAAACAAAAAATAAAAATGTGTAAAAATAAACATTTAAAAAACCAAAATTAAATTTTAAACTAAATAATATTAAATTAAATAAATTAAATTAAAATAAAATTTGCATAAACATAAAACAAAAACCTTCAAAAACCAATTTAAAGAGCCCGGCACTGAGGAAGCCGGCACGCAAAAAAAAAAAAAAACCCCAAAAGAACAAAAAAAAACCACTGGGAGCGCAAGTCTGCCGCAGGCCGACGCAGCGCCTCGAAGCCACAAAATCACAAAACTTTACAACACCATCTAAAACAGCCCAGCACCATTGGTTCAAGAAAAAAAAGAAACCCTTTACTATCCAACACAATTTTAAAAAGCCCCGCACCGCGGGCAAAATATGCTAGTACACAATATAAATGACATCTCTTAACGTTACATGTCACATTACAAAAAATGTTGAGACCATATAGCAGAACAATTTGTGTTTCACTCTACCATTACCTTGGATACATTGGAGTTGTTATTCAACAAGGAGTCTCCGCAACAGCAGACATCTCCATGATGACATTCTACACATACAAATGGACTCGAGAAATCAAGTCCATCTGCATGTGTTTTTTAGCCATTCAGATATCACGTCACCCACTGGCTAGGTGGACCATGATGTGTGCCCTCGGCTTTCACCTTGCCCAAGGGAGCCAACAGAAGATGCTTTGGTGAGTTTTAGTCCCAGCCTATGCATGATAGGGGACATAAAAGGAGCCTCATTCGGGTGCCCCTGGAAAAAATCCTTTCAACCCAGAGTAATCTCTGACATGAAAACACACATCATTGGGAAGAGATGGACAACACTGCCTAGTTAGACAGCTCAAGCCCCCGTGCCCTGACAAGGCTCTCACCTAGCGGGATGACTCTACCATTATGCTACTCTAATTATTATGTCTGAATGGCAGGAATTTACTTCTGTTTACTTGGGGTGGTGGGAACACATTCCAGAGATGATCAAAATAGTTATATCCATGTTTCTGCTCTACATTCATAGTAGTTTGGATGGTTTTTTTCTGGGAAGAGGTGGATGTTGCTTCTACTAGGATATCTTTATGTATCTTGGAGTATTGGTTGCAAATGGCATGAGGACTAAGTCCCTAGAAACACAAATTGCAATGGTGAAATACTGACATGTCCACGGTCACCTGGTCTGCATATTCTGGGCAGTAGGTAGATGGGTCTGAGTCAAAGCTCCTGTGATTATATGTATAGTGGACAGTTCTATATATCAGTGGGGAATTATTTTCATTAGATTGTGCAGATCTTTCTGATATTCATCAAAAGGACTTGCAGATACAGTAGGGTGCCTTTGATGGCCTTTTAATAGTTAAGCCCCAGGTGGCAAAGCACTGACACAAAGAAAAAAATACTATTATTAAAACTTTTTTTAGCATCTCTTGAAATTCTGCAGATGTTTTTCCAGAGAATTAATCTTCCAATTTGATTTATTTATGACTTTTTTTAAAAAAAACTTGGTAAAATGTGGTGCAGTGGCTCAAGTGCCTAAGACGCTGATTGGGAGGCGG
Organism: Bradypodion pumilum; assembly: GCA_035047305.1. Lineage (NCBI taxonomy): Eukaryota > Metazoa > Chordata > Lepidosauria > Squamata > Chamaeleonidae > Bradypodion > Bradypodion pumilum. The sequence continues at coordinate 163,480,656 of JAWDJD010000004.1, read as the reverse complement.
AAGGTCAGCAATTTGATTCCCGAGTGCTGCAGGAGGGAATGAGCTCCCATCTTTGTCCCGGCTCCTGCCAACCTAGCAGTTCGAAAGCAAGAAATTGCAAGTAGATAAATAGGCACCACTTCGATGGGAAGGTAACAGCGTTCCGTGCACTTCGGTGTCTAGTCATGCCTGCCACATGACAACGGAAATGTCTGCAGCAGCAGACAGCGTTGGCTCTTCGGCTTTGAAACAGAGATGAGCACTGCACCCTAGAGTTGGATACAACTGGCTTTCGAGCAAGGAAAACCTATACCTTTACTAAAATGTGGTGACACCATGCTAAATCAAAAATCAGTTTTTCTCCAAGAAGCCCCAAGGGGGCAATGTTGTACCATTGGCTTGTAGAGCAGTTTCAGGCTTTCTTGGAACTTAAAAAGCACAATGTTTTAGATATACTTTTTAAGTCCTGGTTTGCCGCCTAATCTTTCTCACACTAGGTCATGCGAAAGGAACTGCAGAATTAACTCATCAAAAGGTGCCTTCTTTTTGGTAGTTTCACGTCCATGGCCTAAACAATGGAAGAAGTCATGTGTCACACAATACATACAAATGTTACTTAATAATTATGATGCTTATATCTGTTACTCCTGGAACAGAGGTTTTCCAGAAAGTACATCTCAGCATTGAAATAGGTGCAGAATCAGAGAATTTGGATGGATCTTTGTAGACTAGCTGATCTAAACCACTGCTCCATACAGGAAACCCAGAGCTAGAGTATCTCCAATTGATTCGTGCCTAGTCTTTTCTTTAAGACAGGCCCCTGGGTCAGGATCTGGTCCCCAGTACCATTTCATGTGGCCTTCACCCCTTCATGGGTATTCAAGAAACAAAATGGCTGTCCCTTTGAAGCTGTTAGGACAAAAATGGCCACCCCCATTGTGCAGGCAGGGCAAAATGGCCATCCGGCCCTTAAAGCTGACTGAGAGAATGTGACCAGGCCCCCGGCTTGAAAAGTTTGGGAAACCCTGCTTTAAGACCTCTAGCAAGGGACAGCCCAGCAGCCTACTAGGGAATTGCTGCCAGCCTCAGGACTTTACTGACCACATTCAAGTGAAAGCTGCTATCCTCAATGGAAGGCCTTTAAGTTATGTAATCTTGCACTGAAAGGGAGCAAAAAATAAATTGCTTAGGCACGAAAAACCTTCCAGTATTGCAATAATGCAATTATTTTAATACCTCCCTCATCTTCCAGCTTTTCCTTGGACTTGTTTTTCACAGAACTTCCAAAAGTTACTTTTTTAGATTCAACCACAATCCTTGAAACATCGAGGCAGTGGACTCTGAGGTGATCTGAAAGTGGAAGCTACAATAGTCCAAAAGAGGAAATGGACATTCTTGTGGACTTCTTGTAGAATTGTTCCAAGTTATATCTATAGTTCTATTAATCCAGTTTAAAACCTCACTAACCCCTCACCCTTTTATTCTTGCCTGGCTCATCACATTGCCCATTCATGTTCAGCTTATACTTCCACTACAATCCTGTCTTTATTTTTCAGCCTTTTCTGTGGGCTTCTGTATAATTTCTAGCTTTGAAAATATTCGCCATTTAACATTTTTGGCTTCTATGGGTTTTCTCAGCTAGTTTACACTATATTGACACAGTTTAGGCTACTTAAGGCAGGAAATTATTTTAGGAAAGTTTAGCAATATGCTATAGCATAGAGGTGGTGAACCTATGGCACGTGTGCCAGAGGTCACACTTGGAGCCATCTCTGTGGGCACCTATGCAGTCACCCCAGCACAGAGTTTGCCCCGCCCCTCTGCCCAGCAGCCCAATGGGAATGTTTCCTTCTCCCCCTGTTCCTGTGTTGGCACTTTGAGATAAATAAGTGGGTTTGGGGTTGCACTTTCGGCACTTGGTCTCTAAAAGGTTCGCCATCACTGCTATAACACATCTTTTTAACTATCCTTTTATCCATGATGTTTTACATGTGGCAATGTTGCACTTATTTTGGAGTAAAAGTAAATATCGAGATCAACAAGCATTATATTTAGCTTTGTTTTCTGTTTTAAAACCAGAAGACTATCCAATCATCAGGTACACAATCATCAAAGGAATCCAGCTGCTATTGCCTCAGCCCAAGGACGAAACAGAGGAATCACCTGGAGAGAAATGTAAGATATTCCCTTACAACAGGAACAACACTGAAAAGATGAACAAAGAAGAATAAGGAAAAGTAAACGGGCTTAGCAGATTGATCCTAACCAATCACTCTGATGGTGGATGAAAAGAAACCAAAGGAAACCATCTAGAGCCATGGATCCCCATGTGGGGCACATGCCCCACAAGGGGCAATTTTATTTTTAAGGGGGCAATTCGAGGATGAATTATTAACAGATAATGGCTATTTAGGCTTCCTCCACATGAATAGGACTTCACTTTTTGAATAATAAGAATTATATGTCACGGGGGGGGGGGTCAGGATTTAAGAGAATGCTTAAGCGGGGCCTTGCCACACACAAAAAAAAGGTTGGGAACCCACTGGTCTAGTGCTTGCTGGTGCATATGTGAGGGATGGTGTGGATGGGGCTATCACCCCAAACACTCCCATTCAAGGACAGGCTCTGTATTCGTGCAAGACCCAATGAGTAACCCGCAAGTGATTGCAAACTAGCTAAACATCACCTGCTTTAACAAGGAATAAAGAAGCTAATACAGTATATCAAGGTTTTAACTGCAAGATACAGAGAAGCACTGCAGTGGCTCAAGTGGCTAAGACGCTGACTGGAAGGCGGGAGGTCAGCAGTTGGATTCCCGAGTACTGCAGGACAGAATGAGCTCCCATCTTTGTCCCAGCTCCTGCCAACCTAGCAGTTCAAAAGCAAGAAATTGCAAGTAGATAAATAGGGACCACTTTGGTGGGAAGGTAAACAGCATTCCATGCCCTCTGGTGTCTAGTCATGCCACATGACCAGGGAAACGTCTACAGAACCAGACAGCGCTGGCTCTTCAGCTTTGAAACAGAGATGAGCACTGAACCCAGGAGACGGATTTGACTGGCTTTCGAGCAAGGGAAACCTTTACCGAGGAGAAGTAACGTATCTTTTATCTTCTTTCCTCCCTCCCCCTCAGCTTCAACTGGAAGTATTGCCGCTTTCAGAAAGACTTCCTCCTATGGAAGCACTATTTTCAAAAAGTCTTCTTCAATGCTCTTGACATCACAAAGACGGTAGGTATCTTTAAAACTAATTGTGTCCTGTGTGGATTTGAACCGTGGACATTTTGGTTTTAAGCAAAAGTGTTTGCCTGGTAATGGAGTATGCCTTTGTAAGTGAAGACAGTCCTCTATTAATATAGCAAAGACAGCCATGTCTAGACTGTTTCTGTCTATTCCTATAAGGAAGGGGTGTGGCCGTGTGTGTGCGGAATGCGTTTCCACACCCGTCGAGCCTATCCCGTAATGAGCTCCACACACCTACCTTTTGTCCCTGAGATCACCGCCGTGAGGGTCCAGGGGCTGAGGGTGGGGTGTTCGCCCCGCCAAGATGAAAAAATAACTGCACGCACAAACGGGGGGAGGTCCATGCGCCGTCGCCATTGAGACGCACGCGCAGAAAAAAAAAGAATTCCATGTGCAGCATAGTCTGCACATGCCCCAAAAAGTAAACAAATGCTGTGCGGCATGCAAAACAGACCACACAAAGAGCAGACAATGCGGAAGCCCAATGCCAGCAGCTGCCGTCCTGCATGGACCCGCCAGAATCACCAACAATGCAGCCAACAGCACCCATGCCCACCAAAGAAAATGAGGGGGTTAGCACAAACACACACACACACACAGCCCAACATACCTTCCTTGGGCCAGTCTCGCTCTCCCGCCTCCTCCAAGAGCCACCATTCTTTGACAGAGCCTTGCATTGGAGGAGGCGACGCGCAGGTATGTCGAGCAGGGGGGAAAGGGGGGTTCACGCTCATCCCCTCTTTTACCAGACCAGGCAGGAGTCGACTATGGATGGTTCCTGATGATGGTTCTCCCCAACCCAACGATGTTCCTGCCCAGGCCAGGTCTCGTTCTTCCACTTCCTTCCAAGGCTCCGCCGAATAATGGAGGATCGTGGAAGAGGCAGAAGAACAAGACCAACCCAGGGAAGGTATGTTGGGCTGGGTACAGGGACTGATGGGTGGGGATGACAGCAGGCCCGTTGACCATTCACACACACACACCCTGCCAACTGAAAAGATAAGCGGGAAACACATAACCTCCTCGCGCCCCGTTACCCCCCGAGATCGCATACCCAGCTCCACCCCCACCCCGGCCCTCGCAGAACTCACCAGCCTCGCAGGGATCTCCCTTCCCTGCCTCCCGCATTCACGAGGCCTCCAGGGTGGCAGGGCCCAAACCGCTGCACTTGCTGCCTCCCTTGTGTGTGTGTGCGCACACGTGTGTATGTGTGCGTATGCGACAGAGCGAGAGAACAAGCGGAAGAGAGAGACAGAAAGAAAGGAAACGAGAAAGGGGAAGAGACAAAAAGAGCGAGAAAGAGAAAGACAGCAAGACATAGAGAGAGAAAGGCAGAGAAAAATGAAGAGAGACAGACAGAAAAGGAAGTGAAACAAAGAGACAGATAAAAAGAAAAAAGAAGCAATAAAGCCATACAGAGAGACAGAGAGAGGGGAGGGGGAGAAAGCAAGAACGAATGAGAAAGGAGTAATGAAAGAGAGAGAGAGAGAAGAAAAGATAGATAGAAACAGAGAAAGGAGAAGAAATATAGAGAGCCAGAGAGAAAAATACACACAGAGAGAAACACACATACCTTTTCCACAATTAAAAACAAAATCAATACCCCGGCAAGGCCGGGCAATCAGCTAGTTTACTCTAAAATCACGTAAAACACCCCTACAGCACTATCTCAACAACCCCATTTCAGCCTTTTTGAGGGCTGTGGCTTCTTGGCAAGGAATCTTAGAAAGTGGAGGTGAGGAGTCTTCTACATGGTGCCTTGCAGATGTATTGGACTACCATAAGTCACTGAATAAGCAATGCTGCAACGAAGTACAAGGATGTGCATTATATATATTTGCTATATTATATACACATACCTTGGGAATTGATTGGGGTTGATAGGTGACACAAATATCCCTATTGTTCTCCTCACGAGAACTGAAGTGCTTTCAGTAAGTTAGGAGTGAAGACTTGAAGATGCTGTTTCTTGCTACTACTTGTAACTGGTTGCAAGTATTATTTTTGTTAACTCACAAGGCTTCTTGCTCTCCAGGAGCCCCTGACTCTTAAAGAGCCCTATTATAATTGAGAATCTTGATGCCACTCACCAGCTGTGGTACTAGGGATGCAGAGTTTTAAATTAACCCATTTTATTTATTTATTTGTTCGACTTATATGCCGTCCAACTCGCGAAGTGCGACTCTGAGCGGCTCACAAACATGTCCTCAACCTCAATAATATACATCAGCACAATGAAATAATATAAGATAATATTTACACAATAAAATACAGTTTAACACTAAAATAGCAAATAACAAATAAATAAATAACAAAAAGTCCTTTGCCACTCAACGTCCTCAAAGAGGCCCGGGGTTAAACGTCCTCAACAGAGCCTGGGGCTCAATGTCCTCTGCAACATCAGCAGCTTTTTAAAGCCCTCTGACTCTCTCTTCTAATTCAACTGCATAACCTCATAATAATAAATAATTATGCCCCCTCCAATCAGTTATGACTTATGGCAACCCATTCCTGGGTTTTCTAAGTACAGTAAAACCCTGACTTACATATGCCTTGAGTTACATAAAATTCGACTTACATAATGATTTTGTGCTAAAACCATGTCCTGATTTACATGGTTTCCTATGGGTTTAATTTAATTTAAATTTAAATTTAATTTTTCAACTCGTTCGCCTCCCACTCAGGCAAGCCCGAGTCAGGGCGGCTTACATATTCTAAAAACCCCACACAATAAAAAAGGGTTACAACCCCCACCCACATTAAAATCCCACCCACCCCAAGAAGCAGAGAGAGGGTTCTTCTTATGATAAAAGCCAGTGAGCAGGAGCCACGTTGCCCGCAGGGCCCCACACCTGCCCTGCCAACCAGGTTTTAAGACCTTTCCTGGAGGGCAGCAACTCCGTCTGCAACCGTAGCTCTACTGACAGGAGGTTCCAGAGGGCCGGTGCGGACACGGAGAAGGCCCTTTTTCTTGTGCCACAGAGGCGAGCCCCAATGGCTGATGGAACAATTAGGGAGCCCCTCTGGTCTGCTCTGGTTGGATGGACAGATATCCTTAGGGTGATGTGGTCTCTTAGGTATCCTGGCCCACTACCATATAGGGCTTTAAAGGTCATAACCAGCATCTTGAATTGCACTCTGAGGCAAACTGGTAACCAGTGCAGCTCCCGGAGCAGCGGCGAAACACGGGCATAACACCCGCACCCCATCACTACCCGGGCTGCCGCATTCTACACCAACTGCAGCCTCCGAATGGCCGTCAAGGGCAGCCCCATGTAGATCACATTGCAATAGTCTAGTCTGGAGGTGACCAGAGCATGTGTGACCATAAGCAAGAAGTCCCTATCCAGGAGTGGGCGCAACTGGTGTATCACATGGAGTTGTGCAAAGGCCCTCCTGGCCACGACCGCCACCTGCTCTTCTAGCAGCAGTCGAGAGTCCAGGAGGACCCCCAAGTTGTGCACTGGGTCTGTCTGGGGCAAAGTAGCCGCATCCAAGACCAAGGATGGCAGCTCCCAGAATAGCACAGAGCCCCAAACCCACAGCGACTCAGTCTTGCTGGGATTCAATTGTAACCTGTTGGCCCCCATCCAGACCCCCACAGATAGGACTTTGACAGCATCGCTGAGGTCCCCACTGGCTGAGATGTACAGCTGAGTGTCATCCGTGTACTGGTGGTACCGCACCCCGTGGGAACAGATGATCTCACCCAGCGGCTTCATGTAGATGTTAAATAGGAGAGGAGAGAGCACCGAGCCCTGAGGCACCCCATATTGGAGGGGCCTAGGGCTGGACCTCTCACTCTCCATGCACACCGACTGGGTCTAGCCCTCCAGGAATGAGGAGAACCAGGACAACACAGTACCCTGGATCCCAAACACCTTGAACCGTCCCAGAAGGATACTGTGGTCAACGGTATCAAAAGCCGCTGAGAGGTAAAGGAGAGTAAGAACAGACGGGTGACCGCCAGAGATCATCCATCAGTGCAACCAATGCCGTCTCCATGCCATATCCGGGCCTGAATCCTGACTGGAAGGGGTCCAGATAATCCGCTTCATCCAGGACTCACTGCAACTGATGCGCCACTGCCTTCAAGTTACATAAAGATTCTTTCCCCTATGGGTTTGCTTTGAGTTATGTAAAAATTCATTTCCCTATGGGTTTGCTCCGAGTTACATAAAAAAATAAGTTTCCCTATGGATTTGCTTTGAGTTACATAAAAAAATAAGTTTCCCTATGGGTTTGCTTCAAGTTACATAAAAACCCAATTTAAGCAAAAGCCTACGGAATGGACTTTTTTTTCGTAAGTAGGGGTTTTATTGTATAGAATCCTTATAAATCACGTATCCTTCCCTTCTTTTGGGGGTGCCCTGGGACTGTGCAACTTGCAAATTACACTTATACAGACTATCTCTTATTTTTGGAGGTGCCATGGTGAAACGAACTTCTAACCTTTGGCTAAGCCATTGAGCTATCCAGCCAACTTGTATACCTGATAACCACTGCATATTTAAAAAGAGGTGCAAGACTGCATATCTTATCTTGGAGTTAAATACTGCTTCGATCTTTCCCACTCAGGATGCCATCAACTGTAGATTTTACACAAAAAAATGATTATGACTAGCCACAAGGATTACATCACCAGCCTTCTGCCATTGGATGATAAACCTCTGCTACAGGTCGGGATTGGGCTCCTTCAGTATAACTGCAGTAGGCTACAGGGCTGTAACAGGTCAAGCAGGAGAGGCTTTTTATAGTATCATTTCTCTCCTGTAATGTTTTCTGTTCCCTGCAATTATGTCCCTAAACAAATGGAAGAGAAAAAAGAGAGCAAGAAAAAGAAAATAAACCTTCAATAGGAAAACAAAATATTTCAATAGAATGGATGTTTCTGTATGCTTTGAACACAGCATGCGTTGATATTAATTAAGACTGGAATGTTAAAAAGAGACTGTTTTAAGGCTATTCGTTACTTTCCTACTGCTTGTAACAACAGCAATATGAGTAATCGTCCCCCCCCCCCTTCAGAATCACTGTACAGTGATACCTCATACAACGTCCAAACTTGGTTCCACAAGTTTGGACTTTATACGGATTTGGACTTTGTATGAGGCATGCAAAATCCTAGCCGCGATGCCTCATACAACGTCCAAATCCTTGCCGCGATGCCTCATACACAACGTCGTTTCCATAGAGATACATTGTACTGTAACAGCACAGACTTCAGGGCAAAGTCAAGGAAACAGACAGAACTTTAAGAAATCATTGTCTAAAGGCAAAATACATTACAAAAAAACATGTCAAACAACCCTGATTGTCCAAGAACCTGAAGAATGCTGCAAAAAAACCAGGAATGCTTCTAAAAATTCTGATGAAAAAATCCAAATTCGCGCTTAAAACCACTCCTAAACACTCTTTGCCTCGTGCAAAACCCACAAGAAGCAATGCATGCATGTGTCCTGCCTTTTATATTGCCCAGGCACAATGCAACCTGGGAAAAACCCCAATGCCTCATACAAAGTCACAGCGACTTTGTATGAGGCAACTTTTTTCAAGGAATTAGGCGATGTTGTATGAATTCGATGTTGTACGAAGCAGACTTTGTATGAGGTATTACTGTAATTATTTTCTAATAAGTCAATCCAACAACTGAGAGCTTGAAAAAGCTTATTTTTGGACTTCATCCTCCAGCCTCCCCTGCTAGCAAAGGCCACTGTGTGGATTGACCTTTAAGAGACCTATTTGATAATAGATGGAACTCATTTTATTTATATCTCCCAGATGTGGTTCATAGATTGTTTCCCGTGCATTCTAGTTCAACAATGTGGCACTTTCCTCCTGGAAACAGGAAGACACTGTCAGAAAGATGGCAGCTTTTCCATATCAGTGCTGAAGAATGTATCAAGGAACAGAAGTACTATCTAATGGAGAAGGACTATGTCATCAATAAGACCCTTAGAGCAGTGTTTTCAACCTTTGGTTTTTGGACATCAGTTCCCAGAATCCTAAGTCAATTCCCCAAAGCACTGATCAGCCAGAGTACTGACTTAGGCTTCTGGGAATTAAAGACCCCCTGTGGGGCATGGGCCCCATGTTGGGAACCACTGCTCAAGAAGATGGAGGGCTGAGTTGAATTTTAAACTGAACTTCATTGCTTTAGATTTATTACAGTACAAACAGACAAAAACAACCAGTCTAAGCCATGTCAGCAGTATGATGCTATGTAAATTAGGGCAATGGACCAAGGCATTTTTGAAATTAAAAACCCTGGCATTTTGAAGTTCCAAAATTCCTACCCTTTTTTTTCTTTGAAGGTACTTATTAACAAGTATACAAAATGGCACACTAGCCCTCTAAAAAGACAGAACGGCCATCGCAAATGCTTCAAACTGGAACCTTCCCATTAGATAGCCAAGGGCAATTTTGATTTAGCACCAGAATCCAACTCAATGACTAAGCATTTGAGTGGATAATTTATATTTATTTAAAAAAGCAAACATTTTTAAAAGTACAGTAAAACCCCGACTTACATATGCCTCGAGTTACATAAAACTCGACTTACATAATGATTTTGTGCTAAAATCATGTCCCGATTTATACAATTTCCTATGGGTTTGCTTTGGACTAAGTCTGAAGACTCCCTTTTCCTTTATCTTCTTAAGGAGTGGTCACTAAGGCCTCATCTCGCTTTAGAAGTTCATTCTTGATCCATCTGGAATGTCTTCTTCATCCAAAGAAGTCTCCAAAAATGTCTCTACTGAGTTCTGATAGCTCTTTAGGGTGTTTTACAAAGTATAATGCTTCTGCTTTCCCACGGGAAATTGAAGTCCTTAGGATTAGATTGTTATCAGGGACTACCCATCCCCCAACATCAAGGTCACTTCAAGGTTACTTCAAGGTCACTTGAAGGTTGCACTTCCCCCACTCTTGGGTGCTTGAACCCTCGGGGTCAAAGTGTTTGAACCTGAGAAGGTATTTACGAATAAATTCTTCTCTTAATAATTGTGAGCTGTCCAAACTTGGCAGCACATAGCAGACTTTGCATAGAGGCTAGGACTAGTAGATTACCATTTTATACTGAGATTTCCCTGAGGAAAGGGCTTATGGCCAGAAAAGCTTATATTTTACCGGAAAAGCTTTGGAAAATATATTCTCAGTGGTGAATTGTTTGGAAATATTATTTCATTATGGAACAGCACAGCACATAAATATAGTTATATGGACTGTTGTCTTGGATTTATCTTTACTTAGATTACAGCTTTATATACATTTTGTTATTTTTTTGCCTTTGTGCTTTTTGGCCACGAACGGATTTTTCTCCTTCCCAGTGCTATACCCGTTCAACCCTTCTTCCAGTCTTCCTTAAATACACAACATGTACCTAATCAAATGGCAAGATCGTTCAGATTCCTTTATACGTACATCCTAATATGATTGTCTTTGCCATAACTTGGTTAGTAAAATTCTTTTCCTGCCTGTGGCATGTGGGGCAAATCCCCTGTCCCTCTTCCTGATCCTTTGCTTGTTTCCATTGTTTGATCAAAAGCTTCTCCTTTCCCTTTGGCCAAATAGTAAACATAAATGTTCTCTCCATGTGCTGGAAACTCCATTTCCTCTATAAAAAATTATTATTTTTTTGCTTCTGATGGTAGCTATACATCAGGAGGTCTCAATCTTTTTAAGCTGGAGGCTAGGTCACACTCCCTCAGAAGGAATCGGGGGCCAGATGGCCATTTTGCCCTTCCTCCACCAAATGGCACTTCCTGGTGTGGTGGAGGTGGTGCCACATGAAATTGTGCTGTGGGCCGCATCTGGCCTATGGGCTGCAGGTTGAGAATCCCTACTATACAGTACATGGTAACTATAAGAGTGCCTTCTTCTACTTTAAATGCTTCTGGGGTACTTGTACCATACAAAGATGAAATTGTTGATCTCCTAGCCAAAATATATAATCTTTCCCTCAAATCAGAGTTTGTGTCTGATGACTGGAAGGTAGCGAATGTAACACCAATTTTCAAAAAAGGATCCAGGGGTGATCCAGGAAATTACCGACCTGTCAGTTTGACATTTGTCCCAGGTAAAGTGATGGAAACCATCCTAAAAGATAGGATTAATAGGCACATAGAAGAGAAGGCGCTGCTAAAGGAGAGCCAACATGGCTTTTGCAAGGGCAAATCATGCCTCACTAATCTGTTGGAATTTTTTGAGAGTGTCAATAAGCATGTGGATAAGGGGGATCCTGTTGACATTGTTTATCTGGACTTTCAGAAGGCTTTTGACAAGGTCCCGCACCAAAGACTCTTGAATAAACTTACCAGTCATGGAATAAAGGGACAGGTCTTGTCCTGGATCAGCAACTGGCTAAGGGACAGGAAACAGAGGGTAGCACTAAATGGACACTTCTCCAAGTGGAGGGAAGTAAAGAGTGGGGTCCCCCAAGGTTCAGTACTGGGACCCCTGCTTTTCAACCACTTCATAAATGATCTAGAAGTAGGAGTAAATAGCAAGGTAGCCAAATTTGCTGATGACACTATATTATACAGGGTAGTGAAAAGTGTGAGAGATTGTGAGGAGCTCCAGAGGGATCTCTTGACACTGGGGGAGTGAGCAAAACAGTGGCAAATGAGCTTCAACACTAGTAAGTGCAGAGTGATGCATGTTGGGGCAAAAAAAAAACCAATTACATTTATAAACTGGTGGGGTCTGAACTCTGCAACAAATCTGGAAAGGGACCTTGGTGTCCTGGTTGACAGCTCAATAAAGGTGTCAACCCAGTTTGCCTCAGCAGTGAAAAAAGCAAACTCAAAGCTAGGGATCATTAGGACGGGTATAGAAAAGTGTCATTTTGCCTCTCTATAAATCTATGGTGAGGCCCCATCTGGAATACTATGTACAGTTCTGGTTGCCATACCTCCAGAAGGATATTATGGAGCTGGAAAAAGTGCAGAGGAGGGCAACCAGAATGATTAGGGGACTGGAACACCTTCCTTACCATCTGAGGCTGCAACGGTTGGGCCTCTTCACTCTTGAACGACGGCGTCTAAGAGGTGACCTGATTGATGTTTATAAAATCATGCACGGTGTGGAGAAAGTAGATAAGGAAAAACTGTTTTCCCTATCGCACAACACTAGAACTAGGGGACACTCCATGAAACTTTTGGGTGCTAGTTCTCAAACAAGGCTGTTCTTATATTATGTAAAGTGCTAGTTTGTGAGAAACCAAGGCAAGGATGAGACAGGTTAATCTCTCCACATATTTCTGTCTTGCTGCTGCTGTTTTTTTCTACTTCATACTGTGCTAACTAATTGGAATAACCAAAATTCCCCAGCAGTGTGTGGTGTGGAGTTTCTATCCTGCCAGATCAGATTATGGCAGTTTTCAGTCCAATCTGCCAGGAAAGAATATAAAGATGGCTTTATATCCATGCTCTTTTCCAGCAGTCTTTGCATGCATTTCAATCACACATACATCCTTCTCTCTACTTGGCAAGCCATAAGTGCATTTTGGGGGGAAGTGGGTGGTAGTGCTCTGCAGAGGTCACTTCTTGTATTAATGGCTTTTTTGTCACTGCTCTATGGGTGGCAATTGAATGGGGGGGAAAGCAATTTTGCACCTAGGAGCAGATCTTTGGTGAGAGAAACAGGCTTGGAGCCATATCCCAGGAAAGGGGGTCAGGGAGTAGGCGACTGATGGAGCTTGCCTTGGTCAGGAGGGTTGCCATAGTACCACACAGTAGGGACCAAAGGGTCTTTCTCTCTAGTGCAGGGGTTCCCATTCTAAGGCCCGTGGGCCGGATGCAGGCCCCAGCACCATTTCATGTGCCCTCCAAGGGCATTCAAGAAATAAGATGGCTGCCCCATGAAGCTATTGGGACAAAATGGCCACCCCCCTCGTGCAGGCAGGGCAAAATGGCCATTCAAGAAACAAAAGGCTGCCTCTTGAAGCTATTGGGACAAAATCCCGGACCTCGAAGCTGGCTGAAAAAATGCAACCCAACCCCCCGCTTGAAAAGGTTGGGAAATCCTGCTCTAATGGTTCCATTTCCACACCTAGGGTTACCAACCACTCCTCTAGAGTGACCCAACCACGTTTCACCGGCAGGTCCTTTTGGTGTATGGGACCAAAGACACCAGGACAGCCGAAGAGCTGGCTTAACACAACTTTATTACATGCTGGTCAGAGGGAACATGAGGTAATGGCGGACGAACAGCTCAATATATACAGTGGCTATACATTTGAATGTGGCTCCTTGATAGCCTATTGGCTACAGGCTGCGTGACGTCATTGCAGGTCACGCCCTTCTTGTCCAGGTGAAGGTAGTGGCGGGAATCTTCCCGCGCTGTTGTTCTAGGTGAGTCTTGGACCAATGAGCTTGGACGCTCGCTATTGCCATCTAGTGGTCACTAGCTCGCGTCCTATTAAGGTTACAGTGATTCAGCTGGAGGTTACATTGTTACACATAGAAGAGGTTACATTGGATACACATGGATAGGTACATTGTTTAAAGGCACAGGCTTTAGGACACAACACCCCTCCCCCCTAGGATGAGATGAAGTCTCTTAGCCAAGATGGTTTATTGCACTCGCGTTTGAGCCGCGATGTGGGTTGGCCCACTCGGGGGCCACTCCCGCTTCCTTGTTCCCTGGACCCTTGTCCTGTAATGGGAGAGGGAGACTTGTTAGCGGCTTGCTGCGGTTTTGCAGTTTTCGGGGAAGGGGTAGGTTCCGTTGTGGTTGAACCGGGGGCACCAGGGGCTAACGTAAAACCCCTCTTCTCGCTTGGATGGGTGGGGGACCACTCCGAAAAACCCCCCCGGTTCTGAAAATCAAAATCAAACTCTGTTGGGGGATCCCGCGGGATATCTACGAGGACAAATTCCTTCTCCTCCCCCCTTGGTGGGGACTCTGGACCCCCCTCTCCTCCCCCTTGGGCTAAACGGGTGGGGGAGAACCCTAACGCTGAATTTGTTTTTTCGGCGGCCTGATTTCCTGGGACCCGGCTCTGGAGCTGGTCCGCGTGCCGCCGCCAAAGTAGACCTGTGTTGGTCTCCACGCAGTACGAAACGGGGCCAGTTTGTTCCACGACCACCCCCGGCACCCAGGCTGGCCCCGCGCTGGCGTAGTTCCTGCAATGTACCGGGGCACCCACGCTGAAACTCTTGGTGGCTTCTAACCCTATGTTCCTCCCCTTGTCCTCAACTCTCGTGGGATCTAGTCTCGTGAGTATGGTGGTCAGCTTCCTGCGCATTAGAAGCTTCGCAGGGGAGTAGCCTGACGCTAGCAGGGTCACCCTGTACCCTAGCAGAAACTGACACACTTGCAGGTTGAGGTCCCCGGGGCCCATGCGCCGCAGCGCGTCCTTCGTGGTGCGGACGAGGCGCTCCACTTGGCCATTGGTGGCCGGATGGAAAGGGGCGGAGGTGATATGCCGGATGGCGTTAATCTCTGTGAATGCCCTGAACTCAGCAGACGTAAAACAACTAGCGTTATCGCTAATTAGGGTGTCGGGAATGCCGAACGTGGAAAAAATTCTCCGCAAATGCTTAATCGTCGCGGCCGAGGAGGTGCTCGTGACTGGGATGACCTCCAACCACTTGGAGAAGGCGTCTACAACAAGGAGAAACAGGGTTCCTCGGAACGGGCCCGCGAAGTCTATGTGTATCCGGGACCACGGCCCCTTAGCCGCGTCCCACTCCCTGTGAGGAAGACGGGCCTCCTCTGGTCTGGAGCATTGGCAACTCTCACAAGTGCCGACCATGTGCTCGATGTCGGCGTCTAACTGGGGCCACCAAAAGTAGCTTCGGGCCAGCGCTTTGGAGCGCACGATTCCGGGGTGGCTGACGTGCAGCAGTTTAAGCACCCGCGGCCGAAGGGATGTAGGGACCACCACCCGCTGCCCCCACAAGAGGCACCCCCTCTCTAGGGACAGTTCCAGCTTCTTCCTAAAAAATGGGGCAAATTCCTCTGCTGGGGAGGACGCTGGCCACCCTTTCTGTACCCAGGAGCAAACCGCCGCCAACGTTTTGTCCTTTCTCGTCGCTGCGGCAATGTCAGCGGGCACTACGGGGGGCGAATCCAGTACCTCTATCATGAGAACCTGATGGTCCCGCTCCCCCTTGCTCACCTGGCTGGGCGTCAGGGGGAGGGGGGACCTCGATAGAGCGTCCGCATGGCTGATTTCTCTCCCGGGCCAGTACACCAACGCGTGCTGGTAGGCGTTGAGAAAAATGGCCCACCTAAGCATTCTCGGGGACAGGATCTGTGGTGTGGGCTTATCTGCGGTAAAAATGCCTAGTAGGGGCTTGTGGTCGGTCACGATGGTGAAGGGGCGGCCGTACAGAAAATCGTGAAATTTTTTGGTCCCCGCAACTATCGCCAGCGCCTCCCTGTCTGTTTGGGCGTAGTTTCTCTCCGCTTGGGACAGGGACCTGGAGTAGAACGCTATTGGGGCCTCCCTCCCGTTTTCCAACACGTGGCATAACACTGCCCCCACCCCCACCGGGGATGCATCTCAGATCAGTACCACCGGCCGTTTGGGGTCAAAATGGGTCAGAATGGCGTCGGACGCCAAGAGTTGTTTCAGTTCCGTGAATGCCCTCTCCTGGTCATCGCCCCACATCCATGCCGCATCTTTCTTGAGCAACTTGTGAAGCGGCTCGGCCACCGCAGCCTTCCGTGGAAGGAAGGAGTGGTAGAAATTTAAGAGCCCTAGGAACGACCGCAACTCGGGCTTGGATGTGGGGCGAGGGGCTTTCTTGATGGCGGCAACCTTGGATTTGGACGGTTTGATCCCCTCGGGAGTTACTCGGAACCCTAAGAACTCAACCTCCTTCGCGAAGAAGACGCATTTGTCTTTTCGCAACCTCAACCCCGCCCGTTCGAACGCCGCCAGGACCTTGTTTAGCCTTTTAGCCAACTCAACTTCACTCCCCCCCGTTATCAATACGTCATCAAAATATGGTAAAACGCCGTCCAGCCCTTTGAGGAGGCGTTCCACGAGCGACTGGAAAATTCCAGGCGCCGAGTTCACGCCGAATTGGAGGCGCGTCACCTGGAACGCCCCCTTATGCGTGATTATGGTCTGCGCAGCAGCTGCGGCAGGGGTTACCATGAGTTGCTGATAGGCCTGAGCCAGGTCGAGCTTGGCGAAACACTTTCCCCCATGTAACCTGGCTAGCAAATGGCTGACCACCGGCACTGGGTATGCATTAGGGCGGATTGCCTTATTAATGGTGCACTTATAATCGGCGCAAATGCGAACCTCCCCATTGGCCTTCAATGCTGTGACAATTGGAGTTTCCCACTCCGCGGAATCAACAGGAACAAGAATCCCCTGGCCCACTAATTTGTCCAGTTCCGCCTCTATTTTGTCCTTGAGTGCAAAAGGCACCCTGCGCGGTTTAAGTCTGATAGGGCGGACCTCCGGGTCCAGGTCGAACGTTACTGGGGGTCCATTGAATTTCCCAAGTCCCTTCTTGAAGACTTCGGGGTGCGCGTCGCACACCTCCTGTATCGGGTCAGACCCAACTGCGTGCACCCCCCCAATGAACAAACCCAGGGGCTGGAACCATTGGGTCCCGAGGAGGCTGCAATTACCTCCCTTAAGAACGACTAGGGGGATTTCCGCGGCGTGCCGCTTGTACTGAACCTGGAAATTCCCAACCCCCAACACCGGGATACTGTTCCCTTGCACGTCCCGAAGCGTGGACCTCAATGCTTTGAGCTTGGGCCGTGCGTGGGTGGCAATTCTCAAAAACTCCCTCTGGGAAATAATGGAGTAAGAGGAGCCAGAGTCAATCTCCATCCTAACAGGGGGCCCTTGCACCAGTACCTCAACAAAGTAACGGGGGTGTCCCAAGGACACGCTGAAAACCGGGGCGTCGTCGTCGCTGTCGTCGGAGATGCGGCCCACGCCGTCCTGCTTCCTCGTGTGCCGGGCGCCATCCTTTGGTCTCGTCGAGCGGTCTGGCCTCGTTGAGCGGTCGGGCGAGCTCCTCCGGTCCCACGCTGGGCGGTCGGGCGAGCTCCTCCGGTCCTTGCGCCGTTGTCTGCAGACTTTGGCTATGTGCCCGCGTCGCCCGCAGTTGTGGCACTTGGCCTTTCTGAATGGGCACCTGGCACGGTCGTGAGCCGCCCCGCAGCCGTCGCAACGCCGGCCCTCCTTTCGGACCCTCCGGACGTCCTCGTCGTCGCTGCTTTCGGCGGACGATTTCGAAGTTCGCCGGGCTGCGTGCACCGAACTCTCTGCTTTGTCGGCCTTCGGCCGCCAGTCCTGGAACTCTTGCACCCCGGCCTTCGTGGCTTCCGCGGCCTGTGCCGCTTTCAGGACCTCCTGCAACGTGGGGGGCGGCTCCTGATTCATTAGCGTGCGCTGAATCTCGGCGTCCTTCAGGCCGCATAGCACGCAGTCCCTGAGGGTGACTTCCAAATTTTCCCATTTGCACGGGCTGGCAGCCAGGCGCAGGGCCGCTACGAAAGCGGCGACCGACTCATCAGGCGCTTGGACTCGCCTCCAAAACGCGCTCCGAGCGGGAAACATTGCTACCGAGGGCCGGAAATGGTCTCGCAGCACTGTCAGGAGCTCTTTTGCCTTGAATTCAGCCGCCTTTTTGGGTGCGATGAGGTCAATCAGTACTCTCTTTCCGTCGTGCCCGAGCATTCTGGTGAGGATGGCTCTCTTCTTTGCCTCGTCCTTAACCTCGAACTCCACCAGCGCACCTTGGAAGTCCATTTCGAAGAGTTCCCAATCTTGCAGTTTCTTGATGTCGAAACCGGCGTATGTCTTGGTCCCGTGGGCAGCCATGATCCCACCTTCGTCGCCAATTTGGTGTATGGGACCAAAGACACCAGGACAGCCGAAGAGCTGGCTTAACACAACTTTATTACATGCTGGTCAGAGGGAACATGAGGTAATGGCGGACGAACAGCTCAATATATACAGTGGCTATACATTTGAATGTGGCTCCTTGATAGCCTATTGGCTACAGGCTGCGTGACGTCATTGCAGGTCACGCCCTTCTTGTCCAGGTGAAGGTAGTGGCGGGAATCTTCCCGCGCTGTTGTTCTAGGTGAGTCTTGGACCAATGAGCTTGGACGCTCGCTATTGCCATCTAGTGGTCACTAGCTCACGTCCTATTAAGGTTACAGTGATTCAGCTGGAGGTTACATTGTTACACATAGAAGAGGTTACATTGGATACACATGGATAGGTACATTGTTTAAAGGCACAGGCTTTAGGACACAACAGTCCTCCACTGAAGAGATAAGCTACTTACGCTGCACCAAACACTTTTCTGTTGCAACCAGTCCAAGCAGTGACCTTTATATATCTACTATCAATCCGTTTATATTTACAAACTTATCACTATAGGTCAATGAAACTGAACTCAGAGTAACAAGTGGGCGGAGGGGCCTTCCAGTTTATCTTACTTGTGTCTGCAACATGCCATCTTTCTAACATCATTACTGAGGCTTCCTTTCATTTAACTTGAGTCATGCAACAATCTGCCCCATTTAAGTGCACATTTTGAAAAGCCTGAGGCGCTCATGAGCCCTGTGATTAGCACTGTTTGTTCTGCATGATTCTTCTGAAGAAAAGGAAGCACACTGAAGAGAATTGTGTGTCTATAAAAGAATATGTTTACTGGTCCCTGTGGCAGCTGGGAGATGCTCCAGCTACTCTCCCACACTCACCTCTGTTTTCTGAACATATGTGAGGCCATGATTTTGGCTGAAGAACATGCTAGGAACTCTAGCTTCATGCGTGCCAGTCAACTTACAACCCTGCTGTGCTCTCTGGGAGCTGAAGATCCTTAAAGCCATGCACTTTGCCTGGCACATTTAGCCCTCTAAAAAGATAGAAGGGTCATCACAAATGCTTCAAACTGGAACCTTCCCATTAGATAGCCGAGGGCAATTTTGATTTAGCAACAGAGTCCAACTCAACAACTAAGCATTTAAGTGGAGAATTTATATTTATTAAAGAAAAGCAAAAAAGACTAAAAGCAGATAATGTTGAGGAAAACCAACACGCAAGAAAATTATACAGCTAGCTTCTGTACCTAATACTATTAACATAGAGCACTGCTCAGCTTCAAAACTTATATGGAGTGCATATCTGCTAGAACAGTATGACAGGACAGCATATGAGCATAATATTTCATAAAAGTAAACTAAGCCAACTAAAGTAACGTCTGGGCCCCTTAGATATGTCCAACTCCAAATTTCCTAGTCTTCCAACCTGGAAACGAATTACTCCTCATTCTTCCCAAAATTTAAGTTCCTCCCAATAACTGCAGGACGGAAATGAGCTCCCGTCTTCATCCCAGCTCCTGCCAACCTAGCAGTTCGAAAGCAAGAAATTGCAAGTAGATAAATAGGGACCACTTTGGTGGGAAGGTAACAGCGTTCCGTGCGCTCCGGTGTCTAGTCATGCCTGCCACATGACCACGGAAACGTCTGCAGAAGCAGACAGCGCTGGCTCTTCGGCTTAGAAACAGAGATGAGCACTGCACCCTAGAGTCGGATACGACTGGCTTTCGAGCAAGGGAAACCTTTACCTACCTTTTACAATAACTTTTAGGTTGGAGAGACTAATTCCCAGAGATCTTCATAGACCTCTAGGAACACTAAAAGCCTGTATTCATCACAACTGGCATTTATCCTAGAAAAGATTAATTCTGCTAGGAACCATATTTTTTTAAAAAATTACACCACTGTTGTTCTTCTGGATATCCTTTAGGTCAGGGGTTCTCAATCTTTTTGTGCCATGGGCCGGATTACTCACCCTCAGACAGCTGAGCAGGCTGAATGCAATGGCAGCGGGCACATTTGTGCATGTGTGCCTGCTTCCACTTCCAGGTGCTGGGTTGTTACCACGGGCCAGATAGAACAGCGTCGGGTGTGGGGGAGAGTCCAGCCCACAGGATGTAGGTTGCGAACTCCTGCTTTAGGTTGTTCCCCCACATAAGACAAGCTGATTGTCCAGAACAATCTTTCATTTTTCTAGTTTTATTGAACAAGCACATAGGTAGATGTGTATGTGATATTGCTCTCAAAAATTTGGATTTATAAATTTAATGCTATATGTCAAAAACAGAGCAAGACTTTAATGCCATGTCCAGGGAATCCTAAACAGGTGAAGGCATCTGCTTGGGAATAATACCCTGAAGCAAATGGTGAGCCACTGTGTGAGACAGAATGCTGGACTGGATGGGCTGTGGCCTGTTCCAGCAAGGCTGTTCTTATGTTAAGTATTTCAAGTTTCAACAAGCGTAATGCATGAATATTAAAGCCTCCTTGAAGATTGTGGTATTTTTGAACCACAATCGGGCGTACCCTGGTAATGGCAACCTTGTGTTGTCGGCTAATCTCACAGTAGGTCAGGCAAAAGGAACTGCAGAATGAACTCACCAAAAGGTCCCTTCATTTTGGCAGTTTCATGTCTGGCCTAGGCACAAAAGAAGAAGAACTAAATAACTCTCAATTATGTGAGTAAATTAACAATATTACCTTAATACCAAAGCATATGCAAATAAAGATCATATCATCATAGGTTTATAATTTGGAAAGAAAGAAATATCATCACCACCAGCACTAGCAGAGTTTCTTCTCTCTACAGGTGCTGCCTGTCCAGCTATCCTTTTGGCTAGTGATTTATACACCTTTATCAGTTCTTATTGCCACATCAACTGTTAACAACTTTTTGTTGTTGTATCAATAGGTTACTGAGCTTTCAACATGGTTCAAATATTTTCTACAGAAATCTACTAGTTTTATTGGGGTAGCAGGGGTACATAGAAAGAATCTCCTCGAAGACTGTGATGTTTTTGAACCACAATCGGGCCTAACCTGGGCAATGGCAAGCTTGTTGTGCCAGCTAATCTTTCTCACTTTAGGTCAGTGGAAACAAACTAAGGAATGACTTTGCCCAAAGGTAGCGTCGTTTTAGCAATTTCACATCTGACCTTGACATGAAAGAAGAATGCTGGGATAGCAAACCATGATCCTTATGAATTGTGAAGTTTTTTCTGATTAATTTGGCCTTGCCCCTTGGAAATAAATGAGATAAGGTCTTTCTAAATTAGCAAAGGAATGTTATTCGCCACACCAGGAAATGCCCTCTGCTACTCATATAGACACATTACAACATTCTAAACAATATAAGCTAGATAATTATACAAGTTCAATACTATGGCCTATGCCAGTGGTGGCGAACCTATGGCACACGTGCCAGAGGGGGCACTCAGAGTCCTCTCTGTGGGCAAACATGCCATTGCCCCAGCACAGAATTCATCCTGCCCCTCTGCCCAGCAGCCCAATGGGAATGGTTCCTCCCTCCCCCAGCACAGAGTTAGCACCACTCCTCTGTGGCGTGGATGGCAGACTGTTGCGTTTGGGCGGTCAGTCTCTAAAAGGTTCGCCATCACTGGCCTATGCATAATTTGCAATCTTGACACAGCCAGCTAAAATCATTTCTCTAGTTAACATTATACCAGACAAGCTGTACAGGCTGTTCTTGAAGCTTATTTTTAGGTGGGGGGAGCACGCATTTCCCATCCTTGTTGCTTTGAGCGAAAAGCCAATTTCTTGCACATCAGGCCTCTTTCTAAGATGGATTCCAAGTCCCATTTTCCTCTGTTTCTCAGTTTCTTGACAGTTTCTGCGCATTTGGAAAATGCTTGTTATACTGTGTTTTACACAATTTCTGGTAGACATGCAATGTTAAATTTGGAAATAGTCCCTGGAAATAATCTGCAGGGTCCCCAATTATGTCTTTTATCCTGAAATGAAGGAAATAAAACTGTTTTTTATTCCAAGCATCAGCAAGAAAATACATTACATTCTACTACATATATAGACTCTTTAAAATTATACTGAATGTGAAAGGAGATGCTACACAACTCTTTAAGACGATGAAGTTTCTCACAGGCGGCTAGACTGATAAGTATATCTTTTCCTTCATACAGATAGATCATTGTTACTACCAAAATAATCCATAGCCTGACATCTTCTTCCCCAAGAGAAAAGGGTTCAAGCAAAATCATTGGCAAAATCTCTTTGAGGCATGATTCTTGTTTCTCAACTGTAAGCTGATAATTTGGGGATTTGGGAATAGACAAAGATGTTTAAACAGACATACACTTTGAAATAGGGAAATGGCACAGAAGGAAAGGATTAAGTTTCCACTCTTAGCACTGCTTTGTCAACCAAATTTGCCTCACACAGGGCTTGTCCACACAGTGTGAAAGGAGTGGCTGGAGCAGGCTATGGAGGTCCACTAGGCCATTTGATATGATCTACATATCCAAATGGCATATAGACATCACATGACTCTATTTCAGTGGTTCCCAACATGGGGTCCACACCCCACAGGGAGACTTCAATTCCCAGAAGGCTAGATCAGTACATTGGCTGATCAGTGTTTTGGGAACTTAGGCTTCTGGGAATTGAAGTCCAAAAACCAAAGTTTGGGAAACACTGCTCTACAGTATTTGGTTTCCAGCCTTTGACAATATCATGAAGTGGGTATTGGCAAATTAATCACTTCCTTGGTTCTGAGGAAGTGAAAAAATGTTTCAAGTACAGTAAAATCTTGGGTTGCAACCGCCTCGGTTTAAGTTTGCTCTGGTTTACAATGGCAAATCCTATGACAATGCTGTCCCGGTTTATAAATTTGTAATGTATTTGTTTCGGTTTACAATTATCAATTCAGGACCTTTTTATTTTTCATTGCATCCCTATGGATGTTTCGGGTTACAACGGAGGCTGTTGGAATGGACCTCCATCATAACCTGGGGTTTTACTGTACTGTATGCATTAGGGCCACAAATATTTCCTGTCCTACTTTAGAAATATAAAAGACAAATGGAAAGTTTCCTCCTAGAAGCTTTTGTTTGCTGTTAGGGTTCGGTCGAGAACCAATTTATAGCCAAACCAGGTAGACACACCTAAAAAAACCAGAACTCCCTGACAGGCTCAGAAAGGTGTTGACAGGTCCTACAGTATTCTAGCATGGCTTTGCTCCAGAAAGACAGTACCTGATCACTGTCTTTAAGATCAAACCAGCGCTTCCATGCAACAGACCAAACAGTGGGCTAAATGCATTTGTAGTCAGCCACATAGTTGTTCTAAAATACAGTGGAACCCTGACATACAATTGGTTCTACTTATGAAAAAATTGACATACGAATAGAAATCCTGGCTAAAATAAAATTAGACATACAAATTTTTAATAGGAAAAATTCTGGTAATGCAGTGTGTTTTCGACATACAAATTTTTCGATACACAAACAACCTTGTGGAATGGGAAAAAATCATATGTAGAGGTTTTACTGTATCTACCCCTTCCTCAGAAGGCACAGGAGCTATATAACACTCTTTCTGTTTAGCTACTTCTTTGTCAAAATCCTAGATTACAATAAAAAGGAACAAGATTGTAAAGAGCTTGGCAATGGAAAACAGAAAATACCTAATTAAAGGCTTGATGTATGCATGCAGTGCTTAATGGGTGTGTATAAAAACAGTTATTAAGGGGCCAATAGTCTCTGAAATAGGAAATGTAGGGGAAAGACCCCATAGAGAAAAGAGCATAAGCTTTCTTTGTTCCATGCTAGCTACTATACCAGGAAGGAGAAGGTACAGAGTAAGCAATCAGAGTCCGCATATCTGGAGAATGAACTGTTACTTACTCCTGCTCTTTCTCATCGAAGTGTTCACCCATATCTCTAATCATCTTCAGCAAACCTGCCACACCGTCTTCGTACTTATTAGGGACTTTCTTAGAAGGGGCTTTCATAGATTGCAGAATTGTGGAGCCAACCTAAAAAAAAGATTCACATCCTTATTCTAGGTCCAGAAAAAACTTCACAGGAGATGGCTTTCCAGAAAGTTGGCAGATTCTCATCCCCAAAGAACACAAAAACATATGTTTCCCTTCCTGTATTGTTAAGCAGTTGTAGCAAATATTGCAATATTATGGCAAATCATTTTATGTAAATATTGCCCTTCAGGATCAGACCCAGGCAGGTCATTGCCACCATACACATTTAAACTCAAAAAAGCTTTCCCTGCAGGCATCAAATCAATCTTTATTATGGTCCAAGACCAGCATAGTACAGCAAAAGGAACAGAAGCTAAAATGAGGGTAGAGTGGAAAATCATACAACAATCGTCCCGTATAGCAATGAAATCGCATAACAATTAGGTTCTTGGGGGGTAAATGGTGTCCCGCATAACAATTTTCCCTATTGAAAAAATTGTACAACAATTTTTCAATGGGAAAAACCACTTAGCGGAAAAAAATCGTTGTACGATGAATCCCATAGGGAAAATCGCTATACGATGCATGCATCGTATACCAATTGTTTCGTACAACAACTAGCCCTGTGGAACAGATTTAAATCGTTGTATGAGGTACCACTGTACTTAAATTATATCAAGAGGCAGAAATTAAAATGAGAGTGCTGAAAAAGGAGTGCTGGATTGATTTGATTTCCCTGTGGGTCAGGGGTTCTCAACCTTTTCAAGCCAAGGGCCAGGTCACGCTCCCTCACAGCTTCGGGGGCCAGATGGCCATTTTGCCCTGCCTGCCACACATGGCACTTCCAAGTGTGGCAAAGGTGGTGGGCCCCCACATTAAATGGTGTTGTGGGCCACATCCGGCCCCTGGGCCGTAGGATGAGAACCCCTCCTGTAGGTAGTCAAGAGACAAGAAGGGATTTAATTCCCAAGCCCTCATCTTAATAACCAGGGAAAAGATAGAGAAAAGTATACATTTATTAAGAACAAGGAAAAAGGTTTTTTAAAAACCCAACCAAATAGACCAAACTCCAGAAAAAGCCAAAAAAGGAATGAATTCACCAAGTCTGGGGAAAAGCAGGAAACCACAACAACAAAACAATGAAGCCAACTTTGTACCTAACGCTTGCCCTTTAGCACAGAAGACAGCATATTTTCAGAGCATAGACAGAATGGCTCTCACAACAGGAGCATGATAGGGTAGCCACTAAACACTCTCTCTCAATTGTATTCCAACTGGCTGCCTTATCCACTCAACCTCTCGGCGTGCCTTCTCCAGAGGAGACCCATGTTGGTCTCAACACTGTATGAAACTGGTCTCGTTTGGTTAATGACTACTCCCGGAACCCAGGCTGGCCCTGCAGCTGCGTAGTTCCTACAGTGCACAGGTTCACCTATCTCGAAGTTTTTTGTGGACCTGAGCTCAATGTTTCTTCCCCTATCCTCCACCCTGGTGGGATCCAACCTGGTTAACAACTAATGCAATTTCCTTTTCATGAGGAGTTCAGTGGGGGGAAACCCCAACGCCAACGGCAGAGCTGCAGGTCCAGATCCCCCGGGCCCATGTGCCGCAACCTCTCTTTCATGGTTCGCATCAGGCGTTCCACCTGGCCGTTTGTTGCAGGGTGAAAAGGGGCTGAGGTTATGTGCCGAATGGCGTTTGATTCCAAGAATGCTTGGAATTCTGCGGATGTGAAAGTGCTAGTGTTATCGCTTACAATGACGTCAGGTATCCCGAAGGTACTTATCAGCTTGCGCAGCTGTTTTATGGTTGCGGCCGATGAGGTGCTGTGCAGCGGAATCACCTCCAACCACTTAGAGTATGCGTCTACTACCAGTAGGAAAAAAGAACCCCTGAACGGACCTGCGAAGTCTATGTGAAGGCATGACCACGGTCCCCTGGCTGTGTCCCATTCTCTGTGTGGAAGTCGGGACTCCTCAGGGTGAGAGCTCTGGCAACTTTCGCAGGTGTTCACCATGTGCTCTATGTCCGCATCCAACTGTGGCCACCAGAAGTAGCTTCGGACCAGCGCTTTAGAGCACACAATCCCCGGGTGGCTGACGTGTAGAAGCTTGAGTACCCTTGCCCTTAAGGATTCTGGGATGATCACCCTCTCCCCCCATAGGAGGCACCCCCTTTCTGTGGACAACTCAACCCTCTTCCTGAAACACGCGGCAAAGTCATCTGCGGGGGGAGCCATGGGCCACCCCTTCTGTACCCAAGAGCTGACAAGAGCTAGTGTTTTATCCTTCGCTGTGGCTGCAGCGATTTCCACGGGAAGTATGGGGGGTGCATCTAGGGCTTCTATAAGGAGGGCTTGGCTGTCCTGCTCTATTTCGCATTTCGGGTCTCCCAGCTGGGGAAGAGGAGACCTTGAAAGTGCGTCAGCATGGCTTATGTCTTTTCCGGGGTGGTACACTAATGAACCCCTGTACGCATTGAGGAAGATGGCCCACCGAAGCATCCTTGGGGAGAGGATCTGCGGAGTGGGCTTATCTGAGGTGAAAATACCCAATAGTGGCTTGTGGTCGGTTACAATGGTGAATGGACGACCATACAAAAAATCATGGAACTTCTTTGTGCCTGCTACTATTGCAAGGGCCTCCCTATCTGTTTGGGCATAGTTGCATTCTGCCTTAGACAATGATCTCCAATAGAAGGCAACCGGAGCTTCTCGCCCACTCTCTAACACGTGGCAAAGGACCGCCCCCACCCCCACTGGTGAGGCGTCGCAGACTAAGACTACCGGCTTCTTTGGGTCGAAATTGGTCAGGATGGCATCTGAGGAGAGAAGCTGCTTGAGTTCCCTGAAAGCCCGCTCTTGGCTCTGCCCCCACCGCCAAACCACATCCTTCTTGAGCAGCCTATGCAGGGGCTCTGCAATTGATGCTTTCCTGGGCAGGAAGGAATGGTAAAAATTCAGCAGCCCTAGGAAGGATTGCAGCTCAGGTTTCGCGGTGGGACAAGGGGCGTTTTAAATGGCCGAGACCTTGGACTCAGCGGGTTTCACTCCATCAGGGGTTATGCGAAACCCCAGGAACTCTACTTCTTTTGCAAGGAACACACATTTGTCTCTCCGCAGTCTCAGCCCCACGGATTCGAACACTGTAAGGACCTTATCTAATCTCTGGGCCAGTTCTGATTCGCTCCCCCCAGATATCAAAATATCATCAAAATATGGTAAAACACCCTGTAGCCCCTTTAACAGATGCTCCACAAGCGACTGAAATATTCCCGGTGCTGAGTTCACACCGAACTGTAGGCGCATCACCTTAAATGCCCCCTTGTGAGTTACAATGGTTTGCGCAGCAGCTGTAGCTGGGGTTACTGTTAGCTACTGGTACTCCTGCGCCAGATCCAATTTGGCGAAACACTTCCCCCCATGTAAAGTAGCTAGCAGATGGCTAACTACTGGCACCGGATAAGCATTAGGGCGGATTGCCTTGTTGATTGTACACTTGTAGTCAGCGCAAATCTGCACCTCCCCATTTGCTTTTAGCACTGTAACGATAGGAGTCTCCCACTCTGCAGAGTCCACAAGCACTAAGATCCCCTGACCCACCAATTTGTCCAGTTCCACCTCTATTTTGTCCTTCAGGACAAATAGAACCCGTCGTGGCTTGAGCCTAATTGGGCGGACCTCCGGGTCTAGGTCGAATGAAACTGGGGGCCCTTTGTACTTCCCGAACCCCTTCTTGAATACCTCGGGGTGTGCGTTGCACACTGCCTGAATTTCGTCCCCCCCCCCCGATGAAGATCTCCAGGGGTTTGAACCACTGTGTTCCCAGGAGGTTGCAACCCCCCTCCTTTAAAACCACTAGGGGAAGTTTCCTTCTGAGTCCCTTGTACTGTATCTCAAACTCCCCCACTCCCAGCAGTGGGATTCCATTTCCCTGTACATCCCTTATGTTTGACCTCAGTTCTTTGAGTCTGGGCCGCGCCTTGGGGGGAATGCGCAAAAACTCTCTATGGGAAATAATGGAGTAGGCGGACCCCGAGTCTATTTCCATCCTAACTGGGATCCCCTGCAACAGTACCTCAACATAAAAACGTGGGTGCCCTAAGGGCACGCTGTGAACGGCCAGGTCATCTCCCTCGTATGCTCTTCGGTACACATGGTACCCCTCTGGGCCGTCGTCGCCATCGTAGACTCTGCCGACGCCATCCCGTCTCCTTGTGGAACGCTCTGCTGGGCCCTTGCTCTCATCTCGCCGTCGTCTGCACACCCTGGCTATGTGGCCCCCTTGTCCGCAGTTGTGGCACTCAGCCTTTCGGAATGGGCACTTGCTCTGATCGTGGGATGCTCCGCAGCCATCGCAACGCCGGCCTCCCTTTTCTTTCTTCTCGCCCTGGCCTTTCCGATTTTCCAGACACCCTCATCTTCACTGGAGCCTGCGTTGGCGGAGGCCTCTGAAGATGTGGGCAAGCGTGGGGTGCCCTCCAGGTTGCCTGGACTGCGGATGCAGCCGCCTCAAACGGTGGTGGCTTTGTTTTGAGGAGCTTGAACCTGGCCCTTGTGGTCTCAGCCATCTGCGCCTCTTGCAGAACCTCCTTGAAGGTTAGGTCGTGGCCGCGGGTCATGAGCTTCTTTTGGGTGTCCCCATCTCGCATTCCGCAAAGCAGCCGGTCTCTAAGGGCCATATCTAAGTTCTCCCGCCATTCCCACGGGGTTGCCGCCAAACGGAGGGCCGCCGCGTATTCAGTCATGGACTCACCCGGCTTTTGGTCCCTCCTCACGAACACGGCTCTGGCCAAGAAGAAGGACACCTTGGGCTTGAAGTGGCTTCTCAGTGCAGCCAGCAGGTCTGTTACGGAAACCTGCTCCACTTCTCTTGATGCCACCAGGTCCATCAGCATTTGCACTGTGTGATAGCTGATCATCATGATTAGGAGGCCCCCTTCTTTCCAGCGTCTGTGATGCCGGCAACCACTACCATACTCCTGAAATGCATCTCGAACCAGTCCCATCGTTCGGGCTGGTTTACGTCGAAAACCGGTTGCTGTGGGAGTGTCTTGTCCCCGTGGGAATCCATATCCCATCCTCGTCGCCAATTTAGTGTTTGGGAATCAAGACAATGGAAGCAGCTGTAAACTAGCCTAACACATCTTTATTGCATGGAGTACAGTACGAACATGTGGTAATAGCGGACAAACAGCTCCTTTTATCCAGTGGCTATACATTTGAATGTGGCTCTTCGATAGCGTATTGGCTACTGTCTGTATGACGTCACCCTTAGTCATGCCCTTCTTGTCCAGGTGAGGTGAGGGCGGGAATCTTTCCCGCGCAGCTGAAGGTATTTGAGGAATGTGTACCATGTGAGCTGAACGCTCGCTATTTCCCCCTAGTGGTCACTAGCTCGCGTTCTCATGTGGTTTGTTACATTGTTTCTATTGCAAGATACATATTGTTACATTCGCTCATTCATGTGGTTACAGATTGTTACATTCGCTCATTCGTGTGGTTACAATTACATTCAATACACAACACACACACACACACACACACACACACACACACACACACACACACACGTCATGAGAACTGGACTTTAGCTATTTATAGTCAGCTACTGTCATTCTTCCTGACAAATGCTGAATCACAGATATTATCAGCCTGGAAAACACAGGGAGTTGGGGTGGGAGGAATCTATTGATACTAATTGACACTCATCTTTCCAACAGCTTACCTTTCCCTGCCAGCTCTTGAAAGGATCATCCTCACAATTCAAAACCTCCAGAAGTTCCCTAGTATTGTTATGGTGCTTAGTTCCATGGGTTTTGATATGACTCTCATTCCCAACATCTCTTAGGACTCTGTATTTCCTGGTAAACAGAAAGTGATGGTAACGTGTACTGCCAAAACATGACCACTGCTGTTGACCTGTGAGGCCAAGATGTCCATGTTTGTCCTTACAGACAGAAGAGAAGCCACAGTGGGGCTGTAAAACAGGGCTAAATGGACTTGACAGTTTGGTGTACTATACAGTTGCCTTCTGCATTTATATGGACATATACAGCACTTGCTAATTCAAGAGTGGAAGAACTGTGGCCCTCCTGATACAGTGATACCTCATACAACGTCCAAACTTGGTTCCACAAGTTTGGACTTTATACGGATTTGGACTTTGTATGAGGCCTGCAAAATCCTAGCCGCGATGCCTCATACAACGTCCAAATCCTTGCCGCGATGCCTCATACATCGTCGTTTCCATAGAGATACGTTGTACTGTAACAGCACAGACTTCAGGGCAAAGTCAAGGAAACTGACAGAACTTTAAGAAATCATTGTCTAAAGGCTAAATGCATTACAAAAACATGTCAAACAACCCTGATTGTCCAAGAACCTGAAGAATGCCGCAAAAATCCCAGGAATGCTTCTAAAAATTCTGACAAAAAATCCAAAAAAAAATCCAAAAAAGCGCTCAAAACCACTCCTAACCATTCTTCGCCTCGTGCACAACCCACAAGAGCAATGCACGCATGTGTCCTGCCCAGGCACAATGCAACCTGGGGAAAACCCCAATGCCTCATACAAAGTCCACTGACTTTGTATGAGGCAACTTTTTTCAAGAAATTAGGTGATGTTGTATGAATTTGATGTTGTACGAAGCGGACTTTGTATGAGGTATTACTGTATTATACTTTTCAGCCCACTAGAGCTCCCCAGTGGCTCAGAAGGTAAAAGCACTGAGCTTGGAGACCGGAAGGGTGGAGTTTTATTTTCCAAGAGCTGCATGATGGGGGATATGAAAGATGCCTCATTCGGGCATCCCCTGCAAAACTCCTTTCAACCCTGAGTAATCTCTGACACAAAAATGAACAAACTTTTCAGCCCCCATCAATTTCATCCAGCACAGTGGGGAGCCGATCTGCACCATTCCCAACCTCTTCCAACCTCCCTTGGCGGTGCTGCTAGCTAAAACATGACAGAGGTTTTTTTGTGGATTTTGGCCTGCAGCACTACCCGAAGAGGTTGGGAATGGCGCAGATCGGCTCCCCGGCCATCCCAGAGGTGGCAGGGGCAGCGGACAGCCCAAAGTGGTACTTATTCGTCTACCCGCAATTTCTTGCTTTCGAACTACTAGGTTAGCAGGAGCTGGGACAGAGATGGGTGTTCATTCTGTCATGCGTTACTCGGGTTTTGAACTGCTGACCTTCTGCCTCCCAGTCAGCATCTTAACCAATTGAGCCACTGCAGTCCCTACACAAACAGGACAGAAATGTAAAACATTTTCTACCTAATGCAAAAAATCTTAGATGGTCCTTAAGTAATTCACAACCACGAGATTGCTCCTGGTTTCTTGTCATCTGACCCTATGTGTCCATCAGGCACCCAGCAATTCATAGTCAGAAAAAGGACAAAGGAAGTGCTCCCTGGGCTTCTAGTTTAAAAAACCCTCAAAAACCATGAGTAGCTTGTAGAGAACTCCGATGGCTGATGCGAATAACTCATGATCAAAATTCATTTAAAGTCTTTATTTGGGGAAAGGGTTTCCATGCTGGGTTCCGAGAGGTCTCGGAGGGAGGTTAAAGGGTAGGATGAGGTAAAGCGGGAAACACGTTTGTATATATACACACGGGATACGTCATAGGAGCAATGCATTCTGGTACATGTAGTTGAGACAGTTTGATATTACATCTGACATAGCTGATACCAATGAGTCATCAAAACCATCGTCACTGACATGGTTGACCATCATATTAAGCCCCTTTTGGCACTGAATCAGTCTGAAACTTGGAAGATGGCTAAGTTGTAGAATTTATGATACAGTACTTCATAACAGCAATGCAGAACCTGCTGTTCTGCCATTATAGCACAAGCCTTAGCAATCTGTCTTTCCCCTCTCTTGGGCACTGATAATGACTCAAGTGGCTAAGACGCTGGCTGGAAGGCGGCAGGTCAGCAGTTCACTACCCGAATACTGCAGGATAGAATGAGCTCCCGTCTTTGTTACAGCTCCTGACAACCTAACAGTTTGAAAGTAAGAAATAGCAAATGGGACCACTTTAGTGGGAAGGTAAACAGCATTCTAGTCATGCCTGTCACATGACCACAGAAATGTCTGCAGAAGCACACAGTGCTGGTTCTTCGGCTATGAAACAAAGATAAGCACTGAACCCTAGAGTCAGATATGACTGGCTTTCAAGCAAGGTTGACCTTTACCATGCTAATAATGAAGAAACCAAGCTGAGAAAGATGGAATATTTACTTACGTCGTCTTGTCCCAGAAATAAGGATGGCAAATCAAATGTTTTAGTTGCTCACTCATTTGGGTGTCTTTATCAGGAGATCCTAGACTTTTTCGGAGGTCTTCAATTTCCACACAATCATCAACATTCTCTGGACACTTTTCACCCATGGTCTCAAAGCTGACTTTGCCCCTCATTGCAACATATAGAACAAGTTGGCCAAGAGCCTAAACGTGAGAACAAACAACTGGAGTGTATTACCACCAACATCTTTCTCCTGCATGTTAAGGCTTAACTCGACTGCCCCTGCTACTCCTCACCCTCGGTTGCAATGCTGTACATTCATATTTACACAACAGCTAACAATGAAGAGCCACACTGCAGCCTCTTCTTGCCTGGTCTCAAGGATTTATCTGCTTAACAAACCTGGCTGTGGGTGTAGGACGGTGGCCGCAATGCTAGACATTAGACCCTTTGGGAGTCAGTTCAGACCAGGGGTGCCCAAACTTTTTGGGCTGCTGGCCGGTCACGTGGTTCCTCCCACCAAAAGCGGACGTAAAATGTGCCTTGGAATCTGTTTTGCAACATGATGTAATTGATTTTAAGCTGCCATTTTCTCTGCTTAAACCAGGGGTGCCCAAACTACAGCCCACAGCCAGATCCGGCCCCTGATGCCAATTCATCTGGTCCACGCCATCCTTGTCACTCCCAAAAGCAGAAGTAAAATGTGCCCATCAAACATAGGTGGCGCAGGCCAGATAAATTGGCATTGGGGGCTGCATCTGGCCCATGGGCCGTAGTTTGGCCACCCCTAGTTCAGACAGTGAAAAAGGACCAGTGTTTTGCACCTGACATGATCAACTTAGCACAGCTAACGTCCAGACTGCGCCGGTTCATCCTGCTAGCAAGGGAAACATGCAGCTGAATAGTTCTTACAAAAAAAGGTTTACATGTAACAACCTACCTACAACACCTATAACCTCTCGGGAGGCCTCCAGAGCACTCGCAGGCTGTTAAGGTCTCCACAACTTTGCCCTTCCATGAGGGCATTGTGCCATCATGGTTAAAGTCAAAAATTGTCCAATCTATCCAGAAGAAACCCAACCTAGCAACAATTTTATTATGGGCAAGGTGATGGAAAGAGTGGTGACACTGTTACTCTGCTCCAGCTTCCACTACCTTACCACAGTAACTGGTATAAATGGTACAGCATTTTAAAAACTATTATTTAATCATATTTAATTTGGCCTTTAAGAACATGAGACTGGATTGTCTGATCAGTAAAGGTTGTAGTCCCAATTTTATTCTGGACGTTAAAATATAATTAAAATAACAAGGGTTGTCTGAAAGAGGAGTATCCAAGGATCAGAGCTAGCACAATCCTTTCTTACCAATATAAATTTATTCCTTTCAATTGTTTTACTTGGAGCATGTTTTTCCTTAACATTTAGACTGAAGAGCTATCGCGTAAATGTAGAAGGCTGGAGTGAAAAAGTGAAGACTATTTACATACCTGCAGGTCTTCAGAAATTATAGCATCTTTATTATCGTCAGCTATTTTTCTGCTCTTATCAAAATCTGCTAAGACAATCTTGCCTGTAAAATCTGGAGGGTAGAGAGACAAATAATTAGAGCTGTCCTTTATGTGTGAAAGAGCTTTGGAAAGTGAGGGCAAGTAATGGTAATTTTTGTTATTTGTTACACCAATTTTTATGCTAGCACTTTGAGAACATCTACTTTCATTCAGTCTGGATGAACTTACTGTACTATGTAAATACTGTACACTAATCCTCTACCCTGCTTGAGCATTCTGACAAAGATTAATTGAATGAATGAATGAACAAAATGTGATTAATTGCTGTGAGAGCAAACAATCTCAAGACAACTGACCTTTTTTCTGACAAGGTAACTTGATGTGTCAGGACATCTTTTTTTCTCAAGGATAAGAAAATTTGCAAGTGTTTGTTTGTAACCTTATATCTGAATAACTATCTATGACAAGAGATGATTCAGGAGGGAAGTAGGAATGCAACTGTGTGACTCACAATGAAAGGGTCTGAATTTGGGTCAGATCTGTGGCTGAGAATTGAAGCCAGTCATGTTCAGTTTCTGATGATTTTCTTTTGTGTCTAGGTCAGACTTTAAATTGCCAAAATGAAGCCACCTCTTGGTGAATTCATTCCACAGTTCCTTTCACCTCACCTACTGTGGGAAATATTAGCTGGCACAACAAGGTTGCTGTTACCTGGGGTACACCTGATTGTGGTTCAGACATACCATGATCTTCAAGGAGGCTTTCTGTGTAGATTTGAGTCACTAAGCTGAGCAGGATCTGTTATGAAGAGTGGCTTGTTCTGAACATCGCAGAGTTCTTCCTCTATATCAATCCCATTATGCTCAACTAGACTACACTAAGTGCCCAACCACATCAACAGATATTGCAGAATTTGCTCTACTTATAAAATAGTTTAATTTTATTTATTCTTTAGTGCCACAAAGGCTGAGTCAAATCTGTCTGGACCTTTTTGCTTTTAAGATAGCTTTTTTCTCTGAGACACAAGGAAAATAAGTAATGACAGCCAGATGAGAGATGTAGTTATTTCTTTTTAGTTCTTGTTAGGGAAGTTTCTACTATGTAGTTTCCTTAGAGCCGTGATGGCAAACCTTTTAGAGACTAAGTGCCCAAACTGTAACCCAAAACACACTTATTTATCGCAAAGTACCAACATAGCAAGAGGGGAGGAAGGAAACACTCCCATTGAGCTGCTTGGCAGAGGGGCGAGGTGAACTCTGTGCTGAGGGGAGGGAGGAAGTGCTCCCATTGGGCTGCTGGGCAGAGGGGTGAGGCGAACTCTGTGCTGGGTGAGGGAGGAAGCGCCCCCATTGAGCTGCTGGGCAGAGGGGTGGGCAAACTATACTGGGGTGATGTTGTGTTCTAATGGTTTTACTTTCCACATGGATTACAATGTATCTGAGCCAATGTAACCTTGCCTATAGCAACAATGTAACCTTCAGCTGTATCATATAAACCCTGTAATAGGACGCGAGCTAATGACCACCAGCTGGCAGCAGCGAGCGTCCAAGCTCTCTTGGTCCGAACTCATCAAAGGCAACAGCGCGGGAAGCTTTCCCGCCACCACCTACACCTGGACAAGAAGGGCGTGACCCGCAATGACGTCACGCAGACAGTAGCCAATAGGCTACCATGGCACCACGTTCAAATGTATTACTGCTGTATATAAAGAGCTATCGATCCGCCATTACCTCATGTTCCCTCTGTCCCCTCTGTCCACGATGCAATAAACCTGAGTTAACCCAGCCCGAGGCTGTGTCCTGTGTCTTGGTTTCAATACACCAAATTGGCGACGAAGGTGGGATAATGGATCCCCAAGGAGCAGCCAGGGCACAGAGCGGGTTCAACATCACCAAACCGCAAGACTGGGAGTTGTTTGAGATGGACTTCCATGCGGCGCTGGTGGAACTCAAAGTCAAGGAAGACGATGAGGAGAGGAAGAGGGCCATCCTCACCCGCATGCTTGGGATGGAAACCAAGCGGACGCTGGTGGGCATCATCGCTCCGAAGAAGGTGAGCGAATTTAAGGCGGACGACATCATGAAGCTGCTACGGGAGCGCTTCCGACCCTCGAGGGCGATGTTTCCCGCTCGGAGCGCGTTTTGGAGGCGAGTCCAGGCGCCGGACGAGTCGGTTGAGGCATTCGTGGCCGCCATGAGGGTAGCCGCCGCCCCCTGCAAATGGGACAACATCCTAGAAATGGCCCTCAGGGACGGCGTGCTGTGTGGCCTGAAAGACAGGGAGGTGCAGCGCAGCTTGATGAATAAGGAGCCGCCACCCACGCTGGCAGAGGTCGTAGAGGCAGCGGAAGCCGCAGAGTCCACGAATGCTGGAGTGGACGAGATGCACCAGTGGCGTGAGTGGCGTCCCAGAGCCGGCAAAGCGGAAAAATCGGTGCACGCAACTCAACGGGCCCCAAAGTCGTCTTCGGAAGGCAGCGACGGTGAGGAGGTCCAGAAGGTCCGAAAAGGGGGGCGCCGCTGCGATGGTTGCGGAGCGGCCCATGAGCGTGCG
The DNA here is from genome assembly GCA_035047305.1 of Bradypodion pumilum. NCBI lineage: Eukaryota > Metazoa > Chordata > Lepidosauria > Squamata > Chamaeleonidae > Bradypodion > Bradypodion pumilum. Next base: position 163,444,358 of record JAWDJD010000004.1, on the reverse strand, counting down.
AGGTGCCCATTTAGAAAGGCCGAGTGCTACACCTGCGGCCGTCGGGGGCACATCGCCAAGGCATGCAGAAAACGGAAGGAGGGCCGGAGGCAGTCACCAGACCGTTCGACCAGGCCGGACCGTTCAGCGAGGCCCAAAGATGGCGTCCAGACCACGAGGAAGCAGGACGGCGTGGGCCGCGTCTCGGACAGCAGCGAGGACGACGTCCCAGTGCTCAGCGTGTCCGCGGAACAGTCCCATTATTTCGTGGAGGTACTAGTACAAGGGGCCCCTATCAGGATGGAAATTGACTCGGGGTCCTCATATTCTATAATTCCCCAGAAAGAGTTTCTGAAAATCGACCCCCACGTGCGGCCCAAACTTAAAACATTGAGGTCCACGCTACGAGATGTACAGGGAAACAGCATTCCGGTGTTGGGGGTCGGGAAATTTCGGGTTGAGTTTAAAAGACACTCTGCGGAACTGCCCCTAGTTGTCCTCAAGGGGGGAAGTTGTAGCCTCCTAGGGACGCAGTGGTTCCAGCCCTTAGGCCTGTTCATAGGGGGAGTACATTCAGTGGGGGTGGATCCAATACAAGCGGTGTGCGATGCGCATCCCGCCGTCTTTAAAAAAGGACTTGGAAAATTCAAGGGACCCCCTGTAGCCTTCGACCTAGACCCGGAGGTCCGCCCGATAAGACTCAAACCGCGCAGGGTGCCCTTCGCACTAAAGGACAAAATAGAGGCGGAACTGGACAAGTTGGTGGGCCAGGGGATTCTTATTCCTGTTGATTCCGCGGAGTGGGAAACTCCAATTGTAACAGCTCTGAAGGCTAACGGGGAGGTGCGCATTTGCGCTGATTATAAGTGTACGATTAACAAGGCGATTCGCCCTAATGCATACCCGGTGCCGGTGGTCAGCCACCTTTTGGCCAGGCTAAATGGGGGAAAGTGTTTCGCTAAGCTCGATCTGGCACAAGCCTATCAGCAACTCCCCGTAACCCCCGCCACGGCCGCGGCACAAACGATAGTCACACATAAAGGAGCGTTCCAGGTGTCGCGTTTACAGTTCGGCGTGAACTCGGCACCCGGCCTTTTTCAATCGCTCGTGGAATGCCTCCTGAAGGGGTTGGAGGGGGTGTTGCCTTATTTTGATGACGTATTGATAACAGGGGGGAGTGAGGCCGAACTGGCAAAGAGATTGGATAAAGTACTAACCGTGTTCGAGAAAGCGGGGTTGAGACTGAGGAAGGACAAATGTGTTTTTTTCGAAACCGAAGTCGAGTTTTTAGGGTTCCGAATCACTCCCGAGGGCATTAAGCCATCCAAATCCAAAGTAGCAGCCATCAAGAATGCCCCTCGCCCCACATCCAAAACCGAGCTACAGTCATTCCTGGGGCTCCTCAACTTCTACCATACATTCCTTCCGCGGAAAGCGTCCGTGGCCGAACCGCTTCATCGGTTGCTTAAAAAGGAGGAGACATGGATGTGGGGTGACGAGCACGAGAGGGCGTTCAGAGAACTAAAGCAACTCTTGACTTCCGACGCAATCTTAACGCATTTCGACCCCAAACGGCCGGTGGTCCTAGTCTGTGATGCATCACCGGTGGGGGTGGGGGCGGTGCTTTGCCACGTGTTGGATGACGGAAGGGAGGCCCCGGTTGCGTTTTATTCAAGGTCCCTGTCCCAAACAGAGCGAAATTACGCACAAACCGACAGGGAGGCATTAGCAATAGTAGCGGGGACCAAAAAGTTTCACGATTTTCTGTATGGCCGCCCGTTCAAAATCGTGACGGATCACAAGCCCCTGTTAGGGATTTTCACGGCAGGCAAGCCCACGCCGCAGATCCTATCCCCAAGAATGCTGCGATGGGCTATTTTCCTCAACGCATACCAACACGAGTTGGAGTACCGGCCCGGAAAAGAGATCAGCCATGCCGATGCGCTTTCGAGATCCCCTTTACCCTTGTCGGACGACCAAAAGGCTAGAGTAGAAAGAGACCGCCAGGTGTTGCTTATTGAGGTTTTAGACGCACCCCCAATAGTACCAGCCGATATTGCTAGGGCAACGGGCAAGGACAGGACGCTGGAGAAAGTCAGCTCATGGGTACAGAAGGGGTGGCCGGCATCGTCCCCAAGCACGGAATTCGACCCGTTCTTTCGGAAAAAACTAGAGTTGTCCCTAGAAAGGGGGTGCCTGTTGTGGGGCCAACGGGTGGTGGTTCCTACATCCATGCGGCCGAGGGTGCTCAAACTGCTGCACGTCAGCCATCCGGGCATCGTTCGCTCGAAAGCACTGGCCCGCAGTTACTTTTGGTGGCCACAGCTGGACGCGGACATTGAGCACATGGTCGGCACTTGTGAGGCATGCCAGGGATCCCGACCAGAGGCGGCCTGCCTCCCGCATAGGGAATGGGACACAGCAAGGGGGCAGTGGTCCAGAGTGCACGTAGATTTCGCTGGCCCATTCCGAGGAACCATGTTTCTCCTGGTAGTGGATGCGTTCTCCAAGTGGCTGGAGGTTATTCCAGTAAAGAGCACGTCCTCCGCCACGACAATTAGCCAACTACGGAGAGTCTTTTCCACGTTCGGTTTACCCGACACTTTAGTTAGCGATAACGCGAGTTGCTTCACCTCCTCGGAGTTCGGGGCGTTCATGGAGGCAAACGCCATTCGGCATGTCACATCCGCGCCGTTTCACCCGGCCACGAATGGCCAAGTGGAACGGTTGGTGCGTACAACAAAGGATGCGCTTCGGCGCATGGGCCCGGGAGACCTAAATCACCAAGTATGTCAGTTCTTATTAGCGTATAGGGTGACCCCCTTAGCGTCAGGTTACTCGCCGGCAGAGCTCTTGATGCGGCGAAAACTGACCACGATTCTGTCCAGGCTAGACCCGGCGAGAGTCGAGGATAAAGGGAAAAACATAGGATTGGCAGTCTCGAAAGGGTTCGCCGCCGGCGACCCTGTTCACTGCAGGAACTATGCCAGCGCAGGGCCAGCCTGGGTGCCAGGAACGATAGTAGAACAGACGGGGCCAGTGTCATATCGGGTGGAAACGAGCACCGGCCTCCTCTGGAGGAGACACGCTGACCAACTGAGGCGCCGAGTGAGTGAAGGGCCGGTCAGTGGGGCTCAGCAACAGGATTCAGCGATAGGGTTCTCCCCCACCCGCTTAGCCCAAGGGGGAGACAGTGAGGGACATCAGTCCGGAACCAGGGGGGAAAGCAGTGATCCCGACTCATATCCTTTTGATACCCCAGTTCTATCAGAGGCCGGGGGGAGGGAAGTGGAATGTGCGGCCGCCGCCGCGTCCCCCGAATGTGCGGCCGCCGCCGCGTCCCCCGAATGGAATTTTGATTTTGATTTTGCGAGCCGGGGGGGTTTTCAGGAGTGTTCCCCCACCCATCCAAGCGAGAAGAGGGGTTTTTCGTTAGCCCCCAGTGCCCCCGGTTCTCCCCCAAGGAAGAGCACACCTCCTAACAACGCCGCGGAGCCGCGGCAAGCCACTAACGAGTCTCCCTCTCCAATTACAGGGCAGGAAACCAGGGGACAAAGAGAAGGTAGCAAACCCGGGGAAAAGCAGCCCGCATCGAGACCCCAGCGTGTTCGAAATAAGCCATCTTGGCTGAGAGACTTTGTCTCCTAGAGGGGGGGGTGTAATTTTAAGTGTGGGCTCGAGACGTTGTCTCGTCCTAGGGGGGAGGGGTGTTGTGTTCTAATGGTTTTACTTTCCACATGGATTACAATGTATCTGAGCCAATGTAACCTTGCCTATAGCAACAATGTAACCTTCAGCTGTATCATATAAACCCTGTAATAGGACGCGAGCTAATGACCACCAGCTGGCAGCAGCGAGCGTCCAAGCTCTCTTGGTCCGAACTCATCAAAGGCAACAGCGCGGGAAGCTTTCCCGCCACCACCTACACCTGGACAAGAAGGGCGTGACCCGCAATGACGTCACGCAGACAGTAGCCAATAGGCTACCATGGCACCACGTTCAAATGTATTACTGCTGTATATAAAGAGCTATCGATCCGCCATTACCTCATGTTCCCTCTGTCCCCTCTGTCCACGATGCAATAAACCTGAGTTAACCCAGCCCGAGGCTGTGTCCTGTGTCTTGGTTTCAATACACCAAAGGTGACTGCACTGATACCCACAGAGAGAGCTCAGAGTGCCACATCTGGCACACATGCCATAGGTTCGCCACCACTGCCTTAGAGTAAGCTCTGAAAGCCAGCAACATGTTCTCAGGTTAGCTTTGAATCATGATTACTTAGAATTAGGGCGTAGTTAAATCTTTGCTATTTTCTCTAGGATATGGAAAATATCTGATTATATCTGATTATTTTATTTGCAAACCTTTGCTTTGAATTGCTGTTTTACTTTTGTACTACAACTGTCATTTTAATTTTTTTTACTGTTTTTAATAAATTTTTAAATATGTTATCAAGGTGTCATTTTTAGCAATAATTTGGGCAGAAGATCAACTGGAAAGATCATCTTACCCTCCCTAAGAGAAATCTAAGGTGCTCAGCCTACAAATAGTGAGAAGGATGCCGATTGAGTATGGCATGCGTGCATGCATTTCAAAGCCCCAACTGTTTGCCCTTAACAGGACTTTAAAAAAACATTCATGGATTGGTATTAATAAGATTGCTAAAGAGAAACTGTGGTCATTCAAGTGGTTAAGACACTGAACTCGCTGACTGGAAGGTTCCCGGGTTCTGCAGGACAGTGAGCTCCCGTCTCTGTCCCAGCTCCTACCAACCTAGCAGTTTGAAAGCAAGAAATTGCAAGTAGATAAATAGGAACCACTTCGGTGGGAAGGTAAGGTGTTCTGTGCACTTCTGCATGCTTGCCATATGTCCACGAAAATGTTTTCAGACGCAGACAGCTCTGGCTCTTTGGTTATAAACAGAGATGAGCACTGAGCACAGAGATGAGTCAGATACGACTGGCTTTCGAGCAAGGGCAACCATTTCCTAAAGAGGTTCCCTTTTGTAGTTTAAATTAGCTCTAAGATTGACTCCAAACCCAAAGCTGGCAGGGCAGTGAACCATAAAAAGATTGGCAGAGGTAGGACCAGAAGAAGGAAGTAACGAAGTGGAGCAATGGGACGAAATCACGTTCAATATGGAGAACTCCTGAATAAACCCATAGCCCATGCATGAGCGGTTTGCAATTTCAAATGTAACAGACGTGAATCAAACGGGCAACAAACCAAATTGCTGTGATCCAGCGTTCCAGTATAGCTGCACCCTAACAGGAGAATTTAGAACACATTGGACAAGTTGCTAACGATAAGAGACCACAGACCTATCAAAATGTTACTTGGGTGCAGATCGTGATGGCCAAATCCAAATGAGTGTAACTCCTTCAGTGCCAAAAATATTTCTTTAAGAATATCTTTGCTTTTCATGCTTTCATTGGATTCCCTCTCGAAGAACTCCTCGAGATTCTGCTCACAGAGGCTGAGGCACAAGAAGAGACAAGTCTTCCTTTCTTCCCATCCACACAACTTCACCAGATGGTGGCTAGTATGGCACTTTTCAAGACAGATTTTCTCTCGCTCAGCATTTTCAGCGCCAATTGGGAATATTTTTACAGCCACCTCGTTTCCATCATAGAATCCCAGATAGATGCCTCCTTGGGAGTTCCTTTTTATCCTAAAATCTTGATATTGGAAAACCTTAAGCTTTCCAATCATTGGACGATACATTCCATGCAGGTCCTGGAGCTTGGATCCCCAGCGTCTACTAGAAGGTACACATTGTGCACTTGGCTGGCCTGGACTCGGTGATGCATCATATTTTTGAAGAAGCTGTGTTAATTGGTTATTGTAAGTTCTTTTGGCAATCCTAAGGAGGTCACCAATATCCGTCCTTGCTCCCTTTTCACACAGGACCTTTGCTATTTCATTGTTTTTCTTCTCTGCTGCTATCATCAGTGCGGTTTTGCTATTTCTGCCAGCATCATTAATGTCAACTTCATCTTTTTCCAATATAGCCTCCACCAGGCGTAGACTTTGCCTTTCAACAGCCAGTATGAGAGTAGTTTTCCCATTTTCATCTCTCTTGCTTACATCAGCTCCGTTTTTTAAAAGGAAAAGTGCAACTGCCTCTTTGTTTTCGCTCCACTCTATGGTGTCAGTCACTGAGAGAGCATGGACTAATGCATTTCTCTCCCGGTTGTCACAGGTATTCATGTCAGCCTTCATTTCTTTGACCAAGGCTTTAACAATAGCATAATGGCCATGCCTGGCAGCATCCATCAGGGCTGTTGCACCCCCTTTATTCAGGGCTTTCTTCTCCTCATCGACTACTCTGCCCAAATTTACATCTGCTTTCTTACTGTACAAAAAACTCAAGGCATCCTCATGCCCATGCCAAGCAGTCTCCATGAATGCTGTGAAGCCATTGCTATCATACTCGTTGACGTCTGACCCCTTCTCAAGAAAGAGCTTCAAAAGATTCACATTGCCTACTATTCCTGCTACAATCAAAGGAGTAGCACCATTATCCTTCCTAGCATGTGGATCAGCTCCTTTATCAAGTAGAAAGAGGACGAGGTCCTCCTTGTTTCTCTGGACAGCACTATGGAGAGGTGTCCAGCCACCCTTCACCTTTGAATTGACATGTGCACCATCTTCCAACAGCTTTTGGACCGTCTCGATTGAATCAAAACTAACAGCCTCATTTAGCTCATTGGCTTTCTGCGCTGCCATCTCCTCACTGGAGGGTTCTAATGCTTCTTGGTGGGGACAACTATATTGATTTTCCATTATTATATTTCTTGTATAACGTTAATATACAAACATCTGTCCAGGAAGTCACCAACAATTTTGATTCACAAAAGAGCTACACCTAAATGAAGTTATAATTCCACAGATCTAGATGCCACCTATTTGTATATGCTTTATATCGAGTTAAATGATTGAGATGAAAGCTGAAATAAAAGCACACCGTCCTTCTTAATATGGAGGTATACGTCCCAAACGATTCGTATTTTTTCTTCTTCAACCTGTATATCAAAGAGAGAGAAAAATTCTTATGGAGAATTCATAAACAATTTGTACGTCAAGGGCAAAATGGAACTTCAATGTCTAGAAGCAGTATACCTCTGCATACTAAATGCTATACAGCAGTGAAAGAAGGAAGGCCTCCATACACTCCACCCAGGCATCTGATTGTCATAAACAGAAGGCTCAGTCAACAATATACTCCATGGGACAATCCTATGCATATTTATCTCATAAGCCACTACCTGTATGTTCAAGTCACATTTAGGGTGTGACTGCATGTGGATTTGTACTTTGGCCCATGCTGGGAATGCGATGGTTTGCTCGATTTCCCAGCAACCACATGATGTAAGTGCCAACGCAAACCAACTCAACCCCAGAGTATTCCTATCCACACTTTTTTCAGGTGCAGGTAGACTTGTTCTCTTTCAGTTCAGTTCCACCATGTGTGATCAAACCAAAGCAGCTAGCAGGCTGTCCCTTGGCTAAAGCTACATAACAGTCTTCAGAAAGGTGAAGCGTCCTTGCTGCTTACCTTTGCAGGGCAAGAGAGGAGAAGTTTTACATTTCTTTTTAATTGTTATTAAATTCATCAGCAATGCTATGAAAGGGATTTCTCAAAAGCTTTCTCAAAACATCATTGGGCCACAGTGTTGCTTTGCAACAATTTAAAATATGCAAAACTTCCCCTCCAAAAGTAAATATTATTACGTTCAATTTCTATCCCGGTTTCCTGGCACAGGTGCAACTCAAAGCGGCTTACAACACAACATATAAATACAATATAACAGCATAATAAGAATATACAAGTAGGTTCAATACAAAAAAAATCAATCACTAATTACATTATAATAACCACAAATACAATATAGCAATACAGAGCAACATCAATATCATTTAACATTACAATACTCAAAAATCCCCAGGTGACGGAGCACAGCTCATGTCCCAGATGGAGCCCAGCTCATCATATAATAAGTAAGGATTCACGTTCTCAAATTGTTAAGAGGCTTCCTCCTCTTTGCTTGCCCAAGCCATGGTAGTCTGTGCAAGCATATGTAAAGGTAAAGGTCTCCCTTGCTTGAAAGCAAGTCATGTCTAACTCTTTGGGTTGGCTTTCATCTCCATTTGTAGCCAAAGAGCCAGTGCTGTCTGCATCTGCAGATGTTTGTGGTCATGTGGCAGGCATAACTAGACACCAAGGTGCATGGAATGCTGTTTATCTTCCCACAGAAGTGGTCCCTATTGCTTTTGAACTGCTAGGCTGGCAGGAGCAGACAGAGATGGGAGCTCACTCTGTCATGGAGCATTCAGGTCTCAAAGTGCTGACCTGCCGACCTTCCAGTCATCAAGTTCAGCATCTTAACCACTAAGCCACTGCTGTCCCACTTGTGTGCCAACATATCACAGTAAATAAAACCAAAGGAAAAAAGGGAGAAAAAATAATGTGGCATCTTAAAGACTAACCGGTACCGTGTACAGTATTTTAATCTAGCTTTTGTGAATCAAGTGGACCACTTCACAGAACAAAGCATCACAGAAATAAAACTCAGTATCAATTAGAGATCTTCTCGCATTTCCAAGCGTAAAAAGTCACGCTGATTGTATCTAATATAGTAATCAACCATCTGTCCTTCTATATTCCCACTCACTATCCACCCCCAGCCATGCAGCCATAAATATAGGTTATTGCCATGAGACACTCTTATGTCTGAAGAAGTGGACTTGATAGCTAACATTCAAATATAGGAGTTAGTCTTTAAGGTGCCACAATGCTTTTTTTCTTTTGTTTCATTTTATTTACTGTCTGATTTGTTGCACTAAAGTTCCCTCAAATGCCAGCCGGAGTATTCTGGGAGCTGTGATTCAAATAAGTAAGTTATCCAAGCTCTGGGCTAAGCCACAAACTAACTCCAGTTTATGGCAGGGGAAGCCACCAGTATAGCCCGCTCAGCTGTCTGAGGAGGCGTGGTCCAGCCCACAGCATAAAAAGGTTGGGAACCCCTGACTTAAGGGAACACCCGTCTTTTCACAGCATGCAACATAACAGGGTTCAGGTAGAGTCCTACAATAAACTCCTCAGCCAGTCAACGCACTGTGGCATGAATCAACAGGCCAGCCAACCCTAGATATACAATAACATACACATGCAGTGTCCATCAGGCCAGCATCCCAGCAGCCTGCATGGTCCATCCATCATAACCCCACCACCACCACCACCACCACCACCTCCCAATCATTTCCATTTGGCATTCCACTGATGCAGCCAGACCTGGCAACTCCACAGTTCATGGCTTTCTTGTACATGATTGTGTTGTGAAGGCTGCAGATCTGAAGGTTTAACCCAGGATTCTCAACCTTTTCAAGCCGAGAGCCAGGTCACACTCCCTCAGACAGCATTGGGGCCAGACAGCCCTTTTGCCCTGCCTGCCACACATGGCACTTCCAGGTGTGGCAGAGATGGTGGTGGGGACATGAAATGGTGTTGTGGGGCACATCCGGCCTGCGGGCCACAGGTTGAGAAACCCTAGCGTAGCCACTCAAACCCATGGGGGCTTATTTCTGACCAGGGATGCCTAAGACTAGACTACAGTTCCCTTTTGCATCACCCAGAAATGTTGTAAAGATAAAGCATCCAATTGGACTGATGTTGGACAGATTTAACAGACACACACCTTCTCCCAACCTCTTTCTCCTTCCAGCAGAGTGCATAACATACTCTTCCACATGACAGGGGGATGATGCAGAGCATTACCTGTTGGACCCCTGTCTGTTGTATTGGTGTTCAAAGCACAAAAGGCACTTTACTGGAAAGAAAAGGAGGCAACATCTCTCTAACAGCCCACCCATCTCTACTGCCAGTTCCCCCATTCTACTAAGTTGGCCCAATCCTTGATCAGCTCTCAAGCAGCCTTCACCCTAAAACCCCTTCACCCTAAAAACTATCCTCCTTATCTCTTCCAGCCACACTTTCCCTTCCCCAGTGGCTCAATTAGCTAAGATGCTGACTGGAAGGCCAGCAGTTCGATACCTGAATACAGTGATACCTCATACAACATCCAAACTTGGTTCCACAAGTTTGGACTTTATACGGATTTGGACTTTGCATGAGGCATGCAAAATCCTAGCCGCGATGCCTCATACAACGTCCAAATCCTTGCCGCGATTCCTCGTACAACGTCATTTCCATAGAGATACATTGTACTGTAACAGCACAGACTTCAGGGCAAAGTCAAGGAAACAGACAGGAAACTGACAGAACTTTAAGAAATCATTGGCTAAAAGCTAAAAACATTACAAAAACATGTCTAACAACCCTGATTGTCCAAGAACCTGAAGAATGCTTCTAAAAATTCTGACAAAAAAAATCAAAAAAACACTCTTCGTCTCATGCAAAACCCGCAAGAGCAATGCATGCATGTGTCCTTGCCTTTTATACTGCCCAAAATCTGAGCAAAGCAACACTCCCAAAGCAACGGATTGGAAAAAGCCGAGTGTGTATCTTTAATAACAAGAAAGTGTTCGCATGAATATCCTATTATCAATTATCTTAGTTGTAAATTTCTAAATTGTATTGTGGTATATATAATAATAATAAAAACTGTATCTAGTATATCTCTACATATATATCCACATACAGAAAAATATACACATCCAAGAACACATATATATGCAAACCCCCCACAAGAAGCCCACGGAAAATGTGGAATGTTTCCCGAAAGTGGAATCTCCAAGTTCATGCCCCAGTGCTTGCATAACTTGCGGGTATGAGTAAGACCACTGGTTCTCAAGTCCACATAAAATAGTCTTCAGGATTTCTGTAAACATATATCAGCTGTAAAAGCCGTCCATGGTGTAAACGTTGGGAAAGATGCAAGTCAGCTCAAATTGCGGGTCCCCATGTAGTGGGTTGCACCAATGTGGTCAAGGACGGGTTCTCGATGCCCCTCCGGTAAGCGGACATTTCGAATGACTTTCTCAAGAGTCTAACACATATTCATGGCGCGTTCATCACCTCCATAGTGCACACATTGAGAAAAAGATACACACTCGGTTTTTTCCAATCCGTTGCTTTGGGAGTGTTGCTTTGCTCCGATTTTGATGTTACACCCCAGCCGTCTCACTGGATTTTTATACTGCCCAGGCACAATGCAACCTGGGAAAACCCAATGCCTCATACAAAGTCGCACGACTGTATGAGGCAACTTTTTTCAAGGAATTAGGCGATGTTGTATGAATCCGATGTTGTATGAAGCAGACTTTGTATGAGGTATTGCTGTACTGCAAGATGGAATGAGACTCCCGTCTTTGTCCCAGCTCCTGTCAACCTAGAAGTTTGAAAGCATGAAATTGCAAGTAGATAAATAGGGACCACTTCGGTGGGGAGGTAAACAGTGCTCTGTGCGCTCCGGTGTCTAGTCATGCATGCCACATGACCACAGAAACGTCTGCAGAAGCGGACAGAGCGCTGGCTCTTTGGCTACGAAACAGAGATGAGCACTGCACCCTAGAGTCGGATACGACTGGCTTTCGAGCAAGGGAAACCTTTACCTTTATAGCATTTAGTATGCAGATGTATACTGCTTCCAGCATACAGTCGGATACGACTGGCTTTCGAGCAAGGGTGACCTTTTTACCTAACACTTCCTGGCCGCCATCACGAGGGGGCGCTCTAATCACGCCTTCATTGGCTTTGCCAAGAAATGTAGCTGTCTTCCTGAGCAGAGACTCCCCATTCACAGCTCGCCACCCCGAACTTAGGGCACATACGCTTCGACCTCGGAGGGCTTCCTTTGGACTACAACTCCCAGCATTCCCAGCTGCTGACCCTAAGAAGGGCAGGAGATTGTGGGAACTGTAGTCGGGGGAAGAGAAAATAACTTCTCCTAGCGCCGCTTCAGATCCGGTTGTTAAGGGATTTCGCGCACCAGAGGGAGTGGCTGGGAGCCGGGTTCAACTCCCGCGGGGGGCAAAGCCCACCCTGCCGTCCGCCCCGAGATCTTCCACCCACCCCCACGCTTTCTCCTACCGTCTGGCTGACACTTGTCTTCCGACGCCAGGCAGGCAGGAAGCGGCCGCGCAAGAGCCAGAGCGAGGGAAGAGAACAGGAGAGGAAAAGAAAGCGATTTCGTTTTTAAAAACTCAAGGATCAGGAGTTGCTTCAGCAGCAACGAAAGCGGAAGCGCCGTTATCAGAGGGAGGGAAGGCAAAGGCGGAGGAGGAGTAGGGTGGAAACTTTATTTAAAGGCCCATTGGGGGGCGGGCGGTGGGTCCCTTCCCTTTGCAGTTTCACTTTCCATTTCTCTGGGGCAGCTCGATTTTTACTTTTTCCTACTAACCCAAGCGGTTCGAAAGCAAGAAATTGCAAGTAGATAAATAGGGACCACTTCGGTGGGAAGGTAACAGCGTTCCGGGCGCTCCGGTGTCTAGTCATGCCTGTCACATGACCACGGAAACGTCTGCAGAAGCGGACAGAGCGCTGGCTCTTCGGCTACGAAACGGAGATGAGCACTGCACCCTAGAGTCGGATACGGCTGGCTTTCGAGCAAGGGAAACCTTTACCTTTATAGCATTTAGTATGCAGATGTATACTGCTTCCAGAGATTGAAGTTCCATTTTGCCCTTGACGTACAAATTGTTTATGAATTCTCCATAAGAAACGTTTTAAGAAATATTTTCTCTCTTCGATATACAGGTTGAAGAAGAAAAAATACGAATCGTTTGGGACGTATACCTCCATATTAAGAAGGACGGTGTGCTTTTATTTCAGCTTTCATCTCAATCATTTAACTCGACATAAAGCATATACAAATAGGTGGCATCTAGATCTGTGGAATTATAACTTCATTTAGGTGTAGCTAAATGATTTTTACTTTTTCCTGCTAACCTAAGCGGTTCGAAAGCAAGAAATTGTAAGTAGATAGAGGTGCCGCTTCGGCGGGAAAGGTAACAGCGTTCTGTGCGCTCTGGCATCTAGTTGTGCCTGCCACATGACCTTGAGAACACCTGCCGACGCAGACAATGCTGGATCTTCTGGCTGTAAACGGAGATGAAAATCGCTCGGACGTGACTGGCTTTCAAGCAAGAGAGACTCTCACCTTACAGAATTTTGTTGTTCAGTCGCATAGTCGATTCCGACCCTTTGCGACCCCATGGACCATTGCATGCCAGGCACCTCTATCCTCCACCATCCTCCTCAACCTGCCCAACTCTGTACCCATTGCATCAACAATACCTCCTAGCCATCTCGTTTTCTGCCACCCCTTCTTCTTTTGCTTTCTATTGCTTTCTATTGATATATTGTCTGGACTGAATATTGTATAATCCTATTGTATTGCTATTTGTATTGCCTTTTCATTGTACAGTATTGCTATTTTTTGTTGCACTGTGTTGCTGTATTTTAAACCACCCTGAGTCGGCCTTGGCCGAGTGGGCGGCATATAAATTTGACAATTAAAATTAAATTAAATTTTGCCCTCGACCTTGCCCAGCATCAAAGCTTTCTCAAGTGAATCCTCTCTTCTCATTTGATGTCCAAAGTACTTTAGCTTCATCTTTAATATATGACCTTCCAAGGAGCAGTCAGGGTTGATTTCTTCTAAGATCGACCTATTTGTTCTCCTCCCTGTCCAGGGTACTCTCAAGACTCTCCTCCAACACCATATTTCAAAGACGTCTGTTCTTCTGTGCTCCGCTTTCCTTTTGATCCAGCTCCTCACAACCATACATTACCACCGGGAATACCATTGCTTTGACTATGTGGACTTTTGTTTGCAAGGTGGTGTCTCTACTTTTCACTATGTTCCCCAGGTTTCTCATAGCTTGTCTCCCAAGAATCAGTCGCCTTTTTATTTCATGGTTGCAGTCACCATATGCAGCGATCTTGGATCCTAAGAATGTAAAGTCTGTCACTGCTTCTATTTCCTCCCCATCTATTTTCCAGGGAGTGATAGGGCCTGTGGCCATTATCTTGGTTTTCTTGATGTTGGGTCTCAATCTCTTCTTTTAACCTAATCAGGAGCTTCTTTAGGTCTTCTTCACTTTCTGCCTTTAGGATAGTGTCATGTCCATATCTCAAATTGTTGATGTTTCTCCCAGCAATTTTAATTCCAATTTGTGATTCATCCAGTCCTGGATTGCGCATTATGTGCTCTGTATATAACCACTCCCAAAACCACTGCGAAGGCAGGCTACAAAATCCCACCTCTTTGAGAACAGCACAGTGAGTCCAGCTCTCTCTGCATCCTCCTCCAAGAGAAAAGATGCATCAGTGTGTGGCATACCTGTCAAGTTTTGGATTTGGAAATAAAATTCCTGGCAAATAAGGGATACTTGACAGCTATGCTTATCCTGTGCTGCCCTCCAATGGCGTCAATAGGGCATTGCAGTCTAATTAATAAGGGATGACGGCGGGAAAGAGGGTAAAATAAGGGGTTTTCCCGGCCAATAAGGGATACTTGACAGCTATGGTGTGTGGAGATGCAGGCAGGAAAAGTTCCCTGTCATTTTTGGAAGAAGGTCGACTCTGGAACCGGGATCCCATTGCCTCGAATGGCACAGCCTCCATTTAACATTACTTGTCGACTCTGGTGAGCTAGGCCTTGGACTGGAAAGTCATGGGTTCAAATTCCCTGCTTTGCCCATAAAAGTTCCTGGGTGAACTTGGACCAATTTGTTGTCACCAAGAGGGCTAGCAGGTTTCAGGCTGCTGGTTGAAAGTCTCAGGGAATTGCTTCTGTAGAGCCCCAGATGGGGAGATAAATCTCAAAGGAAGGAGCCTGACCTGAAAAGAGGAGAAAGTTTGTTTTGTGCATTGTTATGTTCCCCCTTGTGTCTATGCACTTCTGTCCATGAATTCGCAGCTGGCATTAGGGCTTATTGGCTCAGCTGGTGTGTTGTGTTTGTGCAGAGTTTGCACACCAGAGGGGCAGGAGTGGAGAGGGCAGAGAGCTGGTGGTTCATATATTTGAGCCCTTGTGTTGGAGCACCTGCTTCACTAATCATTAACCTTCTTGTTACACAAACTTGGAAGCTAAGGTCCTGGTGGGGAAAAACCTTCTGGATTGGCAGCAAACCTGGATGTCCCAAGATCAGTGTAGGGTCTGGAAGAACTCCCCTAATTCGAATGCTAGCAAGAAGAAAGGCAACAAATGTGGCCACTGACTACGTCAGGGGTTCCCAACCTTATCAGCTGGGGGCCAGCTCATGCTCAGTCAGCTCTGAAGGCCGGACAGCCATTTTGTCCTGCCTGCATGATGGGAGTGACCATTTTGTCCCAACAGCTTCAAAGGGGTGCTCATTTTGTTTCTTGAAGGCCCTTGGAGGGGTGGGAGACCATATGAAATGGTGCCTTAGGTTGGGAACCCTACATGTTCCATTTACCTGGGGTCCTCTTGTGCCCGCTCCCACACTCAACAGAGTTCTCACACCTCCTGTGAAACCTTGTCTGCCTAGCCTGGGTGACATCACAAGGATCCCTCCTGCTCATGACATCAGAAGGTCACACTCTGGTCTCAGCTTTTGGCCTTGAAATCTCAGGAATGCCCCTGGCCTGGCAATCCTAACACTTTTGGGCATACCTGTCAACCTTCCCGGATTGGCCGGGATTTCCCGATTTTCAGCGCCGATTTGCACCATTTCCCGCCCCGCGCTGCCAAAACCCCGGAATTTGGCAGCGGGGGCGAGGAGGTACTGCGCAGCCCTTCTGCGCAGGTCGTGTTCTACGCATGCGTAGAAGGGTTTTACGCTTGCGTAGAACCCTTTTACGCATGCGTAGAAGGCTACGCAAGCGTAGAAGGGGGCTACGCAAGCGTAAAACCCTTCTACGCATGCATAGAACGTGACCTGCGCAGAAACGATTTGCGCAGGTCCCGGATTCGGTGGAGCCACGGTTGACAGGTATGCTCTTGGGCTGAGGGGGAAGCAAGCAAAGCAATCACACTTATACACTGCTTAGTGCAATCTGGGCGATTCACAAGTTAATTAGCATTTTGCCTCCAACATATTGGATACTCATTTTACCAACCTGGAAAGGGTGGAAGGCTGAGTCAACCCTGAGGCCTGATCAGGATCCAACTCACAATCTTTTGGTTGCAGTACAGCAGTTTAACCATTGCACCACCAAGGCTCCTAAGGGAGGGAGGGAGGAGGTAACAAACAGTAGAAATCAGCTGCCTGTTTCACAAACTTCACAAGGCAAGTCTTGAACTGGAGTCTACATACTATTTGACTACATGCTATTTGACTCAATCAATTCAGGCAGCAGAGCCAGGAAGCTGTGACTTGGCTGTTGGCAAGCAGGAATTTCCGCTTGTTTTTTTCCTCCTGTCAAATTCTATATGTGCTAGGCTAGTTATCAAGGGACTGCGGTGGCTTAGTAGTTAAGACACTGAATGTTACGACTGGAAGGTCGGCAGGTGAGCAGTTTGAGACCCAAGTGCTGACAATGGAGTGAGTTCCTGTCTCTGTCCCCGCTCCTACCAACCTAGCTGTTCGAAAGGAAGAAATTGCAAGTAGATAAATAGGTACCACTCCGGTGGGAAAGGTAACAACATTCTGTGCACTCTGGTGTCTAGTCATGCTTGCCACATGACCACGGAAACGTCTGCAGACACAAACAGTGCCGGCTCTTTGACTATAAACAGAAATGAGCATCAAACTCTAGAGTTAGGTACGACTGGCTTTCGAGCAAGGGTGAGCTTTACCTAATTATCAACGGTGCGGAGGGTGTGTGTGTCAGGAATGGGGGAGGAAGTCCCACAGAGGCAACAGGGGCACTTTGGAATTTTCTGGTTCACCTCCCAGTGTGGCGAACAGCTTGGGTTCTGCAACTCGCTCTGCCTAAGTGAACAAACCTCACCCAAAACCCACTTCTTTGGGACAGGGAAAGAGTAGCCTTCTGCATATGGCAGGTAATTTCGGTAGCTTGGCAGAAGCTAGGCTTCTTAATACGGGTGCCTATGGCATACAGCTTATATCTGCCACTCCCCCTTCCCTTAACGGACAGACAGCGCTGCTTATCACCCCCTGGAAGATTTCCAATGACAAGGCTGTGAGATAGGCATAGCTTTGCCGATGGCCATGGCTCCTGTTTTTGTTCTGCTGGGCTTCCTTCTTCTGGCAGGTGACAGATGAGGCAAATGCTGTCTTTTCCAAAGTTTATTGAAGGAAATAAAATACTGGACACATGTAACAGAATAAATCTAACTGCACTGGAAACAAACTAGTAAAATAATAAAAACAAGCCAGCTTTTCTCAAAGCTGATACTTTAAAAGTTGCTGATTTTGAGGGCTGCGCCCTCCATGGCTGGCTGTTAGCGGTGAACAGTCATTTTCTGAAATTGAGTGACAAACACTCCCGCGGATCTTGAAATTCTGATGGCAAGAGGGAAAGGCTTCGCCCTCCATCGAAGAGTGCGTCCCGAGGGCTCAAACTGGGTCCTTTTTATTAGTAAGGAGCACCTAGCCCCCGTTCTTGGAATTTGGTTATCTAATGGGAAAGTACATGTGTTCCCATGAGAACGGAACCCGTGTCCCTCGTGGGGCACCCTGCAGGTGTCCTGCTCCCTTGGGTGAGTGACATCTACCCCCCACCCTAGGAATGGGATGACAGCTCATCAGCTCCCTTGTGGGGTTCACAGCTGGTGACTGTCAATCATTGTTCATGTGGGTTTGCAGATGCACATCTTGGAGAGTGTCCAGTCCTGGACACTCAATCTTCCCCCTCCCTCAAGAATGCTTGTCAAGATAAGAGATCTAGCTGCACATCACTTAGCCATGTCAGACTGACAACCTGGTATGCCAGTGTGCTTTAAAGTGAGAACTGGCTTTCTAAACCTAAAAAAATCCTCTATATGAGTCTTAACACTACATTAATCACATGTCAATCTAAAATTAAGACAGGGTCGCATATGAAGGTCGTGGCAGGGGAAACATGTAAAATAATTCCAATGGAGTAGGACATAGTGTTGGCATCAGGAGGGACACAGAAGGGGTCCCAGAGTGACTGATTTGCTGTTACTTCTCCATCCTGGAGCACTGAGCTGCAAAATTGCTTGCAAATGCATTGATTTTAAATTTTGTGTATTCTCCTGCACCTGCTTTGAATCGATTTACAGGTTATCCCATTGTGATGCAAATACCAACAGAAAGACCAGGAACAATACTGAAAGCAATGCACGGTCCTCTGAGTGGTTTGGCACACACCTGTTGCTGCGGTCCCTAACCACTGGACACATAGTTTGAAAACATAGAGAAGGTGCCAAGTTGGTGTGTGTGGGGTGTGTGTGTGTGTATTAGAGCTATGAGATTCATTGAGCAACCTTGAGCAAGTCACTGTATCAGCCTGACCTACCACCCGGAGCTGTGGTGAGGATAAAAATAGAACCAATTGTGGACTCCATGCCAAATGAATGGGATATAAATCTTGGGGAAGAGATGTAATATGTAATGACAGATCACCTTAAAGAGCACATTTTATGTGGGCATTATGGCAGCCTCTCTCTTAAGATTCTTACAGAGATCTAGTTCTTGGCTGCAAGGCTACATCCTTCTCAAACACCACACAGGTGAATGGTTGGACACCAATGTTGCTCTGGAAGGGAAGTGAGATTTTATTACAAGGGTGCTGCATGGGCAACATCTGAATGTATTGCGCCAACCTAGCTATAGCAGGGGTCCACGGAGAGCCAGTTGATGCTCATGCGTGCCTGACTTTCCTTTACTTTTGTGCTAAAATAGCATTGCAGAATGAAAAATAAATGGGCTATCTGGGTGACTAACTTGGAAGGAAATGGCTGAACTACTGTTGCTTTGTTATGCGTGTGGGAAGCAGATGTATTAGATTCACTGATTCCTAGTGAGCAATTAACAAGTCACTGCTGGAATTCTCAGGGTGGTGGTGGTGCATGTGCAAGAATTGTACCAGGTACCTTCTAATTTCCAGCTGGGAAACTAATGATGGGTACACTTTTTACATAATGAAGCCACAGGATTTCAGCCATTGTGTATAGCTCAACTTATATTCAAGAAGGTGGATGTCTGTGGATTTCCCACGCCCGTTGGGCATGGAACGGCCCTGGCAGAGGCCACTACGGTAGAGAAAACTCCTGGCTCGTGGCATCTGCGGGCAGAGAAATTAAGGGGGGTGGATAAATGATAGGGTTTGATTCACCCAACTCCTGACCTGACCCTCGGTTCTGCTGAAAGAGCAAATACCTAACCCAGTTACCTATTAGAGTAATCACTCATCTCCGTGTCTCAGTGTAATCTCAGGCACAAACAGATGCCATGTTTACCCCTGCCTGATCCCTGAACAAAGGGGACTCCGAGGTCCATGTTTGCCCCAGTTAATTAACTTCCCCAAAGAGGTTCCCAATTAACTTGAGTACACAGGCGATGTAATTTCTGTCAGGTGACAGTCTTGCCACCGTTGCGCTTTTCCTTCTATATATGTTGCAGCCTTTTCTCAATAAAGTACTGATCATATCCTCCTCCATACTGCCTCGTATCGTTCCTTGATCAGTCTCCTCCGGGACCTACGGCCCTCAGCGGCCCCGATTCCTACATCTGGTGACCCCGAGACATGATCTACTCGAGAGTAAGCGACCCCCGAGCGGTCTACTCGTGAGTAAGCGATCAGCACAGCCAGGTTCTGCGCTTGAACCTTGTCCAATCGTCCCGGAGGACAGAGCAGCAGCCCCGGTCGGAAAGCCATCCGATTGGGAAGACAGCTGCGTGGTGAGGCATTACAGAGAGGCATCCTACAGCTTGCTCCCGACTTTCGCGGCGGCTTGCGCCAAAGGGAAACGCGCGTTCCGCTCAGGGCCTGCTGTGAGCCCCTGACAGCGCAGTGGCCACCGAGGGCCCGTGGCCGCAGTCCACGCTCCGAGCTCTACCCAGAAAGCGACGTCGCCAGAACCTGTTGCCTGCCAAAGACGCGTCGACTCGTCCCGAGGAGGAATCTTCCGAGGACCCAATCGCAGGTAATATGGGGACCTGTCCTCAGCGACAGCGTCCATCCGCTAGCCAAAGAACCCATGAGGAGGGGTTCATCATCCTGGCCAGGGTATTTAATTTGCGTTTTCACAGCAGGGAGCTAGCGAGACTTTTGGTGTACCTAGGGGAACACTGCCTGCTTTACCCAGAAGTAGGTACGTTAACCCTCAAGCTCTGGGATCAGATAGGAGACTGCATTCAGCAACCCCCGAAGGCTCCAGAGGGCATAACCCGCACATGGAGCAAATGTAGGAAACTCTCAGTAGAGGATGACCCAGTCTGGATAGAGACCCAGAAAACCCCAGCGCAGTCAGAGCCATCAGCCCCAAGAAGTCTCTATTCATCATTTCAGCTTAAGCAGGGCAGTGTAGGGAGCATTCCCTCAGTGGCAGCTGCAGACGTCACTGAAGGAATTCATGGCATGAGAGGCCTTGGCGCTTCTCTGACAGTCAAAAGTTCCCTGCAAAGGAAGAACTCCATTCAGCGCAGGGGTGAGGAAGATCCATTCACGGGGAAATTGCCAGTGGCACAATTAGCTAGCGCCCAGCTGCTGTGCTCAGCCTTTCTGAAGGCAGACACACGTTCAGGCAGGGCTGCTCAGCGCCCACTGCTCACGGAAATCTGCACGGCCCCTGGCCACGCAGGGCTCCAGAGCAGACCCATTACCACACTCAGGCGCAGAGCAGTGCCAAAACCCCAAGGCGCCTGCTTCCAGTGTGGTAAAATGAGACACCTTAGAAGAGAAAGCCAATCTAGACCAGGCAGATCTTCAAAAGATCGTCTTCATGCCAAATGGCCACCCTGGCATGCATTTGGCCCAGGCTAGAAAGGAGGCAGCCATCGCCCTGGCTATGCCAGAAGAACCATCCCAGCAACAGTACCCCGAGCTCCCCCAAGGCACAGGCAGAATCTGCTGGTCTCACCTTGGGAGTAGCCCAGAGAAACTCGCCCCTAAGTAGAAGCACCCAGATGGTTGTAAAATAGCCAGCTGTGTATTAGCCATCTCCTCATGTGTAGTATAGAACGCTGCAGATCAGGGGAGGAATGTGCGAATGCGTAAATAAGTGTGTGTATGCGTGGTGCACCACTGAATGTATGACTGCAAGAACCGTGTATGATTGCAAAAGCCTTGTCTCTATGACCACAGTATGACTGAAAAAGTGTTCCTTGTGTGTAACTGCGTGGTAATGTCACTGTGAAATATGTGTTAAACAATTTGCACTCTGCTCATGGGCAGGAACTATTTAAAGTTTGAGAAAGCATGATGAACCAAGCCCCTTGCCTTGCCTGCTTAGCAGCTTAAGCAGGAGAGGAGGGGGGGGAAATCCTAACCTGCAATAGGGCGGGGGATTCCCCCTTCCTCCCTGGAGACTTTTTCTTTGTCAAAGGATTAAGCCACTCTTGGAAACCGGTTCTGCAACTCTTACAGATTTTTCTCTTCAGAAGCGCGATCTGAAAACAAAAATCACTTCTATGAGTTTTCCTCACTGTATCGTAAGCTATGGGGCCCCTCCCTACGTCTGTGTTCCTCAAACCCCCATCTCTGTGTCTGAAGGTTTTTTGAATGTCTCTTAGCGTCTTGGAGTCCCGTATCTCACTAGGAGTGAGAGAATTGCATTGTCTTCATGTGTGTATTGTGTTATCATCTTGTAAACTCGGTTCTCAACCTTTTAAAGTCAGGGGCCAAAGTTCCGGGGCCTCAGGCAGCTCTGGGCGTCCGGATAGTCATCCTGCCCTTCCTTCGCCACACAGCCCTTCTTGGCTTGACGGGGGTAGTGGCAGAGCAACGTGGGCTCCGGCCCACTCGCCCACATCTGGCCGCAGGTTGAGAATCGTTCTAACTCTCCTTCATTCTCTTAGGAAAGATACTGTTCTGGTATTTTGACTTTAATCTGTGCAAAGTAACTCACTCATTGTACCCCTTTCACAGGAAAAAGCACGCAAACAGGAACAAAATTCCTCTCCAGGCCTTAACCAATTTCTTTCTTTCTACAGCCTTCCTTTCACAGGCTCCATGGTTAATTACTGATAGGGATTTTCTTAACAGGAGGACCCGGTTGCCTTGGTTACCTGACCTAATCTGATTTCGCTATGATAAGAGTTGTTGCCTTCTCATTGTGCTAACTTCTGACTTGTCTTTCCTCCTTTCGCCAGTGGAACTCCCTGCTGGAAATGTTTAACTTGTGTGTCTTTTCATCTTTGTGTGTTATCTCCTTACAGCTGGCACGTCATAGTTGACTTGTTTTTAATAAGTCATAGTAGGTCATATTAAGTATGGCACCTGGCCCGCAGCACCCTCTCTAGTGTGCAGACACATTTTGCAAACTCCAGAGCACAGAGGAAGGATTAGTCCCTGAGCTCCCGAGCATGTGCAGAGTGCCACCCATTAGCCAGGACTGCCTAGGACCATTTTAAGGGTGCAGTCAGGTCACACCTTCAATCAGATACAGGCATTTTTAGGCCACCCCTTCCCTTTTTGCTGCTAGTCTAAGCACAGGCAAAAGGCTAGCCACCATCTGGCACTCTTCTAAAAGTGTGCACACACACCATGAATGGATGTGCACAGGGGGGCCTCCATGAGAAATTTACCCAAGGGAAGCCTGGCGCTTCATGCGCCAAGGTTTGCCATAAGACCCCAGACTCGTCTCAAACGCAGACAGTCACCTTGTGTGAATTTATGTCACTGGTTCCTCTTCGGGGGGGCTAGGACAGTTTTCACTTATGGGGATCGCACATATTAGGTTCTTACTTGGCAAGAGGACCAAGCTTGGCACACGCTCCTGACTCTTCCGCAAGCGGGCAGAGTTGGCAGCCGTGAACCTCGCTTTGCGCAACTTTGCCAAAGAACGCTTCAACATAATTGCTGACAGCCAGTTTCACAGGAATTTGCTTCACAGTCTACCGGGAGCACACATCACTCCCGTGATAGACAAAAATTTGCTAGGTTTGTTCCTCACAACTCCAATTCAGAGTCATGCATTCCCTCTTCAGAATGCCAAAGCGCTCGCAAGGCAGTTCAACCTGCCACTTTCCCTAGCCCAAGGCATAGTCCGTTCCTGTCTGCAACGTGCAGGGACACCGGGGGGGCCCTCGTGGGGGGTCAACCCACGAGGGACAGAGGCCATTCAGGTGTGACAAAGGGACGTCACACATCCCCACATTTTGGCAAATGGCAGTACATGCACGATTGCATTAATACAAACAAACAGAAAGGGGGGGGAACAACGCCCCATAGTTGCACAGCAATTGCTACCCTATAAAACCAACTAACTCTTTCAGAATTTTTTATCTCCCAAACAAGTCTCTTCCCCATGCAGGTCCCAGAGGCCAGAATCAGACCCGGATGATTGCAAAGAGCGGCACCAGTCACTGTCCTGGATGTCATCAGCTGTCCGTCTTCCTTTATGACTTACATCTCCAAAGACATTTCTATGAACATTTTGCACACTCAGTGCCACTTCTAAGGACTTTTCCAAACTCAAGTTGCACATGAAGCCCCACCAAGAAGGGAAGCCTCAAGAAGCAGCTGAATGTCTTTTATTGCTATTGTTATCTGTAGTTGCTATTATTTATACATGCCTTGTACAATGCTCCAGTTGGGATTTGCAAGGGACACTTGAATTTCTGTATATTGTTAATAACGGCCAGCTTCCACCAAAGGAAGCCAGACCGGCCCATGTTTTGCACCAGCCCATCGCTTGGAAAGATTGAGCACCCGGTAGCCGATAATCCCCAGTTTATCTTCACACCTCCCCATAGGTGTTAGAAAGACATTTGCACAATGCCAGAAGTTGCAGAGAAGCTGCAGAATCACCCCAGGTCACAGTAAATCAATGACACATCTCATTATCTTGCCTTGCTACAGAAAGCAGTCTGAATTCAGACCCACAGCTCTGAAAAACCAGGCTGTGGTCAGTATATTCAGCGTGTCAGGCTTAGCCATAGGCGACGCTCGGAGTATTGGTCAATTGGCTTGCAGATTAGCAAAAGCCATCAACCACACCTCCTCAGCAATAGCGCTGCTCAGCCAGGAGCAGGCAGAGCTTCGCCATGCCATACTGGATAATCAAGAAGCTATCGATTATCCCCTATTGTTACATCATATGGGCTGCAAGTCTGTCCACAGCATGTGTTGCTTAAATCTCGCAGACAATACCGACAAAGCACAGAGTCAGCTCACTGATCTCCACACCATAGTCCAGGGCATCACAGAAGGGTCTGCATGGGGAACTTGGTGGAGTTCATTGTGGAGCTGGATGTGGTCGTGGATTCCATGGGGGTGGCTTCAGACGGTACTTAAGGTGGTCGTGGGGGTGGTCCTGCTAGGCATAGCAGTCTGCTGCTTGGCGCAATGTATCCCCTCACTGATATTGAAGTGCCGCCCCAAGAAGGAACCCCAAAGCGTCATTCCCGCTCAGCAGCTGATGCCTCTCCTACGCAGAGTCGCCAGTCAGGTCCTTAAATGGAAATTAAAGGGGAGATGTGGATTTCCCACGCCCGTTGGGCATGGAACGGCCCTGGCAGAGGCCACTACGGTAGAGAAAACTCCTGGCTCGTGGCATCTGCGGGCAGAGAAATTAAGGGGGGTGGATAAATGATAGGGTTTGATTCACCCAACTCCTGACATGACCCTCGGTTCTGCTGAAAGAGCAAATACCTAACCCAGTTACCTATTAGAGTAATCACTCATCTCCGTGTCTCAGTGTAATCTCAGGCACAAACAGATGCCATGTTTACCCCTGCCTGATCCCTGAACAAAGGGGACTCCGAGGTCCATGTTTGCCCCAGTTAATTAACTTCCCCAAAGAGGTTCCCAATTAACTTGAGTACACAGGCGATGTAATTTCTGTCAGGTGACAGTCTTGCCACCGTTGCGCTTTTCCTTCTATATATGTTGCAGCCTTTTCTCAATAAAGTACTGATCATATCCTCCTCCATACTGCCTCGTATCGTTCCTTGATCAGTCTCCTCCGGGACCTACGGCCCTCAACGGCCCCGATTCCTACAGATGTCTTTGCAAGGGGAAGAACAGGGATCAAGAGAAATCCTCCCCAGGTTTCTTAGACTGTCCTTTACCTGCTCTGACGTTTGCTTATCTCCTTTATGCTTTAAAGTTTAGATTGCTAATGTTAGGATTATGATGCAACTTCCTTCTTTCTCACGCCGCAGTTCCTCTTGCCTTTCTAAAGAGAAAACATTTTGCCTCTGTTCTCTAGCGATGGAAAAGGCAGTTATTATTTTTGTCATTTCTAAGTTGGTTGGCTGCGGTGGCTCAGTGGTTAAGAAGCTTGCCTTGTTAGCTGGAAGGCTGGCATTATTGTTGTTGTTGTTGTTGTTGTTGTTGTTGTTGTTGTTGTTGTTGTTGTTGTTATTATTATTATTATTATTATTATTATTATTATTATTATTATTATTATTATTATTATTATTATTATTATTATTATTATTATTATTATTATTATTATTATTATTATCAGCTAGTACTAGGGCTTCTATTGCTTTTCTTAAGAAACACAAGCCTTCTCATTTTCTTAAAAGTGTGGAAGTAATTCTTTTACTGGTATGTTGAGCAATTTTTCTTAGTTTTAAAGGGCTGAATCTTCAATGTTGCTGCATGCTTACTCTCCAAAATTAAGCTTCCTTAACTGGATGGCACGTTGCCCAAATGCACATGCAGAAGATATCTTTGTAGTGAAGCTGTGGTTAGATTAAGTAGGCATTTTAATGACACAAATTCATTTTTCACTGAAGAATATTTTGCCATACTGTATGTACAGGTGAGAAGCTAAGGTCTGGAGGGGGAGAGGAAAGCACCCTTTACACAGAAGATGACATCTGCCTGTCCATCTGTCCATCTCTTTCTTTATGTTAAGGGATCTGTGCATTTGGTTTTTGAAGCTTCAGCAAGAACATTGGCAGCCTCAGGAAATAATTCCTCCTAGAATACTAAACAGCAGAAGCATCAGATGCATGTAAGCAACTGGGATTCATAGGCAGACACCTGGGTTTGCTTGATACAGTTTTTTTACCTGATTGCACAAATCCATATACACATGTACACTGATGAACATCACATGCATAAAGTTGTTTGTAATTATTCTCAATTTATGGTATTTTTAACGCCTCCCAAAGGGAAAAAAATGGGCAAGAAAGGTTCCACAGGAATTTACAGAAAACATTAGTAAAATTAATGTTTTCTGTAATATTTTAATATTTTTAAATATTAATATATTGATTAATATATTGATTTTAATAATTTTATTATATCACTTATAAAATTAATAGATAAAAAAATGTAATTAAATTAATTTTTCATTAATTAATTAAACATTAATAAAATAGTTCCTGCTCACCAAAGAATTACAATAAAAAATGACATCAAAATTAAAGGGATGGAGATGGGGAGGAATGGGGGAGCAAACTGCAGCATCATTTATTTGTTGCAAAGTACTTCTAAAGCAGTATTTCCCAATGTTTTTCTTTTTAAAGAAACAATATTTTTATTTACATACAAAACATACTAAAGCAGTCGCATAAACACTTAATACAAAACAAAATTAACCCAAAAAAAGATAATTTGAAAGGGATAGATTATATAACATTGTAGTTACTAGGAGGAAGTGCATACATTTTATGTATTTTCCCCGATGTTATTCTGAGTCACATCCTCCTTTTTAAAAAAAGCTAAGAGTGCCCATGGCCCAATGGTTAAACTGCAGTGCTATAGCCAAAGCTCTGCTCACAATCTGAGTTCAATCCCAATGAGCATGAGGTTGGCTTGACCTTTCATGCTTCCCAGGTCAGTAAAATGAGCATCTGTATTTTGTGACAAAATGCTAATTAAACTGCAAACTTCCCAGAGTGTTTTAAATGCTGTTGTGTAGTATATAAATCTAATTGCTGTCGCTAAGTAACCTGCACTCCATGGCATATTTGCATAAAAGACTGGGCAAAGAAAAACATTTTTTAGTGTATGAAACTAAGACACAGGACACAGCCTCGGGCTGGGTTAACTCAGGTTTATTGCATCGTGGACAGAGGGAACATGAGGTAATGGCGGATCGATAGCTCTTTATATACGGTAGTAATACATTTGAACGTGGTGCCATGGTAGCCCATTGGCTACTGTCTGCGTGACGTCATTGCGGGTCACGCCCTTCTTGTCCAGGTGTAGGTGGTGGCGGGAAAGCTTCCCGCGCTGTTGCCTTTGATGAGTTCGGACCAAGAGAGCTTGGACGCTCGCTGCTGCCAGCTGGTGGTCATTAGCTCGCGTCCTATTACAGGGTTTATATGATACAGCTGAAGGTTACATTGTTGCTATAGGCAAGGTTACATTGGCTCAGATACATTGTAATCCATGTGGAAGGTAAAACCATTAGAACACAACACCCCTCCCCCCTAGGACGAGACAATGTCTCGAGCCCACACTTAAACACACTCCCCCCCCTTAGGAGACAAAGTCTCTCAGCCAAGATGGCTTATTTCGAACACGCTGGGGTCTCGATGCGGGCTGCCTTTCCCCGGGTTTGCTACCTTCTCTTTGTCCCCTGGTTTCCTGCCCTGTAATTGGAGAGGGAGACTCGTTAGTGACTTGCCGCGGCTCCGCGGCGTTGTTGGGAGGTGTGCTCTTTCTCAGGGAAGAACCGGGGGCACTGGGGGCTAACGAAAACCCCCTCTTCTCGCTTGGATGGGTGGGGGAACACTCCTGAAAACCCCCCCGGCTCGCAAAATCAAAATCAAAATTACATTCGGGGGACGCGGCGGCGGCCGCACATTCCTTTTCCCTCCCCCCGGGCTCTGATAGAACTGGGGTATCAAAAGGATATGAGTCGGGACCACCGCTTTCCCCCCCGGTTTCGGACTGATGTCCCTCATTGTCTCCCCCTTGGGCTAAACGGGTGGGGGAGAACCCTATCGCTGAATCTTGTTGCTGAGCCCCACTAACCGGCCCTTCACTCACTCGGCGCCTCAGTTGGTCAGCGTGTCTCCTCCAGAGGAGACCGGTGCTCGTCTCCACCCGATACGACACTGGCCCCGTCTGTTCTATTATCGTTCCTGGCACCCAGGCTGGCCCTGCGCTTGCATAGTTCCTGCAGTGAACAGGGTCGCCGGCGGCGAACCCTTTCGAGACTGCCAACCCTATGTTTTTCCCTTTATCCTCGACTCTCGTCGGGTCTAGCCTGGACAGAATCGTGGTCAGTTTTCGCCGCATCAAGAGCTCTGCCGGCGAGTAACCTGACGCTAGGGGGGTCACCCTATACGCTAATAAGAACTGACACACCTGGTGATTTAGGTCCCCCGGGCCCATGCGCCGAAGCGCATCCTTTGTTGTACGCACCAACCGTTCCACTTGGCCATTCGTGGCCGGGTGAAACGGCGCGGATGTAACATGCCGAATGGCGTTTGCCTCCATGAATGCCCCGAACTCCGAGGAGGTGAAGCAACTCGCGTTATCGCTGACTAAAGTGTCGGGTAAACCGAACGTGGAGAAGACTCTCCGTAGCTGGCTAATTGTCGTGGCGGAGGACGTGCTCTTTACTGGGATAACCTCCAGCCACTTGGAGAACGCATCCACCACCAGGAGAAACATGGTTCCTCGGAATGGGCCAGCGAAATCTACATGTACTCTGGACCACGGCCCCCTTGCTGTGTCCCATTCCCTATGCGGGAGGCGGGCCGCCTCTGGTCGGGATCCCTGGCATGCCTCACAAGTGCCGACCATGTGCTCAATGTCCGCGTCCAGCTGTGGCCACCAAAAGTAACTGCGGGCCAGCGCTTTCGAACGAACGATGCCCGGGTGGCTGACGTGCAGCAGTTTGAGCACCCTCGGCCGCATGGACGTGGGAACCACCACCCGTTGGCCCCACAACAGGCACCCCCTTTCTATGGACAACTCTAGTTTTTTCCGAAAGAATGGGTCGAATTCCGCGCTTGGGGACGATGCCGGCCACCCCTTCTGTACCCATGAGCTGACTTTCTCCAGCGTTCTGTCCTTGCCTGTCGCCCTAGCAATATCGGCTGGTACTATTGGGGGTGCATCTAAGACCTCAATTAGCAACACTTGGCGGTCTCTTTCTACTCTAGCCTTTTGGTCGTCCGACAAGGGCAAAGGGGATCTCGAAAGTGCATCAGCATGGCTGATCTCTTTTCCGGGCCGGTACTCCAACTCGTGTTGGTATGCGTTGAGGAAAATGGCCCAACGCAGCATTCTCGGGGATAGGATCTGCGGGGTGGGCTTGCTTGCCGTGAAAATCCCTAACAGGGGTTTGTGATCCGTCACGATTTTGAACGGGCGGCCATACAAAAAATCGTGAAACTTTTTGGTCCCCGCTACTATGGCTAATGCCTCCCTGTCGGTTTGTGCGTAATTTCGCTCCGCCTGAGACAGGGACCTTGAATAAAACGCAACCGGGGCCTCCCTTCCGTCATCCAACACGTGGCAAAGCACCGCCCCCACCCCCACCGGTGATGCATCACAGACTAGGACCACCGGCCGTTTGGGGTCGAAATGCGTTAGAATTGCGTCAGAGGTCAAGAGTTGCTTTAGTTCTTTGAACGCCCTCTCGTGCTCGTCACCCCACACCCAAGTCTCCTCCTTTTTAAGCAGCCGATGAAGCGGTTCGGCCACGGACGCCTTCCGCGGAAGGAATGTATGGTAAAAATTGAGGAGCCCCAGGAATGACTGTAGCTCGGTTTTGGATGTGGGGCGAGGGGCCTTTTTGATGGCTGCTACTTTGGCTTTGGATGGCTTGATACCCTCGGGTGTGATCCGGAACCCTAAGAACTCGACCTCGGTTTCGAAGAAAACACATTTGTCCTTCCTCAGTCTCAGCCCCGCTTTCTCGAATACAGTTAGTACTTTGTCCAATCTCTTTGCCAGTTCGGCCTCACTCCCCCCTGTTATCAATACGTCATCAAAATAAGGCAACACCCCCTCCAGCCCCTTCAGGAGGCGTTCCACAAGCGACTGAAAAAGGCCGGGAGCCGAGTTCACGCCGAACTGTAAACGCGACACCTGGAACGCTCCCTTATGTGTGACTATCGTTTGTGCCGCAGCCGTGGCGGGAGTCACGGGGAGCTGCTGATAGGCTTGTGCCAGATCGAGCTTAGCAAAACACTTTCCCCCATTTAGCCTGGCCAAAAGGTGGCTGATCACCGGCACCGGGTATGCATTAGGGCGGATCGCCTTGTTAATTGTACACTTATAATCAGCGCAAATGCGCACCTCCCCGTTAGCTTTCAAAGCTGTTACAATTGGAGTTTCCCACTCCGCGGAATCAACAGGAATCAGAATCCCCTGACCCACCAACTTGTCCAGTTCCGCCTCTATTTTGTCCTTTAGTGCGAAGGGCACCCTGCGCGGTTTGAGTCTTATCGGGCGGACCTCCGGGTCTAGGTCGAAGGCTACAGGGGGTCCCTTGAATTTTCCAAGTCCTTTTTTAAAAACGGCGGGATGCGCATCGCACACCGCTTGTATTGGGTCCACCCCCACTGAATGTACTCCCCCTATGAACAGGCCTAACGGCTGGAACCACTGTGTCCCTAGGAGGCTACAACTTCCCCCCTTGAGGACAACTAGGGGCAGTTCCGCAGAGTGTCTCTTAAACTCAACCCGAAATTTCCCGACCCCCAACACCGGAATGCTGTTTCCCTGTACATCTCGTAGCGTGGACCTCAATGTTTTAAGTTTGGGCCGCACGTGGGGGTCGATTTTCAAGAACTCTTTCTGGGGAATTATAGAATAGGAGGACCCCGAGTCAATTTCCATCCTGATAGGGGCCCCTTGTACTAGTACCTCAACGAAATAATGGGACTGTTCCGCGGACACGCTGAGCACTGGGACGTCGTCCTCGCTGCTGTCCGAGACGCGGCCCACGCCGTCCTGCCTCCTCGTGGTCTGGACGCCATCTTTGGGCCTCGCTGAACGGTCCGGCCTGGTCGAACGGTCTGGTGACTGCCTCCGGCCCTCCTTCCGTTTTCTGCATGCCTTGGCGATGTGCCCCCGACGGCCGCAGGTGTAGCATTCGGCCTTCCTAAATGGGCACCTCGCACGCTCATGGGCCGCTCCGCACCCATCGCAGCGGCGCCCCCCTTTTCGGACCTTTTGGACCTCCTCGCCGTCGCTGCCTTCCGAGGACGACTTTGAGGCCCGTTGAGTTGCGTGCACCGATTTTTCCGCTTTGCCGGCTCTGGGACGCCACTCACGCCACTGGTGCATCTCGTCCACTCCAGCATTCGTGGACTCTGCGGCTTCCGCGGCCTCTACGACCTCTGCCAGCGTGGGTGGCGGCTCCTTATTCATCAAGCTGCGCTGCACCTCCTTGTCTTTCAGGCCACACAGCACGCCGTCCCTGAGGGCCATTTCTAGTATGTTGTCCCATTTGCAGGGGGCGGCGGCTACCCTCATGGCGGCCACGAATGCCTCGACCGACTCGTCCGGCGCTTGGACTCGCCTCCAAAACGCGCTCCGAGCGGGAAACATCGCCCTCGAGGGTCGGAAGCGCTCCCGTAGCAGCTTCATGATGTCGTCCGCCTTAAATTCGCTCACCTTCTTCGGAGCGATGATGCCCACCAGCGTCCGCTTGGTTTCCATCCCAAGCATGCAGGTGAGGATGGCCCTCTTCCTCTCCTCATCGTCTTCCTTGACTTTGAGTTCCACCAGCGCCGCATGGAAGTCCATCTCAAACAACTCCCAGTCTTGCGGTTTGGTGATGTTGAACCCGCTCTGTGCCCTGGCTGCTCCTTGGGGATCCATTATCCCATCCTCGTCGCCAATTTAGTGTATGAAACTAAGACACAGGACACAGCCTCGGGCTGGGTTAACTCAGGTTTATTGCATCGTGGACAGAGGGAACATGAGGTAATGGCGGATCGATAGCTCTTTATATACGGTAGTAATACATTTGAACGTGGTGCCATGGTAGCCCATTGGCTACTGTCTGCGTGACGTCATTGCGGGTCACGCCCTTCTTGTCCAGGTGTAGGTGGTGGCGGGAAAGCTTCCCGCGCTGTTGCCTTTGATGAGTTCGGACCAAGAGAGCTTGGACGCTCGCTGCTGCCAGCTGGTGGTCATTAGCTCGCGTCCTATTACAGGGTTTATATGATACAGCTGAAGGTTACATTGTTGCTATAGGCAAGGTTACATTGGCTCAGATACATTGTAATCCATGTGGAAGGTAAAACCATTAGAACACAACACATTTAAAATAAGATTTTTTTTATCCCTAATGTGGTTAGTTTTAATTTGCCACATGACCTGCTGAACAAAATGGCAAAATCTCTCTAAGCGCTCACCCCGCAAACCGCCCCCCCCCAAAAAAGAGTTCCTCTTAAGATTTGGTTTGTCAGCACAATGTACCATGACTGTGACCAACATTCAGAAAATACTTTGTGACTGCCATTGGGTTTGAAACCCAGAGGTTGGGAAATTGTGTTCTAAAGGATCTTTCTGGGAAGGAGGGAAGCAAGACACTTTCACCAGTGGATGAGTCCAGGTTGGTTTCCCTCTTATAAGGATGTTTGTTTTGGGAGGCCTCCCCAATGGACTTGGGAGTCCTCGCTGGCAAATACCAAAACAAAAGTAACCATAAAGAGTTTTTAAAAATAAATTACAGTATTTCAGTCTTCTGTAAACTCTAGGCAGAGCCTTCATCAAGAGACAGGATAAAACAGAAAAGATATTTTAAAATGTATATTACAGTATACCTTGCAAAATATACAATAAAACACATGTCAGGCTAATTTTAAAGAAATAGCATTGAATAGATTATTTTTCCTTAATCATTTGTTCTTCAAATTCTAATAGAGGTCTCATCAGACTTTCAGTACTTTAAATGACCTTACATAGATAGACAATGTTCATCATTTGCTAGTTACCAAGAAAAAGACAAGAACCACTCAAATGAAGAATCACAATTTATATAGTCTAATCCTGAAAATAGGTTTAGGTTTTTTGTCTTCAAAAAATAACTCAAGTAAAGTATTTACTTCATACAATACTGTAAACCAAGAAGTCAATATTCAGAGGTCATATCTTCAAAATTTCATGTAGTAAATAAAGTAGAATCCAAAATCTTCAAGTATAGAGTTCCTTAATAAATTTCAGTACAAAGCAATGTAGTCAGTAGGGGCAAAAATACTAAGATAAATCCACAATGAATGAAGACTGTTCTGGTATAAACTAGCCTTTCACGTGTAGCTTCCTCAGGATAAAGGTTCTGTAATTTGCATTAGGGAGCCTCTAAATGTGTATTCTATTAGTGCTCATTTGCTAGTTGTCATTTAATAAAGTTTTAAAATATATTTTCTGTTTATAGAGCAGGTACTGTATTTCAAAAAAATTGGGGAAATCAAGGGAACATTCAAAGCAAAAATGACCATGATAAGGGACAAAGACGGCAAGGAGTTAGCTGATGCAGAAGAGATTAAGAAAAGATGGAAAGAATACACAGAGGAACTTTACAAAAAGGACCTCAACACCACTGATAATCACAATGATGAGAACATTGAACTTGAGCCAGACATCCTAGAGAGTGAAGTCAGAAAGGCCCTAAAAAGCACTGCAAACAACAAAGCTAGTGGAGATGACGGTATCCCAGTTGAATTTTTCAAAGCTCTAAAAGATGACGGAATCAAATTACTGCATTCAATATGCCAGCAGATCTGGAAATCAAAACAGTGGCCAAAGGATTGGAAAAGATCAGTATACGTTCCAATCCCAAAGAAGGGTAGTGACAAAGAGTGTTCAAATTATCGAACAATTGCGCTCATCCCACACGCTAGCAAGGTGATGCTCAAGATAATACAGGATAGACTTCAGCAGCACGTGGAGAGAGAATTACCAGAGGTGCAGGCGGGTTTCAGAAGAGGCAGTGGGACTAGAGACCACATTGCTAATATACGGTGGATCATGGAGAAAACAAAAGAATATCAGAAACAAGTATACCTCTGCTTTATTGACTACACCAAGGCCTTTGACTGCGTGGACCACAATAAAATGTGGCAAGTACTTAAAGAAATGGGAATACCAGAACACCTCATATGCCTCATGAGAAATCTGTACAAGAGTCAAGAAGCAACAGTTAGGACAGAACATGGAATGACAGAATGGTTTGGAATAGGAAAAGGAGTAAGACAAAGCTGCATTTTATCACCCTACCTTTTCAACCTATACACAGAGCACATAATGCGCAATGCAGGGATGGAGGAATCACAATATGGGATAAAAATTGCTGGGAGAAACATCAACAATTTGAGACATGCAAGACGATACCACCTTAATGGCAGAAAGTGAGGAAGATTTAAAGAACCTCTTGATTGGATTGAAGGAGGAGAGTGCAAAAGCTGGCCTGAGACTTAACATCAAGAAAACCAAGATAATGGCAACAGGCCCTATCAGCACCTGGAAAGTAGACGGGGAAGAAGTAGAAGCAGTGACGGATTTTACTTTCTTGGGATCTAGGATCACTGCAGATGGTGACTGCAGCCATGAAATAAAGAGGCGACTGATTCTAGGGAGACAAGCCATGAGAAACCTGGGGAACAGTGAAAAGTAGAGACATCACCTTGCAAACAAAAATCGGTATAGTCAAAGCAATGGTATTCCCGGTGGTAATGTATGGATGCGAGAGCTGGATCATTAGGAAGGCTGAGCGCAGAAGAATAGACGCCTTTGAGATGTGGTGTTGGAGGAGAGTTTTGAGAGTACCCTGGACAGTGAGGAGAACAAATAAGTCAATCTTGAAAGAAATCAGTCCTGACTGCTCCTTAGAAGGTCAAATAGTAAAGCTGAAGCTGAAGTACTTTGGACACCAAATGAGAAGAGAGGATTCACTTGAGAAAGCCTTGATGCTGGAAAAGGTGGAGGGCAAAAAAAGGGGGGGATGGCCAAGGATGAGATGGCTGGATGGCATTGTGGACGCAGCGGGCACCGAGCTGAGCGGGCTGAGGAGGATGGTGGAGGACAGGGGTGCCTGGAGATCAATGGTCCATAGGGTCGCAAAGGGTCGGAATCGACTGTGCGACTGAACAAACTGTATTCACAACCTATGGCCCATGCCATGGGCTGGATGCGGCCTGCAGAGCCATTTCATGTAGCCCTCTGCATTTGTTCCCACCACGGCCACCTCTGCAAGTGGTGAAAGCACTGAAAACATGCAGAAAATGCGTGTTTTTGTACAAGAAATCACCGAAAACACTCGAGAACTTGACCAAAATGCACAAGAACTCGTGCAGGACCATGTGACCAGCCCGCTCAACCGTCTGAGGAGGAGTGATCTGGCCCACAACCCAAAAACATCAAGAAAGCCTGTTATGGAAGGTGAAAAATGTTACCTTATAGAATAAATCTTGGCATTCTGAGATTTGTTCTCCCTTTCCACATATTCTTTTTTTTCCCGATGAAAGGCTGCCAGTTTTGGTTTGTGTTTAAAAGCTAAAATGTATTCCATTAGCAGAAGAGGCTTAGCCATCTCTCAGTTTCAAGCTATCTCCAGCCAGCCCTCTTGTTAGGCTAAGATTTTGTTTTGGAGTCTCCTTTAGAGAACCCCTTTAAAAGTAAAATATAATTGTGCTTCTACGGCTGCTGGTGGCACTCAGCCCAAAAACGATCACATCTACCAGTTCATGAACAAGAAAGCTTTACAGGCATATTGGGTCAACATCTGGATAGCCCTTTATTTAAACTAAAATAAATAAAGACAGAAAAATCTTTCTTAATTTGGGATTGGAAGTGACAATCACCCTTGTGCCTCCAAATCAACAACAACAATAATTTCATGTCGGAAATTATTCTGGGATGAAATAATTTTGCGGGAGAAACTCCGCTCCAGGAACGCCCAAATGAGGCTCCTTTCATGTCCCCAAGAGCTGGGACAGAAACAGGCACTCAATCAGTCATGCAGTATCTGGGTTTTTTTAGTGTATGAGAACCAAGACACAGGAACAGTCGAAGGATTGGCTTAACACATCTTTATTGCATGGTGGTACGGGGGAACATGTGGTAATGGCGGACGAACAGCTCAATATATACAGTGGCTATACATTTGAATGTAGCTCCACGGTAGCCCATTGGCTACTGTCGGCGTGACGTCATTTCAGGTCACGCCCTTCTTGTCCAGGTGAGGTAGTGGCGGGAATCTTCCCGCGCTGTAGTTCTTTGGGGAATTGGAACCGTGTGAGCTGGGCGCTCGCTATTGCCACCTGGTGGTCATTAGCTCGCGTCCTAATTACAACGGGTTACATTGATGCAGCTGGTGATTGTTACATTGTTTAAAGGCATAATATTGAGAACACAACATCCCTCCCCCCTAGGATGAAACGAAGTCTCTCATCCAAGATGGCTTATTGCAAATGCGTTTTGGGCGTGATGCTGGCTGGCTTGTCCCGGGAGTGCTACTGCTTCTCTGTCCCCTGGTCTCTTGTCCTGCAACGGGAGAGGGAGACTCGTTAGTGACTTGCCGCGGTTCTGCGGCTTTTGGGGAAGGGACAAACTCCATTGTGGAAAAACCGGGGGCACTGGGGGCTAACGAAAAACCCCGCTTCTCGCTTGGATGGGTGGGGGACCACTCCGAACCCCCCCCCCCGGTTTAGTAACTGAAACTCGAAATCTTCTGCTGGGTCATTGGGGACATCCCACAGGCTATCTACGAGAACAGTCTCCTTCTCCTCCCCCCTAGGTGGGGACCACTGGCCCCCCTCTCCTCCCCCTTGGGCTGAACGGGTGGGGGAGAACCCTAACGTTGAATCCTTTTCTGCGCCGTCCGCGCGTTGGTTGGCCGGGACCCGGCGCCGTAGTTGGTCAGCGTGCCGTCTCCAGAGAAGACCCGCACTGGTCTCTACACAATACGACACGGGACCCGTCTGCCCAACGACGACGCCCAGGACCCAGGCTGGCCTCGCGCTAGCGTAGTTCCTGCAATGCACCGGGGCACCTACTTTGAAACTCTTCGTGTCCGCTAACCCGATGTTCCTCCCTGTGTCCTCCACCCTCGTTGGGTCTAGCCTGGTCAGAATCGTAGTCAGCTTCCTACGCATTAGGAGCTCCGCGGGCGAGTACCCAGAAGCTAGGGGGGTCACCCTGTAGCCCAGCAGGAACTGGCACACTTGCAGGTTAAGATCCCCGGGACCCATGCGCCTCAGCGCGTCCTTGGTGGTGCGCACGAGGCGCTCAACCTGGCCGTTTGTTGCCGGGTGGAAAGGGGCGGAGGTGATGTGCCGAATGGCGTTGATCTCGGTGAATGCCCTGAACTCAGCGGACGTGAAACAGCTAGCGTTATCGCTAATTAGGGTGTCGGGTATACCGAACGTGCTAAAGACCCTACACAAATGTTTTACTGTCGTTGCTGAGGAGGTGCTCGTGACAGGAATGACCTCCAACCACTTGGAGTAAGCATCCACTACGAGGAGAAAAAGTGTCCCTCTAAATGGGCCCGCAAAATCAATGTGCACACGGGACCACGGCCCCTTTGCCGCGTCCCATTCCCTGTGAGGCAGACGCGCTTCTTCGGGTCGGGAGCATTGGCAGCCCTCGCAAGTGCCCACCATGTGCTCGATGTCTGCGTCCAGTTGGGGCCACCAAAAGTAGCTCCTGGCCAGAGCCTTGGAGCGAACAATTCCCGGGTGGCTGACGTGCAGCAGTTTAAGCACCCTAGGCCTCAGGGATTCGGGGACTACCACCCGCTGGCCCCACAGAAGGCACCCCCTCTCTATGGACAACTCTAGCCGCTTCCTGAAAAACGGGGCGAACTCCGCCGCCGGGGAGTACGCCGGCCACCCCTTCTGCACCCAGGAGCTGACTAGAGCTAACGTTTTGTCCTTGCTGGTCGCCTTGGCGATGTCTGCAGGTACAATGGGGGGCGAATCTAAGACCTCTATCAGGAGCACCTGGCGGTCTTGTTCTTCCTCGCCCACGAGGCCGCTACCGCGGGGAAGGGGAGACCTCGACAGGGCATCCGCGTGGCTTATTTCCTTCCCTGGGTGGTATACCAACGCGTGCTGATACGCGTTTAAGAAGATGGCCCACCTAGGGGACAGGATCTGTCCTAGGGGACAGGATCTGAGGTGTGGGCTTGTCCGCAGTGAAGATGCCTAGCAGGGGCTTGTGGTCAGTTACTATGGTGAAAGGGCGGCCGTAGAGGAAATCGTGGAACTTCTTAGTCCCCGCTATTATTGCTAGCACCTCCCTGTCTGTTTGGGCGTAGTTTCGCTCAGCCTGGGACAGGGATCTGGCAGGAAGGAGTGGTAGAAATTTAAGAGCCCTAGGAACGACTGCAATTCGGGCTTGGAGGTGGGGCGAGGGGCATTTTGAATTGCGGCTACCTTTGATTTGGAGGGTTTGATTCCCGCAGGGGTTACCCGGAAACCCAAGAACTCAACCTCTTTTGCGAAGAAGACGCATTTGTCTTTTCGCAACCTCAACCTCGCCTTTTCAAACACCGCCAGTACTTTGTCTAGCCTTTCAGCCAACTTCTCCTCACTTCCCCCCGATATCAATACATCATCAAAGTATGGCAAGACCCCATCTAGCCCCTTTAAGAGGCGTTCCACGAGCGACTGGAAAATGCCCGGCGCCGAGTTCACGCCAAACTGTAGGCGCGTCACCTGGAACGCCCCCTTATGAGTGACTATTGTTTGCGCAGCAGCTGCAGCTGGGGTTACTGAGAGTTGCTGATAGGCCTGCGCCAGGTCAAGTTTTGCGAAACACTTTCCCCCATGTAACCTGGCCAACAGGTGGCTGACTACCGGCACCGGATATGCATTTGGGCGGATCGCCTTATTAATGGTGCACTTATAATCAGTGCATATGCGAACCTCCCCGTTGGCCTTTAGCGCAGTTACAATCGGAGTTTCCCACTCCGCGGAATCAACAGGAACAAGAATCCTCTGGCCCACCAATTTGTCCAGTTCCGCCTCTATCTTGTCCTTTAGTGCGAAAGGCACTCTGCGCGGCTTGAGTCTTATAGGGCGGACCTCTGGGTCCAGGTCGAACGCTACTGGGGGTCCCTTGAATTTTCCAAGTCCTTTCTTGAAAACTTCGGGGTGCGCGTCACACACCTCCTGTATCGGGTCAGTCCCAACGGCATGCACCCCCCCCCCAATGAACAAACCCAGGGGCTTAAACCATTGGGTCCCAAGGAGGCTGCAACTTTCCCCCTTGAGAACAACCAGGGGAAGTTCCGCGGCGTGTTGCTTGTATTGGACCTTGAATTTTCCAACCCCCAACACCGGAATGCTATTTCCCTGTACATCCCGCAGCGTGGACCTCAACACTTTGAGCTTAGGGCGCACGTGGGGGGAAATTCCCAAGAACTCCCGCTGGGACATGATTGAGTAGGAGGAACCCGAGTCTATCTCCATCCTAACAGGGGCCCCTTGCACCAGTACCTCAACAAAGTAACGGGGGTGTCCCAAGGACACGCTGTACACTGGGGCGTCATCACTACTGTCGTCGGAGATGCGGCCCACGCCATCCTGTTTCCTCGCGGGCCGGGCGCCCTCCTTGGTCCTCGGCGAGCGGTCTGATGAGCCTTTCCGTTCCTTGCGCCGCCGTCTGCAGACCTTGGCGATGTGTCCCCGGCGGCCGCAGTTGTGGCACTCGGCCTTCCGGAACGGGCACTTGATGCGGTTGTGGGCCGCTCCACATCCGTCGCAGCGTCGGCCTTCCTTCCGAACCCTCCGGACGTCCTCGTCGTCGCTGCTCTCCATGGGAGATTTCGGCGTCCGTCTGGCCGCATGCACCGAGCCCGCTGCCTTGTCGGCCTGTGGGGGCCTTTCTCTAAACCCCTTGACTCCGGCCCTCGTGGCTTCTGCGGCCTGTGCCGCCTTCACGACTTCGCGCAGCGTCGGGGGTGGCTCTTGGTTCATCAACTTTCGCTGAACCTCCTCGTCCCACAGGCCACACAGCATGCGGTCCCTGAGGGCGATTTCCAGATTTTCCCACTTGCATGGCCCGGCGGCCAACCGCAGGGCCGCTGCAAAAGCGGCGATGGACTCACCAGGCGCTTGAACTCTCTTCCAGAACGCGTCTCGAGCCGAAAACATCGAAACCGAGGGCTGGAAATGGTCGCGCATCGCTTTCAGGAGCTGTTTGACCGACAGCTCGCTCACCTTCTTCGGTGATACCAGGTCCACCAATACTCTTTTGGCGGCATTTCCGAGCATCCGGGTGAGGATGGCCCTCTTCTTTCCCTCGTCCGTAATGTCGGACACCACCAGCGCATCTTGGAAGTCCATTTCGAAGAGCTCCCAATCTTCCGGCTTGTTGATGTCGAAACCGGCGTGACTAGCGTGTGTCTTGATCTCGTGGGGATCCATGATCCTACCTTCGTCGCCAATTTAGTGTATGAGAACCAAGACACAGGAACAGTCGAAGGATTGGCTTAACACATCTTTATTGCATGGTGGTACGGGGGAACATGTGGTAATGGCGGACGAACAGCTCAATATATACAGTGGCTATACATTTGAATGTAGCTCCACGGTAGCCCATTGGCTACTGTCGGCGTGACGTCATTTCAGGTCACGCCCTTCTTGTCCAGGTGAGGTAGTGGCGGGAATCTTCCCGCGCTGTAGTTCTTTGGGGAATTGGAACCGTGTGAGCTGGGCGCTCGCTATTGCCACCTGGTGGTCATTAGCTCGCGTCCTAATTACAATGGGTTACATTGATGCAGCTGGTGATTGTTACATTGTTTAAAGGCATAATATTGAGAACACAACAGTTTTGGACTGCTGACTTGCCAGCCTTCCAGCTAACAAGGTGAGCTTCTTAACCACTGAGCCACCACAGCCCCAATCAAAAATAATGAATGCTATTGGATTATAATCTTACCTTTTTAGGGTTTAAATAAATAAACTATTGCACATATGTGCATAGAGAGATTGGCAATTTCCTGTTTGCCATTTCTGCTTGCATTCTTAGTATATGTTCTCTAGGCAGAGAAGAAAAGAGTAGGCAAAATGGAGAACAAGGTGTGTTTGTTTCTCTGTTTCTATAGTGTTGCTATGTATAGCAACAGAGTGATGTAGCAAACAGATTTTATGTGAGTATCCTGGAGGAAATTGATCCTGCACTCAAACAGGATGTGCTGGTAATCATAAGTTACTGGACAACAGAACTAAAATAAGAAATAAAGCAGGATCGTTGGGGAATATGGCCTAATTGTCGGAAACAAAGCAGGTGGCTGACTCATAGAATTCTATGCAGCCAACAATATTGATACTTGCAAATGCATGCTTCACGTACCAGATGGCTGTTTGGGACATAATGTCCCACCATGCAGGCAGGGCAAAATGATCATCTGGCCCTTGAAGCTGACTGAGAGAGTGTGACCCGGCCCCCAGCTTGAAAAGGTTGGGCATCCCTGCTCTAGTCTCTGGCAGAACAAAACCCGGAGCAGTCTGTGTTACATACAATGTATTATTAATAGAAAAGATAGGAGTAAATTGAAGAAGAATGGAAGAGCAATGAAAACTGGCAAGATAAACACCAATAATATAAGCAATGTAGAGGACACCATTTTGCTGGCAGATTTGAAATTGTTGTTGAGGAAGGTTAAAGAGGCAAAGGTAAAGGTTTCCTGTTGGATTGGGGCCGCGGGGCGGCCGTGAGGTCCCGGAGGAGACTGGTCAAGTAACGACACGAGACAAGATGGAGCGAAGACCAGTGGTTTATTGAGGGAAAAGCATCATCATATATAGGAATTCAAGGCAGCGTGTGATAGAATCGTCATCTGACAGAAAATCATATCACCCATTTACCCGGGTTAATGGGAAATCTCTCTTGGGGAAGTTAATTAACTGGGGCAAACACTGACAGGGGAAATCCATTGTTCGGGGCTTACACCAGGGTAAACATGGCCACTATTTGCACTAGAGCTTAAGCTCTTCTGTGAGTCAGTAATTGCCTAATCGCTAACAGAAGTTAGCGATCTCGCTTCCCTCAGCAGAACTGTCGGTCAGGTCAGATGTGGGTGAATCAACCCTATGATTATTAATCGGCTCCCCAATTTCCATACTGGCAAGGGCCAGTGACCAGGGGTCTTCCTCATCCGGTGTAACCTCTGCCAGGGGCTGTATTATGCCAATTGTGCTCGCGGAACCCGCAGTTTCCCTTGCTCGAAAGCCAGTCGTATCCGACTCTAGGGTGCAGTGCTCATCTCTGTTTCAAAGCCGAAGAGCCAGCGCTGTCTGTTTCTGCAGACGCTTCCGTGGTCATGTGGCAGGCATGACTAGACACCGGAGCGCACGGAACGCTGTTACCTTCCCACCGAAGTGGCCCCTATTTATCTACTTGCAATTTCTTGCTTTCGAACTGCTAGGTTGGCAGGAGAAGGTTAGGATTCTAGTTTAACATTAAGTAGAGGGAAATAATGACCATGAAGAATTGTATAGCATTTTTGTTGACAATGAAGAAATTAAAATAGTTTTTCTATACCTTGAATCAGTTATCAATCTGTACAGGTGCATTTTACTTCCCCTTCCAGGAGCAACGAGGGTGGTGTGGGCCGATGAATCGCAGTAAACCCATTCGTGTGGATTCACGGGGCTTGGGCTTCTGGGAATTGAAGTCCAAGAACATCTGGAGTGCCAAGGTTCACCATCATGGATCTATTCTATACTATAATGTTCCTGAT
The DNA here is from genome assembly GCA_035047305.1 of Bradypodion pumilum. Lineage (NCBI taxonomy): Eukaryota > Metazoa > Chordata > Lepidosauria > Squamata > Chamaeleonidae > Bradypodion > Bradypodion pumilum. Next base: position 163,401,729 of record JAWDJD010000004.1, on the reverse strand, counting down.
TGCTATTTGTGGGCTGGGTGGATAGCTCAGTAGTTTAGATCTCTGGCTGCAGTGCCAGGGGTTGGAAATTTGATTCCTCATTGTGCCTTCTAGGGACAAGAGTCTATGTGGTCTTGGGAAAACTGTCCAGGCCAAGGGCATCTCCAGAAAAAGGGAATGGTAAATCACTTCTGAATATTCTCTACCTAGAAAACCCTAGAAAAGTTGCAATACTTTGGAATTGATGTGATGGCATGCAATTATTATTTACATATGTAAAAAAATGGCAGTGAAAACTGCTGAGGTATAAAACTAATTCATGTACAATATGATGTTCCAGAAGAATTTTACAGATACCATGGACCACCAGAAAGATAAATAAGTGGAGGCTAGATAACACAAAGCACGGATTCTTTCTACAAGCAAAAATAACTATATTTAGGTCATTATACTTCAAACACATAAGAAGACGAGAGCAGCACTGAGAACATTTGAAGGCAGCAGCGGGGAAAGGAGTGCTATTAGGTAGACTGACTCAACAAAGGAAGCCACAGGCTTTAGTTTGCAAGAACTGCCATGGGGTTGACAAGGATAAAATGGAAAGTCTGGCAGCAGCAAGGAGAAGGGACAGGATCAAGGAACAGTGACAGCTTACCTGTTAGCATATTGTTTGCTTGTGAACAAATGAGTGTCTATAGATGGCTGGTTGTGGGGAAAACAAGAAACTGAATGTGACAGAATAAGCCCGCATTTGAATCGTGGCATAGACTGAAACAGCAGGAGGAAGAAATATTGCTGTGTTTGGTATTTTTTTAAAAAACAAACACAATTGGGATAGTGGTAAGGGAATGTCTGAATGGGCATCTCCATGCTTGCCTCTTTGTGTATGAGGGAGAATGTCTCTGTGTAGATTTGAAATTCATACCTTGTTATGTTCCTAATGTTGCCTGCTATCCTTTATTTTGGCCACCACTGGCTTCTGGGCTTGTTGTTCAAAAAAATAGAAATATTGGATGGGTATCAATGGGAGGAGACTTTTGTAACCTTATATCAGGGGTGTGCTTTAGCACTTGATTACTCAATGACTCTCAGCAATACAGTATATGGAAACCACATCCAGTGTATCTGAGCACAACAATATGGACATCATATCTGCCTTTATTAATTTATTATGACTCATTCATATGTCACTTGGTGCTACAGTTGATGGGGGATAAACAGGCATCCAATGAACAAATCCAAAATTTTAAACTGCACTGTAGATTACGGAGCAATTGTGCATTTACAGCTCCACCCACCACTTCTGGTATTGAAGATACATCTACCAAGGGACAGGAGAGAAGGCTGCCCCCGGGAACCACTTGGTCGCTGTCCCTTGCTTGCTCCGCCCAGTTCGCGACACTTTAGAATAAACCATTGCTCCACACTGAAGGAGGGAGCTTGGAGCAATGGTTTAATCTAAAGTGCAGCACGCCGGGTGGATAAAATAATAATAAAATTATTATTTTTGCCCTAGGGCACCAGAGGCGAGGGCACACTGGGATGAATCCCCCTGTCCGGTGGCCCAGCCAATGCCTCCCTAATGTGATTGCTCTTTGCCACTAGTAGGATCGGTAGAGTTCTGTTTGAAATTTATTGCCAACTGAGGGTTGCCAGGCCCTGACTATTAACATTCTGCAAACTGGTGAAGATTGATGTCTTCAAGGAGGCCTTTAGAGATATCTAAACTCTTGTATAGATTGTCACCTGCATGTCTTTTAAAACTTCATAACAGTGCAATTGTGTTGCTTCTTGTTTTCTGTTTGTTTCTTTTATCATTTTTCCATGTCAGGATTTAGGTGTTTTTAAAAAATCTTATGGATGGGTTGGGTATGTTTGTTTTGTATCTGTGTTTGTATTGTCTGTAAACCACCCGGAGTAACTCTTGCTTAGATGAGTGGGGTATAAATATAATAAATAAATATAAAAATAAAATAATCCCTCTCTTCTTTCTCCAACCATGACCCAAGCAGCAAAGCAATGGGAAGTTCTCCATATGCTAGAGAGTCCACTTTCCTCTTTTATTTTTCTGACTATAACTATATATGGTAAATGTAATTAAAGATAGCTTTTTCTACTTTTGCTTCTCGAGTATTTTTACCATACAAAGTGCTAATCAGAAGGGATGAGTCAGCTATTGTTGAGACCGAGCTATTTGCATCTTACTTTTAAGACCTTTGATATCTTTAAAAAGATATCCTCTGCTTTTTGATTGTGTCTTTTTAGGCTATATGCATTCTAACAATCCAGCTGAGAGAAGCTGTGCATTTAAGAGCAATTGTACATCATTTGTTCTCCTTTGTGCAACTGGTTTGTCATATGGCTTGTCATGTGCCATATGTTACAATCAGTGTATGACCTGTCACACAAAACAGAGCCTGGTAGGATTTGGGGGTGTATGTGTTTACATTATTGCCCTTATTCAATTCCATAAACAGATAGGATTCTCATCTTTGGGGGCGGGGAAAGCAATGTTTCTGTAGAGATTTTTAATAAACAAATGTGAAAGGAACTATGTGTAAACTCACAGCTGGGCAATATTTTTATTACCACCAAACAAAATGTCATAAAAGAATCCAAGGTTTTCTAGAACTTTTAATCTGGCTGAAGAAGCAGGAAAGTTTGCCTTTTTTTTTTTTGGATGAACTAAAAACTTATTATGTATGAAGATGTTGAAAGCTTGTTCAATTCTATAGTATTTTGGTTGTTCTGTATGGAGAACTCAAGCCCATTTGGACAATTCCTAAATTTCTTGAAAATGTTGCCAGATCTTTACTTAGACCTCAATGTCTGGCCGGACATCCAGCTGTGGTAATGGAGTAGACCTTATATCGAGTGACTCAATGCCAAGTGTTGGCCAGCAGTAAATAAACTGACTCCCTAAAGGGGCCAATAGCTATGGGTGAATGAGCCCCTTTAGATGGGGTGATGGTCCCCTCATTGGAGGAAATGCCAATGGAAACCATCATATTGGGCCCAATAGCAAAATGAGTGGAGGAGGAACTCTGATTCCCAATGGTCATGGAGGTGGAAGAAGCTACGCCAGATGGACTGGCTGTGAAGGCGCACCTTGATAATATCCTCAAGGCTGTGGCAGTCCATTGCAGTCCATGTGTTAAATCCCGCATATCTCATTTCATGACCCACAGGAGATGGCTCCGTGATCATAGTGTCTGGGTCCCTCCATGAGAAGCTAGGATCCACCTTAAACCAGATTCACACCAATGGAATTCTTCCTGCTTCAGGGGAAAATGCATTCTCAGATAGGAACTGCAGTCGATGACTGTTTGACCACAATTATGAGAAGCCGAGTGCTATACTTTCAGCTTCATCCAGTCATTCTCCCAATAGCCTTCTTCCCCCACCCAATGGTAGAAAACAAGACATCCATTGTACTGGCTTCAGTAACAGTTATCCCCCCAACAACAACAACAACAACAACAACAACAACAACAACAACAACAACAACAACAACAACAACAACAATAATAATAATAATAATAATAATGATGATGATGATGATGATGATGATGATGATGATGATGATGATGATGATGATGATGATGATTTAATGGTAATATTTTAACATTATTGGATATACAACATAGAATCATATTTATTTACATTAGAAAGAACTAAATACTAGAATATGGATTGGGTTCCAAATACAGATAAATAACCCCTATCAAAGCTGTTCTGGCTTTGGGAGATACTCACTAGTATCCTAGATTTCTAACAAGGTGAACGGGGATAGTGGGTGGAGGAGTACACATAATCCCAAGGCCTATACTGGGTTGCAAGAACATGGCTTCTTTATCATTAATTTACTGATGGAACCAATTGTCACTCTAATGATTCCTGATACTGTCCTTTCTATGTGTATTTCACAATAAAACCTACTGACTTCTTTTAAATGAGAATACATACCTTTTTCAAAGAACTTCTCCAAAAAACATTCATAGTACAACAGATGTATTAAGCGGGGTGGGGAGTAGGTAAACTGCATATTTCCAATTCAGAATAATTTATTCTCCCTTGTTGCAGATCATTGGATAGCTGTTAATATTTATCTTGGCATTCAGTCAAGGCGAATACAAGCCATAGTTGAACTACAGTGGAACTGTGCATTCGGACACTGCATTGTCCCCTACAGTGGGATCAAGGTATATTATAATTTTTATTATTTGACTTGATTAAAGAGTTGATGAATTGAATGGTAAGAGGTTTCAGCCATAGACTTCAAAATGGAAATTGAATCATATCTGATGAACTTCTTCAGGCATCTCTTTGTGGAGATCAGTAGCAGTTTGTCAGAACAAAGACTAATCAAGATAAGAGTTAGAACCTCAGGACAGAATCATCTTTGAAAGTGTGGCAACACACAGGATGAAATGTCCCATTGGGAAAGAATGGATCTAATCCAGGAAATTGTGGTGGAGGATAAAGGGTGGTGGTGGTTGGTTTTTGTGTAAGTGAAAGCTCTAAATGGGCTTTACTAACATTTGAACTTTTACTAGCACGTGTTACATGTAGAAAACACACAAGGAATCTAATGTAGTTGCAGCTTTGGAGTCTTGGTCTGAACAGTATGTGTGGATCAAGTGTACCTCTAGCTGGTGTTGGTCTGGAGGTTCCATCACCCCTCATCCTTGACTTGAGGCTGATGGGAGTTGCAATCCAATCATGCTGGACTACATGTTCAGTGCGTCACTCATTCCCTATCTGTATTGTCAAATCAAGTCTACTATATCTGATCTGAAGACCTCAGAAATGAAAATACTGGTTCACACATGTACTGTATATTCACCACTTTATCACTTGATTGCTCAATGACTCTCAGCAATACAGTATATGGAAACCACATCCAGTGTATCTGAGCACAACAATAATATCATATCTGCCTTTATTAATTTATTATGACTCTTTCATGTCACTTGGTGCTACAGTTGATTGGGGATAAACAGGCATCCAATGAACAAATCCAAAATTTTAAACTGCACTGTAGATTATGGAGCAATTGTGCATTTAGTTCCACCCACCACTTCTGGTATTGAACATACATCTATAACGCTTGGTAAATTTGTTCTGCAAACAGACTGTCAAATGAGGAATGCGGAACATAAAGGCTAATACAAATAAATTATCTGGTGGTCAGTTTTTCAGTTGAGTTTAGCATATCACTACATCACTACCAAAGTCAACTTTAATCATACAACAGACCCTGAACATTCCAAGTTGGCGTACATTACAGAATGTATGGAAGGGCAATGAGGCAGGGTTTGCTGAGGAATTGGATGGTGAATTTCACATGTGCTCAGCCCACTTGAAATGCAGGACTCAGGACTCTACACAAGCAAGGTAAGTATGAACCAGTGCAACCTCACAATGGCTAACTACAAAATGACAGCACCAACTCTGTCTCCTGCAGCAGTGGTTGCTTTGCAGATCACAACAATGGTTTGGCCAACATGCATGGAAGGCACAATATTTATACTATTTTATGTCGACAGGTCTGGTTGCAATTATTGCTCACTGTGTCGCCCGTGTGGTTGCTGGCCAACCAGTATTCCCAGGCTGAAGTAGCACAGCAGAAATAGAGGTTGGTTGGTTACACAATGTGGAGATCAATTTGTCTTTAGACTGGACACATCTACCCAACTGACAATCAAGTCAGTTGTTGCAGTGAGATGTTATGTGCTGTCAAGTAAGAACTAACTTACAGTGACCAGGATAGGGCTTTCGAGGAAAGTGAGATATTTAAATGGTGGTTTTACCAATTCTACACTCCTAATGAGACTGCATGGCTAAGGAGGAATTCAAACTCAGGCCTCCTTCAGGAGTCCATCATTCCATCCACTAAATGACACTGGGTATCCACACTAAGATGCCCTAGCATTTGCTACCATGGTTTAAGCCACATCTCCTTACTGTAGATAGATTTGCTTTCCTGTTCTTTACAAGATTTCCCCAAACTTCCCTTTCAAAGCATCCTTCCTCAAAATCTACTGAGGGTCTGGTCACAATTTACAGACTCTCTCTCCCATACCTTCCATTTTTCCTTTTGAAATATTGGTAGTTCTAGAAGACCATATGCAGAGCTCTCCACCCAGAAATGAACTGTGGAATTTAAAGGAACTTAAAGGAATGTAGCCCTTCAGTCGCAGTTCCCATCAGAGTCCTTCCAATTGACTTGCACTGGCCACAACTGATGTGAGCGGCAGTTCAACAGTGTCTGAAGGACCGAATGTTTTGTTTCCTACTTGCCCTTTAAATAACCCACATTGTCTATAACTTTAGATTGTCCATGAAACATGGCTTATGAACTACAAGTGAGGTTATCAGATTGCTTTTCAGCCTCTGGATGTGTTTAGACTGCAATTCTGGTCCAGGATTGTAAATGGTCAGTAACCTATAAAGAGTAGAAACAACCCCCAGACAGGGCTGGTAAGGAAACATCTGTTCCCAGTTGATCTCCCCACCTGCCCACATCCCTCCAAGCTGACCAATGGACCACAGACAATTACAAAGACGTATGTGGGCAAGTGGAGTAAAAGAAAACGTTGTTGGCTAATCATTTTTATTTTTATGCAATTACATTTGAAAGAACTCCGTCCTTGCTGGTCCCAAGCCCGGATGAGGAAGGAGGGTTGGGTACCAGGTTAGCATCCCAGCCTCATAAAAACGTCCCTGCTGCAGAAGCAATGAGATGCCCTGTTGCCTAATACTACATTTGAAAGGTAGATCTAACCCTATGATAATCTTGCCCAGTTTCTTTTATCATGCAGTAGATCCAACTGGTTGGAGGGCTGGAATCTTGCAGTTTGGAACAATAAGTTGCAACTACAGTTAGGCCCACTGAACCAATGGAACATGCAGAGGAGCCAATTCTCCTACATACCCACTCATTCAATGGACCCAATTGACTCACAGCCTACTATGCTGAGCAGCAGCATTTCTGCCACTCCTGTGCAAGTCCCATTTCAGCTGTTGTGGGAATGGCTTACATAGCGCCCAATTCTAAAGTGCTGTGCTCATGTAATGCCCGATCTGGATAAATAACAGTAAAATAACAATAAGAATAAATATACAGGTATATATAAATAATTAAAAACTGGGGCACATTACACAAGGTTACATATAACATTCAGAGAGGCACGATACACCAAGTCCCTATGCCTTGTGAAAATGCCATGGAAAGGAGACATGCCTGTCATGGCAAGAGAGGACAAAGGTCTAAGAATGTCATGCAGCAAAGCAGACATGGCATCCCTCTAGGGATAAAGACAAGAGCGATGCCAGGCCTTGTTGGGATGCAAACATCTGTAACGTCTTCCCAGTCCTGGTATACAAACATGCAGAGAGAGATGCCAGAATCCTGGAGCAGGCATGCCATGAGTGGAACTAGTGAGCCCATGGGTACATTATCTACAGCATGTGGTCTACGTTGGTAGGTGCAGAGACTGGCATCTGAGAGGAGGTGAAAACTTCCCCTGGTACTGGTAGTTGGGTGCACAGACACATACAATTCACAAGTGAATAGGAGAAGGTTTTAGAAAGGGCTTTCATCCTTCCTAGTGAGTCACTGCTTGATCTTCACCTTCCGTCTGCCTTTCTTCTTCCTCCCTGGGGTTCAAGACCCTCCTTGTGCAGTTCTCTCCAGGCCATTTCACATGAGCTCCTGTTTTCTCTCCTCCTAGCATCTCTTTTGAGATACAAGGAAGAGTCTTTTTTTTTTACAGTTGAGCTTCTTGGGTGCATGGAAGCATGAGAGGTCCCAAGCATCCTTGCCAGGATAAAATCCCAGCCAAAACTCTGCCAATGAAACATTTCTTGGGCTCATTCCTTCCCTCTTTCATTCTGTCAGGTCTCTGTTCCCCTCAATGCCGTTTTAAGCAAGGGCAAGAATGGTGCTCAGGTATGCACAGCCTTGCCTGTTCTGTGGCTAGTCGCTTGTTCTGTGAGGTCTCTGTAGTAGGCAGATTTCAGAAATCGGGGATAGGAGTCCTTCTCCATCAAGGTGTAGGTTTTGGCTTGGGCTTCTTCAAAGCAAGCAGGAGTGGTGAGGGTGAGGTTGATCCTGGTTACCTCTCTGGTTTCATGGTCAAGGTTCACCTGCAAGAAAAAGAAAAGCCTATGGTGACCTTTTGTGAGATAAAAATAATAGGGATAACGTGTATTCCAGAACTCCATCTGAGCCAAGAAAAGGAGGACTGAAGCGTTTAATGGACGGGCAAGTGCAACATATTTCAGTTTTATCACATATTTTATATTTGCTTAAATGTGATTTAAATTAGTAATGTTTCTAATATTGTTGTCGGTTTAATTGTATTTCAGTATTAATGCTCTAATTCATTGTGATTTTAATTATAACTCGGCTTATTTGCATTAGCTATTGCACGCCTGTCTGAAGAAAGATTCCCCTGCTTCATTTCTTCCAAGATATAAAATTACTCTAATGATGTAAAAATGCTACCGTATATACCCGACTATAAGTCGTCCTGAATATAAGTTGAGGTATCTAATTTGGACCTCTAAAACTAGGAAAATAGATTGACCCGAGTATAAGTCGGGGGTGGAAAATGCAGCAACTGCTAGTGAGTTTCAATAATTAAAATACATGAAAATACAGTAAAGTTAATTAATTGAGACATTTGTGTGGGTATGTTTTTGAGTGTTTATATGGACCCAAGTGTAAGTCGAGTCTCATTTTTGGACCTCATTTTGGGGGCTAAAAAACCTGACTCATACTCGAGTATATACGGTAATTATTTTCATGAGCAGCACCAATTATTTATCACTTGGAAGGATCCTTCATACAATCTGTTTAGTGCACAGGATGGTCATTTCATTCTACAGGGTGCAAACGTATCAATTGTCATACGCCTGTAATTATGTGTCCCATACAAGCATGAGGGCCAAAGTCTTGTGCAGATTTGTGTGCCATGGCTATCTGAAGAGCATACGGCACTCACTTCATCAGTTAGCCACAACTGGCCACAGCCACTTACACGATTCCTGCAGCATGGACATAAATTCCCAACAGGATTTTGGCCAAGTTCCATCTTCCTCAGGACAGCAGTTAAAAGTGTCCTCTGGGAGGAAGGACACACAACCACTGTGGAACTGATAGTGATCGCATTGACTTACTTCTCTGGGGGCCTCATTTTGAATGAAGTCCTCAAAGATCCTGTTGGCTTTGGCTTCTAGCTTTGCTCTTGAGTGGGTCTTCTTATAGTCCTCACAGGCTAGCCAGAACTCAAGATTCTCTTCACTGAATTCTATTTTAAGGAATCCATGGAATGCTGCCACCCCACCTGGGGGAAAAAAGAACAGGAAATGTCCAACTTAGAATGGATAGGAAGAGAAGAAAGAGCTGTTGCAGAAAGGTTGTGCTTGCCTCATCTTCAAAACCATGAAAGAGAAACCTCACATCGAACAAAGCTCAGAATATTAGCAGGAAATATCTCTGACGGCAGTTTAGGAGCAGACATCAAACATCACAAGCCAATGGATAACAAATGGATAAATAGATCTGTTAGGTTTTTAGTAGCAGAGAGTTTTATATTCTAGCAGGTTCTTAGAGCAGAAGTGCCAAAACTTTTTGGGCCGTGGGAAGGTCACGTGGTTCAGGGGCTGGTCACTATGGCCCAGGGGCTGGATGTGGCCCCAGAGCCAATTCATCCGGCCTGTGAAGCCCTCGTCACTCCCAGAAGTGAAAGTAAAATGTGCCCGTACAGGCTCGTTTTACTTCCGCTTCTGGGAGTGGCGAGGGCTTCGCAGGCCGGATGAATTGGTGTCAGGGGCTGCATCCAGCCCCCAGGCCTTAGTTTGGGCAACCCTATCTTAGTGCACACTGTGCACTATGTTACTTAGTTGGCCTTCTGTAGAAAACAGTTGATTTAGGAGTAAATGATTAGTGAGGAAATTACACCAGGGAGAGGAAACTCCCCAATACTGCCACCAGGCTGAGGTCCTGATCTAGACTGATGTAGTCAGTGACTGTGTGCATGTGTATTTAGCATTCTTTTTCTTTATTTTTTCATTCTTTCCTTTTGCTCACAAGGAGAGTCTCAAGCACTGAGTTCATTTGATTCAGAAATGAATATGGCTGGGATGAGACTCCTATAGGGCAGTGGTGGCGAACCTATGGCATGAGTGCCAGAAGTAGCACTCGGAGCCCTCTCTGTGGGCTCCCATGTGGTAGTCCAGCACAGAGTTTGCCCCACCCCCCTGCCCAGCAGCCCAGTGGGAGCACTTCCTCCCTCCACCAGCACAGAGTTTGCCCCGCCTCTCTGCCCAGCAGACTAATGGGAGTGTCGTCCCTTCCCTGTTGCTGTATTGGCACTTTGGGATAAGTTAGTGGGGTTTGGATTGCAGTTTGGGCACTCAGTCTCTAAAAGGTTCATTATCACTGCTATAGGGAACACTATTTTATTTTATGCACAATGATTTTATGAACCTTCTGCTTTCCGTTGATAGGTCTGTGAATTCCCTGCTACTATTGTTATATACAAGATTGTGGAGAGATTACTAATTTGTAGCAGGCTAAAAAGAGTGAAAACCTGTTGTTTCAAGCAGTCATCATCCTATTCCTTAGAACTACACTTCTCTATTTCTAACATTATATATCAAGGGAGATTTGCACTCACTTTTACTTCTCACAAGATGGTCAAAGGACTCCTTCCATCCGAGCACTTCTTCCAAGGAGTATCTGGAGAAGAAAATAAATAATGAAATTGGATCAGTGATGGGGTTCAAAAGTAATTTTGGGGTGGAAAACAGGAACAGAGGAAGAGAGGGGGAACCTACAAATCATGAACAGACCAAATTAACAAGACCTCTTCTTCATACTTGACTTAGATTGTCTCAGATCCATGATCTGGCTACAGTATTTACAACTCTTCTAAGGCTAGGTCTGCTATACTTTACATTCTTGTTTGCCATAGTGGGACTTGTGGACTTTCATTCTTGCAGACAGCTCACCAAAATGGGTGAGATGGGTCATTCTGGGGACCTAATCTGCAAACACACTCAACTGGGTTTCATGAAGCTCTCCCTTTCTCAGGCAATAGCTGGGAACCCAACTCACAATTGAAATGTCCTAACAGACAGATAGGACCCTTGATTACAATTTCCTCATCCCTTTGAATTATCTGAAATTTTTAGCCTTTATGTAGTACTGTTCTGTTTCCCTTGTGACATAGCTTTCCTTCCATTAACTGCATGCTCTAGATCAGGTCAGTTTGCTGTTCTAGACATCGCTTACCTCTGTTTTGGACTTCGGCTGAGTTTATAGCCAAAATCTGGTTTATGAAGCAGAATCCTCAGGCGGGTCTTGAATTCTTTGGCTCTAAAAAACAACAACACAAGAATAACATGCAGAAACGAATACTGAAAAAGATATAGCCATGTGGGGGCAGCAGGGAGTTGTTTGCTTAAAGCTTGAGAAAGATGGCCAGTTCTCTAACTATAGATGTCTGGGTAGAGATTAGGCTGGTATGGCTGTTCTATGCTTGCTCTAAAGTAAGTGAGGCATGCCACAGAAGTATGTTTTTAATTAAGCTGACTTCTGATACATGCTAGGATGCATTTCAGTCATAAAGGTAAAGGTCGCCCTAGATCAAAAGCCAGTCATATCCAACTCCAGGGTTCAGTGCTCATCTGTTTCAAAGCCAAAGAGTCAGTGCTGTTTCCTTCTGCAGATGTTTCCATGGACATGTAGCAGGCATGCCTAGACACTGGAGTGCACTGAACACTGTTTACCTTCCCACTGAAGTGATCCCTATTTATCTAATTGCAATTTCTTGCTTTTTTTAATATATATTTTTTATTAATTTTAAATTTCTTGCTTTTGAACTGCTAGGTTGGCAGGAGCTGGGACATTGGCAGGAGGGATCTCACTCTGTTGTGCAGTACTCGGGTCTCAAACTGCTGACCTGCAAGTCATCAGAGTGCTAAATCAAACTGATAATTCTAACAATTAATAATTCTGATAAAAGGCCAGGACAAACTACATTTGTAAATAGTTTAATCCTCTCCAGCAGGCTGGTGATCAAATAAAAAAGGCCAGTCCTTCGAAAGGGGTAGACTCAGACTTATTGGGTCTGACCATCCAGCCATGTTTGTTTTTCAATTTGTGCTTTCATGAAGCTACAACAGTGTTATCCTTAAGTAACAAGCTTTTAGTTTGATTATTGTGAATAGCAGAACCCTTTCTGATATCATGAAGTGGCTTACAAGGAGCTTCAGGATATCAGAAATTGAACACTTCCCCTCTATGAATGATCAGGAAGAATGAAATAAAAATTTACACTGCCTAGATCACCATTGATGCGATGCATCACTTCATTTATTTTTTTAAAAAAATATTTGTTTGTGTATTGTCAAACAAAACCACGGCTGTGGGCAGTTTCTTGATCAGCAATGCACACAAAGGTGTTCTTTAAAAAATGAAAACAAAGTGATGATCTAGGAGACGCAGAACAAATATTTTACTTTCCCTGAACGTTTGTAGACAATCAGAAGTGTCCCAAGGATTGGTTCCCATTTGGACAGGAGGAGTGTGCTTGAATGGCACACTACTCTACCCTACCTCAATTGTAACCAACCCTTTTCAGGCTGATCCAGCTGCACCAGAACGGGCAGTCTGCACAAGCTCTTTGTCATAAATAGCCAAAGGAAGATATGCAAACCTTATACAAAAACCAATAAGATTCCAGCCAGTGTAAAGGTAAAGGTAAAGGTTTCCCTTGCTCGAAAGCCAGTCGTATCCGACTCTAGGGTGCAGTGCTCATCTCTGTTTCTAAGCCGAAGAGCCAGCGCTGTCTGCTTCTGCAGACGTTTCCGTGGTCATGTGGCAGGCATGACTAGACACCGGAGCGCACGGAGCCAGTGTATTTAGCTTATATTTTGTTTTAGAGACCAACATTAATAGCTAAATTAGCCATTAGCCTTTAGAATATTTAGGATTGAGTAGTACCCTCCCGTTTGCTGAACTGCAGTTTCCTGCAACAGCTTCTCTTTAATTTCCTCCAAACACCATTGATTTTTAATCCTCTGCACAATAGGAAGTCAGGCTAATAGACAGTGCCCACCTACAAACTAGGCATCACTTGCTCCTCTTCATCGGCGCAGCTTCAGGTGCCATCCCTGAGATTGGCTAGGAGAACTCGGACGAGAAGAGCCTTCTCAGTGGTGGCACCAATATTGTGGAATGCTATTCCACTCGAGCTGTGCCAGCTCGAGCAATTGAATATGCTTTTTGAGGAGGCCTTTGTAAATGTTTCACCTATCCCTGGCTTTTAGACCGGTGCTCAGCTTATATTTTTCCAGTTCAGCAGTTTAGGGGTTAGGACATGAGTCTGCTGTATTTTGGCCCAATTGTATGCCATGTTTACTGTCGGTTTTATTGTAGCTCATTTTTATTATAATTGTATGGGGGGTACTTTTAAAATGTCTGTTTGTTGTATGGGAGATTTTATGCCATTAGCCACCTCGTGTAGGGATTCATTCTTCCTAGAGAGGTGGGGTATAAACACAACTATAATAATAATAATAATAATAATAATAATAATAATAATAATAATAATAATAATAATAATAATAATAATAATAATAATAATAATAATAATAATAATAATAATAATAATAATAATAATAATAATAATAATAATAATAATAATAATAAATGTTCCAAAAGTTTCTCAAAGTAACCAAAAATATCCATTTCATTAGCATAAAAGCATTTTTGCTCTTTAATTTTGCAGCCTTTACCAGGCTGCTATCTTTGGATGGATGAGGACATGGGTTCTGTACATGTTTGGTGCATTTGTTCTGTAGCATCTGCCACTCAGATGCAGAGGGATCAAAGCCACACAAACTGCACAGAATTATTTGACTGTCAACCATCTGTTCCAAAGCCCATTTCCCACCATTTAAAGCATATGGCATCCTTTAGTTACTTCCTCCTCTTTGATGCTGCCATCCCTCAATAACAAGTTTTTTTCCTGTCTGGCTCTGTGCCCAATAATGGACTGTTTCCTACATCATATCTCGCTTGCTGCTTAATCTGAAAGAATAAGGCAACATAAAGACATTTGGGGTTTTCCCAGACATGTATAGGAGGTATGATACAGCCATTTGTGGCTTTTTATCTACCACTCCCTCTCATACTTCAAAGTACACTGCAAATCTGAACTACTTCCTTAACCACTGATCCGAAATACACCCGAAGAGAGAGAACCACCCGCCCAATCTACTGTGGCAAAAATGTCTCTCTTAAAAGTTCCCAGGCAGAGATCATGTGTCCACAGCTGTAAATGCCTCCTTTTCTTGGCAGCAGAAAAATAAGCACTAGGAAGAGCAACTCTGTAAAAGACCAGTTACCAAACATATAGTAACAAAATGGCCTTTCAGTTTGTGGCCCTCCAATGTGCTTCAGCCCTCTTTCTGGGGAGTTTCTAGCAATCCTGGAAAAAGACAAAATCTTTGCTTCTAAGACAGGAGTGCCCAAACTATGGCCCGGGGGAGGGGGGCAGATCCGGCCCCCGATGGCAATTCATCTGGCCCCCAAAGCCAATTCATCCACCTCCTGAAGCCCACGTCGCTCCCGGAAGCGGAAGTAAAACCCATCACGGGCGTGTTTTACTTCCGCTTCCGGGAGCAATGAGGGCGTCAGGGGCCGGATGAATTGGCGTCAGGGGCCGGATCCAGCCCCTGCGCTTTAGTGACCAGCCCCCTGAACCATGTGACATGACCCAAAAAGTTTGGGCACCCCTGTTCTAAGAGGTAACTACAGAATGGCTTGCTGTCCTGCACTTTTGGAATACTGGACAGATACGGCACACTCTAAAGCTTCTAATCTGAGCTGAAATTTAATGCCTATTCATTAGCATTTGCTAAGTATACCCCTCCCTTTTCATCTCCCCCCCCTCTCTGTAAGCAACTCTGGGTATGTACTTTGCCTCCCCACCCATCTTCTATTTTCTTTCTCTCGCTTTTTCCCCTGCCTGTGCAGTTCTACAGTGTATGTACACTGATAATGCTAAAGCTATAGTAGCAACAACGTATCTTAATTCTTTTGCTGAAAACTGTACAAAAGGAAGTTTCTCCCATCCCACCTCTCCTCAAGTTACCGGACACTGCGCACTCTCAGTAACCCAGCCACACTTTTAACTTGTCCCATCACGCACCACAATGCCATGTTGTCTGGTTCTGGGATCTCTTGTGGCAGCTGCTGGCTGTGGTGTTTTTACAGCCAGCATAGAGAGATGCCTCCCAGCTTGGTGCATCGCTGCGTCAATGTTGGAGATGGCTGGCTGGCGTGTCTCTTTCTATTCTTAGCTTACCACCTTCTGGTTGGCGCCTGGAAGGAATGCTAATTGAGTGGGGAACGGCACTGCAAAATTAGGTGACGGCTCTGGGATAAGGGAAAGGCATCCATCAAAGCAAGGCACAAAGCAGGAATTTATAGAGCCGTGGTGCTCAACCTTTTCTGGCCCTCTCTAAAATCCTGAAACCATCCCCCCCCACACACACACACACACACAGACACTGTGGCATATAATTCTTATTATTCAAAAATTGAACTCCTAATCACGCGGAGGAAGCCTAAAAGGCCATTAACATGGTCTAAACAAGTTTCCAAAGAAATTCACTGTTAATAACTCATTCTCGGATTGCCCCCCTTAAAAACCAAATTGTCCCCCTGTGGGGCATGTGCCCCATGTTGGGAACCACAGGCATAGAAGAAGTGCCTGAAGAAGTGGACTTGATCCACAAAAGCTTAAAATAGAGCAGTTACTCTGTAAGGTGCCACAACGTTTTGGTCTTTAAAGTTTCCCGTTTCATATAGGAAGGTACACCAAGCAGATACCCAAAGAAGACGGGGAGCTCGTTCTGTCCTGCAGTACTCGGGAATCGAACTGCTGACCTTCCGCTTCCCAGTCAGCATCTTAGCCACTTGAGCCACTGCCAGTATACAACAGTATAAAATCGAATCACAGTACTATGACAAAAAAAAACAACAACAACAACAGTAAACTTAAACAGCTAAAATACACCTTGTTAAAACCTCTTTAAAGGGTTAGACTAAAAATCCCCTAAATGGTGGGTTATTTAGAATAGTCAGCTAAAACACGCCAGTTTGGCTCAGTATCTGAAAAGGTGCGAGAGGTATTTGGGAGGACATTGCTGCACATCATGCTCCGAGAAGGTCAAGTCAAGCCCCCGAGTAGCCCCGACCGTTTTACGCAGAGGCTACCCAGGATGTCCTAAGGCTCTTCTAAGCTTACCTTTCCAAACAGCTGGCAGGGAGGGCGGCGAGACTTCGGCACATGGCGAGAGAGCGGCCGGTGGTGCACAGTAGCCAACGGTGTCCAGCAGCAGCAACCGCCAAGCCTCCCCTGCCGTTGCCTTCTCCTCTTTCTCCTGCTGTCATAGGCTGTGGGCCTCCGGCTGCGGCGGGCCTTTATATCTTCCGGCAAGCGCCAGGAGAGGAGAGCAGAGGAGAGGGGCGGGGACGGACGAGGAGGCGCCCAGCCTTTGTCTCTCGACTCTCTAGAGTCTAGCCTAGAGGCGAGGGAAGAAGGAGAAGAAGAAGAAGAAGAAGAACCGTCCTTGGACGCTCATGCTCTTCCTAACGTCGCTTTCCCAGAAACGACGAGCAGAATGAGTGTCTCTTGATGAATTATGGGCGCTTCAGCTGCCAGCGAATGGACTGGAAGAGTAACTAACTACCCAAGGACTCCACTCAGAGGAGCATTGTGTTGCTATCTCTAGGATGAAGTCAATAGCTTTGATATCAAATGTATGGCGGGGATGACACACACGCATACACACCCCTTTGATACACCCCCTTGTCAAAAACATTCAAACAGCACAATCGCATGGCACCTTAAAGCAGGGGGGACCCAACTTTTTGGGCCATGGGCCAGTCATGTGGCTCCCAGGGCCGTAGCCAGGTGGTGGCCAGGTGGACACACACACACACACACACACACACACACACACACACACACACCCTCATAAGTTTGGACTTTATACGGATTTGGACTTTGTATGAGGCATGCAAAATCCTAGCCGCAATCGCGATGCCTCGCACAAAGTCATTTCCATAGAGATCCATTGTGCTGCAACAGCGCAGACTTCAGGGCAGAACAAACAGGAAACTGACAGAACTTTAAGAAATCATTGTCTAAATAAAGGCTAAATACATTACAAAAACATGTCAAACCACCCTGATTTTAGGGGACAAACCAACCTGGGGGGAACCCCCAATGCCTCATACAAAGTCGCAGCGACTTAGTATGAGGCAACTTTCCCCAAGGAATTAGGTGATGTCGTGTGTGGGGGGCAAGTTGCTGCGACTTCGTATGAGGCATTGGGGTTTTTCCCCAGGTTGGTTTGTCCCCTAAAATCAGGGTGGTTTGACATGTTTTTGTAATGTTTTTAGCCTTTAGACAATGATTTCTTAAAGTTCTGTCAGTTTCCTGTCTGTTTCCTTGACTTTGCCCTGAAGTCTGTGCTGTTACAGCACAATGTATCTATGGAAACGACGTTGTACAAGGCATCACGGCAAGGATTTGGACGTTGTGTGCAAACGTTCATTCATTTCACTTAAAAGGTGAAACAAATATATGAGATAGGCTACATGCAAAGCGAGATATGTCATGCCTTAATTCGTTATAATTGTTATGATCATGGCATACAGCGTACATGAGATTATGTGATGATTATGAGGTACATGAGATTGGGGAGTTGGAGTTTTCATAAACTGTAAGCCATTAGCATCAATATTATAGCAAAGTAAGGCTTGAACTATGTCGCTTTGCATGTAATGAATCTATCTCATATATTTGTTTCATCTTTTAAGTTGCATTACTGAACTGAATGAACATTTGCATGGTATTCTAATTTTCCGAGTTTCACCTGTATATATGGTATTGTTGCCCATCCTGGAAAAATATTTGCCCACCCTCATCTAGAATCCTGGCTACTGCCCTGGTGGTTCAGGGGACCAGTCACTATGACCCAGGGGCCAGATCCGCCCCCGATGCAAATTCATCCAGCCCACGAAGCCCTCGTCTCTCCAAGAAGCAGAAGTAAAACATGCCTGTACAACAAGGGCTTTGCGGGCCATATGAATTGGCATCAGGGGCCGGGGCCGGATCCAGCCCCCAGGCCGTAGTTTGGGCACCCCTGCATTAAAGAGTAACAAAGATTTGTTGGACATTAAGCTTGAAGCGTATCAAACAAAAAAGTAAAGTAAAGTAAAGTAAGAAAGACGAAAAAGTTGTAGCACCTTAAAAATGAACAGCTGTATTTTAATATGAGTTTTCGAGGATCAAAGGCGCTTTTTCACACTGAAGTTCATCTTTAAAATATAGCAGCTAGTCTTTAAAGTGCCAACAGCTTTTTTTGTCTTTATCCACCCCCACCCCCACCACCAAAAAAGATTGTAGCCTACCTCTCCAGAGGCACCGAACAAGAGAAAGATAGCTTTTGAGTGATTTTATATTTTATTTGCTGAGGCCACACTTTATACATCTGAAGAAGTGGTCTACAGTCTCTGAAAGCTTGCACCAAATAAAACTTGTTAAAGTCCCACATACAGTGATACCTCATACAACGTCCAAACTTGGTTCCACAAGTTTGGACTTTATACGGATTTGGACTTTGTATGAGGCATGCAAAATCCTAGCCGTGATGCCTCATACAACGTCCAAATCCTTGCTGCGATGCCTCGTACAACGTCGTTTACATAGAGATACATTGTACTGTAGCGGCACAGACTTCAGGGCAAAGCCAAGGAAACTGACAGAACTTTAAGAAATCATTGTCTAAAGGCTAAATGCATTACAAAAACATGTCAAATAACCCTGATTATCCAAGAACCTGAAGAATGCTGCAAAAATCCCAGGAATGCTTCTAAAAATTCTGACGAAAAAATTCAAAAATATCCAAAATTACGTTCAAAACCACTCCTAAACATTCTTTGCCTCGGGCAAAACCCACAAGAGCAATGCACACATGTGTCCTGCCTTTTATACTGCCCAGGCATAATGCAACCTGGGAAAAACCCCAATGCCTCATACAAAGTCGCAGTGACTTTGGCGGTGTTGTATGAATTCGATGTTGTACAAAGCGGACTTTGTATGAGGTATTACTGTAACACTTTTCTGTTTTTGCTGCAACATAATGACCCTGTTAGAGGTTATTTCAAAGCACTGCTTGCCTTGAAAGGGCCAAATCATACATCATGGTATTTGCCATTGCACTTTTGATTTGGCAGCAAATGGGAGTTTTCCTCCGATCATAAACAACGAGCCTAAGATGGGATCCTAGCATGTCTGGGATCACAGCAAGGTTGTAATCCTTTCATGTCCCACTTATACCTTTATGTCACAGGAGTGATCAGCCTTGAATGAACTCTTCGCCCTCAGCACAATCTCATACCAGTTGGATGCACGTTTTTCCCTTTGGAGAATAACTGGACCAGGTGACTCACTGGTAGATCACAGGCAGATGATCAATAAAGACTATCAATTTACTACCAAGTAGAGTAACTATTCTAGTGCTACTACAGCAGGGGTTCCCAAACTACGGCCCATGCCGCCTAATAATCTGGCCCACACTGCCCTCCCCGCTCCCAAAAAGCAGAAGTTAAACGTGCCCATGCACGCACAAACGCATTTACGATAGCCGCGGGTGCATTTACGGCTGTTTTGCACATGCGTGGGCACGTTTTACTTCCGCATCTAGTGGGAGGAAACACGTGACCAGCCTGCTCAACCACATGACCGGCCCACGGCCCAAAAAGTTTAGCCACCCCTGTTCAACAGCTTCACATTCTCATCCTTTAGCCAGATTAATTTTGGTTTAATTATGCTGCAATGTTTTGTTTTCTGCCTATAGCTTTATATTTTACTGTCTTTTATTGGTGCCTTTTTATACAACTGCACTGTATAATAAAGTATATTTAATATACTTTATTGCACTGTTCTTTTTTATATCTTTACTCAAAGAGTAACTCTCAAAGAACTCTGGCTAAAGGTGGTTTGAAAGCACAGCAGTCACAACACACATAAAACTCCATAAAACTCATCAGAGTTCCAGCAGGTTCCAGCCGCTTTTCCCAGAGCTCGAGGAAGTAGTTTTTTGGGAATGATTGGCTCTTTCAAATGGGCTGATGGTATGTATTCGAGGAGCCTTAGCAGTGGTGGGCTCCAGCAGGTTCGGACAGGTTCGGGAGAACCGGTAGTAAAACTGGCTGGCCCCAGCCAGCCCACTGCTCTGCCCTACCCCGTCCACCTCCTCCTCTCACCCCACTCCAGACACAACTCCAACATCCTTGCTGCTTGGTCAGAGTGGGGTCAGGCTGAGCCAGTAGTTACTCTGCTGCAGTTACTCTTAAAAGGAAAATTAAAGCATCGAAATGTAATTGCTAACTAATGGTCTGTCAAAGTGGACTCAATCCACAAAAGCTCACATTAAAATACAGCAGGTTAACCGTGCCCACCCAGTCACCTGGCCATGCCCACAGAGTTGGTTCACATCCTCAGAGTTAGCCACTCCTACAGTGTGGTAGTAATTTTTTTTGAAGCCCACCACTGAGCCATAGTCCAAAAAAGTTACTTCTTCCAGGCTCACACTCAATTCGATCACCCATCTAATCCACTGGGGGGGGGCAGTCTGTGAGAAAGAACACCCAAAGAAGTGGGCTACACTCTGCTTATTTGTGATAAACAGGCCAAAGTGGTCTAAGGTCAAGAAACAACTATTTGTCAGTCTGCTGTTACAACACCAGGGGATGAGGATCAACTAGGATTTGAAACAGTTACTTTTGGGAACTAGGTTGCAAGCTCTAGGGTTTGGTGCTCATCTGTTTATAGTATACCCAAACCTCTGACCTGCCGACCTTCCAGTTGTCAAATTCAGTGTCTTAACTACTAAACCAGCACAGTCACCCTTTGAGATCTACAACTCCAAAATTCTTCTATTTGGCCATAGGACCAAAACATTGTGGGAGCTGTACCCCTCAAAATTACATTTTACAGCAAGAAGCCTGTACTTAATTCTCGCCTAACAAGCTAAAAGCAGCACACCTTGAGCAACATGTGGAAGCTAAAAGAGACTCCAGTAGAGGTTGCAAACTTTATTATAATGTAGTAAGTATACCTATGCAGATTTTTGTACCCAACGTGGTATAGTGAATACAGTGATGGACTAGGACACAGGAGGCCTGGGTTCAATTCACCATTCATCCAGGGACACTCACTAGGAAGTAGAACTGATAAAAGGTAAAGGTCGCCATTGCTCAAAAGCCCCAGTCATATCCAACTCTAGGGTTCAGTGCTCATCTCTGTTTATAGCCAAAGAGCCAGTGCTGTCTGTGTCTGCAGACGTTTCCATGGACATGTGACAAGCATGCCCCAACAGCGGAATGAACGGAATACTATTTACCTTCCCACTTGCAATTTCTTGCTTTCAAACTGCTAAGTTGGCAGGAGCTGGGACAGAGACGGAAGCTCACTCTGTCATGCGGTACTTGGGAAATGAACTCCAACCTTCCAGTCAGCATTTTAACCACTTCAGCCACCACAATCCCAAACTGATAAAAACCACTCCTTAAATGACTCAATTACCTTGGAAGCCCTATTGGAATTGTTATAAATTGGATATGACATGATGGCATATAATGTACATACCTATGTAGGGCAGTAATAATGAGAAGTGAGAATTATTGTGTAAAAAAGCTGTTGGAGAGGTAGACACATTAATCTGAGCAACCACAAAAGAAAAACAAAATTATTGTAGCACCTTTAAGGCAAACATGTTTATTTTGATGCACAGTTGCATGGATACAGTCCACGTCAAGATTTAAAGAAGATTTGTATGAAGCATGAAGGAGATTTGTAAAACATCTATGGATTGAAAAGTTAAACCTCTCCCTTGCCACAATGGCCCTGATCCAGAACCAGTGGTGAAGAAGCAGGGCAAACAATAGTATTTATTATTTTTAAAATGTGAGGTCTCAAATCATCATCCACCATCTTGCTTAAGCTGTCCCAGTCATGACATTGGGGAGAAAGTGAAAAATACCAGAAAATGATGTCACAAAGGCCAAAGGATTGAACCAGCTATATATACTTGACTAGAAGGCATTGGGATACAACCAGCAGGGAGGGATTAAACAGGAAAAACAAATGAGACAGATACAAAACAGGGACAGGCGTGGGGAATAGAAACAAAAACTAATTATGCAGAAACAAAAGGACTATATTTCACATTTCATACAGAAAGCCAGGGGAAAATACATACATATTGATAGGAATAACAAAATATGGAGGTGGATGGTCGAAAGCTCAGGCTACAAAATGGCTACCAATTAAGGAGCCACGAAGTCAGAAGGATTTGAGGGATTTTAGATTCATCAACATGGTGTGCAACTACACAGGGACAGCACCTTCTTTAGTCAGAAGAGCACTCCTCCCGAGGCCTTCTGTTGTGTTCTAACAGTGTAACCTTCCACATGTGATATCAATGTATCTGAACTAATGTAACCTTGCCTATGAGTACAATGTAACCTTCAGCTGTATCACTATAAACCCTGTAATAGGACGCGAGCTAATGACCACCAGCTGGCAGCAGCGAGCGTCCAAGCTCTCTTGGTTCAAACCCATCAAAGACCGCAGCGCGGGAAGTTTCCCGCCGCTACCTACACCTGGACAAGAAGGGCGTGACTCGCCATGTCGTCACGCGGGCCCGTAGCCAATGGACTATCGTGGAGCCACATTCAAATACGTTACTACCATATATATAGAGCTGTTCGTCCGCCATTACCTCATGTTCCCTCTGTCCACCATGCAATAAACCTGAGTTAACCCAGCCTTTGGCTGTGCCGTGTGTCTTGACTCTTATACACTAAATTGGCGACGAAGGTGGGATTATGGATCCCCACGGAGCCAGGACACAGAGCGGGTTAAATATCACCAAACCGCAAGACTGGGAGCTTTTTGAGATGGACTTCCAGGCGGCACTGGTGGAACTCAAAGTCAAAGAAGACGACGAGGAAAGGAAGAGGGCCATCCTCACCCGCATGCTTGGAATGGAAACCAAGCGGACGCTGGTGGGCATTCTTGCACCGAAGAAGATGAGTGATTTCAAAGCCGGTGACATCATGAAACTGCTGCGTGAGCGTTTCCGACCCTCGAGGGCAATGTTTCCCGCTCGGAGCGCGTTTTGGAGGCGAGTCCAAGCGCCGGACGAGTCGGTAGAAGCCTTCGTAACGGCTATGAGGGTAGCCGCCGCCCCCTGCAGATGGGACCACTTCCTAGAGATGGCCCTCAGGGACGGAGTGCTGTGTGGCCTGAAGGACAAGGAAGTACAGCGCAGCTTGATGAACAAGGAGCCACCACCCACACTGGAAGAGGTTGTAGAGGCCGCGGAAGCCGCGGAATCCACGAATGCTGGAGTGGATGAGATGCACAAGTGGCGTGAGTGGCGTCCGAGGGCCGGCAAAGCGGAAAACTCGCTGCACGGGAAGTCCGGTCAGTCAGTACATGCAACCCGACCGACCTCGAAGTCGTCTTCAGATAGCAGCGACGGCGAGGACGTCCAGAAGGTCCGGAGAGGAGGGCGCCGCTGCGATGGGTGCGGAGCGGCCCATGAGCGCGTGAGGTGCCCATTCAGAAAAGCCGAGTGTTTCAACTGCGGCCGTCGGGGGCACATCGCCAAGGCGTGCAGGAAATGGAAAGAGGGCCGGAGACAGTCGCAAGACCGCTCAGCCAGACCGGACCGTCCAGCGAAGTCCAAAGATGGCGCCCGGACCACGAGGAAGCAGGACGGCGTGGGCCGCATCTCGGACGACAGCGAGGGCGACGCTCCTGTGTTCAGCGTATCTGTGGGACAGGCCCATTACTTCGTTGAGGTACTAGTACAAGGGACCCCTATTAGGATGGAAATTGACTCGGGGTCCTCCTATTCTATAATTCCCCAGAGAGAGTTTTTGAGAATCGACCCCCACATGCGGCCCAAGCTCAAAGCGTTGAGGGCCACACTACGGGACGTACAGGGGAATAGCATTCCAGTGTTGGGGGTCGGGACATTCCGGGTTCGTTTTAAGAGACACTCTGCGGAACTTCCCCTAGTGGTGCTCAAAGGGGGAAGTTGTAGCCTCCTCGGGACGCAGTGGTTTCAGCCCTTAGGTCTGTTCATAGGGGGAGTGCATGCCGTAGGCGAGGACCCGATACAAGCGGTGTGTAACGCGCACCCCACCGTTTTTAAAAGTGGACTGGGAAAGTTCAAGGGACCCCCTGTAGCCTTCGA
This sequence comes from Bradypodion pumilum, assembly GCA_035047305.1. Taxonomy (NCBI): domain Eukaryota; kingdom Metazoa; phylum Chordata; class Lepidosauria; order Squamata; family Chamaeleonidae; genus Bradypodion; species Bradypodion pumilum. The sequence continues at coordinate 163,377,384 of JAWDJD010000004.1, read as the reverse complement.
CCTAGACCCGGAGGTCCGCCCGATAAGACTCAAGCCGCGCAGGGTACCGTTCGCGCTAAAGGACAAAATAGAGGCGGAACTGGACAAACTGGTGGGTCAGGGGATTCTTGTTCCTGTGGATTCCGCGGAGTGGGAGACTCCAATTGTAACAGCACTGAAGGCTAATGGGGAGGTGCGCATTTGCGCTGATTATAAGTGTACCATTAATAAGGCAATCCGCCCTAATGCATACCCGGTGCCGGTGGTCAGCCACCTCCTGGCCAGGCTGAATGGGGGAAAGTGTTTCGCTAAACTTGATTTAGCACAGGCCTACCAGCAACTCCCGGTAACTCCCGCCACAGCGGCGGCACAAACAATAGTCACACATAAGGGGGCGTTCCAGGTGTCGCGGTTGCAGTTCGGCGTGAACTCGGCACCCGGCATTTTTCAGTCGCTAGTGGAACGCCTCCTGAAGGGGCTGGAGGGGGTGTTGCCATACTTTGATGACGTGTTGATAACAGGGGGGAGTAAGGCCGAGCTGGCTCACAGATTGGATAAGGTCCTGACCGTGTTCGAGAAAGCGGGGCTACGACTGAGAAAGGACAAATGCGTATTTTTCGAAACAGAGGTTGAGTGTTTAGGGTTCCGTGTCACGCCCGAAGGAATTAGGCCGTCCAAATCTAAGGTAGCCGCAATCAAGAAAGCTCCTCGCCCCACTTCCAAAACCGAGCTACAGTCGTTTCTGGGGCTCCTCAATTTCTATCATACCTTCCTTCCACGGAAGGCGTCTGTTGCCGAGCCGCTCCATCGGTTACTCAAAAAGGAGGAAAAATGGCTGTGGGGTGACGAGCAAGAGAGAGCGTTCACAGAGTTAAAGCAACTCCTCACGTCCGAGGCTATCCTGACTCATTTCGACCCCAAACGCCCCATAGTTTTAGTCTGCGATGCATCCCCGGTGGGGGTGGGGGCGGTGCTTTGCCACGTGTTGGACGACGGAAGGGAGGCCCCGATAGCGTTTTATTCAAGGTCCCTGTCCCAAGCGGAGCGGAATTACGCACAGACCGATAGGGAGGCACTTGCGATAGTAGCGGGAACCAAAAAATTTCACGATTTTCTGTATGGTCGGCCGTTCAAAATCGTTACTGATCACAAGCCCCTATTAGGAATATTCACTGCAAATAAGCCCACGCCACAGATCCTGTCCCCAAGGATGCTGCGGTGGGCTATTTTTCTTAACGCATATCAACATGAGTTAGAATACCGGCCAGGGAAGGAGATCAGCCATGCAGACGCGCTCTCACGGTCACCGTTACCCTTGTCGGACGACCAGAAGGCAGGGGTAAGAAGAGACCGCCAGGTATTGCTAATAGAGGTCTTAGAGTCACCCCCGATAGTACCGGCCGACATTGCCAGGGCGACCGGAAAGGATAGAACCCTAGAGAAAGTATGCTCGTGGGTGCAGAAGGGGTGGCCGGCGTCATCCCCAGGCGCGGAATTCGACCCATTTTTCCGAAAGCGAGTAGAGTTGTCATTAGAGAGGGGGTGCCTTTTGTGGGGCCAACGGGTGGTGGTTCCTACGTCCCTGCGGCCAAAGGTGCTAAAGCTGTTGCACGTCAGCCACCCGGGAATCGTCCGTTCCAAGGCGTTGGCCCGGAGTTACTTCTGGTGGCCCCAGCTGGACGCCGACATAGAGCATATGGTCGGCACTTGTGAGGCATGTCAGTGCTCCCGACCGGAGGTGGCCCGCCTCCCGCATAGGGAATGGGACGCAGCAAGGGGACCGTGGTCCAGGGTGCACGTAGATTTTGCTGGCCCGTTCAGAGGGACCATGTTTCTCCTGGTAGTGGATGCATACTCAAAGTGGCTGGAGGTCATTCCGGTAAAGAGCACATCCTCCGCCACTACCATTCGCCAGCTAAGGAGGGTCTTTTCCACGTTCGGTTTACCCGACACTCTGGTCAGCGATAACGCCAGTTGTTTCACGTCCGCTGAGTTCGCGGCATTCATGGAGGCAAATGCAATTCGGCATGTCACATCCGCGCCGTTTCACCCGGCCACGAATGGCCAAGTGGAACGGTTGGTGCGCACAACAAAAGATGCGTTGCGGCGCATGGGCCCGGGAGATCTAAATCACCAAGTTTGTCAATTTCTGTTAGCGTACAGAGTGACCCCCTTAGCGTCTGGATACTCGCCGGCTGAGCTGCTGATGCGGAGGAAACTGACCACGCTTTTGTCCAGGTTGGACCCGTCGAGGGTCGAGGACAAAGGGAAGAACATAGGTTTAGCAGTCTCGAAAGGTTTCGGCGTAGGCGACCCTGTACACTGCAGGAACTATGCCAACGCAGGCCCAGCCTGGGTGCCAGGGACGATAATAGAACAGACGGGACCAGTGTCATATCGGGTGGAAACGAGCACCGGTCTCCTCTGGAGGAGGCACGCTGACCAACTGAGGCACCGAGTGAGTGAGGGGCCCATCAGTGGGGCTCAGCAACAGGAGTCAGCGATAGGGTTCTCCCCCACCCGTTTAGCCCAAGGGGGAGACAGTGAGGGACACCCGTCCGAAGCCAGGGGGAAAGCAGTGGTCCCGACTCATATCCTTTTGATACCCCAGTTCTATCCGAGCCCGGGGGGAGGGAAAAGGAGTGTGCGGCCGCCGCCGCCGCCGCTTCCCCCGAATCCGATTTTGATTTTGATTTTACTAGCCGGGGGGTTTTTTTGGAGTGTTCCCCCGCCCATCCAAGCGAGAAGAGGGGTTTTTCGTTAGCCCCTAGTGCCCCCGGTTCGTCCCAAACCAAGCACACACCTTCCAACAAAGCCGCAGAGCCGCGGCAAACCACTAACAAGTCATCCTCTCCCATTACAGGGCAGGAAGCCAGGGAGCAAGGAGGAGGGAGCGAAGCCAGGGCAGGGCAGCCCGCGCCGAGACCCCAGCGTGTTCGAAATAAGCCATCTTGGCTGAGAGACTTCGTCTCATCCTAGGGGGGAGGAGTGTTGTGTTCTAACAGTGTAACCTTCCACATGTGATATCAATGTATCTGAACTAATGTAACCTTGCCTATGAGTACAATGTAACCTTCAGCTGTATCACTATAAACCCTGTAATAGGACGCGAGCTAATGACCACCAGCTGGCAGCAGCGAGCGTCCAAGCTCTCTTGGTTCAAACCCATCAAAGACCGCAGCGCGGGAAGTTTCCCGCCGCTACCTACACCTGGACAAGAAGGGCGTGACTCGCCATGTCGTCACGCGGGCCCGTAGCCAATGGACTATCGTGGAGCCACATTCAAATACGTTACTACCATATATATAGAGCTGTTCGTCCGCCATTACCTCATGTTCCCTCTGTCCACCATGCAATAAACCTGAGTTAACCCAGCCTTTGGCTGTGCCGTGTGTCTTGACTCTTATACACTAAACCTTCCTTGTCTGTGCAGTTGTGAAGACCTCTAAGGCACAAACAGTCTTGCTAGTTCAGGAAGATGGGGTGGGAAATCTACTGTGCAAAAGCCTAATCCTATTAGTAGGCACTGGCTCTGCTAAGACATTACATCTTTATGCCTGAAAGCATTACTGGAGTAATCTGATACCTGCATCACCCACCCACTGTTCAGGCTGGAAAGCTGATTTTGAGGCTGAGACTAACTGAAGACTTCTTGGTCACATTTCTCGTAATGTTTGTGTTTGTGTTTCTTTTCTCGCTTCCCATGTGATATACCATGTAGCCCAAGGGTTGTTTTGCTCGACTATGGATTTTGTATTTTGTAATACAGTACTGTATATGGCTTGGAGGTGGGGCAGGCTTTCTTTCATTGTTTCCATTCCCTCTTCTTTCCTGCTGCTCTTTAAATTGTGTTTATTTTTATAACATTTGTACATTGTTAACATTTGATATTGTACCTTCTTCAAGCTGTGAAGGAAGCGGGATAGATAAATACATGATGCAAAAGTTCTTTTGCATAGGAAAATTACCCTGAAAGTGATTCAGGCAGAGGCCTCGCATAGGCATGCAGCTGCAGGATGAGATGGCAGGATCCTGAGGCGATTGAATTATACATTTTTTGGAAGGGGTGAAGGCTACCATCCTTGATTGTTCTACCATTTAACAACCATTCACCAGTCCCCTACCCCAAACACAGAACACAACCATCAAAGGCTCCAATCCATCTACCACCACCATCACCACTGTAGTGTTAGTTTTCTTTTTGCAGGGAGGCATATTGATTTCAAACATAGTGGTGCATTCATTGGTGCTTAGGTGACACAGGAGCTGTAATTTCATAGCTTGAACTGAATACCACAAAGCTTCCCCTCCTTCGATGTGGTGCAAGGGAGCTATGAACATAGGCAAACTTCTCTATACTTGTGAAAAGGGGGGGGGGAGTAAACTCCTTCAATGTGTAGGCATGTACTTTCTCCATGTTTCCTGAGCAACCAGACAATGTCCTTCCTTCTGTCTCCACTCCACCAGTCCAGGCACATAAGGAAAACTGGGTTTCAGTGGCATTAGCCATTTTTTATTTTAATCTTGTTGCGGGCTGCATTGAACCCAGTTATTAGGAGAAGATGGAATAAAGAAACAAATAGCCAGGGCATAAAGGCAACACAAAAGTTATTCTGTGGAGCTTTGGGATTGATGGCCAGACACAAAAAGTGGACAGAACCCCCATCCAGATGGAATTTTTCTATTAAAGACGCAAGACTCCTGACCCCATGCATCTTGCTATGATACTCCAGAGAGATGTTTCCCATCCAACAACTCCTGTCATTTTACATCAAATGTTATATGAGGCAATACTTTAATCCAGGTCTAAGTATGATTCCCCTGCATTTTTTCAGTCCAGAGAAGTTTACCTTGCCACAGTTATGCGATGGCAGGGTTTAAATCTTGTTGGATCGGGGCCGTGGAGCGGCCGTTGGGTCCCGGAGGAGACTGGTCAAGTAACGACACGATACAAGATGGAGCGAAGACCAGTGGTTTATTGAGGGGAAAATCATCATCATATATAGGAATTCAAGGCAGCGTGTGATAGAATCGTCATCTGACAGAAAATCACATCACATGTATACACGGGTTAATTGGGAACCTCGCCCGGGGAAGTTAATTAACTAAGTTAAACACTGGCAGGGGAGGTCCATTGTTCCTAGCTTACCCAAGAGTAAATATGGCCACTATTGACGTTAGGGCTTGGGGTAATCCGCAGGTGCGATATTACCTATTACCTAACCGCTTAGTTAGACATTCAATTTCCTCCTGCTTGGACTGCCTGTCAGGTCAGATATGGGTGAATCAATCTTATGACTATTAATCCGCTCCCCAATTTCTGTCCCCTTGGAGCCCAGAGGCCCGGAGTGTTCCCACATGGCATGGCCTCTGTCAGGGACAGTATGCCAATTGTGCTCGCGGATACCGCAAAATCTCTCATGCTGAAACTCCCAGTGCATCTCTTCTCAGAGGTAATTGTTCCTATGTCTAACATGCTTCATTCTCAATTGTACAGAACTGCATGTTCATTAGCTCTTTTTAACCAAGAATGTCACGGGTTAAATCCTTCAGTTTGGGCCAGAAAAATACCTTCCGGGAGAGCCACTGCCAATTAACCATGGCCTAGATTAGTGATGGTGAACCTTGGCACTCCAGATGTTCTTGGATTTCGATTACCAGAAGCCCAAATTAGCACTCCTGCTGATCGATCAGGGCTTCTGGGAATTGAAGTTCAAGAACAGCTGGCGTGCCAAGGTTCGCCATTACTGGACTAAGGATCTGACACAATACATAAATCAAGTTCCTATATTCCTATGAGGTGGGGGAAATGTATTTTGCAAGAAACTATGAAGAAACCAGCAAATTCACATCAAATGCACTTCTGAGACACAGAAGCAGCTCAGAGAAAGAACACAATTATGCTGCATCATTTTAGAGCTCTCTTGAATGGAAGGAGAGAAAGGAAAGCGGGAAACAGCTGCTGATTAACTGGCAATTGCAGAGGAAGGTACCATGAGAACAAGATGAACCAGAGAGAAAGACATAGGGAGAGATGAGCGTGTACTGTGAGACCTGGATGTATCAAAGAACAAGATGTGTATAACATTTGGATGGATAATTGTTTCTATGCAGGATAGGGTTCCAAAGTTTTGATTATTGCAAAGAAGGGAGATTTTTTTACTAGGTACCATTTCCCATCAGACAAGCACACCATTTGCGATTAGCAGCACTGAAATTCATTGCAACCTTGTCTGGAATTGAAGCTGCTGCTCCTGAAAATCATCAACTGACATGGGTTTGTATATCTATATGGTAAACCCACATCCCCCCCCCGTCTTTTTTTAAAATGTGAATAGAACAGAAGATGACACCTCAATTGCTGTGCAACTCTATTACTCAACCGCTGCTCTATCAAAAAATATTTAACTATTTCAACAATGTCTCATCAGCCATTTGATTTTTAGTTCCTTCCATTGTAACCCCTTCCTCATAGTTCCTTTTTGGTCCAGTTAAATACCATGTCATGTGGCTTGGACAATGTGGGCAGGGTGCCCGACAATTAGTCCCCCCACTTTCCTGAGTGGGTTTACAAGCTTCTCAGCTGTTACTTCCGGTCACCCTTCAATGTCTTACACCAGGGATTCCCAACCTTTTCAAGCTGGGGGCCGGATCACGCTCTCTTAGTCAGCTTTGAGGACTGAATGGCCATTTTGCCCTGCCTGCATGATGGGGGTGTTCATTTTGTCCCAACAGCTTCAAAGGGGTGGCCATTTTGTTTCTCAAATGCCCTTGGAGGGGCGGGGCGGGGAGGCACATGAAATGGTGCCGTGGGCCTTAGGCTGGGAACCCTTGCCTTACACCTTCTTTCTTTCCCCTCTTATTCATCCCAGTAAGAGGGCTTTCTTGCCACTTTCTCATGGATTTGTCTCAGCTAGGGATATTCTTAGTCATGCCCAGTCCAGGGATCTTCTTTAAATACATAACGCCATTCAGAGGTAGATGCTCTTCCTTCTTCTTTGGCACCATTGCTCTGCTTCTCTCCTTTTTTCTCCTCTATATCCTCTCTTCCTGTTCTCTTTCACTGTATCCCAGCTGATCGATTTTCAACCTTATCCCTTTTAACTCCTTCACTCCCTGTTCCTTTAGTTCCATCTCTGATACCTCCTTCGCTTCCTTTACTACCACAAATGCTCCAGACTCCTCTGAGTCACCTGCTTCTTGGTTGACTGGAGAACTCAGTGTTGGGAACTCCTGCTCCAGGTCCCATAGAGGGCAACGAACCACCTGCTTCCTCAGTGTCCCGGTTATGTCTATCTATATGCAAATTATGTAAATGTCATAATTTATTTTAAATATTATTTTTAAAGGGCTCACACAGTACTTTTGAAATTAGTGAAGTTTTCACTAAATATTCCGGACTAAATATATCATCATTGGCTGCAAGTCCTACCCGAGAATGCATTTTTCCTGAAGCAGGAAGAATGCCATTAGCATGAATTTGTTTAAGGTGGATCCCAGCTTCCCATGAAGTGACCCACACACTATGATCACAGAACCATCTCCTGCGGGACATATGAAATGAGACATGCAGGATTTAACAGCAGGACTGCAATGGACTGCTGCAGCCTTGAGGATATGGACAAGGTGCACCTTCACAGCCAGTCCATCTGGCATGGCCTCTTCTGCCTCCATGACCATTGGGAATCAGAGTTCCTCCTCTGCTTATTTCGCTGTTGGGCCCAATATGATGGTTTCCAGTGGCATTTCTTCCAATGAGGTGACCATAACCCAACCTAAAGGGGCTTATTTGCCAGTAGCCATTGGCCTCTATAGGGATTCAGGTTATTTACTACCACCCAACACTAAATATATATATTCATGACTAAAGCTACACCTGATGGACTCCCAGTTCTGAGCAATTAGTAAACGGTACCATAGCTCTGTCCTCTTTTATGTGCTCATGTGATGGGAGGAAACAGTTTCAGTTCTCAGTTGATTTCTGATGGCAACAATGGACTGGATGAAGATGAATAAAACAAAGTTTAATCCAGACCAAAAAGAGATGCTCCTGCTCAGTCAAAAGACAGATCAGGGAATAGGGACCCAACCTGTACTAGACGGGGTTACCCTCCCCTTGAAAGCCCAGGTGTGCAGCTGGGTTTATACTTGTGTAAAGATGCCCAGGTTCCAGTGGTGGCCAGGAGTGTATCTGGCTTGTTAAAACTAGTGTTCAAATGCAGCCATTCCTGGGAATGTCTGATCTGACTGTGGTGAGATGTGCTTTAGTTGCATCCTGATTGGACTGCTTTACCATGTTCTTCAGGGAGCTGACTCTGGAAAGCGTTCAGAAACTGCCACAGCCAGTTAACTGGTACTCCGACTACAATGGCTGCTAGCCCATTTCCAGGTAGAATTCAAATTGCTAGTTTTGACATGCAAAGCCCTAAATGACTTGAGTTTTAGCTACCTAAAAACTGCATCTCCCTTTAAGAGCCTGCCTGGGTTTTAAAATCACCTTCTCACCACATCTGAAGGTGAGTTTTGCAACAACACAAAAGAGGGTTATCTCTGTTGCTTCTCCCAAGGTTGAATTTCCCTACTCCCACCCCATCTCATGGGAGGTTAAGTTGACTCTCTCTTTGCTGTGCTTCCACAAGTAGGGAAATACAGTTTTTTGCTCAGTAACTGGCTGCCAAAGAGGAGTATTTTTTTTTGTTTGTTTTCAAAAGTACTGTTATCTTTATTTAACATTGTATCTATTTAATTGCTAGTAACACTGTAATAACATGTATTGTTTGTTTGTTAGCTTCTATTACTGTTTTAATACAGTAAGCCACCCTGAGTCCTACCGAGGAGAAAGATGAGGTATATAATAATAATAATAATAATAATAATAATAATAATAATAATAATAATAATAATAATAATAATAATAATAATAATAATAATAATAATAATAATAATAATAATAATAATAATAATAATAATAATAATAATAATAATAATAATTTGTGAACAAATGCAAATAATTAATGTGTTTCATTAATTATGGGGGGACAGTCAGGACGACACTCTCTGGTTCCTTCTATTGACCAATTTCATTACAGTGATACCTCATACAACGTCCAAACTTCGTTCCACAAGTTTGGACTTTATACGGATTTGGACTTTGTATGAGGCATGCAAAATCCTAGCCGCAATGCCTCATACAACGTCCAAATCCTTGCCGCGATGCCTCATACAACGTCATTTCCATAGAGATACATTGTACTGTAACAGCACAGACTTCAGAGCAAAGTCAAGGAAACAGACAGGAAACTGACAGAACTTTAAGAAATCATTGTCTAAAGGCTAAATGCATTACAAACACATGTCAAACAACCCTGATTATCCAAGAACCTGAAGAATGCTGCAAAAATCCCAGGAATGCTTCTAAAATTTCTGACGAAAAAATCCAAAAAAATCCACAGTCGTGCTCAAAACCACTCCTAACCACTCTTCGCCTCATGCAAAACCCACAAGAGCAATGCACGCATGTGTCCTGCCTTTTATACTGCCTAGGCACAATGCAACCTGGGAAAACCCCAATGTCTCATACAAAGTCGCACGACTTTGTATGAGGCAACTTGTTTCAAGGAATTAGGCGATGTTGTATGAATCTGATGTTGTATGAAGCGGACTTTGTATGAGGTATTACTGTACAACACTTCACAAATAAATTACAAAAAGTGCAAATAAAGTGCAAAATATGAAGGAACTAGAAAAAGGCCTAGAAAAGAACTGGAAAAATGACATCCAAGACCAAGCACAAGATCATCCATAATATGGCATTGTCAGTTGCTATGCAAGGATGTAAACCCTGGAGAGTTAAAAAAAAGTTGACAGAGAGGGGGGGAAATCCTCTTTTGTTGCTCTGGTACATCTAGTTGAGTGTGATTTATGGATAAATGAGTAAAGATAAATGAGATTCCTATAAAAAGCGGCATTCCTTGTTCTAGCTCGGAAGCTATTTTAATGTTATGCCTTCTTGTTTTTGTGCTAAATCTGAGCAACTGATGTAAAATATAGACAAATGTTTCAGAATTAATAAAACTCATCCAGTTAAAAGTATCAAATTTGGATATTTTATAATACAAGAGCCCATATGGCTCAGTGTTTAAGTTGCAGTACTGCAGCCAAAACTACTCGTGATTTGAGTTTGATCAAATCACCTTTGAGTTTGATCAGAGGTTGATTTAGCTTTCCATCCTTCTAATGTTGGTAAAATGAATATACAGCTTGTTGAGGGTGAACGGTAGTTTGCATAATTACTTTCTGAACTACAGTAGTGTTTAGCACTATAGGGCATTATAAAAGAGATGATGATGATGATGATATCTTTCATCCAAACATCTGTTGGATCATGTACACCTTTGACAATAATATCAGTAAGTGGCTTAATAATCCAGCTCTTCTGGATACTGGCAAGTTAATAACAATTATACTTACATACCGCCCCATGGCGCTTAATGGACTCTCTGGGAGGTTCACAAGTTTAGTGTATGGGACCAAAGACACCAGGACAGCCGAAGAGCTGGCTTAACACAACTTTATTACATGCTGGTCAGAGGGAACATGAGGTAATGGCAGATGAACAGCTCAATATATACAGTGGCTATACATTTGAATGTGGCTCCTTGATAGCCTATTGGCTACAGGCTGCGTGACGTCATTGCAGGTCACGCCCTTCTTGTCCAGGTGAAGGTAGTGGCGGGAATCTTCCCGCGCTGCTGTTCTAGGTGAGTCTTGGACCAATGAGCTTGGACGCTCGCTATTGCCATCTAGTGGTCACTAGCTCGCGTCCTATTAAGGTTACAGTGATTCAGCTGGAGGTTACAATGTTACACATAGATAAGGTTACATTGGATACACATGGATAGGTACATTGTTTAAAGGCACAGGCTTTAGGACACAACACCCCTCCCCCCTAGGATGAGACGAAGTCTCTTAGCCAAGATGGTTTATTGCACTCGCGTTTGGGTCGCGATGTGGGTTGGCCCACCCGGGGGCCGCTCCCGCTTCCTTGTTCCCTGGACCCTTGTCCTGTAATGGGAGAGGGAGACTTGTTAGCGGCTTGCTGCGGTTTTGCAGTTTTAGGGGAAAGGGTAGATTCCGTTGTGGTTGAACCGGGGGCACCAGGGACTAACGTAAAACCCCTCTTCTCGCTTGGATGGGTGGGGGACCACTCCGAAACCCCCCCCCCGGTTCTGAAAATCAAACTCAAACTCTGCTGGGGGATCCCGCGTGATATCTACGAGGACAAATTCCATCTCCTCCCCCCTTGGTGGGGACTCTGGACCCCCCTCTCCTCCCCCTTGGGCTAAACGGGTGGGGGAGAACCCTAACGCTGAATTTGTATCCGTTTTTTCGGAGCCCTGATTTCCTGGGACCCGGCTCCGGAGCTGGTCTGCGTGCCGCCGCCACAGTAGACCCGTGTTGGTCTCCACGCGGTACGAAACGGGACCGGTTTGTTCCACGACCACCCCCGGCACCCAGGCTGGCCCCGCGCTGGCGTAGTTCCTGCAATGTACCGGGGCACCCACGCCGAAACTCTTGGTGGCTTCTAACCCTATGTTCCTCCCCTTGTCCTCAACTCTCGTGGGATCTAGTCTAGTGAGAATGGTGGTCAGCTTCCTGCGCATCAAAAGCTCCGCAGGGGAGTAGCCTGACGCTAGCGGGGTCACCCTGTACCCTAGCAGAAACTGACACACTTGCAGGTCGAGGTCCCCGGGGCCCATGCGCCGCAGCGCGTCCTTCGTGGTGCGTACGAGGCGCTCCACTTGGCCATTGGTGGCCGGGTGGAAAGGGGCGGAGGTGATATGCCGGATGGCGTTAATCTCTGTGAATGCCCTGAACTCAGCGGACGTGAAGCAACTAGCGTTATCGCTAATTAGAGTGTCGGGTATGCCGAACGTGGAAAAAATTCTCCGCAACTGCTTAATCGTCGCGGCCGAGGAGGTGCTCGTGACTGGGATGACCTCCAACCACTTGGAGAAAGCGTCCACAACAAGGAGAAACAGGGTTCCTCGGAACGGGCCCGCGAAGTCTATGTGTATCCGGGACCACGGCCCCTTAGCCGCGTCCCACTCCCTGTGGGGAAGACGGGCCTCCTCTGGTCTGGAGCATTGGCAACTCTCACAAGTGCCGACCATGTGCTCGATGTCGGCGCCTAACTGGGGCCACCAAAAGTAGCTTCGGGCCAGCGCTTTGGAGCGCACGATTCTGGGGTGGCTGACGTGCAGCAGTTTAAGCACCCGCGGTCGAAGGGATGTAGGGACCACCACCCGCTGCCCCCACAAGAGGCACCCCCTCTCTAGGGACAGTTCCAGCTTCTTCCTAAAAAATGGGGCGAATTCCTCTGCTGGGGAAGACGCCGGCCACCCTTTCTGTACCCAGGAGCAAACCGCCGCTAACGTCTTGTCCTTCCTTGTCGCTGTGGCAATGTCGGCGGGCACTACGGGGGGCGAATCCAGCACCTCTATCATGAGAACCTGATGGTCCCGCTCCCCCTTGCTCACCTGGCTGGGCGTCAGGGGGAGGGGGGACCTCGATAGGGCGTCCGCATGGCTGATCTCCTTCCCGGGCCGGTACACCAACGCGTGCTGGTAGGCGTTGAGAAAAATGGCCCACCTAAGCATTCTCGGGGACAGGATCTGTGGCGTAGGCTTATCTGCGGTAAAAATGCCTAGTAGGGGCTTGTGGTCAGTCACGATGGTGAAGGGGCGGCCATACAGAAAATTGTGAAATTTTTTGGTCCCCGCAACTATCGCCAGCGCCTCCCTGTCTGTCTGGGCGTAGTTTCTCTCCGCTTGGGACAGGGACCTGGAATAAAACGCTATCGGGGCCTCCCTCCCGTTTTCCAACATGTGGCATAACACTGCCCCCACCCCCACCGGGGAAGCATCACAGACCAGTACCACCGGCCGTTTGGGGTCGAAATGGGTCAGAATGGCGTCAGACGCCAGAAGTTGTTTCAGTTCCGTGAATGCCCTCTCCTGGTCATCGCCCCACATCCATGCCGCATCTTTTTTGAGCAACTTGTGAAGCGGCTCAGCCACCGCAGCCTTCCGTGGAAGGAAGGAGTGGTAGAAATTTAAGAGCCCTAGGAACGACTGCAACTCGGGCTTGGATGTGGGGCGAGGGGCTTTCTTGATGGCGGCCACCTTGGATTTGGACGGTTTGATCCCCTCGGGCGTTACTCGGAACCCCAAGAACTCAACCTCCTTCGCGAAGAAGACGCATTTGTCTTTTCGCAACCTCAACCCCGCCCGTTCGAACGCCGCCAGGACCTTGTTTAGCCTTTTAGCCAACTCAACCTCACTCCCCCCCGTTATCAACACGTCATCAAAATATGGTAAAACGCCGTCCAGCCCTTTGAGGAGGCGTTCCACGAGCGACTGGAAAATTCCAGGCGCCGAGTTCACGCCGAATTGGAGGCGCGTCACCTGGAACGCCCCCTTATGCGTGATTATGGTCTGTGCAGCAGCTGCGGCAGGGGTTACCATGAGTTGCTGATAGGCCTGTGCCAGGTCGAGCTTAGCGAAACACTTTCCCCCATGTAACCTGGCTAGCAAATGGCTGACCACCGGCACCGGGTACGCATTAGGGCGGATTGCCTTATTAATGGTGCACTTATAATCGGCGCAAATGCGAACCTCCCCATTGGCCTTCAATGCTGTGACAATTGGAGTTTCCCACTCCGCGGAATCAACAGGAACAAGAATCCCCTGGCCCACTAATTTGTCCAGTTCCGCCTCTATTTTGTCCTTGAGTGCAAAAGGCACCCTGCGCGGTTTAAGTCTGATTGGGCGGACCTCCGGGTCCAGGTCGAACGTTACTGGGGGTCCATTGAATTTCCCAAGTCCCTTCTTGAAGACTTCGGGGTGCGCGTCGCACACCTCCTGTATCGGGTCAGACCCAACGGCGTGCACCCCCCCAATGAACAGACCCAGGGGCTGAAACCATTGAGTCCCGAGGAGGCTGCAATTACCTCCCTTAAGAACGACTAGGGGGAGTTCCGCGGCGTGCCGCTTGTACTGAACCTGGAAATTCCCAACCCCCAACACCGGGATACTGTTCCCTTGCACGTCCCGAAGCGTGGACCTCAACGCTTTGAGCTTGGGCCGTACGCGGGGGGCAATTCTCAAAAACTCCCTCTGGGAAATAATGGAGTAAGAGGAGCCAGAGTCAATCTCCATCCTAACAGGGGCCCCTTGCACCAGTACCTCAACAAAGTAACGGGGGTGTCCCATGGACACGCTGAAAACCGGGGCGTCGTCGTCGCTGTCGTCGGAGATGCGGCCCACGCCGTCCAGCTTCCTCGTGGGCCGGGCGCCATCCTTCGGTCTCGTCGAGCGGTCTGGCCTCGCTGAGCAGTCAGGTGAGCTCCTCCGGTCCTTGCGCCGTTGTCTGCAGACTTTGGCGATGTGCCCGCGGCAGCCGCAGTTGTGGCACTCGGCTTTTCTGAACGGGCACTTCGTGCGGTCGTGAGCCGCTCCGCAGCCGTCGCAGCGCCGGCCCTCCTTCCGGACCCTCCGGACGTCCTCGTCGTCGCTGCTTTCGGCGGACGATTTTGAAATTCGCCGGGCCGCGTGCACCGAACCCTCTGTTTTGTCGGCCTTCGGCCGCCAGTCCTGGAGCTCCTGCACCCCGGCCTTCGTGGCTTCCGCGGCATGTGCAGCCTTCAGGACCTCCTGCAACGTGGGGGGCGGCTCCTGATTCATTAGCGTGCGCTGAATCTCGGCGTCCTTCAGGCCGCATAGCACGCAGTCCCTGAGGGTGACTTCCAAGTTCTCCCATTTGCATGGGCCGGCAGCCAGACGCAGGGCCGCTACGAAAGCGGCGACCGACTCATCAGGCGCTTGGACTCGCCTCCAAAACGCACTCCGAGCGGGAAACATCGCTACCGAGGGCCGGAAATGGTCTCGCAACACCATCAGGAGCTCTTCTGCCTTGAATTCAGCCGCCTTTTTGGGTGTGATGAGGTCAATCAAGACCCTCTTGCCGTCGTGCCCGAGCATTCTGGTAAGGATGGCTCTTTTCTTCGCCTCGTCCTTAACCTCGAACTCCACCAGCGCGCCTTGGAAGTCCATTTCGAAGAGTTCCCAATCTTGCGGTTTCTGGATGTCGAAACCGGCGTATGTCTTGGTCCCGTGGGCAGCCATGATCCCACCTTCGTCGCCAATTTAGTGTATGGGACCAAAGACACCAGGACAGCCGAAGAGCTGGCTTAACACAACTTTATTACATGCTGGTCAGAGGGAACATGAGGTAATGGCGGACGAACAGCTCAATATATACAGTGGCTATACATTTGAATGTGGCTCCTTGATAGCCTATTGGCTACAGGCTGCGTGACGTCATTGCAGGTCACGCCCTTCTTGTCCAGGTGAAGGTAGTGGCGGGAATCTTCCCGCGCTGCTGTTCTAGGTGAGTCTTGGACCAATGAGCTTGGACGCTCGCTATTGCCATCTAGTGGTCACTAGCTCGCGTCCTATTAAGGTTACAGTGATTCAGCTGGAGGTTACAATGTTACACATAGATAAGGTTACATTGGATACACATGGATAGGTACATTGTTTAAAGGCACAGGCTTTAGGACACAACAACAAGTTAATTAGCTTATTGCCCCCCAACATGCTGGGTACTAATTTTACCAACCTCGAAAGGATGGAAGGCTGAATAAACCTTGCATCCTGGTCAAAATCAAGCTCACAACCTTCTGACTGCAATGCAGCAGTTTAACCACTATGCCACCAGGGATCTTACTCACTTCCCCTGCTCAGCAGAGGGCAGGGGTAAAGACTATCCCTGATATGATATGTCAGATATCTTTGCCTTGCTGTTCCAGAAAATCGTCTTAAACACACACACACACCCAATTCCCTGGATTTCTGCCAAGCGTAGGAAGCTATTTATTTGCCAATGTCTGGAAGAGGATTGCTTATTAAGCCACTTCCCGATATTGGTTTAGGAAGGAGGCGGCTTGATTAGGCTGCTCTAATTGAGCTCCACCCCAGGCTACATGTCTCCTGGGTGCTAAGGCAGCTGCATAATTCAACTGACATCTCCCCAGATGCAAACTGAGATATCCAAGCCCTTAAAAGCTGACTCTTCAAATGTGCAGTCTGGGGTTCTTCAGTAACGGCATCGTCAAAGGCTGATAATCTCTGCCAGAATGAATACACTGGTTTTTGTTTGCCAGCCCATCCCTCTCCACCCTGGGCACAATGCAAGGCTTTGTAACACCCATCCTGATGGATTGTCTGCATTCTGGAGGGTTTGGAAAGGTCACCTTTTTCACCCAATGTAGGAATTGGGGCCACTGGGGTGGCCTTAATGCCCTGGAGGAGACTGATCAAGTGACGACACGAGGCAAAAGGAGCGAGATCAGATCAGTACTTTATTGGAAAAAGGCAACATCATTTATAGGGAAGAAAGCGCAACGGTGGCAAAACTGTCATCGGACAGGAAAATTACCTCACCCACGTACCCGGGTTAATAGGGAACTTCTCAAAGGGAAGTTAATTAACTTGGACAAACACGGGGCAAGGAAGACCATTGTGTAGGGCTTAGGCAGGGGCAAACATGGCTTATTTGCGCCAGGGATTTTCCCCCGAGCCGGGAGATGAGTTATACACTTAATGTTTCACAGGAGTCAGCTATCTGCTTACTTGGCAGAGCCGTAGGTCAGGTCACGGTAATTGGGTGAATCAAACCCTATATTTTATTCACCCCCCTTAATTTGGCGGCCGCAGAACCCACGGGCTGGGAGCTTCTCTCACCGCGGTGGCCTCTGGCGGGCCGTTCCATGCCCCGCGGGGCATGGGGAATCCGCAACCCAAGGCTACGATGCTGGTCTAATAAAGATCGACTCCCCAACCCCACTAACTCCGTTTTACCCATGGACCAAAAAACAGTGTTATTTGAACGACCTTTGCCTTGCGACCCTGGAAGACTCAATGCCATGCACAGGAGGCTGTGGGATCTGGATCATCATCATCATCCTTTCTTTTCTCTCCAGCCGCTAATGAAATGAAGTGTTCCGAGTCGACCCTTCCAGACGTGAATACTAGCAATCGCAATTACTTATTTATTTATTACATGTATATACCACCCCATAGTGCTTAGTACACTCTCTGGGCGGCTCTCAGGTTAATTGTTATTTTGCCCCCAACGCGCTGGATCCTCATTTTACCGACTTCGGAAAGATGGAAGGCTGAGTCAACATTGTAGCCCATCAGGATCGAACTCGCAATGTTTTGGCTGCAGTGCAGCAGTTTAACCACTGTGCCACCAGGGCTCTCCTGGCTGGTGGTAACAGAGCGGAGCTGGCTGGCGGCACGGGAGCACTTGGAAAGGCAGTGGGGAGCATACCTGTCAAGTTTTGGGAAATTTCTGTCAAACCCCCGTATTTTACACTCTTTCCCGCCATCATCCCGTATTAGTTAGACTGCAATTAGACTGGAGTTAGACTGGAGGCCAGCAAAGGATAAGCATAGCTGTCCAGTTTCCTGTTTTGGCCGGAAAATTCCCCTTATTTGACAGAAATTTCCCAAAACTTGACAGGTATGGTGGGGAGCGCAGTTAAATCCAGATGGACTAGGTGGCTCCCTTTAGGCTGGCACTGGCAGATACAATGAGCGCCTGCGAAGGGGGGGGGGGCTCTACCCGGTCGCAGATCCCAGCTTGACGTGGTCCACGTGGGAACCGGGATGCTGATCTCTTTGGGGCAGATGGATTCACATGTGGATACATGTGGGGACTTTTTTTTTAAAGAGAAAGCATTTCCATCACATAACGGCTTACCAGGGTAGCGAAGACCTGGAGATCGACACGGCTGCAGCAAGAACACCTTGAAGACGCCGGGCGGATAGACCCAACAACCAACGCATGAATGCTTAGGACATGGGTGCCCAAACTTTTTGTGCTGTGGGCCGGTCACGTGGTTCAGGGGGCTGGTCGCTATGGTCCGGGGGCTGCATCCAGCCCACGATGCCAATTCATCCGGCCCCCGAAGCCCTCGTCGCTCCCGGAAGTGGAAGTAAAACGGGCCCGTTTTACTTCCACTTCCAGGAGCGACGAGGGCTTCGGGGGCCGGATGAATTGGAATCAAGGGCCAGATCCGGACCCCGGGCCATAGTTTGGGCACCCCTGGCTCAGGATGTGTTCTTTATTCCTGCGCTTCACTCTCAAACTCAGAGTTCAAGGACCAATGAAAAGGTTTGCAAAGAAATAAGCGTATTGAGACAAGAACAAACCTATGTCCATACATGACTGCATGCCTCCCTCCCTCCCTGTATGCATACATGCATGCGCGCATGTGTGCACGCACACACACACAGACCACTGCAAAATCCCATGTTATGGCACCTTAAAAGATTAACTCACATTTCAATATGAGCTTTTGTGGATCAAATCCACTTTTTCAGATACACCTCAAAACAATGAAAATGCTCAGCGGCGCCAAGCCTCTGGTAAATTTAAACAGCTGTACCAGACCATGGCGTTGCATACCTATGTAGTGTTTTTGGACAACAAGTACCAGAATTCCTGTGGACAATGGCTCTCTGGAGAATTCTAGTAGTTGTAGTCCAGCAACAGAGCCAGCAGCAGTTTGTAGCAAGAAGAGGTTGGAGATACTGTACCTATAATAATAATTTCATCTCAGAAATTATTCCGGGTTGAAAGGATTTTCGCTGGAGAAACTCCACTCAGTGGACACCTGAATGAGGCTCCTTTTATGTCCCCAAGAGCTGGGACAGAGATGACTGCTCAAACTGTCATGCAGTACTTGGGTCTCGAACTGCCAACTTGTTAACCTTCCAGCTAACAAGGTGAGCTTCTTAACCACTGAACCACCGCAGCCCCAAGGTTGGAGATGAGACAGCAACAATTGAAAAGGAAGAACTGGGAAACAGATGGACTGGAAGATGAGGGGAGAAATGAAAGAAGGATAAGAGATGTGCGAAAAGTCAACTATTAGCTGCATTTCACATTTATTTAACCTTGTAAACCAGCTTATTTTGGAAGGCAATGTAAAAATGTTTACAATTCTTTCTTGTCAAGATCAACCCCTAGACTGCCAAAATGAAGACACTTTCTTGCTTTTGTCTTTGGCCAAACTTAAGTCCACATCAGTGCATGTTTGCAGGCGCACCCCCCCAATAACGGACACAGACAACATTGAAAGTGGATAACAGCAAAGGGCCACATTTATTGATTCAATGCCCTAGTCCGAATTATAAATTTGTATTGGTAAAACGACCAATCATAATTCCTAAGGCAAGCAGGCCGAAGTAACACTGGTAAGGTACTACCCCAAAATTGCCAACGGCAATTGGTTACAATGTATCAATTTGTATCAATTTGTTTGTTAACAACAAACAAATTGTTGACCGTAGTCAATAACTAACTCATGACCCCACCCTCTGACGCGTATCCGTGAAATCACAGGGGTGATGCATGCTGGTTAGCAATCATCATCACCCCATCGCCTGGTTCGTCGTTGACCGGACAACGTTTAACTACTTTATTCCTGTCTAGTGTTGTCCAGTCAATTGCGAACCTGCCGGATACTTGTGGGTCATACTGTTTACCTTACCAGTGCTACCCGCCCATGTGACCAAAGTCAACAGTAGGAACGAAGAAAGACCCCTATATCAAACCATAGCAACAGTGTGGGATGGGCAAAAAAGCCAGGACCCGAAGCCAATATGGGTCCCAACCAAAAATTCCCACCCGGCCCCGAAGCGACCATAATCACACTGTTAACTAGGGAGGGGGTGGAGGGGAAAAAACTTCTCCGCTCCGTCGCTGAGGCAAAATGGCAGCTCGGCTGCCTCGTGGCCACCCCTTTTATAAGGGAGCTGGCCACGCCCCTAACTACCCGGATTCTCTGTCCTGTGGGGGGGGGCCCGCAAAGGGCGCGGCGGCCATTTTGGCGCCGCGCTTGCATTGCAGGCGCACCCCCCCAATAACGGACACAGACAACATTGAAAGTGGATAACAGCAAAGGGCCACATTTATTGATTCAATGCCCTAGTCCGAATTATAAATTTGTATTGGTAAAACGACCAATCATAATTCCTAAGGCAAGCAGGCCGAAGTAACACTGGTAAGGTACCACCCCAAAATTGCCAACGGCAATTGGTTACAATGTATCAGTTTGTATCAATTTGTTTGTTAACAACAAACAAATTGTTGACCGTAGTCAATAACTAACTCATGACCCCACCCTCTGACGCGTATCCGTGAAATCACAGGGGTGATGCATGCTGGTTAGCAATCATCATCACCCCATCGCCTGGTTCGTCGTTGACCGGACAACGTTTAACTACTTTATTCCTGTCTAGTGTTGTCCAGTCAATTGCGAACCTGCCGGATACTTGTGGGTCATACTGTTTACCTTACCAGTGCTACCCGCCACACGGAGGGGCTTCACAGAAGACCTGACGCCCCCCCCCCCCAGACCGTCAGCTCGGTCAACAGGCCTGCTCGCCAGTCACCCAACAGGAGGTCCATACCTCCTCGCGACAGATGGACCCCATCCCCTGCATACAAGTCATAATTTTGTAGACTAATATCGGGGCGATGACTAACCCGTCCCCAAGCCCTGGTGGTAAGAAACCGCGCCACTGCCTTATTGACCGCGCGCCTAGCTTGGTCAAGAGCCAGGAGGTTAACGCCCCCTCTGTAAGAGTGGCGCGGAACAATGTCCGACCAAACCAGGGCTGTGGCAGGCCAGACATAATGCAAGTAGGCGAGTTCCTCGCAAATCGCATGCTTGAGCGATAAGCCGGTGACCTGGCCCAAATCATTGCCCCCCAGGTGGATGATTAGAATGTCAGGCGGGTCAGCCCCCAGGCCAGAAAAAAGGAAAGGCCGCAGCTCCCGCCATAACATCCCAGGCTTACCATGCCATGCGAGACTGGCGTGGTCACCCAGTCCCAGTCGGGGTCCACTCTGTCGCCGCAGCGTAACGCGCTGCCCTGAGCACATAGCTGTGGCCCACCAGCCATACTGTCACCGGTGTAATACGACACCCAGGGTCTGTAAGAAAATTGAGAAAAAGGAAGGTAAGGTGACTGGATTGGTACTCATGGCGGGAGTGGGCGCACATAAAACTGAAAACATTGTGAGCCCCACCTCCCCATGCTGCGTATGTCAGCCCCAGAGTACCCAAAAGCAGCTGCTGTAGAGGCTGCACCAATACGGAACGAATGTGTGCCATAACGGGCACCTGGTAGGCCCACCCTGGTGAGGGCTCCGGCTGTCACCTTCCAAAACTGAAATTTAGTAAGGGGAGACCCATCTTGGTGACAGAAAAACGGGCCGTGGTGCATGCCACGCAGTGCCAGGTATTCCTGTAGGGCACCAACCGGACAGATGTCTGCCAAAGAACACCGTAGCAGTCTTACTCCACTGCCTACGCCATGCTGATCTGTTTCCGAGGAGCGAATCCTCAACTGGGCCCAGTCTTTGGCAACATAGACATCTCCGCGTTCCAGTGCCCTACCACTTGCATCCGCCTTAGACAGCATCACGAGTTCGCTGACGCGGAGCGCTCCAAAAAATGCCACCGTTGTGGCTGCATGAAAATGGGCTGCCTCATAATGATCAAAACAGAGGCCTGGCCAGCCCCGGGCCAACTGGGTAAGAACCCCTGGGGAAATAGGGTGCCGGTCGTCCGGGCAACGCCCGCGCTCGCGCACCCACCCCTCCAAAACGTGTCTCACACGGAAGTCAGAGGTGGTATCCACATGACCCCCTACTTTGGCCATAAAAGCCAACGCCGTGAGCTTGGATGCTATGGTGCGAGGTGCAAGGCCCTGTGCATGCAGGTGAACCATGAACCGCAGAACATGGTCCACCGGGATAGGCCAGGTCTCTGGCAAGTGAAATTGAGTAGCAAAAGCCCTATACGAAGTGAATGCTTGTTGATACGCCTTACGCGTGCGTGGCGCTAGTGACAGGCCAATCGCCCGGTTCACCTCTCCTTGCCAATAGTCCACATCTCGTCCGGGAGTGGCGAGGGAAATTCCTCCGCATCCGGGGCCAAGGCGCGGAACCGGGAGATCTGCAGGCGGTACAAAGCGGCAGCAATATCGTTATTAACCCCTGGGACATGCCTGGCCCTGAACAAGACGTTGAGGCACAGGCAGCGCAGCACAAAATGGCGCACTAGATCCATGACTCTGGGCGATTTAGAAGTCTGTGCATTGACAATGTGTACAACGGCAGCATTGTCGCACCAGAAATGCACCACCGAATTAGCCCACTGTTCGCCCCATAGCATCAAAGCCCCCAGAATGGGAAAAATTCCAGGTATGTGAGATCCCGCAGGCGACCTGTGCCTGCCCATGCCGGTGGCCACCCACCATAGGCCCACTTCCCATTGAAGTACATCCCATAACCCAGGGATCCTGAGGCATCAGACTGGATCTGGAAATTGGGGGATGCCAGGAGGTCAGACCTCCAAAATGAGACCCCATTAAACTCCCTCAGGAATTGCAACCAGACGAACATGTCTGCCCTGATACCCCGGGTAAGCCTGACTCTGTGGTGGGGCCTGGATAACCCTGCCATGGCGTCGCATAAGCGCCGGGCGAAAGCCCTGCCCGGTGCGACCACCCTGCAAGCAAAATTGAGGTGCCCATGTAGCACCTGCAGTTCCCTCAGGGATGCCTTACGCTTGGCCAGCAATTCCGAGATAAGGCTCACTATCCAGGACACCTTATCACCCGGTAACCTAGAAGCCTGCACTACTGTATCAATCTCAACCCCCAGGAATACTAGTTCGGTCGACGGGCCCTCGGTCTTTTCGGGCGCTAAAGGGACACCAAGTTCCTGCATTAGCGTCTGAAATGTAGTGAGGAGACGTGCACACGTGTCCCAGCCCCGTTCACCCCCGAATAAAAAGTCATCCAGGTAATGGGCTGCAGACCGGGACCCTGACCTGCGGACGAAAGCCCACTCCAGTAAGGTACTAAAACGCTCGAAAGCCGAGCATGATATGGAGCAGCCAAAAGGCATGGCCTTATCAAAATCATACTCCCCTTTAAATTTAAAAACCCAGCAATTCAAAGTCGCCCGGGTGCACCGGCAAGAGGCGAAAAGCTGACTTAATGTCGCACTTGACCAGCAAGGCACCCGGGCCACACGAGCGCACCATGCGCAGCACATGGTCGAACGATGTACACCTGACCGAACAAAGGTCATCAGGTATCGCATCGTTGACCGATCGGCCGGCTGGGTAGGACAAATGATGAATAAGGCGAAACTCACCTAGGGACTTTTTGGTAACCAAACCCAATGGCGAAACCTTAAGGTTGGGAAAAGGGGGTGCGGGGAAAGGTCCAGCGACCCTGCCCGCGTCTAATTCCTTTTTAATGCTGGCCGCGGCCACCTCCTCCCTTCCTCTGAGGGATAAAAGGTTGGGAGCATCCTGAGGGGATCTATCACCCATAAAAGGGATACGAAATCCCTGCTTAAAACCTTGAATGTGATACTCTCCGTCTTCTCCCCTTGGGTACGATGCGAGCCAGCGCTCCAGCATGTCCACCTTAATTGGGGAGGGGGCCTTTCGGAGAACTAGTTCCATCCGTGGCAGGCTTGCCAGCCCACTGTCCACTCCTCCCTCTGCCTCGCGCCCCCCCAGGCTTGGGACAAGCAGAGGCTGCATGGGAACCAGAACATGTGGGACACTCATGCTTATACCTGCAGTTCTTCCGACTGCAGGAACCATTGGACGAGAAAGTCCAGCACAGCAGGCGGGCTGGAACCCCCTGCCCCGCCGGTTGGCGGGTAACCTGCGCTGGAGCTGCTCGCTGGACCACATGTCCACAATGGTATCTATCCCCCGGGGCAGGACGTGTGGGTGTCATATACAAGAGCCACAGTCTCTGGCACGGCTCATCCCATCTCATCTCGGGGTGGAGGGGAATCCTCATACAGAATTCCTCAGCATATGCTAGCCATGAGGGGCCCGGGAAATCTACCATCGCCCTATATATGTTGTCCAAATATTGGACCATGGGAATAGCTAGATCCGGCCGCGCCCTCAAATATACCGCCATGTATATTAAATAAGCGGGGAGCCAGTTGGCCCAGGTACGCGGCGGCTTACGGCGGCGTGCCTGCTCCTTGTCCTTCTCATCCTGACCCTCCCTTTCTTCCTTAGTGGGCTCTCTGTTCAGGAGTGAGAAGATATCTACGTACTCCCCTCGCCATATCTTTTCTCTGGTAGCCTGTGCCAAGTGATCACCCAGTGGCAAGGAATACCCTGCCGTCGGCAAAGCCGAAAAGGGGATAGCTGGCCTAGCAAAAGGGGCCTGAGTTAACCCTGCCACCCCAAGTACGTTCCCAGCAGTGTAAGAACCGAGGCCCACCCCAGTGGGCATGGTGGCAGTAGTTGTCGCCGGGTGGGTCGCCAGCGGCGTAGCCCCTGCACCACCCGCGCGAGGCCAAGGCCACTGAAAGGTCCCCCCTATATTGGGAATGTGTGTGGATGTACTCGTTTGCACCATATACTCACATGCTGCACCCCCGCGGGCCGCCCCCACCGGGGGTTCTGGCCCACTGGGGGCGTCGGAGCTCACGACCGATGTAGAGCTCATCACCGGGGCTTGACCCGCACCAGGTTGCTGGCTGGGGAGCTGCGAGGCAGTGGCCGGAGCCGCGCCACCCGCCTGCAGCAGCTCAACCCTCGCCGCTGGCCGTTGTCCTGCTGCCGATAGCGCCTCAAAAGGTACCCCAAAAGGGGCGCCTGCCTGACTGGCCCGGGCCAAAGACGCCTCCAAGGCCGCAATACGGGCCAGTAAGGTGTCTACATTGACCATGGGCAAAGAGCCGGCCGGCCCGCCTGACCCTTGCATGGGGGCAGGTCCCTGCACCCCATGACCCATATATGGCCATTGGCCAGGACCGAAGCCCGGTAGGGCTGGTGAGGAAACCTGCCAAGGCAGGGCGCCGGGCCACCCCCCAAGGCTAGAGGGCCCCGGGAGAGGCTGCGGCCCGAAAGTAATAGGCCCAACGGATTGGGCAGGAGGAGGAGCGGTGTCCACCGCTCGCGGGCCACGGGCCGGAGCGCCCTCCGCGCCCGCACTCTGATCGGGCCAAGGGGCGATAGACCCCAAGCCACCAGCCCCGGCCGGGGATGGCAAAGGTGGCTGTTGAGGAGGCGGCACCACGGTCCTCCGACCTGGGTTGCGCCTCCTAACAGCCCGGGCTGAATTCGCAGCAGCCTTCTCTTTGGAAGGCATCTCACCGCAGCAAAAAAGGGAAGCTAGCTAGGCAAAATCGAGCCAAAAGGCTTCCCGGTGATACCAACGAGCGACGGAGGCACAGGGAAAAAACTTCTCCGCTCCGTCGCTGAGGCAAAATGGCAGCTCGGCTGCCTCGTGGCCACCCCTTTTATAAGGGAGCTGGCCACGCCCCTAACTACCCGGATTCTCTGTCCTGTGGGGGGGGGCCCGCAAAGGGCGCGGCGGCCATTTTGGCGCCGCGCTTGCATTCTGGCAGTAGTCAGCAGACCAGAAAATGAGCTGGATTCTGTGTCTCTCCACATTCACACCAACAGCCCCCACTTTAGCATGTTGGTCTTCAATTTAGGGACTCCAACCCTCAGCCTATTCATGGTCCTCCAAGTGATGTAGGGAAGGTTGAGTTCCTCAGCTATATCCTTCTTTAATGATGTTCCTTGTCCAGTGAGCTCCTTCCTCCATCTTCTAATTTGGTTTTAGTCTTGCATACACTCAAGAATGTTTGTTCTTGCCATAAAGCTCTTCCTGGATCTGAGCTGGAAGACTTGAGGCTCATATCTGTTTAGAGGATCTTGAGGGTCATTCTCTTGCTTAATTCTCTCATTTACTTTAATTTAATTATAAATTGAATCAATCAGATTAAATAGTTTAATCCTGTTTACAATGGTGTGTGAGAGTGGTAGAGAGAGAGAGAAAGGGGGAACTGACTAAGGTGGAAGACAGTAAAATTGCCCCCCCACACACACACACACAGCTGAACTTGGAATACCACTTTTAAAAGGAACCTGCTAAGCTACTCATTACTTTGCTTAGGCATCAGGCAGTTACTCTTAGCATTACTGCAGTCCAACAAGTGTAGTCTATTGAATTTTCTTTGTGAACACATCACCATTAACATTACTTGTTGCACCCTGGGGAAAATGGAGCAAAATGCTTTTCAGAAAAATCCATCAAGCATTATCCCATCCCTCACAGTTGAAAACTAAAAATACCACATTAATAACATCCACACATATTAATCTGACAGAATGCAGCAGGAGTTTGCATGGTAGGACTAATGTTGGCTTTAAACAACCCATCTGTCTCATTCATCTCTTAATGACTGAGGATCATCCTTTTGTCATTTGCTTCTTAATATTCTACAAATGGACAGAAGGGAGATAAGAAGATCGTTACACATGAGTAGTAATAATGGCATGTTGTCAAGTCAATTCTGACCCTTTCCAGTGGTTTTCTAGGTAGAGAATACAAAGGAGTGGTTTACCATTCTCTTCTGATGGAGGTGTTCTGGGATTGTGCAGTTTGCCCACAACTACACAGGCAGGATCTTCTCACAATGGGGCACAGTGAGGAATCAAACTCTCAACCCCTGGTTCTGCTGCGAGATACTTAAATCTCTGAGCTATCCTGCCAGCTCCTTCCATATTACTCTGGAGGGAGGGAATGCCTTCTGAGGTCCCATTTCATTTTTGGTGGCCATCTGTGGATTCCCTTCTTTCCTTCATTCTCATTAGCTCTCTGGAACAAGTCACTTCCCTTCTTCCTTTCTTTATCTTGGCTCTGCTGTTAATTGCCCAGCTATTTGGGCTCGATCCATGTTGTCGTGTCCTTCTCTCTGGGCCTCATTGGCTCTACAACATCTCAGTCACAAAGAGAGGCATTAGCAAAAAAATGGAACCAGGCTGTGGTCTTCCCTCTCTGATGGTAAAAGAACAGAATGCTTTGAAGGAAATTAGAGAGATAAAAAGCTGACATTTTAAATCACCATCCTGATAGAAAAGGGAGATAAGAAAAGGAAACTGTCATGTCAATGAAAAAGCAGCAGGAATAATTAAAGAAACTGGTAGCAAGAAATGGACAAGCTGAATTCTAAAGAAGAGAAGGAATGAGAGCTGATGAGTAAGAATACTTTCATGGCAGGACAGGAGGAAGCAATATAAAAGAGAAAGCCATTGCCACTTAGACCATCTGGATCAGTAAATTCTGGCTGAAACTAAGAGACTGAGCCATAGCTTCTCCATAGCCAATTCCTGTTCTTCATTTGAGGAAAGCTGAATTATGGAATTCCATACTACAAGGACACTTTTGTCACAAAGAGTATAGCGATTTCCACAGAGGAATCAGTCACCCACCCCCAGGAAACATCCATTACTGTCAGCATTCGGTGTCTGCTTCCCTCCATTCAGTGACTGGTTATACTGAACTCCTATGGTAGCACTCTGTGATTCATGAGCTATAGTTATTTTTGGCTGCTTCAAGGAGGGGTAGGAGGGAATAACATATGTAGAATACCTAAGAGTCCAGATGTACAACAGTGGACACTGTAATATCTGCAAGATGAGGTATTGCATCCTTCTCTACCATCTTTCATGCAGTCAGTTCTGAAAGGAGGTTACAAATCTTTCAGACACCTTTGATTTTACCCACAGGTCAAGGAGAAGCACAGAAGATATAGTCATTCCAGAGTTGGCTTATGCACTTGCCCAGCCTCTTTCATTGAATTTTATGTTGTTGTCCTCTTGGATGTCTTCTTTCTTTTTCCAAATATCTGAAAAACAATAGGTGCATAGAGCTTGTTAATAGGGAGTAGGTGAGAAAGACTCCATTTGGAAATTAAGTCCTTTCTAGGTGAGTATTTTTTTTCTTTCGAAAGGAGCATTCTATGCAGTGCTTTCCTAAACTTCTAATGGTGATGCATTAAAACTGAAGGCTTCCGCAGATTAAATAAAAGGTTTGTTTTCAGAATGTAAGTTTTAAAAAAGACTAGATGGATGACTGAAGAAGCAGTTAAAATTGTAAATTACAAGTAAGAAGTTTTTAAAAATAGAAAGAGGGTTAGCAACAATCAGAAATAGCCATAATGAACATGAAAGAATAGGTTCAAAGAAGAGCAGAAAAGCTTGATTTGATCTACGACCTACATATTTATCTTTCTGGAAATCCAGAAAATCTCTCCTCCATTTCCGTAATTCAAATGATAGCCTGTCTCATGACTTACCGGCAGCTCATGTTTTAGTTTCGTCTTCTACAGAAGCAGAGTTCATTGCTACAGCAAAAGCATGCAGAGAACTGTAAGGGCTGGAGAAGCTGCTTAAGGATTTTGGCATAGGTCTTCAAACTTGGCTCTCCAGATGTTCTTGGACTTCCATTCCCAGAAACTCTGATCAGCAGGTATGCTGACTTGGGCTTCTGGTAACTGAAGCCCAAGAACACCTGGAGAGCCAGGTTTGAGGACCCCTGGCATAGAAGAAGAGCTGCCAACCCAGATGACTGAAGAAGACATCAAACTGACATCAAACTGACAGTAAGTGAGAAGATGAATGCATACACCAAACACCTTGGATGTGGAGTAGACTCTGTTCTTCTTTTTCCATGTCTAGGCCAAAATGAAGGCACCTTTCGGTCAGTTCATTCTACAGTTCCTTTCACTTGATCTAGCATGAGAAAGACTAACCAGCAAGGAGAGGCAAGATTGCAGATACCAGGGTATGAATAACACAATCTTCGAGGAGGCTCTTTCTGTGTACCCCAGTAGACTCTATGATCAATGTATTTCTAACATAGGGGATAGCAATGCTTCTCTGACATGCTGAATTTGGCGAAGGATTTTTTTTAAAAAAAAATTGTTGGGAGCAAAGACAACAGAAGAGCAGGGATTGCTCCTGCTGTTCAGTGCCACGCCACGCCACACCACACTTCAGTTGTCACTGTCACCATCAACTTCATCCAGGGTCACACCTATCACTGCTGCTATGGAAGGACAAATAAAGGCAAACACACATGCCAGAAACCAAAAGAAAGCAGTAAAGAACTTTAGTCCAGTATGGATGAAACAACAAGGTCCCAATGGATATGGAAAAAGGTTGGGGTGGTTCACAATTTGCGGTTTCCCCATGCCCCGCAGGGCATGGAACGGCCCGCCAGAGGCCACCGCGGTGAGAGACGCTCCCAGCCCGTGGGCTCTGCGGCCGCCAAATTAAGGGGGGTGAATAAAATATAGGGTTTGATTCACCCAATTACCGTGACCTGACCTGCGACGCTGCCAAGTAAGCAGATAGCTGACTTCGGTCAAACATTAAGTGCATAGTTCACCTCCCGGCTCGGGAAATCCCTGGCGCAAATAAGCCATGTTTGTCCCCGCTTAATCCCCAAGACAATGAGGTCCCTAAACCCATGTTTGCCCCAAGTTAATTAACTCCCCTTTGAGGAGTTCCCCATTAACCCGTGTACGTGGGTGAGGTAATTTTCCTGTCAGATGACAGCTTGCCACCGTTGCGCTTTTTTCCCTATAAATGATGTTGCCTTTTTCCAATAAACTACTGATCTGATCTCGCTCCTGTTGCCTCGTGTTGTCATTGATCAGTCTCCTCCGGGCTCTAACGCCGCCCTGGCGGCCAGACATCGCTACAGCTGGTGACCCCGACGTGATTTACTCGTGAGTAAGAGACCCCGGAGAGGTCTGCTCATGAGTAGCGCTCCACGCGGTCCGGTTCTGCGCTTGAACCGCGACCCGCCAGCCCGGAGGATAGCGCGGCGCTCTGGTCGGCAGCCAGCCGGACAGAGGACGGCCCGCCGCGAGGCATTCCAGAGAGACATTCCTACCGCTTCCTCCCCGCTTTCGAGAGGTTTGCCATAGAGGGAAACGCGTTCCGCTCAGGGCAGGCTGTGAGCCCCTGACATCGCAGAGGCCGATAGAAGGGCCCGTGGCAGAAGGTCCACGCTCCGAGGTCTACCCCAGACACCCGTCGCCCGAACCTGTTGCCTGCAAAGACGCGTCGCTCTTCGTCCCGAGGGGGAAACCTCAGAGGACCATCGCAGGTAATATGGGGACTTGTTCTCATAGACCAAGTCCGTCCGCTAGCCAAAGAACTCGGGAGCAAGAGTTCATAATCCTGGCCAGGGTTTTTAATTTCCGATTTCACAGCAGGGAGCTGGCGAGACTTTTGGCGTACCTCAGGGAACACTGCTTACTTTACCCAGAAGTAGGTACGTTAACCCTGAAGCTCTGGGATCAGATAGGAGACTGCATTCAGCAGACCCCGAAAGCTCCAGGAGGGATAGTCCGCACATGGCGGAAATGTAGGAGGCTCTTAGAGCAGATCGAGCCAGTCCGGGTAGAAGCGGAAGAACCCCCGTTAGAGAAGCCGTCAGGCATGCCAGTCGAGCCGACTGCGCCCGCCGCACTCTATCCGACATTCAAGTATCAGCAGAGTAGCGCAGGGAGCCTTCCCGCGGTGACAGCTGCAGACGTCACCGAGGGAACGCAAGGAATGAGAGGCGCTGGCACTTCTCTGACAGCCCCAGGTTCCCTAGTCGTGAAGAGTGCCCTTCAGCGCACAGCTGAGATAGAACTCAAGAAGGGGGAATTGCCAGTTGAACAGCTAGCTGAGCTTAGACAGATTTGTCCCATCCGCTTGGAGATGGACGCGCTCACGGGCGCACAGCAGATAGTACACTCCCCAGTCCCGTACAAGCTTCTCATGGCTTTACGGAAAGCAATTTCAGAGACAGGGCTCCAAAGCCGTTTTACGAGGGGCACGCTTCAGCAAGTGTGCGAGACCACCATGTGGATTCCTCACGATTGGAAAGCCGTCATGAGGATGATGCTCACCCCCAGCCAGTACATGATTTGGGACAGCGAGTTCCGCCTAGAGGCGCAAGCTCGGGCTGCCAGGATGGGAGGCGCGGTAATCCCTGACCAGTTGTATGGTTCAGGTGCCTTTGAGTCCATCAACGCTCAAATCAACTTGCCTCTCGCCACCCTAGAGATGTCAGCCGAGGCTGCCTATAGGGCATACTTCAAGGTCCCAGCGTCTGGCAAAACGGCCAAAAATTACACCGCCATTAAGCAGGGAGCCCAAGAGCCCTACATGGACTTCATCAATCGCCTGGAAGAAGCAATTAGCAGGCAGATTGACAATGAGCAGGCCCAGGAAGAGCTCATGATTAAGCTAGCCAAAGACAATGCCAACTTGGACTGCCGTAAAGTCTTGCAGTCCCTGGGCAATCGCCCTGACATCACCTTAACGGACATGATTCGAGCATGCTCCGACGTTGGCACAGACTCCTACAAGATGGGTCTGCTAGCGGCAGCGGTGCAGGGGGGAAGAAGATCCAATGGAAAGACCAAAGGGGCATGTCACACTTGTGGCAAGGTCGGTCACTTCGCAAGGGAGTGCCGATCCAAGGGAGGCGGACAAAAGTCCGGCCGTCCCAAGGCTCCGAACACCCTCTGCCCGAAGTGCAAGAAAGGCTATCATTGGGCCAGGTTTTGTCCGAGTTCGGGAAACCGGAATCCGGGCACGTCTCTGGCCCCAGTCCAAACAGAGGCTTCCCTCACCCAGATCCAGAACTCCCCAGAGCTAGACTAGGTTCCAGGCACATCCCAGGCACTGCGAGGGCACAGGCCAGCCCCAAGGGCAGCACGGGGCTAGAATTGACTTGCCAGGCGGACGTTACGTGCGACCTGCCAGGCACAGTCTATCTAGTCGACACCCAGTACATGGGACCCCTGCCCAGAGGCTTTATAGGTTTAGTTTTGCCCCGTAGTGTAGCTGGAACACGCGGAATTTTCATAATTCCAGGAGTCATTGACTCGAATTTTTCAGGCATTCTCCAGGTCCAGCTTTGGACGCCCCTGCCCCAAACGATCCACAAGGGAGACACGTTAGCGCAACTGATCATGGTTCCTTGTCACTCGCCAGCAGGCAGCCAGGGAAGGCTCAGGGACAGCTCAGAGTCCGGTTCAGCAGACCGCTCGAGCGCGAGTGAGGCAGTGCAAGGATACCAGGTCTTAGCGACAGTGGAGACCAACATTGAGTGGAAGCAGCGCCCCGTTATCGAGGTATTTTTGAACAAAAGGGTGTTCTCAGGGTTACTCGATACCGGAGCGGATGTGTCAGTGATAAGCAGGAGCCAGTGGCCAAGAGAGTGGGCCATTGAGCCGGTCTCCGATGTGTGGGGGGTAGGAGGCGTTCAGGAAGCGTTCAGGAGCCGAGAGTGGGTAGAAGTCACAATCCCAAGGGCTGACGGCACAGCGGTAATCCGGCCGCACATTCTTGACGTGCACATCAACCTTTGGGGGCGAGACATTCTGCAGCAGTACGGTGCTACGCTTACCTTCGGGTAATGGCGTTGCCACTTAAATGGCTCACCGACACTCCGGTATGGGTAGAACAATGGCCGGTAGTGGGAGAGAAATTAGTTGCCCTCAAGCAGCTAGTCAAGGAACAGCTAGACGCAGGACACATAGAACGGTCCACAAGCCCCTGGAATTCGCCAATTTTTGTGATTAAGAAGAAGTCGGGGAAGTGGCGACTCCTCCACGATCTCAGAGAGATCAATAAATGCATTCAGCCGATGGGTCCGCTTCAATGCGGCATCCCAAATCCGAACATGATTCCCGAGGGGTGGGAGATCCTAGTCGTAGATCTCAAGGATTGCTTTTATACAATCCCCTTAGACCCCAGGGACCGGGAAAGGTTCGCCTTTACGGTGCCAGTCGTGAACCACGGCGAGCCCACGCAGCGGTACGCGTGGAAATTTTTGCCACAGGGCATGCTCAATTCGCCCACCCTGTGCCAAATTTATGTTCACGACGCGCTGGCAAAGTTCCGAAGCCTTTACCCTAAAGCTATTGTGTGTCATTTCATGGACGACATTTTAGTAGCGTTGCCGCAGCTCGGCAGCGAAATGTTTTCTGACCTCCAGGCCAGCCTGGGGGACAAAGGTTTACTCATTGCCCCTGAGAAAGTGCAGAGAACCGAGCCCTTCTCATACTTGGGCCATCGGCTTCTCCGCTCTTTCGCAGCACCAGTTCTGCCTCAGATAAATCTACAAGACTCAGTCACCCTTGTAGAGTTGCAGCAAGTTTTGGGGAACATCAATTGGGCCAGACCGTATTTTCGTTTAGATACGGATCTTCTAAAACCGCTCTTCTCGCTGCTAACCTTAGGTAAGCAGCCAGCAGACCGGATAAAAATCTCTCGAGACGCGCGCTTGGCGCTCGAGAAGGTGAACCAAGTTCTCAGCCAGAGGTGGGTGGATAGGATCGCCCAGGGGCCATATGCCCCGATCCTGAATTTGTACATCGTACGGTCAGGATCCATGTTCACTGGGGCGCTGGGAGTAGACTCAGAGAAGGGAGCGAAAATTGTGGAGTGGGTATACTTGCCTAACACCTCTTCTCGGAACATTGTTCCGCCCCAAGAGCTGGTCTCCGCGGTGATCTACCGCGGCAGGCTGAGAGCGAGGGACATTTCCGGGCACGATTTAGCCAAGATCATAGTCCCGTTCACCAAGGAACAAATCCACCAGTTGATGCAGCTAGGCGATTCGCTTCCGATAGCTTTGGAAGGATTCACTGGAAGCTTAGCATACCACTTGCCCAAAGACCCTAGACTTGTCTCACTTCAAACAGGAACAGTCAGCTTGTTCGAATTGCTTTCGCTGGTCCCGCTTCAGGGGGCCAAGACAGTTTTCACCGATGGGGGACGCACATATGGTGTCCTGACTTGGCAGGAGGGCGAAGCTTGGCGCACGCTGCTAACTCTTCCACAGAAGTCCGCGCAGCGGGCGGAGTTGGCAGCCGTGAACCTTGCCTTGCGCACCTTCGCCAAGGAACGTTTGAATATCATTACTAACAGTTTGTATGTAAGGAATTTGCTTCACAGTCTGCCGGGAGCTTACATCACTCCCGCGATAGACAAGAACTTGCTCAGCCTGTTTCTCACTGCTCAATTTCACTTGCGGAACCGCACAGAGCCGCTCTATATTGCCCACATCCGAAGTCACCAAGACCTACCGGGTCCGATTTCCGCGGGCAATAGCAGAGCGGATGCGGCGGCAAAGGAAATTCAGCAACGCTCAGTTTTGGGAGTTTTCACTAC
This sequence comes from Bradypodion pumilum, assembly GCA_035047305.1. Taxonomy (NCBI): domain Eukaryota; kingdom Metazoa; phylum Chordata; class Lepidosauria; order Squamata; family Chamaeleonidae; genus Bradypodion; species Bradypodion pumilum. Next base: position 163,343,234 of record JAWDJD010000004.1, on the reverse strand, counting down.
TCCAATCCAGAGTCATGCCTTTTTTCACCAAAATGCCAAGGCACTCGCTAGACAGTTCAATCTGCCGCTTTCTCAAGCCCAAGGTATAGTCCGCTCTTGCCAGCATTGCGCAGGAGCGCCGGGGGGGCCCTCGTGGGGGGTCAACCCACGAGGGACAGAGGCTAATCAGGTATGGCAGATGGACGTCACGCATGTGCCGCAGTTCGGCAGATGGCAATACATGCACGTCTGCATTGACACTTTTTCTCAGTTCGTTTGGGCAACGGCGCAGAAAGGGGAGGCGGCTTCCCACGTGGAGCAGCACCTCCTTTCCTGCATTGCGGCGATGGGCAAGCCGCGACACGTGAAGACGGACAACGCGCCGGCCTACAGTTCCAGGCAGTTGGCCGCCTTCATGGCTACTTGGGACATCAAGCACACATTTGGGATTCCCTACAATCCGCAAGGGCAAGCGATTGTAGAGCGGGTCAATCGGACGCTAAAGTCCTATATTGACAAACAAACAGAAAGGGGGGAGCCACCAGCCCTCCCCAAGTCACAGGGAGAAGCACAGATGTGTCTCAACAAGGTATTGTTCACTTACAATCACCTTAATGTTTTTTCGGACTGTACGCCGCAGGAGAAGCATTTCCGCCGTTCGGAAGCTCTCCCGCGACCTATGGTCCGGTACCGAGTGCCACCAGACCCTTCTTGGAGGGGCCCGGTGCCGCTCGTAACCTGGGGAAGAGGGTATGCTGCAGTTATGTCTCCTACAGGTGTCGTTTGGATTCCAGCCCGGTGTGTCAAGCCCTACTTGGAACCGCATGGCGTGGAACCAGGCCGGCCCGAGTCCAATCCCGGAGATGGAGGACCTCACCCTGACCGAGAGGACCCGCCGGAGGAAACGGCCGCCGATGCCCAAGATCACCTGGGGGATGGTCAAGGCTCTTTGCAGTGACGCCCAGGACGCCGTTCGGCGCGAGGAGAAAGAACCGACACCGGAGAACCTCACAGCTGCAGTTTTTGCCCTGATTCATGCCAACACAGCGGCGATCACCATCATCCTGGCCCTTTCCCTGCTTTTGGGGGGAGGCGTTCAGGCTATTCCGATCCAGGCCGACGGTTTGCCGCCTGGTGAAGATCTTTCTGCACGAATGCAGTACAACTTGTGGGAAAGGTTGGCGGGTCTCGTCAACCAGTCCGATTTTTGTCTACAGCAGGACATTGGTTCTGCATCTATCCTCAGCACCTGTCTCATCCCCGTGTGCCACACTCTGGACGCGCGCACCAAGGATGGCGACTGGTTGTTGAAGGCGTTCTTTGGCCCACACACTCCTACCACCTTCTCAGCATATGCACGCTGGGGGGGACTGCGACTTGCATCAACCTTGCCGGCTGACGCAGCACTCTCCATACCCCCCGAGTGGCGGTCAGCCCGGACGCTGCTTGCACCCGAATGACCGGCTGCACCTCAGGCGGTCAGACTCGGCGCCGCTGCCTTGACCCCGGCAGCGGCAACTGGACTTGTAATAAACCAGAGACCCTCACTTCGCTGTACGCTCACGTCACCCTACCTTCAGGGTGGTTCTTCACCTGCAACCAGTTCACATGGAACTATATTCCTGCGAATCTGTCGGACTCAATGTGTTGTCTCAGTCGTTTGACACTGTTACTTCCTACTAAGGACATGATTGCCCCAAGCACAAATGTTTCCAATGTTCCACATGTTTCCAATGTTTCCCATGTCTCCCCACTCATACGGCACACACGCACAACCCAGTTAGACAGCTCTTGTGACAGCAGCTTCAGAGTACTGAGTCCCGCTGAGTATGTATCCCTAGCAGTCAGCCTTGTCGGCGTGCCAGGCTTGGCCGTCGGCAACGCGCGGAGGATTGGCCGCTTGGCTTGCGGTTTGGCTAAAGCCATTAACCATACCTCCACAGCGATAGCGCTCCTCAATCAGGAACAGGCCGAACTTCGCCGTGCCGTTCTTGACAATCGAGCGGCTATCGACTACCTCCTCTTGCTGCACCACCTGGGTTGCGAATCTGTTCATGGAATGTGTTGTTTCAATCTTACTGATAACTCCCGTAAGATCCAAAGCCAGATCACGAACCTCCACACCATAGTCAAGGGTATTACTGAGGGTTCCGCGTGGGGGGCTTGGTGGAGTTCCCTGTGGAACTGGATGTGGTCGTGGATCCCCTGGGGGTGGCTTCAGACGGTGCTCAAGGTGGTGGTGGGGGTAGTCATACTAGGCATTGCCGCTTGTTGCTTTGCTCAATGTATCCCCCCGCTGATCTCGAAGTGTCACCGCAGAAGGGAACCCCGTGACGTCATACCCGCTCAACAGCTGATGCCGCTCTTGCGCAAGGTCGCCAGTCAGGTCCTTAAATAGAAAATAAAGGGGAGATGCGGTTTCCCCATGCCCCGCAGGGCATGGAACGGCCCGCCAGAGGCCACCGCGGTGAGAGACGCTCCCAGCCCGTGGGCTCTGCGGCCGCCAAATTAAGGGGGGTGAATAAAATATAGGGTTTGATTCACCCAATTACCGTGACCTGACCTGCGACGCTGCCAAGTAAGCAGATAGCTGACTTCGGTCAAACATTAAGTGCATAGTTCACCTCCCGGCTCGGGAAATCCCTGGCGCAAATAAGCCATGTTTGTCCCCGCTTAATCCCCAAGACAATGAGGTCCCTAAACCCATGTTTGCCCCAAGTTAATTAACTCCCCTTTGAGGAGTTCCCCATTAACCCGTGTACGTGGGTGAGGTAATTTTCCTGTCAGATGACAGCTTGCCACCGTTGCGCTTTTTTCCCTATAAATGATGTTGCCTTTTTCCAATAAACTACTGATCTGATCTCGCTCCTGTTGCCTCGTGTTGTCATTGATCAGTCTCCTCCGGGCTCTAACGCCGCCCTGGCGGCCAGACATCGCTACAACAATTAGATATATGTCCTATGGTTGCTGGGAAATGCATAAAACTTTACTGTTTCAGCTGCAGCCCAAACTGCTAGATAAATTACTGGGAAACCATATTAATGTCAATAAAATGAGTGTGTGTGAATATCTTTGATATTTATTTTTTAAAACACACAAGTATTCTTGCTAATTATGGCATTAACATCACATGTAAAGGTAAAGGTCACCCTTGCTTGAAAGCCAATTGTATCCGACTCTAGGGTTCAGTGCTCATCTCTGTTGCAAAGCCGAAGAGCCAGCGCTGTCTGCGACTGCAGACGTTTCCGTGGTCATGTGGCAGGCATGGCTAGACACCGGAGCGCACGGAATGCTGTTTACCTTCCCACCGAAGTGGTCCCTATTTATCTACTTTCAATTCCTTCCTTTCGAGCTGCTTGGTTGGCAGGAGCTGGGACAGAGATGGGAGGTCACTCGTCCTGCAGTACTCGAGAATTGAACTGCTGACCTCCCTCCCGCCTTCCAGCCAGCGTCTTAGCCACTATGTATGAAAGTAGGCAATTCCCAGATAAACTATGGCATCTTTACTGAAAGCAAGTAGCATTATCTCCGCATCTAAGGTGATAGATCTCTCATGTCTGATGCAACAGAAGCACAGTAGAATTAGATAACCCATACAGTATTAGTTGTTGTTTTTTAAAGGCCAGGACAGTAAATCATGCAGAGATTCAGCAGGTAGCATCAGTATAAATGTGTGAGGGATGCCACAATAGACTTTAACTAACATGTCTAATTCTTCGATTGAATTTTTCACATAACATACTAGCATGCTCCTACATTGATTTTAACCATTTTTCTTCTTTTTTTAAAAGCAGCCCAGGGGAAAAGTAATAAAGTAGTGAAGAAAGATCGAGCAGTCATTTAATACCGACTGAGCTAGTGTTTGCCCAGGCTTGGCTGATTGGGAGATAGTCATCCGTAGTTGTTGCAGAAAACCAGAAGAGGGTCTTCAGTTATGCTCAGAGTGAAGAGAAGAACATAGAGACCCACACCTGCTGTATAGATAGACAAGGTGGATTGTCTATTTTACCCCCGTCATGTCCCAGAGGAAAATAAATAAATAAATAAAGCAGGCACAGACATCCTGACCTAGGCACACGAAGAGATGATATGGGAGCCTTTGTCTAGACATTTTAAATATGTCTCCACAACCAAAAGAACTAAAGCCTATGTAACAGCTAGGAGACTGGCTAGAAATTGGAAAATATATACTGAATTTGTATTGGAGGACTGGTATAAAGAAATAAGGAAAATAGTTACAAAATATTAATTGACTTGTGAATTAAAAGTTAAAGAAAGGATTGATACAAAGTGATTTTAAAGAGATTTGGGGAGAGTTTATTAACCATTTATTAATTAAAAGTAAAGAGGTAAAACCAGGAGAAGAATATATAACTTTTGGGAATAGGGGATAAGAATATGGAAGAGAAAGTTATGCTCAGAAAATAGGGGTGTGTGTGTTAAATAATGTCCCATTGGTGGTGGGTGCACTAATTTGTTGATATAATGTTATTTTTGTTATCTTTATTGTTGTATTTTTTCTTTGTATTTTTTCTTTATTTTTAGTTTGTATTATGATTAGATTTATAATGTTAGGTTTTTTTCATTAGTAAAGGTAAAGGTCACCCTTGCTTGAAAGCCAGTTGTATCCGACTCTAGGGTTTAGTGCTCATCTCTGTTTATAGCCAAATAACCAGCAGTGTCTGTGTATGCAGACGTTTCCGTGGACATGTGGCAGGCATGACTAAACACCAGAATGCACGGAACGCTGTTTACCTTCCCACCAAAGTGGTACCTATTTATCTCCTTGCAATTTCTTGCTTCTGAATTGCTAGGTTGACAGGACCTGGGACAGAGACGGGAGCTCACTTTGTCATGCAGCACTCAGATCTCGAACTGCCGACCTGCCAACCTTCCAGTCATCAAGTTCAGCATCTTAACCACTAAGCCACCGCAGTCCTTTTTTCATTAGTAGGATTGTTTTATTATGTATTTTTCTGTTTTAAAAATAAAATAAGGTGTTTTTTTAAAGAACTAAAACCAAGGGCTCTAAAGGATCTTGCAAATATAGTCTTAAATCCTTTATGTAAGATCAGCCTGGCCTTTATTCCTCCAGGAATCTCAGATGATTCTTGCAGAACAGGTGGAATCTATGTAGACAGGAGGAGGACGAATATTGACCAATCCTTAGAAGGGAGGAGAAAAAGGATCCAGCCAACTACTGTTAGAATTTAGAACTAGACAGATGGTGAGATAGATGACCCTAGGCCAGTCTCAATTGTTTTATTTTACAATGATTTTTTTTAAAATGAATGAATCTTTGTGAAAAATCTATTACAAGGGAATGCAGAGATGCACTTCTCAGATCAAGCAGAACACGATGGAACACTTTTTGGGTACATAGCGGCAAGTGCTGTGGCTGTGGAACCATCAGTCCTATTTCTGGAGTTTACGTAAGTCTGTTCATCTTCTCACTCCCCCGCTTTGACTTCTGTGCCTGAATTGAAGGTTTCTTGCCTTCCAGAGAATATACTACATTTCCTATAATATTCTGCTACTGAAGACAGACCACGTGCTTGGCAAATGGATGGAAGGACAGCAGAAAAGGCACAGGCAACAGGAACTGACACTAGACTGGAATTTCTACCTTGGCTCCAGGTACAGAACTGACATCCTGGATCTCAAAGAAATACTAGGACAAAGTTGTTTAATGAAGCCCATGTTTTCCCTTTTGCTTATTAAAGTGTGCCTAAATGAAAATTCTAAATTGTATCCA